>CM060934.1:489903820-490572749 GCA_030765085.1 Allium cepa | reverse complement strand
TTTAGACATCGATGTATGCAATATACAGACATGGATATGATCACAGAAACAAGCACAGATGCAGAAATAAAATAAAAGCAGTAAAGGAAAGAACACACCGGATTTTATACTGGTTCGGAGTTACACTACATCCAGTCCCGCAACATAAGTACGGATTTCCTTTCAAAAGCAATTGTACAATTACACCCTCGGTTTCAAGGCTATGAGGTACACCCTCCAGAATTTCTATCCTCTGGGTAGAGATACTTGATTTACGGGCAATAATTTTACCCAATTGATTTACCAAGGCTACAATCACACCTTTTCTCTCTTGATTGATTTCCAAGGCTACAATCACACCTTTTCTCGTTTAATAGATTACAAAGAAGTCTATAACTCTGAATAGCACTGAGAACCTTGTAGAGATAGTGATAGAGAATCAAACTTGAAGTAATCGAGTTTGATTCAATGTTGACTTCGGCAGAGTAATGGTAAGAATATGTATTAAGAAATGTGGAAGAAGAAGAGGAGTGAAAAACCAGAAAATCTGATATAAAATTCGTTGAAACTAACCCTTATTTATAGAAGAACAACAGCCATGTCCATTCATGAAGAGTTATGGCGAATAGACACTTCTTTTGAAATTCTAATTTTGAATTGAACTGACACCATGTCGACGTGGTTACCCTAGGCATGTCGACATCCCAAAGCAATTTTTGGTGATTTGGTTTTCTTTGAAAATAACCTTTATCTTATATTAATTCTATTTTAAACTTTACAAATATACTTGACTATAGTTAAAATTCATAATTAAATATAGAGAATAATATATATATTTTAACTATAATTTTATATTTAAATCTAAGTATAAAAGTTAAATATATAATTTAAAAGGATAGTTTAAAATCAGGAGTAATTTGACTTTGAAATTAAAGATAATTTTGAGGCTAAAATTATTTAAAATCAGGATAGTGAGTTTTAATGTTTTTAAAAGGAAAGTTTTGAAATCATTTTGAAAACAAGATAATTTTGTAAAATCGTTTGAATTAAAATTAGTGGTTACAATACAATGCTCCAATAGATTTTCGTAGGTTCCATCCTACTTAGGGTTTCATCCTTTTAACAGGCTCGAAGTGGATTCCATTCCACGAATAAATTGGATTTTAAGATGCCAGTGCTTTTCTACGAGCTTTAACAAAAATTCCTAATAAAAATACTTATGCTTGAAATCTTGAACTCTTGATAATCTTGATACTCATGAGTCTTCTATCTCAATATCTTGAATCTCTATACTGTACGGTCTTCATTCTTGATACCTGTATGGTTAAATCCTGCATATACATATATATCTAAACTTATAATGTTAGTATTTATATTTTATAATCTATTCTAAGGTTGTTGTCATCAAAACCATCATCTCACGGACTAACAATCTCCCCCTTTTTGATGATGACAACATTTGTTTATAAAATATTACTTCTATCCTAATAGCTCCCCCTAAAACTAATAACTCCCCCTTAATCTATGCCCTAATTACCCTATTTTATATTTCTCCCCCTTTGTCATCAACAAAAAACTAACTCTAAACTATATAACTCCCCATTAATCTAATACTATATGACATGTGATTATAATTATAGTGTTATCACAAATAATCAACACTTAACTCTAAAAACTAAAATTTAATCCTAAATTACTAACTATATTAACTAAGAATCTATGATAATACTTACAATAGTTAGAAATTAAATATAAGAACATAAATTATTTATTAAGTATATTTCAACATACTCATCAAAACCAATCATGTCAGACAAGTCAAACAAATCAATCAAGTCAAACAAGTCAATCAAGTGAATCAAATCAAAAAGTCAATCAAAATATACTAAACAAATCAAAAACTAATAATCCTATATTATAAGACAATACTACAAACTCCTCCTAAATAACATACACTTTATGTAGTTTGTAATGCAGTATGAAATGTATGACATATGCAATGTAGCATGAGATAATATGCAAAATGAAGTGCAACTTGTGATGTAAAGGATTATGATATGCATTGTAATTTATGATGTAATACGCAATGAAATGTGATATGAAATAGGATGCATAATGATATGTAATAAAATGACAATAAAGTAAAATAATTTGCAGAATGATATAATGATATATATACTATGGTAAGAGATATTCAGTCTATAAGATAAACATGAGCGTAAGTAATATCTAATTTGCAAGTATATATGTGTGCGTGTGTGTGTGTACATATATTAAACTATTTATTATACTTCAACCACACAAAGTTAAGACTCACCAATTACTAGACTTAAGTTAAGGAAACTAATGAATGTGACTGAAAGAGTTGTAAAAAAAGAGTTTGAAGGTAATAAATGATATTAAAACTATAACATAATTGTGAAAGGTAGTAATCAAACTTAATATTAAAATCAAATGCTAAGGAATAAGGACTTATACTATATATGATCAAATATGGTTTTTATAAAGATTAATATCCTCCTTATTTAATTCCCCCCCATTTTTTTAAAATAAATTATTATTGGTTTAAACATTTAGAAACATGTTTAAACATTTTTTAAATTTACAAAATATCATAATGAAATAAAATAATAAAGGTTGAAAAAGTAAAATAAACATGTGTTATATTAAGGCCTCTTACTTTAAAAAAATTAATTATTTACTAAAAAATTTAAACATGAATTTTTTTTTAATATAAGTTAGAAAATAATTTCTAAAAAGAATAGAGAAAAATACTTAATTTAAATATTATTTTTATATAATTTAAAGTCTCAAACAGAAAAGACAGCATTTACAAAATGCTTTAAAAAAATTTAGCAATAAAATATATTTGAAACTTTATAAATCTATAACTGTAGCTTTTACCAAATGCTGTGTAAAGTTGCTGAAACTCAACAGCGTTTCAAAGCACAAAAATGCTATAAAAACGAATATGCGGTACTTACAAAATATTACAGAAGAAAATAAGCATTTTAGAAATGCTATCTAAAATTCCAGTCATGTGATGTGGTGCAATCTTATTAATTAAAGAAATATATAAATAAAACCTTATTCCAACATTCTAAATTCATTCTATTAATTTCTTAAAGATATAAAATTAGTATCTTAAAAGAAATAGAGTATGAGAAGTAAAAATAACATCAGAAAAGTTGAAATCATGAATGAGGGTATGCTTTTCTACTTAGTATAGTTGTAATAAACTAGTCGTAGATTTTATTTGAAAGAAAAGACATTTTAAAAAACGTTTTTTAAAAAAAAATTAGACTTATCTATCGATATTTATACTATGGTTTGTCGATATATGGACCAAAATATCAAAACTTGTAAAAGAGATAAATTTTTATACCTAACTAAATACATAGAAATATATATTCCTAAATGCAACAATAAAGATGAAATAATAGCAAAGCGTACCGATTTTTGCACTCCATCTTTCTAACTTTGTTATTCTTCCATTGTCGTGAGTCACACCTTTATATCTTTCAGAATTTAACGACGAGATCTGTTCTATTGCGACAGGCTTGTTTTTCTGATCAGCGTAGTATATTCATTTGCTGAATTTGAATACCGGATGAGAAAGATACAGATGATTTATTAGATTGACCAACTTGGCGTCAAAACTTTGAATTCAAATTTTGAATGAATGAACACTTCAAACCACTATAAATAGGCCCAACAGTCACCACTTTTCATAAAGATTCCTCTTCTTCTTCTTCTTCCCTTTTTTATATACTATCAAACTTCTAGAGGACATATCCCCTTTTTTTTATAACAGAATTGGATGAAACCAGTGGCAAATCGAAGAGGAAGGCAAGGACTATGATCTAATAATAGTTTGGTGTCGAATTTGAATGGTATTGTAATGTAACAGGCTGAATAGTAGAAGAAATGTAGAAGATCCCGTACACAGTTTTTCAGTTTTGGATAGCCAAATTCAAACTGTCATATCTCACTCAATTTTGATCGGAATTTGATGATCCACCCATCAAAATGACCGTGATAACAAGAACTACAATCTTGAAAAGGAATGCAAACAAAATACTCGAATTTTTGGATGCAATTTGAAGAATACCTTTGAAAGTTTTGCCTTCCTTTTTTTGTTCACCAAAACTTCATTTGACCATAACTTGGTCATTTCTTGACGGATTCACACGAAACCAGTGGCATTGCGAAGTAGATGGAGAGAAGTACAGTATCAAATCAAGTTGTGTATGAGAAGCAAAAGTTTTGTATTGATCTGGTACCTATTTCTTTGTCGATTTCCAATATATATCCACTTGTTCTTCTTGATCGATGAATGATTATCTGATATCTTTTAACCAATAGTCATTAGGCATAATTCTTCTCCTGCAAAACAACATAACCTTTTAAAGCATCAAGTGACTTTTCAACATAACTAAATATAGTTTTAAACAAAAATATCATGATGATTTTGTGATATATTCATATGAAAATAGTGTTAATAAAATCTCAAAAATAGCCATTTTAAAAACTTTTTCAAAATTCATATTATGAAAACTTTGGAAACCTTGCTCTGATACCAATTGTGAGAAAATGCGGATTACGGATCTTAAGGCTAGGATTAACACTAGAGGGGGAGGGTGAATAGTGTTAATAAAGAATTACTAAATCTGTTTGAGTTTATGTTAATTTAGACATCGATGTATGCAATATACAGACACAAATATGATCACAGAAACAAGCACAGATGCAGAAATAAAATAAAAGCAGTAAAGGAAAGAACACACCAGATTTTATACTGGCTCAGAGTTACTCTACATCCAGTCCCGCAATATAAGTACGGATTTCCTTTCAAAAGCAATTGTACAATTACACCCTGGATTTCAAGGCTACGAGGTACACCCTCCAGAATTACTATCCTCTGGGTAGAGATACTTAATTTCCGGGCCACAAGCTTACCCAATTGATTTACCAAGGCTACAATCACACCTTTTCTCTCTTGATAAATTTCCAATGCTACAATCACACCTTTTCTCGCTTAATAGACTACAAAGAAGTCTATAACTCTGAATAGCACTGAGAACCTTGTAGTGATAGTGATAGAGAATCAAACTAGAAGTAATCGAGTTTGATTCAATGTTGATTTCGGCAGAGTAATGGTAAGAATATCTATTAAGAAACGTGGAAGAAAAAAAGGAGTGAAAAACCAGAAAATCTGATATAAAATTCGTTGAAACTAACTCTTATTTATAGAAGAACAACATCCATGTCCATTTATGAAGAGTTATTACGAATAGACACTTCTTTTGAAATTTAAAATTTGAATTCAACTAACACCATGTCGACATGGTTACCCTAGGCATGTCGACATCCCAAAGCAATTTTTAGTGATTTGATTTTCTTTGAAAATAACCTTTATCTTATATTAAAACTATTTTAAACTTTACAAATATACTTGACTATAGTTAAAATTCATAAGTAAGTATAGAAAATAATATATATAGATTTTAACTATAATTTTATATTTAAATCTAAGTATAAAAGTTAAATATATAATTTAAAAAGATAGTTTAAAATCAGGAGTAATTTGACTTTGAAATTAAAGATAATTTTGAGGCTAAAATTATTTAAAATCAGGATAGAGAGTTTTGATGTTTTTAAAAGGAAAATTTTGAAATCATTTTGAAAATAAGATAATTTTGTAAAATCATTTGAATGAAAATTAGTGGATACAAAAAAAAGTTCCACTAGATTTTCTTAGGTTCCATCCTACTTAGGGTTCCATCCCTTTAACAGGCTCGAAGTAGATTCCATTCCACGAATAAATTGGATTTTAAGATGCTAGTGCTTGTCTATGAGTTTTAACAAAAATTCCTAATAAAAATACTTATGCTTGAAATCTTGAACTCTTGATAACCTTGATACTCATGAGTCTTCTATCTCGATATCTTGAATCTCTATGCTGTATAGTCTTCATTCTTGGTACCTGCATGGTTAAATCCAGCATATACATGTATATCTAAACTTATAATGTTAGTATATATATTTTATAATCTATTCTAAGGCTGTTTCATCAAAACCATCATCTCACGGACTAACATAAGCCACCGTGGCAGTGGGTCGAACTAGGTTTTACACCTAGGTTGTGTCGAAGCTGGGATTTTGGGTCAATGCAACGTCTCCGGTAATTCGAGTTGCTCGAAACTTTAGGAAATGGTGGCGTGGAAGGTCAGCAAGGTGTGGCCGAAGTTGCGTGACGTTTGGTGGTCGGAATCTCCTAGATGAGGGATTTTTCAGGCTTGGGTTTTTGGTTCCAGGTCTACCTGATTTGCTCGATCTTGTTTGTGGACTTGTGATAGTGTTTTTGTGATCGAGATTGTTTGTAGCGTGGATGGTGTAACCACCCATAAATTTTCGATAATTAAAATAGCTAATTTAATAAGATTTCGTGATTTAATGTTAGAATTTTTTTTTGTAATTCGTTTGGAATAATAATAACTGGAATGAATTGCAACAATAATTATCCAAGTAATTATTTATAGATTGAATGGAATTCCAATCTAATTGAATTGACTCAAATGTTATAACTTGGTTACAAGGGAATATATGGAAAAACAAATGTAAATAAGTGAATAAGAATTGTGAATTATTTAGGTAGTAATACAAATTTAATAGATTGGTTTCGAAGATTTGAATAGTAATAAGTATTGAAAAATAAATGCTACTTAGTGAATGCCTTTGCAATCAATAGTTGGATAGGATAATAAATGTTGAATTCATTGGGCATAATAGAGTAATTGATTGATAAGTAAAATCTATTTAAAATCAAATAATTGAATATTGAACAGGTAAATTGTTTAAAGTAAATATTTAAAACTTATTGAATAATTGAATAACTGTAAAATGGAAATAGTGTTCTAAGATGTGAATTGGTTTTAAAAGTTGAATCTTATAAGTCCAATTTCAAATGTTTCAAAGGATAATGAATTATTGGATAATCAAAATTGTTTAAATTTAATATTTGAAATTTATTGAATAATTGAATAACGGGTTTAATATGATTAAAAATGGTTTTTAAAATTTTATTTTATCATATTAAAGTTATAATGATGCTTTAGAACTTTTAAAATCGAATTAAAAGTAAATTTGTGAAAATTGAATATTTTAATATTAAATTGACGAGTTAAAATAGCCATTTTTCAAACAGTTTTGGATTTCGACGAAACCAGTTTCATCAGATCCGTAATGTCATATTATTGTAAGGTTTCAAATTTCGTGAATCAATCGGATTTACCGTTTGTCCGGGGCAAGCCAAAACGCATAGAAATTAGTTGAGTCGGTTTAATTTAAATTTGATCGTTTATTGCCGTAACTCGCACAGATGATCAAATTAGCCTCCGAAACCTATTCCATTGTGTCCGGAACGCGGGTTAAACCCTAGAAACGCCGGTCACCGCGTGAGATTTGGAGTTCGGAAATTCCGAGATGAATAGTGTTCGTTATTTTCTATAAAAGGACCTACCTAATTCTCATTTGCAAACCAGAAAGAAAACCCTAGGGTTTTCTATTCGTAGCGCCACTAACGGAACCAACGGCCAGAAATTCGTCCCCTTCTCCTCCAATTTCCCTCCAATCCGTCGACATTTACGCAAAGTCATCAACTACAAAGGTGAAGAGGGCATTGAGATCTTGAAGATCAACGGTGATGATCAAATTTGGTGAGACGAATCAACGGCAATTGGCTCGAGAAGGCCGGCTGTTCGCCCTCGTTTTGCGCGCCATAGGGGAGGCCGAGTTCCACCATGTTGCAGCCGAGATTTGCTTTGTCGAGGGGCTTTCGAATGGCACTAGCTGATCGTCTCCAGGTGGCTCGGAGTGGGTGCGTCATTTAGGGTTTTGGAGGCAAGATGGGTTCGCGTACGCGTTCTGAAACTGGAGATGGAGGAAGCGTGCATGCGGCCTGATGGATGGGGGATGGAAATCAATGGCTATGATGTGAGATAGGGTTTTAAATTAAAAATAAAGTGAAAAAATTTATATTTAAATTCGTGTAATCTTTAAAATAGCATAACTTTTTCATACGAGCTCCGTTTTGGACGAAACAAGTTGCGTTGGAATCGTATTGACGAGCACTACGCTATGGAGCTGGATTGGAATCATTTGGAGCTGGTGAAAATTTCAGGTAAAATTAAACGCTCGTTTAATTTTATTCGAAATAAAACGTTGGAACTACATTGAAATCAAGGTGAGTGTTTTATAACGCTCACAAACGTACTGAATATCTTTATGCTAGTTAAGTTTAATATTATAAAGTGATATGAATTTTATTTGTCGTTGTTTGATAAAATTTAATTGTCATTTGAATTCACCGCTGACAAATTAAATTGACAGTTAAATTGAAATTGAACTAATTAAATTGCGATTAAATTACCTGACATTGATAACTATGAAATTGCCATGAATTGTATTGTCTATTGGATGATTTATTTCGATGGATGCTATTGGTTGATATTTAAATGTTTGGATGTTTATTTGCTTATATATAACCTGTTATGCATACATATGACACTATGATTGATTTAAGTGATATATATTCATCCCTGACATTTAATTGAAATAAATAATTACTTGGCCATAGGATAGAAAATTATATGCGGACACCGGATTAGCTAAATTAATAATTTTTAAAATCGTTGATTTGAAATTTATTTAAATATTTGGAATTAAAAGTTATAAATAGAAATCAATTTATAGAAATCGAATTTATCGAAAAATTGAGTTTGGAATGTTGAAATAAATTTTGGTTAAAAGAAATTGTTAAATAATTAAAGTGGAGACTTTGGAATTTAAAATCGGGATATGATTGAATTTTGAAAATTGATTTGTTTTAAAGATTGAACCTTAATTCGAGCTTTGAATATTACTAAGTAAAAGTGATATAAAAATGATATTTTAAAATCGAGCTTGGAATTGAATCATGTTTGAAATTTGGATTTAAACTTGAATATTGATGGATAATTTTGTTAAGTGTTATAAATGGATATTTTTGAAAAATCAAGCTCCAAATCGATATAAATTGAAATTGAATTAATTGAAAGTGAATATAAAATCGAATAAATTTGAAGTAAAAGTTGACGTTGATTGAATCGAAATCGAAATTGAATTGATAGAAGGGAAATTTAAATTGTTTTGAATTGGGAAGTTATAATTGAAATGGTTTGGTTTTGAAGCTGTTTTATTTTGTTTTCCAAATTACTCAGTTATATAAACCATTTATGAATACTTAAACTATTTTAATCTATTTTAAATCTACTTAACCCAATTTAAATTATTTTAAACTAATTTAACAACCCGCATATTTATCGAGTTTGTATTTAAATATTTTATTTAAATATTAACTCGTTAATCGGATTTTGGTCCGAAAAGCTACTTTTTGCAAACGGTCAAATTAGGACTCGAGACCACTTCCATTGAGTTCGAAATGTCGTTTACAACTTTTTAAGTACAAACATCGATAGGTTTGGAGTTAGTGAAATTTCACTAACTTTTCCCGCTTTGGACTTTGGGTTAGTTTAGTCTATTAAGCCCAAGTTCCAACCCTCTTCTCCTCACTCTTCATAAATTTTCTAACTAATCAAGCTTTGGCATTAATGGTGGAGGGAATGGGAAACTAAAACTCCAAGCACAAATTCAATTGCAAATCCAACATTCAACTCCAAATTCAAGTAGAAGATATTGGATTCAAGCTTTGGATTGCTTCTCCTTGCTTTCAAGCTTCATCTTCATAAACTTTAGTGCAAAGGTGAGATTTTTATCTCACAAATCTAGTCTATATCAATATTGGACTGTTGGGAATGAATCTCTATCGTGTTTGCATGTATATTTGCATTTGGTTTGGGTTGGGTTGGCGAAAAACTCCGATTTTTAGCGTTTTGGTGGATTTTCTGCTCCTAGGTCGTTCTGGCCTTATTAGCTCGTATCGGAGTTAGGTCGTAGGTCGCATGGGTGTTAGGTCGTAGGTCGCATGTGAGTTAACCCCTAGGTCGTTCTGGCCACTTTTCGTGTGTTTGGGTTTAGGTCGTTGGACCTTTAGGTCGTTGGACCTTTAGGTCGTTGACACCCCTTGAGTCGTTAACTAGTTAAGTCGCTCGCTACTTGACTCCATTAGGTCGCTCGTCACTGGATGCAGTTAGGTCGCTCGACTCCCTTACCCACTAGGTCGCGTACTTAGTTAGGTCGCGTGACCCCATAACTGTTAGGTCGTTAGACCGTTAACCCTATAGGTCGCTTGGCCTATTTGTTTAGGTCGTAGGTCGTTGGACCTTACCTCGATAGGTCGTTCCCACTTTTGGACGTGTGCACTCTAGGTCGCTAGGCCGCCTCTCTTTAGGTCGCGTGACCCAATACAGTTAGGTCGTTTGACCTTATGTTCTTTTAGGTCGCGTCTCCTTTAGGCCACGCCTCTTTTAGGTCGTTCGAATGCTAGGTCGCTCGGCCCTTATTCCCTTAGGTCGCTCGGTCTCGTTTATGACCATAGGTCGCTCACCCCCTCTTCCTTAAGTCGCGAGTCATTGTTAGGTCGCGAATACCTTTACGTTGCGTGTCCCCTCTACCTCGTTAGGTCGCAAAGAACATTAGGTCGCTCGACCTCCTTACCCACCAGGTCGCGCACTTAGTTAGGTCGCTCAGCCATTGTGTTAGGTCGCGTGAACCCTTAGGTCGTTAGACCTCATTTTGCTTTAGGTTGTAGACCTCTTGCCTTCACTTAGGTCGTACCGTTTTGTCGGGGCGCTGCCCCCTGGACCCCCGCGACCTGACCGGGCAGGTCGAACCCCGTAAGCGGTGGCGTTGCCCCCGCACCCCCACCTTGGGGGGTTGCCACCCCCCCTGGACCCCCCCTCCGTAGGGGATCTTATCTGAAAAACATTGAGCTGATTTCCTTGGATTTTATTCACATCTCCGTATGCGATTTTTGTGACTGATTGTTTCTACAATTGCTTCTGTGTTTTGTCACTTTATAATATAAAGGTTTCAATACTAGTAGTAAATATCAAAACTCTTTTAACAAACAATTTCAACTCTATTTTTAATAACAACGCTCTTTTCTTAAACCGTTTTCCAATCTATTAGTATATACAAGCCTTTACCTCACTCGGATGAGAAATCTAATTAAACGACTTAGTAAAACAAGTGGTATGAAACGCTTGCGTTCACTTCGTCGGTTAATTCTTGGACTTGTTCGATTGAACCTCTTGTGACAATTTTATTAGTGAAGATTTACGGTTTGTTCGTAAATATTTAAGTTAAGCAAGTGGTTATGGGACATGAAGCTAAACTTCTATATTTACTAGCTTAGTGTAATTGACACTTCTCGTTGATCTTGATGATCGCTTTATGAATTAGACTAGCAATTGCGCGATGTCTCTTTCATTGCAAGGTTAGACTAGACACCACTTGTGTGATTCCATTCACACATACCTTTCTGCTTTTTGGTTAGTCTTGACCTCAATCTGTGTGATTCCATTCACACATGCGGGGTAGCTCCCCATGGTCTTCGGACCGTCATGTGATAGGCATCTTTCCCTTTTTATGATTTCTGGATTTCTCGTGTTGATTTCTGGAATTTATGTCATTGACTTGTTATGAGTACAAGTTTAGGGTATGATGCCCTCTTCGAATCTTTGAGAAGATTCTTGTGATATTGATTATCTCTTATTGATTGATCTTCTGTTGATCATTATTTACATACTTATAGTGGTATGTCGTTATGGATGTTTATGTTTATGCCATATCTTTTATGTTATATCATGTCATCTGATATTTATAGCTAGACTGATCCGTTTATTATTTTCTTAAATAATACTCGGGTCAGACCGAGATGTTACAGGTGCTTCTACTTGACTTCTTCCCAGGGATTCATCACTCTGACTTTTGGCTAACTGTTTAGATTAGCAGTTTTTGTTGTGTACACTTGAGATATAGACTCATAGTTGTATTCTTTTGTATAGCACGTGTTGCTATTCTTTTGTATTATCGTGGATCTTACTGACCACTACTCTGATGTACACTTTCATGTGTTAGTTATATATTCATATCTTCTTCCGCCTTTGTGATATGGATATCTGTGACTGATTTGTGATATGATTATTTCTATGTTTGTTTCCGAAGATTATTTATAGCCACCGTGTGATAAGCAATTACATGGATGGTCGCTCCTCAACAGCCTTATTCTCCGTGCTAGTTGACAGCACTACTCCGGAGTGTTCTTGGCTAGCGTGGGTATAGAGGTGGGGCGTCACAACTAATTTATCTATTTTAAATCCATTTTAAGACTTTAAGAATTTTTAACTACTTTAATTATTTAAACTACTTTTAAACTACTTAAAACTATTTTTCTAAAATTTCAAGCTGGTCAATAAGGTGAAATGTTTATGTTTAAATCTTGAATTTAAATACGAATTGGGTTAAATGAAGTTGCAACCTAAATTGAAATTCGAAATGATTTGGAAATCGAAATGAGATATTGAGGCGGAAAATGATTTTGAAACGGAGCCTTACATTTTAATTAGATATGACGATATTTGAAATGGATTTGATTTTTGAAGCGAATATGATATTTTGATATCAATTATGAATCGATTTATAATGTAAAAGAGCCAACGGTGTAATAATACGTAGTTATTAAAGAGACCGGGATCGGATATGGACATACTCTCTGTCGATACAGAAAACCACTTTAATAACTATTATACGTGGAGTGTTGATCCAGAATGAAGTGGATGGTTTGGTGAATGCGTTGACTGAAGAAAGAGAACGATATTGGATGACCCCTGACATGACTAAAAAAGGAGCCGCGTCAGGCCATTGAGGTTCGCCATCTCTAGCAGACACACTTCTTCGATACCATATCTATTACATTTGTGATTTGATTTGGGTGCACCCCTTGATTTGGGAGTGTTGTTTCGCGGTGTTGGAGTAGCTGCTGGCTATGCTCAACATCAGTCCGGATCACGCAACTACTAGCATCCTAGTTGGTATTGCCTCATGTACCTTGTCATACTGATTATCCTATTCGCGACCACTACGTTTTGTTTTGTGTTATACCTATGGGGTACCCTCTGATAACCACCAGTTTACGGTGAGGCTTACGATGCTGTATAGACTATGGCATTATAAAAATGTGTTAAGGGGGATTATGGTAACGCCTTAACGCTATTTTAGTACCTTTACTTTTACTGTAGACATATTATAATAGCGTATTGTACTACATAGTAGATAGTTTAACGGATCCTTAAGAGATGGAAAATCCCGTAACATCTCTTAAGTTATTGCACGCACGTTGACACTGGATATGAGATGTCAAACCCCGTAAACACCTCTGACGCCGTTACACTCATATTTATTTACGATTGATTTAACTTACATGAGGATATTTAGTCCTGACTCGAGTATTTTGTCTTTTCATTACGCTCGGGTCAGACCTGAGTTTTTCAGCTTATTGAAGATCTATTTTGGAGGACGAAGACGAAGATTTGGTATTCTATTACTATTATTATTTTGCATCATGTTGTCCACTGCATTATTTTATTGTTTTGTTGTATACGTATAACTCTGATAAATGTTGTATAAATAATGATCAAAGTATTGTAAACAGCTTCATGAACTGTTTATTTGACTATTATATTTTATCGTTCCGCTGCAAGATTCTGGGTTGTTTCATTTCCTTTATTTCTCTTTCTTTTCTTTTCTTAATTACCCCAATAACCATCTGCCCTTTTGAATGGTTTGGAACCGGCATGTGTATTTGATCGTCGGTTTAAACTGTCCAAAAAGACGGGTCGTTACAGATGGTCGATGCGCCGAAGGTTTCATCGGAGGTCGGAGATGGCTCAGTCGCCGGTGCATGTGCACGGTGTAGTTTTTGTGTCAGTGAGTTTGGGTAGTGAGCGATCTTGAAGGAAGACTCGGGTAATTGGAATAGGGGCACGAGTAAAGACTCGGGTAGTTGCACGTGAGTGAATCGTGGTTCCAGGTTTTTAAAACTTAAACTAAATCTAAGTTAAAAAAAGAAGAAGGTGGGTTTTACTTGGGGCAAGACCCGAGTGATCTTCGGGTTCGACCCGAAGCAGATTTAAAAACAGTTTTAAATTTTTTTAAAACAAGGTTTTGAAATTTAAAATAAATTTAGTTTAAACTTTTCTTATATAAATTTCTTTATATATAATAAATGTTTCTTTAATATTTGATTTGAGAAGTTATAAAATTTGTTTAACATGAATCTATTAAGTTAATTTTTTAAAATATTTTAAGTCTTAAATTAAATGATTTAATCAAGGAAGATAATTTTAAAGTTAAATGTTTTAAATACATATGTTAATGATAATTAAGTCATTATAAAGATAATGTTTTATCTAAAGATGACTAAGGTTTTAATGATTTGAGATTAAATAAGTTAATAAAGAAATTTAAGTATAATTAAGTATATAATGATTAAGGGTTAATATATTAATGATTAAGGGTTATAAATTAATTAATTAGAGGTTAATTAATTTGTAATTAAGGCTATTAATTATATAATTAGAGTTTATTAATTAATGATTAAAGAATTAATTAATTAAGTAATCAAGATTGATTAATTAAGAAGTGAGAGATTAATTAATTGATAATTAAGGAACAATTAATTAAGTAATTAAGATTAATTAATTTATAAATTTGAGATTAATTAAGTAATTATGGATTAACTGTTAATTAAAGGTTGATTAACTAGTAATTAAGGATGAATTAGCTTGTAATTAAGGTTTATTAATTAATAATTAAGGTTTGTTAATTAATAATTAAGGGATAATTAATTAGTTAATTAAAGATTAATTAATTGATTATAAAAGTAATTAAATATTAATTAATTTGTATTAAGGGATATTAATTAATAATTAAGGTTTATTAATTAATAGTTAAAGAATAATTAATCTATAATTAAAGATTAATTAATTGGTTTATAAGGTGATTAATGAATGATTAATTAATTCAAGTGATTGTAATTAATTCATTATTAATTAAGATGGATTAGGTGACTAATTCTTAAGTAATTAATTTAAGTTAATTAAATTAATTATAATATGGATTAATAAGTTCTTGCTTGTGAATGATTATTTGAGTTGAATGTCCGGATTGATTGATATCTATGGTATGATAATCTGTGATATGATATTGGATATATCTGTGATAAATGTGTGATATTTATCTGTGATAAATGATGCATGAATTCAAAGTATTGAATTGAATTAAATTGTTTAACCTTAAACAACTTGACCTTTAAGAAACGTTTGGATTTCGATGATACCGTGATCGGATATCAAATTTGATTTTTCGAAAACCACATCGATCCAAGTAAAACGCTAGGTCGTGGAGATCTCAAGTGAAGATCGAGATGGAGATACAGAATGCAAGGGTTATTGTCGTTAACTCTGAGGGAGATTCCAAAATGAGTGTAACGAGATTATGCCTTCGGTTTCGTTCGAACCCGGAACGAACTTGTATGGATGAATGCTATCAGACCATCGTCAATAGAGGACGATGAGCATTCCAAGATGTGTTCTTTAAAGGTAATCGTAGTCTCAAGCCCCATCAACCGAGAATGGGTAAAACAGGGAGGTGCAGCAAGGCTAAGTGGCTAGCACCCAAGTAGAATAAGATTTACCCCTGTCTAGAGTCCCTTTTTATTCGGCTGTGTGGACGATTGCTAGCTACAACCGTGGGGTTGTCTTATTCGGGACTATCCAGTAAGGGATGGTTCCGGTCTTGTGTTGAAGGGGATTTAGGGTGGATTCTCGGTACGGTGATCTAGGCCACGTACTGTGACGGGCGGTACCCCAGTAGCCATGCCATTGATGGAAACTCATTATTCCTACGTGCCTTTACGGTTTTGATTGTATAACCCACTTTGTGGCTAGTACGCTGGAATTTAATCATGTAACAATTTCATCTATGTGAATATTTATTTGAAAACCCTACACCCTATTATAATATCACTGGATTTCCTATCAAATGTTTTGGTTAGCGTAAGGTAAAAACTTACCTATGTTTATGTAAGGGAAGTCTTACATGATACCTTTGTTTTCAAATGATTTTTAAAGTTAAACAACTTTAACCCGTTTACTTACACCAGACCCATGTCTAACCCGGAGTTTATTTCTGTTTTTCTTAAACTCTTGGATACTCAAATTTTTATGAGTAGCTAAGTGATCAGGTTTGGCATGACGAATTTTGGAAACTTGGAGCAGGAGTCCATACGTAGCTATATATATCTATTTCCGTTGTGTTGAAGTCTTTGATTGTTGTATTTTGGTTGTAATGGATAGACAGATCTTTATAACTGTCTAATGTGATGATGTTGTGTAATCGGTGTAACTTTGATGTAATGACATGTAATAGTTATGTGATATATTATATTTTGTTCCGTTTTTGCTATGAGATTCTGATATTGTATTGTTCTTTCTTCTATCTATTCTATTTCTACCTACTACTTTCTTATTGATGTTGCGTCTTTCTATGGAATGAAAGGCGGGTGTCACACTTGGTATCAGAGCGTAGGTTGAGATAATACCTAGGCTTTGGAGTAGTATCTATCTTGAGAGCACGTATTTGTAATTTTTATATAATTATATACCTATCTAAATTTGTTGGGATTACCTATTCGGGTTTCCAACATGAGTTCTAGAGAAGTTTTATCTTTTCCTTTGTTTGGTTGACCGTCCTATCTTTGTATCTAATCCTATAGGCGCAGTAACGAAGTTAGATAAGATCTGTAGGGACTTTAGGATTTTTTATCGGTCTTATAGTTTTTCTTATGACCCTTTGTATTGGCTTTCAAAATGTTTGATCTTATGGGTATGTATTGGTTGGATAAGTATAAGGCTGTTTTGATGAGTAAGGAAAGGATTGTGTCTTTGGAGACTTAGTTAGGAAGAATCACAAAAGTGACTTGCGATAATTCCGAAGTTCGCTTGAGTAAATCTTTTGCATGGAATCAAGGCTTCTCCAGAAGGCGTAGAGCCCATCGAAGTGGTCGGAGATTTTTCGGATGTTTTTGAGGAACTGAAAGGTTTACCCCCCTCATTGGGAGATAGAGTTTCCGATCAACTTAGTTCCGGTAACAGTACCTATTGTTCAGCCTAGTAGAAGGATGGCGTCGAAGGAGAGAGAAGAGTCGGTGAAATAGACCCAAGATTTCTTAGAGAAAGGTTTGATTCGGTCTAGGTTTTTTTTCCAGTTGGGGTTCTGCCATAGTCTTTATGACCATGTCAGATGGGTCCTTGATATTCTGTGTGGATTTTCGGGAGTTGAATAAGGTTACCATTAGGAATAAGTATCTGTTACCCGTATAGATATCTTTTTGATCAACTCCATGAAGCTTATGTTTTCTCCAAGTTAGATTTAGTTTCGGGTTTCCATCAGCTAAGGATAGCTGAGGATAGTATCCCCTTGACTGCATTTAGAGGACCCAATTGCTTTTATGAGTGGTTGGTTATACCTTTCGGGCTGACCAATGCTCATGCCTATTTCATGGATTTGATGAACCGAGTTTTTTGGGATGTGTGGTATAAGTTTGTTCTCGTGTTCACCATTGATATTCTTGTTTACTCTAAGTCTGAAGAGGAGCACAAGCGGCATTTGGTGATAGTGTTAGAGACTTTGAGGAGGCATGTTTTAAGGGCTAAGTTTTCAGAATTCCATTTTTGGGAATAGGAAGTCAGATTTTTGGGGCATATTGTTTCTGGAGATGGTATTTCTGTAGATCCAGCCAAGGTAGCTACTATTCAGGAGTGGAAGCAGCCACAAACTCCGACAGAAGTCTGTAGTTTTTTGGGTTTGGTAGGGTGCTACAGGAAGATTATCAAGGACTATTCTAAGATTTCTTCGCACTTAACCAAGTTGACTCGGATAGGAGCAAAGTTTAAATGGACCCCCGAGTGTGAAGACGCTTTTTTGATTTGAAGGCAAGGTTGACCAGTGTGCATGTTCTAGCTATTCCTGATGGTCAGAGTAAGTTTGAGATCTACACGGATGCTCTAAGTAGGAATGCAGTACTGTCTCTTTTGGAAGTTGTTCCATTTCTTCTGGAAAAGATTTCGAGTAAGCAGAGATCGAATTGAAGATTGAGAAGAATCATTCAGAAAGTCGAGAATGGTCAGTGTTCCAGTTTTGAGACTGATGACCAAGGAACATTGACGATCAACGAAAGGATTTGTGTTTAGAATTTCAAGGATGTGAAGCTAGAAGTTTTATCAGATAGTCATCGCTCCAGGATAGAGTATCCACCAAGGGATTTCAGAGATGTATAAAGATATGAAGAGAGTCTTCTGGAGGGAAGGATATGAAGAAGGATATAGCTATTTTTGTCAATGGATGTGCAATCTGCCAGCAAGTTGAGGGTGATCATCAGAAGACTGCAGGTTTGCCTTTGGAAGTTCCGAAGTGGTAGTGGGAAATTATTTCTATGGATTTCGTCGACGGTTTGCCAAGGACCAAAAAGGGAAATGAAGGAATATGGGTGATTGTAGACAGGTTAACCAAGAGCATCCATTTTATTCCGATTAAGGCAACTCGTACTGCAGCATCTTTGGCTGAGTTTTTTTAGGGAGATTGTTAGACTGCATGGTGTTCCAGTCAGCATTGTTAGCAATCATGATCCTATCTTCACCAGCAAATTTTGGGAAGCTTTGCAATCAGCTATGGGTTCGAGATTGTGTTTGAGTACAGCCTATCATCCCCAGGCCGACGGAAAGGCTGAACCGAATCCTCGAGGATATGTTAAGGGCTTGTGTTTTGGATTTTTGGTGGATCATAGGAGGACCATCTACATTTAGTGGAATTCTCGTACAATAATAGTTATCAGGCGAGTATCAATATGGCACCCTATGAATCTTTGTATGGAAGACCTTGAAGATTCCCATCCTGTTGGGTAGAGTCAGGAGATCGTCTTGTTCTTGGTCCAAATTTGATCCGAGAGGCATCTATGAAGGTGGAGCTTATCAAGAAGAGAATGAGAGCAGCATAGGGTCGCCAGAAGAATATGCGGACAAGAGACGAAGACAATTGGAATTTGAGATCAGAGATTTAGTCTTTGTCAAAGTTTTCCCGGTTAAAGGAGCGATAAGATTCAGAAAGACGGGAAAACTCGCCCAAGGTTTATTGGTCCGTTCCGAGTGCTCGAGAGGATTGGTGTTGTGTCCTACAGGGTTGAATTGCCAGTCCAGATGGCCGGAATTCATAATTTTTTTCACGTATCTCATCTGAGGAAATACGTGCACGATCCGTCTCTTGTTGTGGAGCCAGCAGTGCAGGAAGATTTAGTGGTCGAACCAGACTTATCTGTTGTCAGGCATCCTATCCTGATCGTTTATCAAGATGAGAGGCAACTCAAAAATTGGTTTCATTGCAGTGGAGCGAGGATCACAGACTGTACCTAGGAAACTCTGGATAGTTTTATGGAAGCTTATCCGGATCTATGTTCGGATAGCTAGTGATGTTTTGTTTGAATAAATTGTTGTTTGGATGAAATTGTTTGTTTGGTTGATTGTATATGGTTGATAGGTATGCTTGAAATTGTTGAAATGGAATAATTTTTTTGGATTATCTTTGTTTTAAATTTCGAGGATGAAATTCTTTTAAGGGGGAGGAATGTGATATCCTGGAATTTCAAACAATTTAAAATGTGATAATCTCCATTATTTATTATTTAAAATTGTTAATTCCAAACAATAAATAATAATGTGTTGTTTATATATATATATATATATATATATAAATATATATAAATAGATTTTAAAAATAGAACTATTATTTTCAAATTGGATTTGTGTTTGTTTAAATTTATATATATATATATATATGTATGTATGTATATTTGAGTTGATTTTAAATTGGATTTTAAATTGAATTTGAATTTGAATTTGAATTTGAAATTTAAAAGATAAATGATTTAAAATATTTTGGATTTAAAAATATATGAATAAAATTTTTATTAGAATAAGATTTGTTTTATATTATTTTCTCTAAAGGTTTTATTTATATAAATTTAGAAAGGTATTTATTAATTAGGAAATTTAATGCTAAAGCTTTTTATTAACATTTCAAAATAATATAAAAATGAATAACGACAAGTGTTAGCTTTTAAATCATGTTAAGTACATGTGTAATGTGATTAATAAGTGTAATGACATATGTTAACTAATGTAACAAGTGTCATCCTTGTATTTTCATTTTCTTTAAATTTTAATAAATCATAATATAGTTTATATAAACGTACATCTCCTCTTTTCCATTTCTTTCCAATCTTCTCATTTCAAAACAAAGAATAAAACCTGTAAAACAAATCCACAAATCTACAAATCTTCAAACCAGAAAAGAACAAACTTGTAAACATTTTACAAACTCAAGATCAAAGCCTGTAACATTTTTAAAATATCAAGCAAAGATTATCAAGCAATCAGCAGCATTCAACCTGTAATCAAAGAAGATCATCTCTGTTTCAAATTAAACATTCTCAACAACAACTAGCTTCAGATCATCAGAGTTTCCAATTCAAACAATAAAGCATTTTCTTCTGCAAATTCAAGTTTTCAAAATCAAGCTTTCCTCTTTCAAAATCAAAGCTCTGTTCATCTTTTAATCAAGTGAGTAAACGACTAACTTTTGTTTTAAATTGTGATTTGTGATGTATTTAGTAAGTAGGTGATGTGAAAATTGTTTGCATGTGTGTAATTTTGGTTTGCATGCTATAAATATGTAGGTGTATAGGTGTGCATGTCTGGAACCTGTGTATATCCCTGGTTTATAACTGACAGGCTTAAATCTTGATCAAAGATCAATTGCTCTTCAAACATTCACATATAGGTTGTGAAATTTAAAAAAAAAAAATTTGTTTTTACTTAAGCTAAGTATTAAAAATATAATTAAGCATGATAAGTAGAAAGCTATCTGGAAATTTAGAAATACAGTAGCAAAATTTTAAAACATGTTAAAATCAAATGTTGTAAATTGCTGATTTAAGTATATAACTTGAATCGATCTTGAAAAATATGATTTTTAAGAAGAAAATCACAATTTTTAGATTTGTATCGAGTGTGCATTTTGGTGATGACCAGAAAAGGGTCTTTGAGCAAATTCTAATGGCCGGAGGATCAAGGATGATCGGGGTTTTATTTGGAGGTGGCCGGGGAGTTGTCAAGGCCAGTAAATATGGTGGAAGGTGGTTTAAGCCACCGTGGTGTCGGCGGTGGGTCGAGCTAGGTTTTAATCCTAGGTTGTGTCGAAGCTCGGATTTTGGGTCAATGCACCGTCTCCGGTAATTTGAGCTGCTCGAGATTTTGGGAATTGGTGGCATGCAAGGTCAGCAAGGTGTGGCCGGAGTTGCACGACGTCTGGTGGTCGGAATCTCTTAGACGAGGGGTTTTTTAGGCTTGGGTTTTTGGTTCCAGGTCTGCCTGATTTGCTCGATCTTGTTTGTGGACTTGTGATAGTGTTTTGGTGATCGAGATTGTTTGTAGCGTGGATGGTCGATGCGCCGAAGGTTTCATCGGAGGTCGGAGACGGCTCAGTCGCCGGTGCATGTGCACGGTGAAGTTTTTGTGTCAATGAGTTTGGGTAGTGAGCGATCTCGAAGGAAGACTCGGGTAATTGGAATAGGGACTCGAGTAAAGACTCGAGTAGTTGCACGTGAATGAATCGTGGTTCAAGGTTTTTAAAACTTAAACTAAATCTAAGTTAAAAAAAGAAGAAGGTGGGTTTTACTTGGGGCAAGACCCGAGTGATCTTCGAGTTCGACCCGAAGCAGATTTAAAAACAGTTTTAAAAAAGTTTTTTTTAAAGCAAGGTTTTGAAAATTTAAAATAAATTTAGTTTAAACTTTTCTTACATAAATTTCTTTATATATAATAAATGTTTCTTTAATATTTGGTTTGAGAAGTTATAATTTTGTTTAACATGAATTTGTTAAGTTAATTTTTTAACTTATTTTAAATCTTAAATTAAATGATTTAATCAAGGAAGATAATTTTAAAGTTAAATGTTTTAAATACATATGTTAATGATAATTAAGTCAATATAAAGATAATGTTTTATCTAAAGATAACTAAGGTTTTAATGATTTGAGATTAAATAAGTTAATAAAGAAATTTAAGTATAATTAATTAATTAATTAATTAATGATTAAGGGTTAATAAATTAATGATTAAGGGTTATAAATAAATTAATTAGAGGTTGATTAATTTGTAATTAAGGATTATTAATTAGATAATTAGAGTTTATCAATTAATGATTAAAGAATTAATTAATTAAGTAATCAAGATTAATTAATTAAGAAGTGTGAGATTAATTAATTGATAATTAAGGAACAATTAATTAAGTAATTAAGATTAATTAATATATAAATTTGAGATTAATTAAGTAATTAAGGATTAATTAACTGTTAATTAAGGGTTGATTAACTAGTAATTAAGGATGAATTAATTTGTAATTAAGTTTTATTAATTAATAATTAAGATTTATTAATTAATAATTAAGGGATAATAAATTAGTTAATTAAAGATTGATTAATTGATTATAAAAGTAACTAAGGATTAATTAATTTGTATTAAGGGATATTAATTAATAATTAAGGTTTATTAATTAATAGTTAAAGAATAATTAATCTGTAATTAAAGATTGATTAATTGGTTTTTAAGGTGATTAATGAATGATTAATTAATTCAAATGATTGTAATTAATTAATGATTAATTAAGCTGGATTAGGCGACTAATTCTTAAGTAATTAATTTAACTTAATTAAATTAATTATAATATGGATTAATAAGTTCTTGCTTGCGAATGTGTAACAACCCGTATATTTGGACCATTTAAATTGACAATAATCCACACATGTCAACTTAAATAGTACAAAACACGAATCATTAATGGAGTATAGATATATATAAATGAGAATCATCACAGAATCACAGAAATATAACATCACAGAATAGTGCAGCGGAAATACAACATAGTCATAAGAGTAGTTCATGAAGCTACCCAGAAATACAACAATGTCTCAGATAAAATAAAATAGAACAACATAGATGTCCAATAGTCTAAATAGCAAGAGCAATACTGATAAGATAAGATAATGATAGTCTTCGGTCTTCAGCTCCAAATAAACAGCAACAGCAATCCTCAATCTGATCCGAGCATATGCACAAACAAACACTCGAATCAGGACATATATTCTTATACAGTTAATATAATTCAAATTCAAAATAACAATAACTCAAAGATGAATGGAATAAACATCTTCCAGGATCCGGTAAACTATTTATACATAATAGTGTACGATACATAGATAATGTCTAACAGTAAAGTAAAATATCAAAATAGCGTTAAGGCGTTACCATTATCCCCCTTAACACATTTTTATAAATATCATAGTCTATACAGCACTGTAAACTCCACCGTAAACTAGTGGGATATCAGGGAGTACTCCATAGGTATAATACAAAACAAATTCGTAGTGGTCGCGTATACGGTATACAAGTATGACAAGGCACATGAGGCAATACCCAAGGTAGTGAAACTACCGTTCGCCTGATCCGGACTGGTGAGAACGCATCGCCGCAACGATCGCAACACCGCGAAACAACACTCCAAATTCAAGGGTGCGCACCAATCAATCACAAAAGTAAATGAGTAGTTTACGAAGAAGTGTGTTCGCTCGAGGTAGCTAACCCCATTTGGCCCGGCACGGCTCCTGATTTTAGTCATTTCCAATTTGACACAAGTGTCAAGGCTATCCATTATCGTTCTCTTTCTTCAGTCATCGCGTACGTCAATCCAACCACTTCATTCTGGATCACACTCCGCGTATTGTTATTAAAGTGGTTTTCGGTTTAGACAGTGAGTATGTCCCTAACCGATTCCGGTTCCTTTAATAACCTTCGTAATTAATTTACCGGTTGGTCGTTTAATATATTTCAAAAACCAATTCAATTTCAATTCAATAATTATTCGTAAATCAACATTTCGTTAGTCATTCTAAATCAATTTCTAACATTACGTTTCATAACTTCATAACTTTATTTCAAAATTTCTATAATTCAATTTCAAAGTTTCAACCTAAACAATTTCAATTATTCATTTAATTCCATGTATAAGTTCATTCCAAAATCAATTAACGTCCAAATCGATTTAAATCCAATTACCGATTTCATTCGATATTCAATAAATTAATTTATCATTAAACATCTCAATTACATTTCCAATTCATTACTTCCTTAAGTTCGTTTCATTATCAAAGCTTCCATATTTATTCAATTTAAATTTATCGAATCCAATTCTCTAAATTACAAGCATTTCATTTGTTTCCGATAAGCGCGTTCTATTTCTTATTAAAGAAATTCAATTTCATATATTTATTTCTTTTGTTACAAATTTCAAATCTCAATTAAGAACTTAGTTTCACTTATTCAAAAATTCGATTTCTCTTAATAAAGAATATTCAATTCAATTCAATTATTACATAATTCATTCTATTCAATTTAGTTTAATCATTAAACAATTCAATCTTATTCAATTATCAAACAATTTCAAATCTTAATTATTACCATTTCAAACTTATTCATTAATAATTCCAAACTTAATTATTAATTTTAAAACCAAATTATTAATAATTTCAAAACTTAATTTATTAATAATTTCAAACTTAATTATCCAATTTCAAAACTTCGTTATTAATAACTTCAAATTTCATTATAAATAAATTTCAAGACTAGATTATTAATAATTCCAAATTGGTTATTACACATTTCAACTTAATTATTCATAATTTCAAAATCAATTATCAATTAATTCTAAATTTAATCATTAAATAATTAAATTTTTTAAAAACAATGTCCTTTTGTCAATTACACGTTAATATTTGTTTCAAATTAAATATTCACATTTTCGTTCATTCAAATTTAAATTCCAATTTTATTCAAACCTTATTATTAGTCAAATAAAATCTTATTTCATTTTAAATCAAAACATTGACCAATCGGTTTTAATTTAATTTTCTATCCTAAGTCAAAGTTATTTGGGTATCTATCATTTCAACCCGATTCCATTTCAATTCAAAACAAAACATACAAAGGGAACTTGCAGTGTGATAGCTGAGATGGTGTCAAAGTAAATAAGCAAGCAATAGCATCCATACATAACAATTTAACAATTTATTTAAATAATCCCGAAATAATCGTATTAATTTACATTTGTTATTTATGCAAATTAATAAAATTATTCCTAGAATCTACACTATCATTTCATGTAGATTAAAGATTATTATATTACGGTTTCCACTTGTCGTTCAAATTCAATTTCAATTTTAATACTACAACAATTAAACGAATCTACGTTCACAGGTCCAAAGGTTCCTTATCAAATTCTACGTTAAATATAAATTAAGGGGTCAAATTCGACTAACCTAATTTTAACATGTGAAACAAATCAAATTCGACAAATATAATCCGTTTAATTTATTAACTATCCTATGTCAAATTACTTGCAATTTAATATCACTTAGCACAAATAACATCCAAAACATATCACATAGCGATCAACTAGCATAAGAATATATGTCGTGAAAATTAATTTCACCTTTCGTGGATAAAGAAGTTGGCGACGAAGCAAGAAAAAGCACGAAAGAAGTCGGTAAAGCGCGAACAACGGACACTGTAATATCGACAAGAGAAAACGATATTAATACAATAAACGTTTGTATATAATTTATAAATTTATATAAATGCGCTTACCGACGACGGAGAAAAGAACAAAAGCTGAGAGATCGGTGCTGCTGCAACAAGAAATCAGTCGGTTGCTTCTGCGCACAACGAAAAGAAAAGTTGGTTACTATTTGGCAACCAAAATAGATAGTTGCGAAAATTACTCTACTGTAATGTCCAACCCAATTTACTAATCTCAGTTTCATCATATATATATATATATATATTTTCCGAGACTTAAAAATATACAACAGTTTCTAAACCCAACTCTCTGTACATGTTTTATCCACTTTCACCTAACTCTCTGTACACGTTTCATCATCTTACCCTAAAAAAAAAAATACTATGGCACATTAACTCCACTCACGCTGCATCACACGTAAACAAATAAAATGCACACACTAAACTTTTGAAAGATAAACACATGCACACATTTTTTTTTTTTTTTGAAACAAAGCTGAGACTTCTTCCTCTCTGTACTAACCTTCCTCCTTTAAACAATGACTCAACTTCCTTCATAACACACGCATTAACCTCTGTTTCTCACATAACATTGATTCATCTTCATAAAACAAACTGATCTTTTTTTTCCTTTTTTTTTTTTTTTGTACCACGAGCAGTCACTTAAAAGCAAATCACGTACAACACTTCACCAAACATACACACACAGAAAACACGTACGCACGCATACATCACCACTCAACACGCACACACCTATACACGCGTGTACACCTACATACATGCACAGCACATACTCCAATTTACTCACCTCACACGAGGCCTGCTTACACACACACGCACTCACGCAAAACACGGGTTCAGCCTTCCCTCTTTATACATTTTTTTTTAATTATTCCAGGCCGAGACTCACGCAACGCATAACAACACCCAATAACAAATGCATACACCACATATACGTATACCACATAGCCAGTGAGGAGGAGTTCAAGGAGTAATGGTTGGAGGGAAGGTGGGTGGAGAGGGGTGGGTTGAGTTCTTTCGGCTATGTTTTTTTTTCAAAAATAAAATAAAATATAAAACACAGTAAAATATATGTTTCGGCCACTTTATGAAACACAGGAAAAATAAAGTGAGGCAAAGTGGAGAGTTTGTGCGTGGGTGAAGTTTCTTTAGTCTTGGCCGATGGTGAAGAAAATGGGAGAGTTGAGGAGATAACGTGCATGAGTGCTTCATCTTTTATTATTAACAGAAGGAAGAATTTAAAAAGAAAAAGAAAAAGAAACATGAGAGGAAGAAAGGAGGAGAGTCACGTTACCCACCTGATGCTTGAAATGGAATTTGACAGTGGAGTGGAAATGAAAATAAAGCCTCTTTTCACTTTAAACTTTAGTACCGTAAATAAAATTTTAAACTCCCCAAATGTCATGTTCATTTCCAAAGCAACTCCTAGTTACTAGCTCCCAACTACCCACTTGAATGCATCAGCTGAGACTAATTTCAAAATTTTTAATGTATACGGGCTTAAAATTCTGGGCTGAAATTTGATTAACCGGTCCGTCCGGAACCGTTAAGTCAACGCGACGGATAATGTCGGACACCGATTCGCTCAAATAAATATACCGTTATGATCAGTGCGACGATGCGCTTCCAACGGTACACAGATTATTGCGATACGATGGTTTTATAAAATTCACATTTACGCCGCTAAAATTGTACGTTTTGCAAAACAATTTAAACGGAGCAGGCGATGACCGTTTTTGACGAAACGAACTTCATAATCATGATCAGAATAATTTTTACAACATAACTATGTAAAAATATTTGGATTTGAAAGATAAATTTTACGCAGCTTTATATGGACTGATATACAGTAAAACGCGAACGAAGTTTACTGTAATATTTTGCGACGAAACTTTTTCTATGTCCATATCTAACTAGACGTATGTCATAAATAAAGTTTGGACGCAAATTGAGATCGTTTATAAATTTTCAAAATTTTACATTAAAACGATGAAGTTAATATTTTAAATCGGGTCGGAAATTCAGGGTCGTTACAATCTCCCTCACTCAAAACTTTTCGTCCTCGAAAAGGAACGAGACGAGTGAAGTTGAAATGAAATAAGCAGAAAAGATCAAGATAGTTTAAGAAATTTGAATTATACCTGAAATTAGTAATTCGGGGTTTGAATCCCGAATACTATCCTCAGTCTCCCATGTGCAATCCCGCTCATCTGCACTCCATTGGACTTTGACGAG
Organism: Allium cepa; assembly: GCA_030765085.1. Taxonomy (NCBI): domain Eukaryota; kingdom Viridiplantae; phylum Streptophyta; class Magnoliopsida; order Asparagales; family Amaryllidaceae; genus Allium; species Allium cepa. The sequence goes on along the minus strand of CM060934.1, from coordinate 490,544,769 downwards.
ATTTACCGACTTCCTTCTGAGTTGCTTTGTCTCACGATCGACTATCCGAAGTGGCTTACGCTCGATGGTCAAATCAGGCTCGATAACTATCTCTTCCAACTGAGTAGTAGGAATAGTCATAGATGGATCGTGTACAACTTTGCGAAGATGAGAGACATGGAACACGTTGTGTATACCAGCGAACTTCTCTGGTAATGCAACTCTATATGCCAATGTTCCTACTCTTTCCGTAATCTCAAACGGACCAACAAATCTCGGAGCTAGCTTCCCTTTCCTTCCAAATCGTACAATATTCTTCAAAGGCGACACTTTCAGAAATACTTTATCTCCTACGCTGAATTCAAGGTCTCTTCTCCTTTTGTCAGCGTAGCTCTTCTGTCTATCCTGTGCCGTCTTTATCTTCTTCCTGATTTCTTCGACTTTTTCGGAAGCCTCCATAATTATTTCTGGTCCAAGCACTAGTCGATCACCCGACTCGATCCAACAAGCTGGTGATTTGCACGGCCGTCCATATAAGGCTTCGAACGGTGCCATACCAATGCTTGCCTGGTTTATTGAAGAAAATTAATTCAAGTTCAAATATGCTTATTTAAATTTGAAATTCAATTCCTTTACCTGGTAACTATTATTATAAGTGAATTCTACCAAGTGAAGATGATCTTCCCAAGATCCACCGAAGTCAATAATACAAGCTCGGAGAAGGTCTTCCAATATCTGATTCACCCTCTCAGTTTGGCCATCTGTCTGAGGATGATATGCAGTGCTCAGATTTAGTTTGGTGCCCAAAGTATCCTGAAATGCTTTCCAGAATTTACTAGTGAAAATAGGATCTCGATCGCACACGATACTAGATGGTACACCATGAAGTTTAACGACTTCCCTCATATATATTTCGGCCAAACTCGAAGCAGTACGAGTGGTCTTAACTGGAATAAAGTGGGCGGATTTCGTCAGTCTATCGACAATCACCCATATGCTTTCGTTACCCTTTCTAGTCCTTGGCAGCCCATCAATAAAGTCCATAGAAATTTGCTCCCACTTCCATCATGGAATCTCTAATGGTTGAAGTAAACCAGCTGTCTTTCTGTGATCAGCTTTAACTTGCTGGCAAGTTGTGCATCTGCTGATATAGGTGGAAATATCACGCTTCATCCCACTCCACCAATATAACTTCTTCATATTCTGGTACATTTTAGTAACACCGGGATGAAATGAAAGTGAAGAGTTATGGTTTTCTCTCAGCACTTCTTGCCTTAGACCAGCAACATTAGGAACACAAATGCGATTATCAATTCTCAAGACTCCGTTACTATCTACATGTGCACCCAATTTATTATCAGCATTTCCAACTCTGCCGAGAACTATTTCTTTGATGCGATAGAGCAAAGTGTCCTCGTATTGCTTGGCTATAATACGATCCATAAGAGCTGGGGAGACGGAAAGTTGGAATAACATTCCTTCAACAAGATTACAACATGCCATTGCTTGATTTCTGCTCAAAGCATCGGCTACGGCATTTGCTTTCCCCGGAGTGTAGTTAATATCAAGATCATATGCAGCTAGAAATTCGAGCCATCGGACTTGCCTCTGATTCAAATCCTTTTGCGAGAAAATATATCTCAATGACTTGTGGTCAGTGAATAACTCGAATTTGGTTCCCAATAAATAGTGCCTCCATAGCTTAAGAGCAAATACCACAGCGAGAAGCTCTAAATCGTGAGTTGCATAGTTTGCTTCATGGGTCTTTAATTGTCGACCCGCATAGGCAATAACCTTTCCTTTCTGCATTAAAACTGCTCCAAGTCCATCTCGACAGGCATCTGTATAGACGGTCAATCCTTCGCTTCCATCAATGACTGTAAGAACTGGGGCAGAGGTCAACTTACGCTTCATTTCATTGAAAGCTGATTCGCACTTTTCACTCCAAATAAATTTCACATTCTTTCTGGTCAGTGCGGTAAGTGGTGCGGCAATACGAGCAAAGTTTTCTATAAATCTGCGATAATAGCCAGCTAATCCCAAGAAACTGCGGATATCTGTAGGAGTTTTGGGAGTCTCCCAATCCTGCAAATTTCAAGAATTCGAATTTGGATATTGATAATTTGTTTAGATAGAATTGATAAGTAAGGATAGAACTTACATTGATTACGGCGATCTTAGCTGGATCGACCGAAATCCCATTCTCCGAAACAATATGGCCAAGAAACCGAACTTCATCTCTCCAAAAGTGGCATTTCGAAAACTTGGCTTTAAGCTGATGTTTGCGAAGAGTTTCAAGTACAAAAGCTAAATGTGAACTATGTTCTTTCTCATCTTTGGAGAAGACGAGAATATCATCGATGAAAACAAGCACGAACTTGTTAAGAACATCCCTGAAAACTCTATTCATCAAGTCGACAAAATAAGCTGGAGCATTAGTGAGACCGAACGGCATAACTAGCCATTCATAGAAACCATTTTCTGTGCGGAAGGCTGTTTTAGGAATACTTTCCTCAGCGATTCTGAGTTGGTGAAAACCGGTAGCCAAATCAAGTTGAGAAAAGACTTTAGCTCCATGAAGCTGGTCGAAAAGATCGTTGATGCGAGGCATCGGATACCTGTTCTTGTGTGTGAGCTTGTTTAGCTCTCTATAGTCCACACACATTCTGAGTGAGCCATCAGACTTGGTGACAAATACAACTGCAGCACCCCATTCTGAATGACTGCGCCGAATTAAGCCTTTGGAAAATAAATCTTCAATTTGAACATTCAATTCTGCCTTTTCTTTAGGAGCCATTCTCCTTGGAGGAAGAACTACTGGTCGTGCACCAGGAATAAGGTCGATGCGGAATTCGATTTCCCGTGGAGGTGGTAAGGAATTAACTTCTCCAAATACATCAGAAAAGAGTTGGACAACTGGAGTAGAGCTTAGTTCATTTGGATGGGAGTCAAGAGAGAATATAAAACTCCCAGCATATTCTTGAGGTGATTTGCCTTTAACAACTAAAGGCATACTCTTGTCGTCACTAAGAGAGACAGTTCGAGTTTTACATGAGATAACGGCTTCGAACTTTCGTAGCCAATCAATGCCTAATAGAATATCGAATGCCTCGAATCCAAGAACATAGAAATCCCAAGTGAAGCGGTGAATGCCATGCATAAGAGTGACATATTTGCAAACCCTTTTAAGGTTAGCGGGCCCTCCAATAGGGTTAGATACACATAAGGAAATAGATGCAAGAGTGGGTTCCAAACCAAGTTTATCACATAAATCAATAGATATGAAGCTGTGTGTAGCTCCGGTGTCAAATAGAACTCTAACAGGCAAGGTATGTAACATAAAAGTACTTTGTAAAGTACCTTGGTTATCCGGAACTTCCGGGACAGGAACTTCCGGGGCAGGTGTGGAAAGAGCAAAGACTCCAGATGGTGTACCTCTCTTCTGTGTTGGGCAGTCTTTCTTGAAGTGTCCAGGTTGTAAGCAGATATGACACAAATCCCTCCTAGTCATCTGTGCCGGTGGCGGAACAGCTGCGCTCTTTGGAGATGGGCAGCTACTAGCATAATGACCCTTTTGGTTGCAGTTGAAGCAAGTAATGGATGATATGTCAATGGGCTTCTTCTGAGAGTATCCAAGCCCTGTTTTCTGCTGCCAATTCTTCTTCTGTTGTGCAAAGTTTGGCTTTCTCTTCCCCGACTTACTAGCTGATGTCTGAACAACTGGAGCTTTTGAAGACGATGTTTCCTTTGGCTTTCCCTCATATCGAAGGGCAAAGTCCATCAACTCGGTGAAGGTTCCATGGACATGAGCGGTGAGAAGCTCGTAATACTCAGGGCGTGCGCCATGTATGAACTTCTCATTCTTAAGCAGAGGTGTGTCGATCAAGCCAGGTCCGAACTTGGATAGTTCGTTGAACTTCCGTTCATACTCAATGAAGGTCATATTGCCTTGCTTGAGATCCATAAAAGAACGATAGAGTTGGGCTTTCCCAGCAGCTGGCATCCACTGAGCCATAAAGGAGTCCCTATTTACAAATGATATGAAAACGAGTCAAAATTTTGAACAAGATAGAAGGAATTTATTTTGATGTAATTTAGATTGATTTCTACCTAAACTGGGCCCAAGTGATGTTTTCCTCATCGGTACGAGAAGTGACGGATTCCCACCAGTCTTGTGCAGCATCCTGGAGTTGCCAAGCGGCCAACTGACGCTTCTGAGCGTCCGTGATTTCCAAGCCAGTAAAGATCCTCTCCAAACTCTTTAGCCATTGCTGTGCTTCGATGATACTCTCGGAGCCAGTGAATTTGACTCCTCCAAGCTGAGTGTACTCCTTACTAAGAGTGGAGAATCGGATTGCAGGGGCTTGTGGAGCAGGAGCATTTCCACCCCTTCCACCTCTAACATTTCTTCTGGCAGCCATCCTGGAATACCAAAAGTGATTTAGAATCAAAGATAGGAATTTATAGAACTTAAGGAAATTCTACTCAAACGAATTCAATAAGAAAGATGAATCAAAAGATGTGGATACTGAAATGATTCTCCTCATTCTAGGGTATATTTACCCTATCTCTAATGAGCTTAAAACTCCACAGGCTAAGGTTATCTGGAACCAAAGCTCTGATACCAATTGTAACAACCCGTATATTTGGACCATTTAAATTGACAATAATCCACACATGTCAACTTAAATAGTACAAAACACGAATCATTAATGGAGTATAGATATATATAAATGAGAATCATCACAGAATCATAGAAATATAACATCACAGAATAGTGCAGCGGAAATACAACATAGTCATAAGAGTAGTTCATGAAGCTACCCAGAAATACAACAATGTCTCAGATAAAATAAAATAGAACAACATAGATGTCCAATAGTCTAAATAGCAAGAGCAATACTGATAAGATAAGATAATGATAGTCTTCGGTCTTCAGCTCCAAATAAACAGCAACAGCAATCCTCAATCTGATCCGAGCATATGCACAAATAAACACTCGAATCAGGACATATATTCTTATACAGTTAATATAATTCAAATTCAAAATAACAATAACTCAAAGATGAATGGAATAAACATCTTCCAGGATCCGGTAAACTATTTATACATAATAGTGTACGATACATAGATAATGTCTAACAGTAAAGTAAAATATCAAAATAGCGTTAAGGCGTTACCATTATCCCCCTTAACACATTTTTATAAATATCATAGTCTATACAGCACTGTAAACTCCACCGTAAACTAGTGGGATATCAGGGAGTACTCCATAGGTATAATACAAAACAAATTCGTAGTGGTCGCGTATACGGTATACAAGTATGACAAGGCACATGAGGCAATACCCAAGGTAGTGAAACTATCGTTCGCCTGATCCGGACTGGTGAGAACGCATCGCCGCAACGATCGCAACACCGCGAAACAACGCTCCAAATTCAAGGGTGCGCACCAATCAATCACAAAAGTAAATGAGTAGTTTACGAAGAAGTGTGTTCGCTCGAGGTAGCTAACCCCATTTGGCCCGGCACGGCTCCTGATTTTAGTCATTTCCAATTTGACACAAGTGTCAAGGCTATCCATTATCGTTCTCTTTCTTCAGTCATCGCGTACGTCAATCCAACCACTTCATTCTGGATCACACTCCGCGTATTGTTATTAAAGTGGTTTTCGGTTTAGACAGTGAGTATGTCCCTAACCGATTCCGGTTCCTTTAATAACCTTCGTAATTAATTTACCGGTTGGTCGTTTAATATATTTCAAAAACCAATTCAATTTCAATTCAATAATTATTCGTAAATCAACATTTCGTTAGTCATTCTAAATCAATTTCTAACATTACGTTTCATAACTTCATAACTTTATTTCAAAATTTCTATAATTCAATTTCAAAGTTTCAACCTAAACAATTTCAATTATTCATTTAATTCCATGTATAAGTTCATTCCAAAATCAATTAACGTCCAAATCGATTTAAATCCAATTACCGATTTCATTCGATATTCAATAAATTAATTTATCATTAAACATCTCAATTACATTTCCAATTCATTACTTCCTTAAGTTCGTTTCATTATCAAAGCTTCCATATTTATTCAATTTAAATTTATCGAATCCAATTCTCTAAATTACAAGCATTTCATTTGTTTCCGATAAGCGCGTTCTATTTCTTATTAAAGAAATTCAATTTCATATATTTATTTCTTTTGTTACAAATTTCAAATCTCAATTAAGAACTTAGTTTCACTTATTCAAAAATTCGATTTCTCTTAATAAAGAATATTCAATTCAATTCAATTATTACATAATTCATTCTATTCAATTTAGTTTAATCATTAAACAATTCAATCTTATTCAATTATCAAACAATTTCAAATCTTAATTATTACCATTTCAAACTTATTCATTAATAATTCCAAACTTAATTATTAATTTTAAAACCAAATTATTAATAATTTCAAAACTTAATTTATTAATAATTTCAAACTTAATTATCCAATTTCAAAACTTCGTTATTAATAACTTCAAATTTCATTATAAATAAATTTCAAGGCTGGATTATTAATAATTCCAAATTGGTTATTACACATTTCAACTTAATTATTCATAATTTCAAAATCAATTATCAATTAATTCTAAATTTAATCATTAAATAATTAAATTTTTTAAAAACAATGTCCTTTTGTCAATTACACGTTAATATTTGTTTCAAATTAAATATTCACATTTTCGTTCATTCAAATTTAAATTCCAATTTTATTCAAACCTTATTATTAGTCAAATAAAATCTTATTTCATTTTAAATCAAAACATTGACCAATCGGTTTTAATTTAATTTTCTATCCTAAGTCAAAGTTATTTGGGTATCTATCATTTCAACCCGATTCCATTTCAATTCAAAACAAAACATACAAAGGGAACTTGCAGTGTGATAGCTGGGATGGTGTCAAAGTAAATAAGCAAGCAATAGCATCCATACATAACAATTTAACAATTTATTTAAATAATCCCGAAATAATCGTATTAATTTACATTTGTTATTTATGCAAATTAATAAAATTATTCCTAGAATCTACACTATCATTTCATGTAGATTAAAGATTATTATATTACGGTTTCCACTTGTCGTTCAAATTCAATTTCAATTTTAATACTACAACAATTAAACGAATCTACGTTCACAGGTCCAAAGGTTCCTTATCAAATTCTACGTTAAATATAAATTAAGGGGTCAAGTTCGACTAACCTAATTTTAACATGTGAAACAAATCAAATTCGACAAATATAATCCGTTTAATTTATTAACTATCCTATGTCAAATTACTTGCAATTTAATATCACTTAGCACAAATAACATCCAAAACATATCACATAGCGATCAACTAGCATAAGAATATATGTCGTGAAAATTAATTTCACCTTTCGTGGATAAAGAAGTTGGCGACGAAGCAAGAAAAAGCACGAAAGAAGTCGGTAAAGTGCGAACAACGGACACTGTAATATCGACAAGAGAAAACGATATTAATACAATAAACGTTTGTATATAATTTATAAATTTATATAAATGCGCTTACCGACGACGGAGAAAAGAACAAAAGCTGAGAGATCGGTGCTGCTGCAACAAGAAATCAGTCGGTTGCTTCTGCGCACAACGAAAAGAAAAGTTGGTTACTATTTGGCAACCAAAATAGATAGTTGCGAAAATTACTCTACTGTAATGTCCAACCCAATTTACTAATCTCAGTTTCATCATATATATATATATATATATATTTTCCGAGACTTAAAAATATACAACAGTTTCTAAACCCAACTCTCTGTACATGTTTTATCCACTTTCACCTAACTCTCTGTACACGTTTCATCATCTTACCCTAAAAAAAAATACTATGGCACATTAACTCCACTCACGCTGCATCACACGTAAACAAATAAAATGCACACACTAAACTTTTGAAAGATAAACACATGCACACATTTTTTTTTTTTTTGAAACAAAGCTGAGACTTCTTCCTCTCTGTACTAACCTTCCTCCTTTAAACAATGACTCAACTTCCTTCATAACACACGCATTAACCTCTGTTTCTCACATAACATTGATTCATCTTCATAAAACAAACTGATCTTTTTTTTCCTTTTTTTTTTTTTTTGTACCACGAGCAGTCACTTAAAAGAAAATCACGTACAACACTTCACCAAACATACACACACAGAAAACACGTACGCACGCATACATCACCACTCAACACGCACACACCTATACATGCGTGTACACCTACATACATGCACAGCACATACTCCAATTTACTCACCTCACACGAGGCCTGCTTACACACACACGCACTCACGCAAAACACGGGTTCAGCCTTCCCTCTTTATACATTTTTTTTTAATTATTCCAGGCCGAGACTCACGCAACGCATAACAACACCCAATAACAAACGCATACACCACATATACGTATACCACATAGCCAGTGAGGAGGAGTTCAAGGAGTAATGGTTGGAGGGAAGGTGGGTGGAGAGGGGTGGGTTGAGTTCTTTCGGCTATGTTTTTTTTTCAAAAATAAAATAAAATATAAAACATAGTAAAATATATGTTTCGGCCACTTTATGAAACACAGGAAAAATAAAGTGAGGCAAAGTGGAGAGTTTGTGCGTGAGTGAAGTTTCTTTAGTCTTGGCCGATGGTGAAGAAAATGGGAGAGTTGAGGAGATAACGTGCATGAGTGCTTCATCTTTTATTATTAACAGAAGGAAGAATTTAAAAAGAAAAGGAAAAAGAAACATGAGAGGAAGAAAGGAGGAGAGTCACGTTACCCACCTGATGCTTGAAATGGAATTTGACAGTGGAGTGGAAATGAAAATAAAGCCTCTTTTCACTTTAAACTTTAGTACCGTAAATAAAATTTTAAACTCCCCAAATGTCATGTTCATTTCCAAAGCAACTCCTAGTTACTAGCTCCCAACTACCCACTTGAATGCATCAGCTGAGACTAATTTCAAAATTTTTAATGTATACGGGCTTAAAATTCTGGGCTGAAATTTGATTAACCGGTCCGTCCGGAACCGTTAAGTCAACGCGACGGATAATGTCGGACACCGATTCGCTCAAATAAATATACCGTTATGATCAGTGCGACGATGCGCTTCCAACGGTACACAGATTATTGCGATACGATGGTTTTATAAAATTCACATTTACGCCGCTAAAATTGTACGTTTTGCAAAACAATTTAAACGGAGCAGGCGATGACCGTTTTTGACGAAACGAACTTCATAATCATGATCAGAATAATTTTTACAACATAACTATGTAAAAATATTTGGATTTGAAAGATAAATTTTACGCAGCTTTATATGGACTGATATACAGTAAAACGCGAACGAAGTTTACTGTAATATTTTGCGACGAAACTTTTTCTATGTCCATATCTAACTAGACGTATGCCATAAATAAAGTTTGGACGCAAATTGAGATCGTTTATAAATTTTCAAAATTTTACATTAAAACGATGAAGTTAATATTTTAAATCGGGTCGGAAATTCAGGGTCGTTACAGAATGATTGTTTGAGTTGAATGTCTGGATTGATTGATATCTATGGTATGATAATATATGATATGATATTGGATATATCTGTGATAAATATGTGATATTTATCTGTGAAAAATGCTGTATGAATTCAAAGTATTGAATTGAATTAAATTGTTTAACCTTAAACAACTTGAACTTTAAGAAAAGTTTAGATTTCGATGATACCGAGATCGGAAATGAAATTTGATTTTACGAAAACCACATCGATCCAAGTAAAACGATAGGTCATGGAGATCTCAAGTGAAGATCGAGACGGAGATTCATAGTGCAAGTGTTATTGTCGTTAACACTGAGGGTGATTCCAAAATGAGTGTAACAAGATTATGCCTTCGGTTTCGTTCGAGCTCAGAACAAACTTGTGTGGATGAATGCTATCAGACCATCGTCAATGGAGGACGATGAGCATTCCAAGATGTGTTCTTTAAAGGTAATCGTAGCCTCAAGCCTCATCAACAAGGAACGGCTAAAACATGGGAGGTGCAACAAGTCTAAGTGGGTAGCACCCAAGTAGAATAAGATTTACTCCTGACTAAAGTCCCTTTTTATTCGGCTGTGTGGACGGTTGCTAGCTACAATCATGGGGTTGTCTTATTCGGGACTGTCCAGTAAGAGTGGTTCCGGTCTTGTGTTACAGGGGATTTAGGGTGGATCCTTGGTACGGTGATCTAGGCCACGTATTGTGACAGACGGTACCCCAATAGCCTTGCCATTGATGGAAACTCATTATTCCTACGTGCCTTTACGGTTTTGATTATATAACCCGCTTTGTGGCTAGTACGTTGGATTTTAATCATGTAACAGTTTCAGCTATGTGAATATCTATTTGAAAACCTAAACCCTATTATAATATCACTGGATTTCCTATTAAATGTTTTGACTAGAGTAAGGTAAAAACTTACCCATGAACATGTGTGGGAAGTCTTACGTGATACCTTTGTTTTCAAATGATTTTTAAAGTTAAACAACTTTAACCCGTTTACTCACACCAGACCCATGTCTGACCTGGAGTTTATTTCTGTTTTTCTTAAAATCTTGAGTACTCAAATTTTTATGAGTAGCGAAGTGATCAGGTTTGGCTTGACGAATTATGGAAACTTGGAGCAGGAGTCCAGACATAGCTATATATATCTATTTCCACTATGTTGAAGTCTTTAACTGTCGTATTTTGGTTGTAATGGATAGACAGATCGTTATAACTGTTTAATATGATGATGTTGTGTAATCAGTCTAACTTTGATGTAATGACTATGTACCTTTGACATTACCGACCTTTTTGGTAGTTGTTATTTTATGTTATGCCGATTTCTAGCGGTGCCTATTTCAAGCATAGACTTTTCTTAGTCCACTGAACATTTTGTCCGGCTTTTCGGTGCGCTCGGCTAGCTTATTCTGAAGCAGGGCTCGAGGACTTACCTGACCTCCCACCAGGAGGCGCCTTAACCTTCCTATAGCGTGACACAGTTAAGGGCGTGTTCGGTACCTTGGCTAGGCCATAACATGGTAGGACTAAGGGATTACCTGTCCTCCCTCCAGGAGGTGCTTTATCCTAGCCATAGCGTGATGCGTATAAGGGCTTGTGCTTCTTTAACCTGGTCATTTCTGGTTTTGGCGTGGATAATGGCTTACGCCCTCCCTCCTAGAGGTGCCTTGTCCTGGCAATCTTGGCGCGACCAAGGGCTTTCTACCATTATTGGTAGCCTACCTTTTAAGGCAGTTCAAGTTCAAGGAGAATTCTTCTCCCGATCGTGTAGACTTTTCTTATTTTGAGAATAGAGCCTTTATTTCATGACTTGATCAATCCCTTACAATTGTTTCAGCTTTCCTTGTTTTAGAAAGTGTAGGACCATTTTTCTATGTACTTTACATTGGTCAGTATCATGTCCGTTCATGAGATGGAAGTTGTAATATACTCCTTTAGACCTTCTCTCATACCTTGGCTTTTTCTTTTAAGTGGGCCAATAGTTCAGTTCCTCTTTGGTTCTAATATAAATGTCCTCGATTGACGTTGTAAGATTGTATTGTCCAAGAAGTATTGATTTTGAGCCGTTTTTGACAGGCGTCTAACTCTTTTGTAGCCTGGTTCAAATACTTCTTCTTGAGGGATAGGCTTCCTTTTCATTGCCTATTAGTTCTCTTCCAAAGGCTTTCCTTTCAGTATCAGAGTTTCGGTTAGAAACTCCTTAGTAATTCTTATATTTCCACGAGCAGTTATTTTATCTATCTTATTTCTTCAGCCGTGGGTTTTCCCAAATGCCCATAGTTCTCCCTTTGGTGGCAGGCCTTGCTTACGATCTTACTCCATTTGTTCCTGAAATTATCATAATCCTTTATCATATCTTTTTCAAAGATAGTTCCCTGGGAATATGAATGGATAGTTCTCCTCATTTGATTAAAAATGTTGTCACTTTCATTTATTCTTTTTCCAAGTGCAAAAATTGGAGCCGGTCCCACATGAAAGGGGTTCAAGATTCATTTTCCTGGGTCATAAGATTCAGCCTTCTTTTTATTTATAATCTTCAAGGCTTTAAGCCTTGACCTTTGTTCCTCATTTGGATTAGAGTCTTTGATGTTTACATAAGAAAGCTTTGTGAGATGTGGTTCAGAAGACCCTTGCTCTAACCTCTTGAATTTTTTAGCCATGATCTAATCAATAATGGGTGAATTTAATGCGGAACTGGTTCGACGAGAATTGTAGTATCAAGAAATCAATCAATTTGAAGGTTCACCCCTCCCTCTAGCGCCAAAAATGTTAATCAAATTTATGATTAACACCTTAAAAGGTTCATGTAGATGAAGTTATCAAGAAACAGTGGGAAGTGGAATCTCCCAAAAAGACTTTTAAATGTATGGTTAGTAATTCTGAGTTGACTCAAGTAATGGGATTAAGCCAAACTATTCTGAGAGGTTGATGTCCAACAGAATTTCTAATGAATCCTCGCTCAGGACTAGATTTTAAATTCAACTTCTCAAGGACATCATGAGGATCTAGGTTCTAGTTTCGAAAGGACCTTCTGGCTTTACAGACTTTATGAAGATTGACTCTTGATTTAGTATGACTTTTATAAACTCTATTCTGAAAGTTATTTTCTAGGCTAAGGTGGAATTTCCTTATTTAATATTCTATAGATAATTGAACTAGGTTTTAGCGGAAAGGTTTGGTGGATAGTTGTATTGGGTCTAGAAGGTTGTTAAGGTTATCAGATGTGACGGATTATGGGTCTTGTTGAAAGGTTCAGCCTACAAATTTTATAGTTCCAAAAGGTTTTATAGAGTACGATTCAAGAAAATTTCCCTTATGACCGAAGGGTTTGAGCAATTGATTTGAGGTCTCCGAAGGATTACAAAGATTATTCAACAAGTAAAATCGTTATCTTTGTTTACATAGATCTTTTGGAGAGGCCATTCCTGAAAAATAGAATTTAACCAACAGCGATTAAAGTTGACTACAACATAATAAAAAAGACTGAAGACTTCCTGGTTATCCACGAACGAACTTTCATTCATATCAAATTCCCAAATTGATACTCAATTAGGGTTATAAAGCCATAATTAAGATATTACAAGATGAGAATGAAAGAGAACCCTCCACTAAAATAGGACCCCTTGGGCTATATTTATAGATGCAGGTGGCATTCCCCCTGCTTTATGTCTTCGTCAGGAATGGAAGGTTGCCTCTTATATGCAGTTGCAAACCTTTTGATCTTGCTGGAAGATATCTTCTTGTACATGGTTGTAGGCCTCCCATTCTTGATGGAAGGTTTGTTTATTGTGCATCATCATGGACTGCTAAATGATGCGAAGGGTCTTTTCCTTCATTTGCTTTTAGGAACCTGCTGCCCTTGCCGGAAGGTTTATCGTATGTACGACACATGAACCTTCCGATGGTATCGGAGGATTTCTGGATTCATTGAACCTTTTGGCTTTGTCGGAAGGTTGCTTTTCCTACTTGGTTACTTCCAAGAGTTGCGTTTTTCCTGTATGATGGTGGAAGGTTGTCTTCTATTGACTCATGGGTGTTGCTTTTATCTAAACCTTTCGGCACCATCAAAAGGTATCTTGTAGGTGTATTATCCGGTCCGAAAGGCATATTGTGTTTTTAGAAAGGTTGTCATAGGGTTGTATACCCTTGTTTCCTCTTGTTTGCCTCCTTCGAAGGGTAAAAGCTCCTTAGACATTGTAGGATAATACCCTCTGTCTTCTCAAAAGACCTTGAGCCATCTCATTTTGCTAGCTGCATCCCTTCGATCTCTTTGAAAGATTTGATCTGAATTCTTTCTCTACCATCATTTGTTTAAGATTCTTTGGCTTAAGCAGAAGGCGAATTTATTGACTAACATTTGCCCCCCCCCCCATGCGAAGTGATGCTCTTGAATATTCAAGTCATCCTCTCTAAGCCTCATTTTCCTGTAAATGTAAGTTCCAAGTACAAGTAAAAGAGTCCTTTTCAAACAATTTGACCTTCCCCAAAACATGGAGGTCATTTCTTAAACTTGAGTTAAAAATTCCAAACTATCTTTCTTACTTATTCATTCATCATCATTTATTCTAGTAAGGTTTAAAATTGCTCTTAGTATCAAATTAATAGTATGACTCGAGATCCATTTAAATATCATCTTTCCTACTTATTCATTCTCTCCGAAAGGAATTAAAGTTGCGACACTTAACCTTCCACAGGGACCGGAAGGTATTACAACTTCAATTTTCCCTTATTGGTAGAAGGTCTAGGTAGCTTAATGTTTAGTCCTACCGACAACAAGCTTTTATTGGGATTTAGAAGTCCTAAACCCTCTGATTCCTTTCTGTTCATCAAAACACCATATAACCAAGTAACAAGCACATTTTCAACTGTATAATATAACTTAAGAAATTCAACTGAAACATCTAAATATTCACATATAAAGATATTACTTTATAATACACTTTTCAAAATGATTTGTTAATATGTACATAATAAAAATTACACTAGCCTTCTAGAATTGAACATCAAAGGCGTCCAAAAGCAGCAAGATGATTTCATTCCCCCTTTTCCTATAGCCCATCTGGAAAAGGCGAAAGGTTCGGAACTAAATTGATGGGGTTGATGGCGACGGTTCAATCCATATAGGTTGAAAAGGAGAGTAGGTTATTAATATAGGGTTTTCTCCAAAAACATACCAGATGGCCAAATCCATCCAGAATGTGTTTGTAGGCAGATCAAAAAGTAAGGAGTATGATTGCCTTTACATGTGGATTAAGGAAATTAGGTTGCAGGTTATCCATATTGCAAGATTGTGCGTTGTTGACCTCTTCCACCTCATGCGGTGGGTTTAGTAAGCCTAACGCAAAGCAACAACAATAGTGTGGTGCTTCCGCATTGATGAAATCTAGATGTATTTGATGGAGATTGCAAGAAGCCATTGATGCCTTTTTTGTAATAAAAGTTAGAAGGGAAAGTGAAGGAAGACGAATGGATTTCTAGCAGAGATTTTTGGCGCGAAGTCCTATACGCACTCTCTCATAGTTCCAGAGATTTATCACTAAATGTTTTTGTCTTTTTATATGATTACCATTTCACCTTTGATTTGAAAGCAATTGGTGGTTAAGTCCTATTTGACAAAATTCTGCAAACGACGGCCTTGACTCAGCGCTTTTTGTGAAAGAGTGGTGAACTCTTAACCTTCCGCTGGATAACAAGTTAATATAGGCACTTTGGCTGTTTTTATGTAAAGTGCACTTTTAACATATCGCTATGAAATTTTAGTATTTAGGTAGATTTTAGTAGGAATTTTACTTTTGTATTACTATTTTCATATAAATTAGGACTTGACCTAAATCTTGGTGCACGTTATAATTTGCTTTGAATCAAACTGTTTGTCAAAAAAAATTTCAAATGGCTTAGGCATTATAAGTATAAATTTGTTCTCAAATTTATTTCTAAATCCATTTCATATGAATTGGGGGAGCTATTATAAATGGAGGTCAAGTATTTATTCTACGAATATATAATTCTTAGTACGTATTTTATATTTTGCTTGTCTATACTATGTTATTCCAAACTATATGTTCCTTAAATCATGTCTCCTTAATAAGCCAACATAGTTAACATACTATATAAATGAAGGCCTCCTTCCAAAATGACCTAATATTGATTACCCTAGGGTAAATGTTTTTTGTATATGGAACACCCCCACTTCTCACCCGACTTTCTTCGAAGGTAGAGGGAAAATTCGTTTTAGATAAAATTGGGATATTTTATTCGATATTGTTTGGTGGTTACACTATAATACCTTCTAATCGATAGATGAAATTAGCAAATACACATTAGTTACCATTCTAGACGGGATTATTGTATCTTATTATCAATAACAAGTTTCAAAAATAAACATAAACTAATATGTGTTCTTATTGTTGAAATGAAGGGACTTGTTTTGCCTGTTGATATGGTAGACTTGAACAAGACTAGTTTTTCCTTCCGAAGCTCCTTCTTCGGAGTTCACAATGATTTTGGATAAGTTAAGAATGGAGATCAAACAAAGTTAATTTTACAAAAATTTATTTAATTTGTAAGCTCAAATGTCACACTATTCCAAAATTCTTTACGGAAATTGAGATTGTGAAATTAAATCTTCAAAAAAAAGGGAGGCTGGAGTGTTGAAGTTTTAAAGCATTTCATTGGTTGAGTTACTTGTATAAATCTTGACTTGAAATGACTAAGCTTCATGAGAAGATATATAACTTGGAAATAAAATCTAAAGATAGTCGGGTTTTATGCAAATCTTCAGAATCCCTATTTGGTATCTCAGTTTCAAGTGTCAATACTATAATATCCATGATTTTTTCTAGTATGATTGATAAGGTAACGAGTATCTCAATTTATACATAAGATGTGTTTTTCATACCTTGGTAATGCTATGTAGCATGAAGGTATTTTGATAAAAGTATTATATAAATGATATTTTGATTATTTTTCCCTTTCTTTCTAAATACTTTAAAACGTTTAAAATATTGTTTATTTATGTATAACATGGTTTAATAGTAAATTATTAGTGTTGCGAACATTGTAAGAAGTTATGAATTAAATAAAACATATTTAAAGTTAATGATTATTGATTTATCAATGACGTTTGAAAAGTATTTTGAGATTTTAAACTAATAAAATTTACAAATAATGGATTTAAGGTTTCCAGTAACTCCTTTTCAAATAAAAGTAATGATGTAAATAATTATTTTCAAATAGTTTACATATATTTTCAAAGATTTTATTTAAAAAAAATTAATGGTATTTATAAATGAAGTAAGAAATTTTACAAATGAATTTATTTGTAAAGTATTAAAGATAGTTGAGTTGCAAATGAAGTTTTCAAATGAATATTTCACGTAAAATTCATATAAGTTTCTTTGATTGTATAGTTTAAAGATATTATATAGATGGACTATATATAAAAAAAATATGTTCTATAATTTTATAAAAAAAAATGATTTAGGAAATCTAATTATAGCAATATGCTTGAAAAATAAATTGGAATCGCTATTTTTGAAAGTATGGGTTGAAATATTTCCTTGATTTCGAAGTAATTATAGTAAATTTAAAGGTTATTTACCATTTGTATCTTGTATTAAACCAGAATAAATGTTTTTCCATAATTTGAATATTCATTTTAAAACAAGTGTTTGAAATTAATTATGAAGATATGAAATTTGATACATTGATTTGGAAATTTAATGTAAGATCTGAGTTGTTATTAGTTTCGGTTTAATAATTTTGAATTTATACTTATTTTAAAACGACGAGTCTAATAAATTATTGGATTTATGAAACTTTATTTTTAAAGCTTATTATAATGTTTTGATATAAATTTCTAACATTGTTTTAAACTTTTTGGAAAATCCTTGCATAATGCCATAAGGATGTTTTAAATATATCTTATATTTCTACTAAGTGAATGAGGTTAAATGTTTTTACTGAACTTTTTTAGATATATTGAAATATTTCTTGCCTCTTCAAGGGCGATTACCAAAAACTTAAACTTTTATTCTATAATCGAATTAAGTTATAAACTTAAGTAAGGTAGTAGAAGCTTCAGTAATATTTCATGAAATGGTTCAATAATGACTTAAATTTTTGATGGAAAACGAATTATGTAAGTGATTGTTCTTTATACAAATAAATTAATGAAAAGTAAATGATGAAGAAGAAAAATCAGTCGAATAAACCTAAATAATATTTAAAATCCTTTGTGTTTGGCTTATGGGATGTTTGGGGAATGATACATTGAATTGTTTAAGGTTGTATGAGTAATCTATTAAGTAATTACCAAAGACTGTTGAGTGCAAGGTAGACTTGGTAGTTTATTAAGCACTCTTGGATGATGAAAAGTGTCTGAACCTGAACAAACCATGAGTTTGGTTGTTATGGATGTTTGATAGTTTCCTTTGTTGCATATATTGGTAAAACTTCTTTTGTTTGCATATGATTATTATATATAGTGTATGTTGCTTGCACTATTAATTGAAACAACTAATATGTAATCTTTTACATAATTTTTAACTCTTTTGGATTATATAAGTGAAATACAGGTTTATGGAAGCAATAGTTACCGTTTTTGGTTTCATAAATTAAGTTATTTGCCCGACAAATAGGTACGTTTTCGGATTACAGTTTTGCAACAATATTTTACTTGTTTTTCCCATGGTTTGAGTGTTTTAGTTTTGAAATATGATGTGTGTGTATTGAAATTATTGATATTATTATTCTTTGGACCTATCCACACAGAGGAGACTCTGTCGAAATTTTTTCATAAATTTAGACCTTAGAAATTTTTTTTGAAAGCGAAAATATTTTCAAACTTTTATTAAACTTGAATATAAAAGATTTAATTGTTATAAGTTGATATATTTTATCTAAAATACTTAATTATGTAAGTTTAAAGTGTTTATGAATTGATTATTTTGAAGAAGAAAAATTAGTTTCTTTATCCCTTCTTGTTTCTTTTTTAGGATGAAAAGTTTTGAGTGGAGGAGAGTGTAACGATCCGTAAATTTTGATAATTAAAACTATTAAAATAAATAAGATTTTGAAACTTAATATTGTAAGAAATTAAATTTTACGATTTATTATTGAGGAGATAATAAGAATAATATTTAATAATGATGTTTGAGTGCTATTGATAACTATTTAATGGAATTTCAATCATTTGAAATAAATTTTAAGTTAATTTGGTTATAATTGTAAATAATGAAATAAATTAAATGATGTATGTAATGGTGAGATTATAAGTAATTGATTGAAATTGGTTAATATATAATATGAAATCAATGATGTGGTATGTAGTTATAATCTTTGTTTGTAGACAATAAATTTATAAATATGATAAAATTACTCAAAAGTAACAATGGTTCATTATCATCTCATTATTTAATATGTTTGGAATTAATCTGGAAATCAACGAAAATTTATGTAATTAATTATTGCAGTTAATATTGTAAAAGATGTTAACGGTAAAATAATTAATGTAATATAATGTAAACTTATGTTAATATAATTCATAAGGTATTGTTGATTGAATAATAAGGATGATAACATAGGTTTGAATGTAACTGGATGAGAATTGGATGCGTAGTTAATGACATGAATTGGATAATAAAGAAACTTGTAAGCGACGATAAAAATGCATATTTATTTAAGGAAAATAAATTTTTTGATTTAATTGGTAACATACCAAGTTGATTTCAAATAACAGAGTGAGGTAAAACAATTAATTGGTAAGTGATGGATGTCTTTTCTTAATGCAATGAACGTTACAACTGTTTGATAGCGGCAATAGAAGTTACAAATATGTTAGTAACAATAAATTGAAAATTTATAACCAATATTTAATTTGAAATATATATATTGAATTGATTTCCATTTAACCTTTTAAATATGATAACGGAAAACAAATTAATATTGCATTAATTGATATTACATCTTTTAATTTAGATAGTGTAACGACCGCAAAATTTTAGTAATTTTTAATGGTTTTATTTACGTATTTAATTGAATTTTTAAGAAATTTTAAATAAAAATATTTTGAAATAAAAATTTAATATTTGGATTACATCCAATTAAACATAGCAGAGGGTGAATTTTCAATTAATTATATGGAGATTTATTTTATTGAGTACTTCTATTATATTCAAATCAGTTAATAATTGATGATAATAAATTTATTTTCGAACCTGAATATTTTTCTATAGAAAATTTCTAAATCATCTTCTGAATAAGACACATCTTTCGTTTTTCCTAATTTGGACTTCTATTGCTCCATTTATCTTAATTCTGGCAAAATAGCAGCATTTTTGGGTACCGATATCAACTTTTGATCGTATGATCGTACCACGGATATTTGTATACCGTTTTGATCGTCTCGTCGTACTGATCTCAATGGCGTATTTATTTTTGTGTTTTTGTAGTCCGGTTCTCAGCGGAATCCACGAAAAGCGGTAACCGGTACTGTAAATTTTGACTTCACACCTTCCTTTGGTTTCAAAATTTTGAAATGTGCAGCTGGACCACAATAATAATTTGCTTTAATAGCTCGCCAAATCAAAGCATTTGAATGTTGATATTTCACTGAAAAAGGGTGTTGATTGTCTTGAAACGGTTGGCTTAATAATTTTCGTATGAAACTTACAGCCTGGACGAAATACTAGCATCACCGTTCATATCACATTCATTATTTCAATATATATATTCATTTTGCTGCTTCGTTTGCTTCAAAAACCCAACCCTCTCATTTTCACTATTCCCTCACCTTCCATTTCTCTGTGACACCTTCATTTCTTCTCGGCATTTGCAATCCAGAGGCTTTCATTTTTTTTCTCTTCATTCCTCTATCTGCCCATGTGAGACCCAATAAGGCAACGCCTTCTCCACCCCACAATTCCTCTAACATGGGTAGATATTACTTCGACCCGCAATTCCAAATTCAATTTAATTGAAAATCGCTTGGGTTTATCATTTCAACCCATAACAAAATTTTCCTATCCAAAAGTCCGTTCAGGTATGTATCATTTCAACCCATAGTGAATTCTAAACTACAGGGAACTTGCAGAGTGATAACAGATAATAAAATAAAATAACAGGCATATATCATCAATAAAAATATAATATAAACAACAGGATATGGTGTCATATCCCACAGGTGAACAGTTACAGAAAATAGCATATATATAACAATTTAAATGACTACAACATCATATTTCGATTGTCGTTTCAATTGAAATCAAATTTAATAAAATACAAGAACGTTAATCGTGAGTGATTTCTCACCTTTCGAGGCTAGAGAAGAACGATAATGAGGTCAACTATGGATCCCAATATGAACTTCGAAGCAAAGCAAAATTGGCACGAATTTGATGACAAAGCTGATAGATAGAAATCGATGAAAAAAAATCAATCGGTTTGATATAAACAGAGTATATATTATATGTGTTATTTAAATTTCCTTAAAATCTCAATAAATTTAATTTAAGACGGATATTCAAATAAAATATTCACATTATTTGAAGCTGATATTAAATTTAAAATACATGTTAAAACAAAACATCATCATATTATTGAAAAATCAATACTTCAATTTAAACACATAAACGTTTTTGCTCTTAAATCAATATTACATTTAAACACACACACAAAATAAAATATAGGCATAATATATATAAAAATCATCACTTATTTAAAACACGCATTTTAAAATAACATATTTATATATAGTTTACTCAAAATTCAAAGCATATACTGAGAAAATCAATCTATATATATAGACCGTACATTATGAAAGCATTATAGAAAAGATAAAAAAAACAAAACATACTTTATATATATACACTAGAATCGAGATGAAAATTATACATTTAATTTTTAGTTTTACAACATAAATCACTAATGCTTTTACAACACTCAGCTGCCATACTAATATATGTTATATTCGAACAGGAATAAAAATCTAATTATATTTTCAAAATATGTATATTACTAATATTTTATAATAACAAATAAGATATAAGACTAACGTATATATACGTCTCTAAAAAGCTTGGCTTAAAATTCACATAAGCATTAAACATAAAAAATATGTAGATGCAGTTTTATGCTAAAATATCAATTAAATGGAGACTGTTATAATGTGAAAATTTGTGAACGCGAGTTGAAATATAAAGATGGATTTGTCAAATATATTGGAAGCAGAGGACAGGGAGGGGAGAAGCAAAGCATGGAAAAAAAATATAATAAAAAGAAGAAAATGGAGGCCATACCTTCAGAGCTCACGCACGCAAGAAGAAATTAAGAAAATGTTAAGATGCAATTAAAAACTATTTGTGTACGAGGCTTATACACGATTGCATTGATTAAGGTGAGATAATATAGGCAGGAAATAAATTTAAATCAATTATACACGATTGCATTGATTGAGGGAGAGAATATAGGCAAGAAAGATTTGAGCGAATATATACAGTGGTATTGATTGCGTGAATTTAGCTAAAGGAAAATGCAAGAAATCTTTGGTAAAAATTTTGTACACGTTTAAAATTTATTAGGAAGTAAATGCGTTGATTAAAACGCAAGAAATATTTATAAAATGGGAAGGTGGTGAAAATTATTTGCGTACAAGGTTGAGTATTTAAACGAAACTAGTATTGATTGCTTGGAGAAATGGCAGGAAATAATTCCTATCAGGAGGAATTTGCGTGTGATATTTGATTTAGGAGATAATTGCGTTGGATAGATTAAATAAAGAAACGTACTAATTAATGGTATAGGAACATTAAGGAAATAAAAGAACTTCCTTTGAATGGTAAGGAAAATCAAAGATTTTGTTCCTATTAATTGCAAAGGAGTAAATGGAAAAGAAGAGACACTTATACACGTGAATTTCAAACAATCTTGAAAGGATTTTGAACTTCTAAAGAGAAATAAATTTGCTTGAAACTGCTACGTGAATTTTTATTCCTATTATAAAAATGAGGAAAAAGTGAAGTGTAGAAATTTACACGTAACTTATCAAAACTTGATTTAAAAGAAATTGAACGTCTAGGGAAATGATTTCTTTCCCACTTGGAATGTAAGGCTACAGATAAACTTATTATTTAATGTCAAAATAAATATTATTCCCAATTGAAACCATATTATGTTTTAAATCATTAAATTAACATATAAAATAATAACAACTATCTACTGCTTTATAGTAAATAAAAAAATCGTAAATTCACAAAATACAACCTGTTACTTTTATTTCAAAATATCTTTCTTATAATAATTATTATATTTGGAAAACATTTTGAAATAATTTTCTCTTTTAAAACTTATAAATAAAATATTATTATGTTAACTACCAAATTAAATGTTCATTTTAATACATTCTCATTCCTTAATAGAAAGATTTCAATAAATACAAATATTAATTTCGTATTAAAATCAAATAAAAATCTATTTCAACTACTTCTTTTTATTAACAATAAATCAAACATTATTTAATAATTTCACATAACTCAACATATCCATTAGTTACCAATTTTAGTTCATTTGTTAGAGGTTAACTTATTTGAATTGCAACAATACAATTAAACTATTATTTCCTCTTTAATTTTATTCAATAGATTTATATTTACAATTAACAATTATTATTAAATTCTTAACATTTGTTGTTTTTAATTCAAATTGTAAATCTCATACAAACTATTATTATTCCCATCATTTTTGTTTCTACCAAATTTTATTCAACATTTTAAAAAAAATTAGAATTTTAAATTGGTCTAAAATTTCGGATCGTTACCCATTACCCTTTTTTTCCAGATCTGAACTGCGTTGCAAAAAATGAAGATGGGAAGAGATTTTGAAACAGTCAGGGAATCAAAGATTTTTATTCCTATTAAATACGGAGACGCAAATGAAAGTGGAAAGTTTTACATGTGAATTAGAGGCAGGGTTTTAATTTTTTTTTAAAAAATGCACGTGCTGATTTGATTTTAACAGCTAAGATATGAAATCAAAGAGTGCGTACAATAGATGCAATAATTAAAACGAACGTACCCCCAAATTAATTAACAAGTAACGTAATCTAAATTTATATGTTTTCTTATTTATTCACTACTTATATTTAATTATACGTAATCCAAACATTAAATTTTTATTTCAAAATATTATTATTTAAAATTTCTCAAAATTCAATTAAATACGTTATTAAAAACCATTTAAAAATTTATGGATTGTTACACTCTCCTCCACTCAAAACTTTTCGTCCCCGAAAAGGAAGGAGGTAGGGGAATAGCAACAAACAGAAAGAAAAAATAGATTTAAGTACAAGATAAACAGTTAATTTAAAACTATACAAATTTTACTTGAAATATTCATTTAAAAACTTCATATGAAATTTAATTTTCTTGAATGCTTTAATACTTTTCAAAACTCCTTTGAAAACAAATATTTACATTATTACTTATATTTACAAAGAAGCTATTGAAAATATTAAATCCAAAATTTATAAAAAAAAATTATTTATCTCAAGATACTTCCAACATTATAGATAAATTAATAATCATTCTCTTTAAATATGTTATAATTAATTAATAACTTCTGAAACACTAAAAATTTTCTATTATACCATGTAGTATGTAAATGAACAATATTTAAAAAGGATATATCCAACAAGGAAAGAAGGTAGATTCGGAAAACAGAATCAAGGTGAATAACTAAAGCTGAGCAGATAAGATAGATTCAAAAGAATAGTACCGGGCACAAATAATTAATTTCAAGCCAAAAGAATTTCAATTTCAAAGATTAATACAAAATTTCAAAGATTAATACTTTTATAATAAAATACCTTTTCAAAAAAAATACTTTTATGTCGAAACCAATTTTCCTTTCTAAAATACTTCTATAACTCGATGTTTCAACAAGTTTATCCTCGTTCTTGCAGACTCTGGCCATGCGTTGATCAGGCGCAAAGCTAGAATTCTTCAAGTACTTAGTAGACCTGTCTCTACAATCAGTGAAAATACTTGAAAAACCTTTAAAAACAGATATGGAAACTACAATCCAAACAAAATAACCAAACCAAAACCTTTGTCCAACCATGGTTCGCAGATACACAATGGTTACGCCTGGATCCTCCAAGAAACAATCCGTATTCGTAAGCTTTCTCAGCCCTGCGAGTTATGCCATGGTGACTAGTATGGTGCATGATACACAATGGTTACGCCTGGATCCCCCAGGAAACAATCCGTACCCCTAGGCTGTCTCATCCAGGCAGTTTCGCTACTAATGCGCCCTACATAGATTGTCGGATACACAATGGTTACGCCTGGATCCCCCAGGAAACAATCCGTACCCCTAGGCCATCTCAGCCAGACAGTTGCGCTATGCAGTCGTGAGAAAAAAAACCATGGGTTACGCCACGGTGGGACACTCGAGATTCACATCCGGAAAACCAAAAATCAGAGAGAATAGTGTCGATAGAATGAATCCACAATGTGGCCACAAAGCGAATATCAAGCAGAAGGCACTTTCCATATCTTTACTTTGAAAATATGTATCATATAGTACCTTTTCAAATCACTTTCAAATATCATACTTGTATAAAGTCCATTATATATAGGATTCCATTTTCAATCGAATACTTTCCCAATCAATAGTATATCAAATCACACTTATATAGACTTCGATTATATAAAATTTCTCTTTCCAAATTGAGTACCTTTCAAATCAATAGGTTTCAAATCAATTTCGTACTATACAAATCAGTTTTATATAATTTCGATAACTCCCAAATCAAGTATTTAGTAAATCAAGGTTCTTAAATTTTTTCTCGTTTCAATAACATTTCGGTTTCAAGATCATATATGATTTTATCAAATTTTCTTCCAAATTAAATATATTCAGTTTCAAATTTTCTTAAACAATAGGTTTAGAAAATAATCCAAATTTCCAAATCAACAAAATTTAGGTCAAACAAATTCATTTTCAAAATACCATATAAGTACTGGTTTTAATTCCAATCTAATTTCAAAACCAAATATTCTTCTCAAAATCAATTATACTAAAAATGGTTTCTAAATTTATAATTATCCCTTTAAAACCTTTAAACTACTTATTTCTATATGAAAAATCCAATTTTCCTTTTTTGAATTATTTATTTAACAAAAGTTTCAAATTTACTTAAGTCATAGTCTTCATACTTTAAACATACAAAACTAAACTTATATTCTTTATCAAATATTTTATACTCTTCGAAATTTCTTTGTTTTAAAATTTTAAACCTTGATTTGGAAGTGCTCGAACCTTCAAAATAGTCGGTGAAATCAAATTTCAAATCCAAGAGTTGAAAATCAGCAACAAATCAGTAAATCAATTTTTTTTATTTTTTTTATAAATAGAGTTATACAAAATCAAATCGAAAACTCGAGGATTGAACACAGGGTTACTTTAAATTATTTCAAATATATATACCTATATCTTTCGAATATCAAATCATACTTCGGAATTTGAAATCAAAATTGGTTTCACAAAGTCACTCGTATAGCAAACTATTAAAGTGGCCTCTCCCCACTCTGAAACTCGAAAATCAATGTCGATGATGTGTGCACTCATCACCGAAATTATTTTCCGGCGACATAAGTGAGTTCTGGACTTCTATTTTCTTGAAAACTTCTTTGAATTTTTTTTCGAAATCCTTGGAACTCATTTGAAGTCATTTGAAACATTTCTTACTCAGAAAAATACTTTCAAATCTTATTATTATATATTTCAAAATGTTAAACCAACTTTCAAAAATACCGGAGTCCAATTTCTCGAATTTCAAATTCAAAACCTTTCAGTTATAAATCATTTTTATATAAATAAATTTTCTTATAATATTTTCAAAATTTCAAATCTTTTCGAAACTTCAAATTCTCGTTTTTTTAAAGGTATATAATCCTTATCGAAAACATATTCTCTTTTATATGTAGAATAAAATCATAGTTACCCAAATAAAAATTTCGGCATATAAAACAATTTTAAAATACAAACAAAACCTGATTTTCAAAGGATGATTCAAGAATGTATTTTAAAACAAAGATAGAGATTTAATTTAGAGGAACTCCAATCAATAAAATCCTGATTCGAAGATAGACTCGATCGAAGATGAGATAATTAAATTACAAAATAGAAGATGGATATACTTCTATAAATCGGGGGCGACCTTTACCGGTCAACCGTGATTCCAAAATTAGATCGGTGCAGAATTCTGAGGCAACTCGACATTCGATCGCCAGAGATATAATTCGGAATAACAAGAGATAGTAGCGTATAAACCGAGGGATACATAAATCTTCGGTGAATCAATGCCAATTGTAAAGGAGTTTCACCCCTTTTACAAATCATTCAGTGGACTCATTGGATACTCCAGAATCAAAAGAATATAAATAGAGAGAGACAAGAATGAATTTTTGAACCATAAGGAACGTTCCAAAGTTCAAAGGAAATCGAGTCAAAAGGAAGAGATTCAACTCGAACGAAAGTGATTCTGTAAATAAATTTACCATATATGCTAAGTTTTGCCTAGAGCCAAGCTCTAATACCAACTGTAACGACCTGTTATTTTGGACCATTCAAATCGACAATAAAACCATATATGTCCGACTTGAATAATTCAAAATGCCAAATTGTTAATTAAAATTTAGCAAAACTCAGCATATACAGTAAATAAATCAACTACAGAATCACAGACACTTAGTAATATAAAATAATGCAGCAGAATAGATAAATAGTAGTTCATGAAGCTACTATATAAATACAAGAGTTAGAAATGAAAATACCACAGAATATCTCAAATACAGCGAAGTCTCCAGTACGAACAGATGACCTCTCCGAACGAATCAACTGAAAGAGCTGAAAGCTGAATCAATAGTTGGATCCTCGGACGAAGCTCCAAACTCCAAAGGCGAGTCTCAAATGCTGTATCGCTCAGTCTGACCCGAGCGTAAAGCAAAAACACAAAACACTCGAGTCAGGATTAACATTCTTATATCAATAAATCCAACTCAAGTGAAATATCAACTGAAATACAAATAACTTAAGGATGTTTGGGATAACCATCCTCTAAGGGTCCATGGAACTATCTACAAGGTAGAAATATACACTATAACACCGTGGTAATTCAATTTATTTAGACTTCAAAATCAAAACATCATTTCCCTTTCAAATATATCTACTTTCCAAGATAGTATATGTATATTAAATAATTTATAAAGTAAAGTATTTGAAATTTCCTCAACTACACAAATTGATTCTAATCAACTCAAGTTCCAAAGTCCCATTTATTTAAAGCTCAATTCATTAATTCAATTCAGCTCCCAATAACCATTTAAAATTTCGTTATATTCAAAGCTTTAATATTCAATATTTTAAAGTTAAATCTAACAGTTTCATATAGATCTTGATTTAGCTTCATCATTATTATTTAGTCAGGAAATATCCACTTAACAAGTTCAATATCATTTAAATAGCCTTAGATTTCATTTTACAGAATATTTCCTTAAATTTATTAAAAATTAAAATATCCATTCAATCCCTTTTACCAAAACCAAGTTATAAAATCATATCTTAAATCCCGAATTCAATAGTTTCAAATCGATTTACTTGAATATAATTCTTAATTAAATACCATTTCCAATTAATTCAACTTTATCTTCTCAACTCTAGCTTATTCAAAATTGTACCAAATCTAATTTGAAATATAAATTTAAACGAATCCTTAAGCATATTATATGTATTAAATCAATCTCAATTAGATTGAATATTATTATTAGGTCTATACATAAAATTTTCATTTTTATACATAATATTCTAAGAATCAGTCTTTATTAAAACTATATTTTTCTTTCCCAAACCATAGAAATTATTTTCAAAACATTTATATATATCGACCAACGATGTCTGTATATAATTTCCTACGCTATGGTCAAGCGATACAGATATTTATCATTTCAATCAGAAATTTAAATATACGGGTAGATATCACTTCGACCCACAATCCCAAATTCAATTTAATTGACAATCGCTTGGGTTTATCATTTCAACCCATAACGAAATTCTCCTATCAAAAAGTTCGTTCAGGTATGTATCATTTCAACCCATAGTGAATTCTAAACTACAGGGAACTCGCAGAGTGATAACAGATAATACAATAAAATAACAGGCATATATCATCAATAAAAATATAATATAAACAACATGATATGGTGTCATATCCCATAGGTGAACAGCTACAGAAAATAGCATATATATAACAATTTAAATAACCAACATTATATTTCAATTGTCGTTTCAATCGAAATCAAATTTAATAAAATACAAGAACGTTAATTGTGAGTGATTGCTCACCTTTCGAGGCTAGAGAAGAATGATAATGAGGTCTGTTATGGATCCCAATACGAACTTTGAAGCAAAGCAAAATTCGCACGAATTTGATGACAAAGCTGATAGATAGAAATCGATGGAAAAAAAATCAATCGGTTTGATATAAACAGAGTATATATTATATGTGTTATTTAAATTTCCTTAAAATCGCAATAAATTTAATTTAAGACGGATATTCAAATAAAATATTCACATTGTTTGAAACTGATATTAAATTTAAAATACATATTAAAACAAAACATCATCATATTATTGAAAAATCAATACTTAAATTTAAACACATAAACGTTTTTCCTCTTAAATCAATATTACATTTAAACACACACACAAAATAAAATATAGGCATAATATATATAAAAATCATCACTTATTTAAAACATGCATTTTAAAATAACATATTTATATATAGTTTACTTAAAATTCAAAGCATATACTGAGAAAATCAATCTATATATATAGACCATACATTATGAAAGCACTACAGAAAAGAGAAAAAACAAGACATACTTTATATATATACACACTAGAATTGAGATGAAAATTATACATTTAAATTTTTAGTTTTACAACATAAATCACTAATGCTTTAACAACACTCAGCTGCCATACTAATATATGTTATATTCGAACAGGAATAAAAGTCTAATTATATTTTCAAAATTGTATATTACTAATATTTTATAATAACAAATAAGATATAAGACTAACATATATATACGTCTCTAAAAAGCTTGGCTTAAAATTCACATAAGCATTAAACATAAAAAATATGTAGATATAGTTTTATGCTAAAATATCAATTAAATGGAGATTGTTATAATGTGAAAATTTATGAACGTGAGTTGAAATATAAAGACGGATTTGTCAAATATGTTGGAAGCAGATAACAAGGAGGGAAGATGCAAAGCATGGAAAAAAAATATAATAAAAAGAAGAAAATGGAGGCCATAACTTTAGAGCTCACGCACGCAAGAAGAAATGAAGAAAATGTTGAGATGCAATTGAAAACTATTTGTGTATGAGGCTTATATTTATACACGATTGCATTGATTGAGGTGAGAGAATATAGGAAAGAAATAAATTTAAATCAATTATACACGATTGCATTGATTGAGGTGAGAGAATATAGGCAAGAAAGATTTGAGCGAATATTTACAGTGGTATTGATTGCATGAATTTAGCAAAAGTGACGCAGCGGATATTTCAAAACAAACTTCAATTGATGAAATATAGCAATCGGTGAGTTGAGAATACTGCAAGGCCCAAATCCGTTGATCCAAAGATACCGGATTCTAGCTATCTTCGTCTCGTTGATCGCGCACGATGCCGAGAAAGAAGATCTACGATTCTTCGTACGTTGATCTAGCGCACTAGATACCGTGAATCGGCTTCAACAAACGTGGATTCGAGCGCACTCGAATGACGTAAGTGGAGATAGGAGATTACACTCAACTACCAATTAGAGAAGAAAGCACAAAGCAATCAACAAGAAATTTTATTTCCAAAATCCACCCCCAAAAAGTTACAACTCACCCCCTATTTATAGAAGTTTACAACACAGCCCTTAAGTCGCACACGACTTACGACTCACTATAAGTCGGCGGCGACTCAATGTACACGGTTTAACACTTACAACACCATGCCGGCTCAATGACTCACGACTCAACAGATTCACTACCATTCATACAATACAGCGGCTCAACATGTCTCGTGAACGACTCATCACTTCACAGTCCATACGACTCATGACTTAGGAAAAATACAAACAGTACAACACTTACGACTTAAAAATGCCACACAATGTGTACGACATATGACTCAACAACATATGCATACCACCCGACTCAACATAGGTCACGACTCAATATACTTCCAACGACTCAAGCTTCCAAGCTTACTTGCGGCATATCCCTTCAACCGAGTCAACTCCGAACGACTCATCTACTTCCACTTCTCTGCTCTTGTTAACTCGGATACGACTCAAATCTCTTTCTTTAACTCGCGTCTCTTTCTCCGTGTCCCCTCTGGTCTCCAGTTGAGTCGTGTATGGTTCAACTCCTCCATGTTGAGTCGTGGATGACTCAATCCTTCCACTCAACTTTAAGCGCTGCTCCTTATCTCGTAACAACTTGAGTCGTATACGACTCATGACTGCATCAAAAAGGAAACTGCAAGAAATCTTTGGCAAAAATTTTATACACGTTTAAAATTTATTAGGAAGTAAATGCGTTGATTAAAACGCAAGAAATATTTATAAAATGGGAAGGTGGTGAAAATTATTTGCGTACAAGGTTGAGTATTTAAAGGAAACTAGTATTGATTGCTTGGAGAAACGGCAGGAAATAATTCCTGTCAGGAGGAATTTGCGTGTGATATTTGATTTAGGAGATAATTGCGTTGGATAGATTAAATAAAGAAACGTACTAATTAATGGTATACTAATTAATGGTATAGGAACATTAAGGAAATAAAAGAATTTCGTTTGAATAGTTAGGAAAATCAAAGATTTTGTTCCTATTAATTGCAAAGGAGTAAATGGAAAAGAAGAGACACTTATACACGTGAATTTCAAACAATCTTGAAACGGATTTTGAACTTCTAAAGAGAAATAAATTTGCTTGAAACTGCTACGCGAATTTTTATTCCTATTATAAAAATGAGGAAAAAGGGAAGCGTAGAAATTTACACGTAACTTATCAAAACTAGATTTAAAAGAAATTGAACGTCTAGGGAAATGATTTCTTTCCCACTTGGAATGCAAGGCTACAGATAAACTTATTATTTAACGTCAAAATAAATATTATTCCCAATTGAAACCATATTAAGTTTTAAATCATTAAATTAACATATAAAATAATAACAACTATCTACTGCTTTGTAGTACATAAAAAAATTGTAAATTCACAGAATACAACCTGTTACTTTTATTTCAAAATATCTTTCTTATAATAATTATTATATTTGGAAAACATTTTGAAATAATTTTCTCTTTTAAAACTTATAAATAAAATATTATTATGTTAACTACCAAATTAAATGTTCATTTTAATACATTCTCTTTCCTTAATGGAAAGATTTCAACAAATACAAATATTAGTTTCGTATTAAAATCAAATAAAAATCTAATTCAACTACTTCTTTTCATTAACAATAAATCAAACATTATTTAATAATTTCACATAAATCAACATATCGATTAGTTACCAATTTTAGTTCATTTGTTAGAGGTTACTTATTTGAATTACAACAATACAATTAAACTATTATTTCCTCTTTAATTTTATTCAATAGATCAATATTTACAATTAACAATTATTATTAAATTCTTAACATTTGTTGTTTTTAATTCAAATTGTAAATCTCATATAAACTATTATTAGTCCCATCATTTTTGTTTCTACCAAATTTTATTCAATATTTAAAAAAAAAAAAAAAATTTAAATTGGTCTAAAATTTCGGATCGTTACCCATTACCCTTTTTTTTCCAGATCTGAACCGCGTTGCAAAAAATGAAGATGGGAAGAGATTTTGAAACGGTCAGGAAATCAAAGATTTTTATCCCTATTAAATACGGAGACGAAAATGAAAGTGGAAAGTTTTACACGTGAATTAGAGGAAGGGTTTTAATTCTTTTTTTTTAAATGCACGTGCTGATTTGATTTTTAACAGCTAAGATATGAAATCAAAGAGTGCGTACAATAGATGTAATAATTAAAATGAACGTACGCCTAAATTAATTAACAAGTAACGTAATCTAAATTTATATGTTTTCTTATTTATTCACTACTTATATTTAATTATACGTAATCCAAACATTAAATTTTTATTTCAAAATATTATTATTTAAATTTCTAAAAAATTCAATTAAATACGTTATTAAAAACCGTTTAAAAATTTATGGGTTGTTACAGAAGACACTTATTTTTGATCAAAGAGACGGAGTCGAGGACCGTATCTACTACTATCATAGCAATTGTCTATTCTGCCCCCAAAAAAAAAATGTAAATTCTGATTTTGTTGAAAATAGCTTCATGAACTGTTTATGTATTTATTTTGTGCATTATACTTTATCCTTCCGCTGCGAGATTTTGTATTTTGCTTTTTTGAATCTTGTTTCATTTGAACAATCCCACTAATAATATGTCTTTTGAATAGTTTGAGTCAGACATGTATGGTTTATCGTCGACTTAAACTGACCAAAAAGACAAGTTGTTACAAGAAATATTAATTACCTAATTACGCCTTTAATCCATCTTCTACAATCAAAATACCCAGGCCGTGCATGCACCAGATATGCACATAACCTCATTTCCTTCTCTGTCTGATCTCTCAATAATTACTCATCGAATTGTGATACTTGTCCAATGAATCACTCAGCGAAATCTCAACGCATTCGACCCAAAGAATTGAAGCTTAATCATCCACTTTGACTCGCAACCTATGCCACACACGATCCCTTTGTATGGATGCCTTTTGAGATATTCGATTAAATCCATCAAAATTTTGTGTGAAGATGTCATTTTCGAAGAGAAATCCAATGCTCCAAACAACTTGATCTATCTCAACTTCAATCAACGATAAAGAAAAACCTTAGATCCGACCATGAAGAGGCCGATGTCAATAATCACAATCAATCAAAATTCTACCACGAGCAAAGCGAAGCTTCCTCCATACGAGCTCATCGGATCTGGTTTCACGATTTTAAGTGGAGCAGATCTCTCAATTTTATTTTTTGAAGTGATATATAAGGAGCAGTTAATACCAGGCTAGCAATAATAAAATGGAAACGAGATTAGGGAAAGATTAGATTTTGGGATATTTATATTAATATGATATTATTTGTTTACTTGATTTCATAAATAAAGGTTAAAAGTTTCGAGTCTATATGATCACACGAGGAATCTGATTGCAACGAAACTAGTCTGCATACATTACCCATTTTTTCGGGTCCAACGGTGTAAATCTCATTACTATCTGAGACTGTTCCATAGGATGCTAAGTTCGGAATTTCGAGATCGTTTTGACCATCAAATCATCCGTTATCCAAATATAGTGATCTTAATACTCATTTAAATTCATAATGTCAGTCCGAACTCAATAGAAGTGGTCTGGACTCCTGATTCAACCGTATGCGAAAATTCATATTTTTAGGCCTTCATTTAATTAACGATTAAATATTTACATCAATTATTTAAATTACATATCATCAAAGATACGGATTGTTACGGTTTTATTATTATTTTCCCCATAAACTCATGAGTACCCATTCAAGTAGGCTGAGTTCATGGGTTTAGATAGAATGCCTTTGGTTAGACAAATAAAGGAGCAGAAGATGACGTAGGAGACTAAGGAATATTATTTGTTATTTTGATTCCCTTATGCCAAGAGTTTATGATAGCATCTTTATATGTTAGGCATAACACTAGTATTTTTATTGTATTATATTTTTTGACTCCTACATGAGCATGAATTTAGGAACTAAATTGTTAATCATGAATTGTAATAACATGTTTCTTAATTTTAATTATTGTTTTCTCTATTTGCTTAAGACTGCTTATTATAACTTATCTTAGCTCTGTTGCTGAAAGATAATTTCACGATGATTATAGCACATTGGAGTACCATCATTGTTTTCAGAATAAATGATGTTGCATTGTGTTTCAAATATTGAACTTCATGGGATCGCAACTACCTAGATACATAAGCTATTACTTAGCTTCTTTGCATCAACAACCTGAAGCATCGGTATAAACTATCATATCTTCATTTCCTTCCGATATAACAAAAGCTGGAGCATTTATCAACCAAATCATCCACTATCAGAATTACATCTCACACTCCTTACTCCATAGCTTCCAACTCCACTAGTTGCTTCTTCAACTACTCCATCTCCTTCGGAAGCATTCAACAAGGGGTCGACTAAATGGCTTGGCTTCAGGTATTTACTTTATATGGAACTCAATAGCTCTCTAAGGTGGAAAACTCGAGGTTGATTCAAACATATTGGGAATGACTCTAACTATTTGTACTTCTCTGGCACCTCCTTCCTTTGAAGCTAAAGTAAACAGTACCCTTTGCACCCAGGTTTAGGCTTTTTCGAAATTATAAATACTCTTTCACTTTGATTTGGGTGGTGACTCAATGTTATTATCGTTTTGGTACAGTATATTCTGATGGCATATTAGTCCAACCAGTCCATACCTAAATTACTCTGAAGCTTATTAAGTCAAGCATGTAAGGATCACACAAAAAATTACACATTCCTAACTCAATCTATAAGTTAATGCATCAAAATCGAAGGGTGGCATATCTCTCTATTTGATTCTACATGTATGGAAGTGATTAAATACGTAGCACCTAACTCGAGTCTATCAACCAAGCCTTTAGCTATAAATGGATGTGTAGCACCGTTATCAAACAATATATAATTGAAATACTACAAATCAAAGTCACCCCTTCCAAAACAACATTCTTGCCTCTCACTTTGGCAAACAGTTGGTCCCTTGGTCCTTAACAAAGCAAACACTCTAGCATGCAATTTTGGATCTTCTTTCTTCTTATACCCAACTTTGTCATAATTAGAACACTTCATCATTCTTTGAGTTCTTGGCGGTGGGCAATTAGATATGCCCCTTCTACCTATAATTAAAACAAGCAACTTCAGCAATGGAACTTTTGAAAGTCCTTCCTTTCAGCATATTCTTATTGCCTTTAGCATAAGAAGTGAACTTCTTCTTCTAAACTATTATTTGCTTAGTCTGGACTCTCCTCTTTTCCCGATACATTTGTAACGACCCATAAATTTTCAATAATTAAGTTTGGTTATTTTAATAAAAATTGAGTAATTAAATTTAGAAGAAAACAAAAAATTTATAATTTATAATGAAGCAAACATTAAAAAGGTAAGTAGAAATGGTAAATTAAATAAGACTTTGTGATTTAATATTTGGAGAAATAAATTTGCATAACCTATTAATGAAATAATAAGTAAATTAAAACGTAACAATGCTAATTATGGTTAATAATTAATAAGATGAATGGAATGACGATTAATGAATTTATTTAAAATTGTAAATAATGTAATAAATGGTAATTGTTTAGGAAGAATGAACATTCCAACATAATAAAATAATTCAAATGTTATGACTTAGTTTTAAATAGAATATAATAAAAACAAAAGAAATCAATGTATTAATGGGTGAAATAATATAAGGATTAATTGTAACTGAATGTAAATTAATGCGACTATGCTAATGTAGGTTAATAAATAATTAGTTAGTGCTATCCCAAATAATTAAAAACAATGTAAGGTTGTAACTGATTGTATTTGATAAATTTGAAATAAATTTCAATAAATATAATTAAATAGTATGAAATGAAGCATACATCAATGAAATGTAATATAAGTCAATGTTAATTACACCCATAAATGTCAATTTATTAAATAGCAAGATTTTAAATCAAGTAAACGGATTTGTAAGATATCAATTAATAATTAATAAAATTTAATCGGAAATCAATTGCAGTTAATTGACTTAATTTGTGCAGTTAGGGTGGGTTTGATTTGGCATTGAGGATTGTTAATTCCATAAGATGTAACCAATGTTAATTTTATTTATAATATAACAATTGGCGGATTTAAGGAGTGAAAATCAAGATTTATTAAATTATTTGAAATTTAAATTTAAATAAGTGGATTAATTGCATATAAGTGGAATTTAATATTAAAATATTACGTTAATGGAAATGTGGATGAAATGTGTGGATATTAATGCAATAACTACGAAACAATGAAAATTCATCCAAGTGATAATGATAGATTGAGTAATAGAATGGGAAGTCTATTAAATGGAATTATTGAAACTAAAATTGGTAATTTATGAATTTTGAAATTGGAAGCAAAGATAGTAATTATTATAATAATTAAAATAGGAGTCAATTAAAATTAAATGAACCTTAATGTATATTAATGAGAATTTAAGACAATAGTCATAAGATATGAAGGTAATTGAAATGTTAGTTAATTTGAAAAAAAATAAGTGATCTAATACAGGAATTAAATCAAAATAGATAAATTTAATTGAGACTTTAATTACAAATAACGTGTGAAATTGACCAAATATAGTAAATGAAGATATGATAGTCAATAAATATAGGATGGAATGAGAGCACTAATGTATTGAATGTAAAACAAATGTTAACTATGATTATAGAAAGGATAAATAGATAATGGAAGGATTGAAATCAGATTTAAAGCAATGTATTGTAAGTAACTATAAATAACTGAAATTATTAAATTGAACGTTAAATACTATAGTTGGTGAATTAATTTACTTTAAATAATTGTGGGAATTGGTTTTAAAGGATTTTAAATTTCTTAAGAAATACAAGATGATAAAATTTATGAATTATAGATTTTGAATTAAAAAAGCAATTTGATTTATTTAATATTAATTTATTCAATTAACTGGGAAAATAGCCATTTTGACCACTGACTCGGATTTCGACGAAACCATTTTCACGGATCCGTAATGGTGAATTATTGTAGGATTTCAAGTTTCGTATAGATCAGACTTGTCGTTTGATCGTACGGACTCGAAACGCCTTGAAAATTGTGAAATTGAAATCAATTCGAAAAATATTGATTTTTGCATAACTTCTCCATACGATGGAATTTAGACTTGAAACCTTTTCCATCGCGTTTAAAATATTTAAAAACATCTATTTTGATATATGGGTTGACCCAATTTCATTCCGGAGTCGAAACGGGCTTTTTGGGCCGCTTTGGCGTTAGCGCGTAAATCTATCTTATCCATCCATTCAAATGTCAACCCTGCCTATATATACCCTGTTATAAATCCTAGCAGCCTCTATTCCTTATTTCTATACGTACAGAAACTTCTGTGCTCCTCTTCCTCAATGGCTGTAAACCCTAATTTATCCAATTCAAATTTCAATTCAAAAATCAACTTCAAAAATTCAAACTCCATAAAATATAGCAAATTTTATATGGATTCGAAGATCTTGATTAGCGCATCTAAATTCTACGATTCATTTTTCGATTTGAAGCTCTGTTTGCCCAGAAATTGATGATCTATTTTTGGCCATCCAATGCGTCGAAATCAACTTTGCCTAATCGACGAATCAAAGTTACTGGATCGAAGAGATTTTCGAGTGGAGCACATTTGTATGGGTTTTGCATCGAATCAACGGTCGGATTGGCCCCTAAAATTCGATTAGGGTTTTGAGGCTATGGCGGCGGCCTCTAAGGCGGGGCGCAGGTGGAGCGTAGGTGCTACGCGTCACGGCGAATTGGATGGTGGGGGTGCGAACGCCTCTGGTGGTCGGAGCATGGTGTATTGGTTGGTCAAAGTTGAGGTCAACGGCAGGAGGATGAGTTTCTTGTTCGCTATTTTTCTCTGGTGCGTGCGTACATGAGGGAGAGGGGAGCTGTGACGTGGCATGGATCTTGAGTGGGTATTGCTTATTTTATTTTTAATTTTATTTTTGATTTCAAATCTTCTAATTCGAATATCTCCCACACGCGATGTCCGATTTACGCACGGTTTTTTTGTTAGGATCGTATTTAAATTCCTAACTTTGTGACGCAGGTATGGGTGAATTCTGAGACTGTCAAATTTTTGGGTTTAAATTGAATTAAAATTCAATTTAAATTCAAAAGGTGAGTGTTTTAATTCACTCACAACTTTTAAAATTTCTTATGTTTGTTAAAATAAATTTATGTTGTAATTATGCATTTATTTATGGTTGTTTCGTATATTTTAATCAACGTCTCAGTTAATTGCATTTATTGAAATTAAATCGTTATTTAATTTATTATTGAATATACCTGCCTGTTATTTACCTGTTATATATATTATCAGTTATCTATTGATATCGATTGTTGTTTTGGATGATGATGATGGTGATGGATGTATGATTTATGATGGATGAATGGATGTTTATTTATATCATCAAATGTGCAAGTTGTTATGCATTTATTTTGATTCGGGATTGCGGTTTGAAATGATATACAACCGCATTTTTTTTATTTTTTTAAATTACGGATTGAAATGATAAATATCCATATCACTTGACCATAGGATAGAAAATTATATACATGCACCGCAGTCTATATATAAAATATTTTGAAAATGGTTTCTATGGTTTTGGAAAGGAATACGGTTTAATATATATTAATTTCTGGTGTTATATAAATATTATTATTATATATATATGGTTAAATTCGTGGATTTAAGCTATGTATTGTTTAATAAAATGAGTTTAATAATTCGGTTTGATTGTTTTATATTATATGGTCGAGTACCTATTTAAAATATTGTATATATAGAGTTTAAATGACTTAAATGAAATTTAGGTGGAAGATAAATATGAAATTGGTTTAAATTGAATTATTGAAGAATTTGTACTTGAATAAATTTGATTTGAATAAAAATGGAGATTTTAAAGGGTATGATCCTTATAACTTGATTTGGCGTAAAGTGATTTAAATGAATATAAAGTTGAGATAAATGAATATATCAAGTAAATAAATTGAAAGAATATCCAGTTGTTTGAAGTTAAAAGTTTTACTTAAATTATATTGGATTTATTAAGTAAATATTTCAAAACTAAATAATAGAAAAGGTGAATCGGTGTCTATATATATATATATATATATATATATATATATATGTATGAATTATAAAATTTAGTTTGAAGTATTGAATTTTAGGCTTCGAAATATATTGAATTTGAAATGGTTTATTTGGATGTTCAAATCGGTATTTGGGATTTACTTGAAAAATTAAAGAAGTTATTTTATTATATAAATTAATTTAATATGTAAACCATTAAAGTATCTTAAGTTATGTTTCAAAGCTATAGATTTCAAGGTAGATTTGAAAGTGCTATGATTTCTTGAAAAAGGATATATTTGAAATAAAGATATCATATTGATTTGGGTCTTAAAATAAAAATGATATCGTATTTATATGGTTTTGAAATGGAAATTATATTCTGGTTTTAAAGTATAAACTATTTTGAAGAGATCGCGGTGTTATAATAACGATTGGTTGTTGAAGAGACTGGGATCAGAAGTTGTCATATTCTCTGCCAACTCCGAAAACCACTTTAACAACCGTGTACGCGGTGGAGATTCCAGAATGAAGTAGGATGGTGGCGGCATTTCCTTTGAGGTAAATACGGGGACCCGACTCCCGTGAGTTGGCATAAGGTGGCTAAAACAGGAGCGATTCTCAGGCCAATGAGTTAGCACATTTGATCGGACACATCCTTTCCTTATTATACTTTGACTTTTGGATCGATTCGGTGGCCACTTTTGGATTTTTTTATTTGGGGGTATTGCTCGAGGTGGGCGGTAGCTGCGCGCTACGCGTTACCACCAGCCCGCATGCGTAATTGGTATATCTACCATGGAATTGCCTAGTTGTGTCGGGTCACCAACCCTAGCGCGCCTTGTACGAGTTTCTTTTTGTGTCGTACCTATGGAGTATCCTCTGGCAGCCTCCCAATCAGGAGATATTACGGTACTGTATAGACTACTGGCACTATTACGTGTTAAGGTGGAAAATGTAAAGCCTTAACGCTATTTAAAAGTAAGTTTATTTTACTATTAGACACTATTATAATAGCGAAATATTACTACATAGTAAATAGTTTAATGGATCCTTAGGAGATGTGGATCCCGAGCACCTCTTAAGTTATTGCACTTACGTTAGACCCTGGATAGGAGATGTCAAATCCCGTAAACATCTCTGACGCCGTTCCACTCATATTTATTCTTGTTGATTTAACTTACATAAGATATTTTAGTTCTGACTCGAGCGTTTTGTTCTTTTAATTCGCTCGGGTCAGTCCGAGCGTTTCAGGATTTGAAGATTTATTCTGAAGGACGAAGACGAAGATTTGTAGTACTATTATCTACTATATTATTCCACTATACCATTTAATTCCGCTGCATTAATTATTATTATTTGGGATGTGTACTCTGATATGTATTGTATAAGTATAATCGAATAATTTGTAACAACTTCATGAACTGTATATTTGATTATTATATTTTATCGTTCCGATGCAAGATTCTATTTTGTTTTTTCTCTCTACTTCTTATTTACCCCATAACAATCCGCCCTTCTGTATGGTTTAAGTCTGAGGTGTGTGGTTTATCGTCGATTTAAAGCGTATGAAAAGGGGGACGTTACATCTGGTATCAAAGCTTTGGTTTAGCGATAAACCTTAGCTTTGTGGGGTCTGACTCTTTATTAATAGGGTAGAAATACCCTATTGGAGTCGGTGAGTGTATATATATGAGAGAGCGTATTTGTTAGTGTTATAAAAAGGTTTTAATATTGTGTTAATCCGTTCCGTTTTGTATTTTAAAATTCTGGTTGATGCATGGGACGCTATGGCATCAATAGGGGTTTCTAAACACTTAATAGGACAGATCGACATAATATTCGTTTTAATATAGGTGAATGAGATAATTTTGCCTATTATATTTTCTATATATAAAATAAAGTTTTATAAAGGTTATATTTGGTTGTAATAAATTGGTTGTTAGGTAGTGTAATCTAAATATCAGTGAAGTAGGATTTAAAAGATTAAATAAATTAAATTTGAGAATTTAGAACTTAAGTCCCTGGGTTTTGAAAATTTCTTTCAAATGATTTTGGAATATAATAATAATATTGTTAGAAGTATTTTCTAATATAAATATTTCAATATAATTTGAAAGTATTGTTTTAAAGAAATTTGAAAAGGAATAAGCTCTGTACTTCCCTCTCTGTCGCTGGAAAATAATTTCGGTGATGAGTGCACGCATCATCGACATTCGTTTTCGAGTTTCGAAGTGGGAAGGTCGCTGTAGTAGTTTACTGCAGATTTGTTTTGATAAACCAAATATAAAATTTTAAATTGTTTTAATTATAATTGGATATACAAATTATAAGTATATATTTATCTATTATTTTAAAATGATTTGAACGCGATCTACTTTCTTCGTCTCCGTTAGTTTATTCCTCTCTCTGTTTCTCCCTCCCCCTTCATGTCCTCATCCCCTCCCTTTCACTTTACACAGAGTCTCCCCTGCCCCTCATCTACTCGCTCTGGCCGTTGTTATAGTTCCATGGATGTTGACGTTGCCGCTCGACCTGACCTACTTTCGTCCAAAGAATTTCCACCCCTCCGTGCCAACAAACCGTCCCCCCTAGTTCTATCTTCCAGCGCTTTCTCGAGTGATTCTATTGCTGTTGCAACTTGTTTATCTACTGGGAATACGGCCACGACTATTTCAGGTATACCGCTAAACCTCCCATTATTCGGATACATTGCGTGTGATGGTGTTAGGCCCAACTGTGTTTTGGGACAACAAGTATCGGATTCATTGGTTAAGGACTGTGTTGTTGGTGGTAAGTTTGGTGATGTATCTGGCTTCGATGAGTTTGTTGTGGCTGATTGTTGCAAGTCAAGTGTTTGTAAAAATGTAGCAGTGGGATCTGATCCAAAAATCAGTGCTAATGTAGTCCCTGTGCACAGTGTATTAACTGCTGGTGATAGCATGCTCGCTGTCTCTTCTCCCATTGATGCACAGCGCCTCAAACCTGAGGCCTTTTCTGGTGTTGAGGTGTGTCGCCCCACTTATCCATACCTTACAGTTACTAAATCATGGTCTTCCCTGTTTACATCTATGCCTCGTAACGCAGGAGTATATGAACCGGTTGATTTCGAAATCGTTGAGGAAAACGGAGTGAAGATCCCTCCCCCCTATGTAATGCAAGCCAGTTTGGACTTTTGGTCTGGATACGTTGTCGGTTTCTTTTTGGACCCTAAACATCGACTCCATGATGCGGCTGCTGTTTGTTGTAAGGCCTGGAGACTACAAGGTGGACTTAGAGTTAAGTTGGTTGATTCCTTGTACTACCTTTTGTTCTCCTCCCCCGAGGAACGTAGTCGTGTTCTTGAGTCTGAGCCTACCTTCATTGATGGTCAGCCTTTTATTATTACCCCCTGGACTCCGACGGTTGCTAGTGCTCGTGAGCAAGTATTATCTGTCCCTGTTTGGGTTTATTTCTCTCAAATCCCATCTGCTCTTCAACCTCTGCTTGGTTTGAATTGGCTTGCATGCAATGTTGGTAAGTTGATTTGCTTTGACTCTAATACAGTTGCGCGTGATAAGCTAGTTTATGCCAAGGCTCTGATTGAGATTTCTCCCCTTAAACTGCTTCCAACCTCTATTCCTGTTCAGCTAGCTGTTGGACACGTGGTGGATGTACGTGTTCATTATGGATGGGTCCCCGACATTTGTTCCTCCTGTCACTCTTTTGGTCGTGTTGCATCTGCTTGCTTGCACTCTGTTATATCTGCAGCTGCGCCCAAGATTCCTCTGCCTTGTCCTCCTCTTAGGAAATGGGTCCCCAAAGTCTCTCTGGTTGCTCCTGCCCCTGATCCTTCTCTTACCCTAGTGCGGCCTGCGTCCCCAGTTCCTGCTGATGTCCCTTCTGTTTTGTCTTCTGAGCCGGTTCTCTCTCTGC
Source organism: Allium cepa (assembly GCA_030765085.1). Taxonomy (NCBI): domain Eukaryota; kingdom Viridiplantae; phylum Streptophyta; class Magnoliopsida; order Asparagales; family Amaryllidaceae; genus Allium; species Allium cepa. The sequence goes on along the minus strand of CM060934.1, from coordinate 490,501,226 downwards.
CTCTCGTTGTTTGGGCCGAGACTGAACATTGTTGGGTTGATCGTCAATCAGATATGAGATTCAACCCTGTGGATGACTCCTACCTTAGATATGTATCTGATGATCTACTGGACCTTCGATGCCTCTATTACAGAATTTCTGGTGATTCCTTGGTTCTTGATTTGGATGGTTCGTATGCTGATAGAAATTCTGTCATTCTAGCTGACTCTGCCTGGGATCGAGCTTTCATTTACTCCTCTGACGATGTCGGTTATGTTCCTTCTCTTGCAACTCGTTTCCGCCCCTTCTTTGGTCTTCTGGGGAGTGGTCCTCTGGATTCTTCTCGAGTTGATGAGGTTGTTGGTGATTCTTCCTCTGCGGAGGAGAACTAGTCTAGTTATTTACATCTTGTAGCTGTGACATGTCTGTCACACTCCTGTGCTGTATTTTTATTTTCTATCTATTGTAGTAGCTAAGGTACTCTACCTTACTCATGTACTTCAGTGTTATTACGTTCGTAATAAAAGTGGTCGGTCCACTATAAAACCGTCGGCCTTGCCAAAAAAAATGATTTGAAATTTAACCCGGTATTTGGTTCTTAAGTTTCCGGTAATCAGTAGTTTCAACTATTGTAGGAAATGGTTGTAACTAATTTATAAATTGGAACCTTAAATTAAAATAGGTGATTTAATGCTAAGTATAAATAGAATTAAATAGAAATCTGAAATTGTAATCTATAAAACAAAGATGAAATTATTGAACATTAAATTAATTAAAAGATATGAGAAAAACTTGTATAACTTTCAAATACACCTAAAAAAACATATATATAACTTACCAAATATTAAAAGTTCTAATGTTTAATAAGAAGTTGTAATAGAATATTATACAAGAAAAAAATTTGAAATAATGAAAGTGTTTAATGAATTTCTTTAGTAAATAAGAATTTTGTGTTGTAGGGGTTATGAACTTGAAATGTACCATAATAAAATATGGTAGAAAGTAAGTAATTATAAACTTAAGTAGATAAGTAGAAGTTACTTCTGAATAAAATAAGAATAAAAAATGAACACTGAAAATGACTATAAACTTAAGTTAATAAATTTATGTAACATCCCGCATATTTATCGATTTTATATTTAAATATTTTATCGTTAGTCGGATTTTGGTCCGAAAAACTACTTTTTGCAAACGGTCGAATTGGGACTCGAAACCACCTCCATTGAGTTCAAAATACCGTTTGCGACCTTTTTGAGTATAAGCTTCGATATGTTTGGAGAAAGTTGATTTTTGCCACTTTTTCACTTAGGGCTTTGGTTTGGGCTGAGCCCATTAACCCCACTTATGTATTCAGTCCCAACCCTCTCCTCTTCATTCACTTCTTTTCTATTTTCCTAATACTCAAGCTTTTATGTTAATGGGGGAAAGGAAGAGGAAATAGAAACTCCCAAGCCCTAGTTGCTCTTGATAATCCAAATTCTTGCTCCAAATTCGAAGAGAAGGATAGGTAAGCCACTTCTCCATCTTCTCCATCTCTTCTCCTCTTCAATTTCAGAAAATATCCTAAACCTAATTTAGGAAAATATGTGTTTTATTCTTAGATTGAAGCTTTTTGAGTAAGAGTGAAGAGTGGTTAGCCTTTCCTTTGCATTTGAGCTTCTTCTTCTTGTTCTTGAGTTAAAAAGGTGAGATTTTTATCTCACATCTATGCTTATATTTATCTTCGATTGTTAGGTATGAATTCCTAACACTTATTCGTGTGCAATAGCTTTTGGTTTGGATTTATTTGGTGAACATTCCGATTTTTAGTGTTTTGGGTTCAATTCCTTAAAAATCATAGCTTTGACCTTTGATCATGTTTTTGGAGATGCATCGAAGAGCTTATAGGGCCGGGTAGTCGATTGGCATAATCCCTTAGCGTCGTTGCTCGAGAGAATGCAATTTGGTCAACATTGAACCTTATTTGTAATAGGCAGGGAAGAGGCTGGAAACAGGTCCGGCCGACCGAGCTCTATAGCCGGCCAACCGACCTGCTTCCAAATGTGCTATGCACTTCTCTGTTTGGGTCTGGTCGACCGACTATAGAGCTCAGTCGACCGACCTGCTTCCCGAACTATTTTCTGAACAGGGTCCGGTCGACCGAGCCCTGAGGCCGGCCGACCAACCTGATGTTATTTTGCCTATTTCGCCTATTTTGTGTGGTTTCCAACTTTAATCGATTCGTGTTGTTTCCTATGTCTTGTTATCATTTGTTATGACTTTGATGACTCCTTTTTAGGGATTTTTGAGTATCCATTTTGATGGATTCTTTATCGGTTTCGTTGGATTTTTATTCACATCTTCGTATGTGAATTTTAGTGATTGATTGTTCCTACAATCTTCTTTGTGTTTTGTCACTTTAAAAATATAAAGGTTTTCTATACTAGTAGTAAATATCAAAACTCTTTCCTCAAATGATTTCAGTACTATTTTAATACCAAATTCGTTTATAAAACCGTTTTTCCAATCTATTAGTATATACAAACCTTTACCTCACTCATATGAGAAATCTAATTAAACGACTTAGTAAGACAAGTGGTATGAAACACTTGCGTTCACTTTGTCGGTTAATTCTTGGACTTGTTCGATTGAATCTCTTGTGACAATTTTATAGTGGAGATCTACAATTTGTTCGTAAATATTTAAGTTAAGCAAGTGGCTATGGGACATGAAGCTAAACTCATATATTTACTAGCTTAGTGTAATTGACACTTCTCGTTGATCATGATGATCATCTTTGTGATTTAGACTAGCAATGTGCGATGTCTCTTTATCTGCGAGGGAGACTAAACCCCGTTTTGTGGAGTTTCAACTCAATTTGGTGTGGTAGCAACCCATGGTCTTCGGGCCGTTTGTGGAGCTTCGGCTCAATTTGTGATGGTTAGCAACCATGGAATTAACATTCCGTTTGTGATACACGTGTTGGCGAGCTTTATGCTCCCGTTTGTGATAGGCCTCCCCCCTTTGTGATTTCTGGATTTCTTGAGATGATTTCTAGAATTTGTGTTTCACCAATTTTCGTGATTTCCATTGATAGGTTTTATCAATATTTTTGCATTGGTGAATTTGTGCTTCATTGACTTTTGTGATTTCTGGATTTCTCATATTGAATTCTGGAATTTGTGTGTCATTGACTTGTGTGATTGACATTAATATTATTGTCAATATTTGAGCATTGGTGAATTTGTGTGTCATTGACTTTTGTGATTGACATTAATATAATCGTCAATATTTGTGGTTTGATGAACGAAATAAGGAGTATGGCATTTCTTTGATTCTTGTGTAGATTTGGTGATATTGATTAATCTCTCGTTGATTTTCAATTACTTATATATATCACAGCTTGGAATTGTGATTATTATGTGTTTAGTCATATCTCTTATTCTATATCGTTTCATCTGATATCTATAGTTAGACTGATCCCTTTATTATTTTCTTCTTAAATAATACTCGGGTCAGACCGAGATGTACAGGTGCTTCTGCTTGACTTCTCTCTTGGGATTGATTTCTCTGACTTTTGGTTAACTACTTAGATTAGTAGTTTTTGTTGTATACATTTGAGATATAGACTCCATAATGTATACTTATTCTTTTGTGTAGTTCATGTAACTATTCTTTTGTGATATTGTGGATCTTTTTAGACCACTACTCTGATGTACACTTCCTAGTGTAATATTCATATATATTTCCGCCTTTGTGATATGAATTGTCTGTGACTGATTTATGTTATGTTTATTTCTATAATTGTTTCCAAAGATATTATAGCCACCGTGTGATAGTTTTGAGTTTGTGTCGGCATGTCGGATTTCCACTTGAAAAAGAATTGCATGTTATACTATCTGACATATCGATGCTCGCACAAAGCAATTACACGGATGGTCGCTCCTCAACAGCCTTATTCTCCGTGCCAGTTGACAGCATTACTTCGTAGTGTTTTTGGCTAGCGTGGGTATAGAGGTGGGGCGTCACCGCTTGGTATCGAAGCCAAACTTCGGAACAATATGGAATATTATAACAAGGATCATCGTCCTAAGTCTTCCTTAGGATTCGTGCTTTAGGATTTTATTCGAGTCTTCGTACCGATTCATCCTATTTTCTTTATGATTCCTTGTTTTATCTATCAAGAATTGCTTGATATTTATCTTGAGGATAACTTTTTCTTCTTCTTTATTTCTTTCTTAAAGAAGAGAAATGGTTAGGCGTGGCCGTCCCAGCGCCGGTCAATCTAGTGCTACTCTCCTGGATGGAGTATTCATGTCTGCTCAACAACTTTTGGATCTTGTAAAGAATCAAGAGTTTATCTATGCTTTGAGTAAGGAACCCGAAATGATTCTACCTTTGAAACTTGAAGTTTCTTTCAATCAGCTTGTGGATGTTACTCTCCTTCATGGAGAGGTTGGTAAATGAAGCGTTTGTGATATTGGGACTTCCAAGAAGAGGCATATGAAGTTCAAGAGCCTTAATCCCAATAAGAGAGTGAAGCAAACTACTTTTGTAGCAAAGACTCCAATCCCTAATCGTGGAGGATGCTACAATTGTAATTCTACAGAACACTATGCGAATATGTGTCCAAAACCCCATTCTTGTCGCTATTGCAAGAAACCGGGTCACCTTTTATCTACATGTCCCAAACTTTTGAACAAGGACATGAGAAAGCTAAATATTGTGCAAGCCCATAGTGGCACTTCTCGTGGTCAAGGTATTTCTCATTCAATCCTTGATGGCATTGTTTTAATTCGTGAACTTTCTATTTGAGTTCTTTTTCATATGGGTTTCATCTCACTATTTTATATCAAAAGAACTTGTCGATTCTTTTTCTTCGAAAATATTTTGGGCTTGATGACTTCTTTGAGGATTGTGAATCCGGATGGTAGATCCGCAACACTCAATTTGTGTTTATTGATGTCGAAATTATTTTATGTGGTTTTTCTTTCCGAGCCGATATTTTTACTTAGGCTCCGGAATTGATTTGTGCGATGGGATTGGCTTAATCATTAATGAAGCCTATATCCTATTTTCTCGAGTGGACTATTCATCTTTGACATTTTCAATCTGTTAAGCAGATTTCTATTTTTCCTTTATGATTTTGATTCCAACTTGATGGCATCATTTTTTTCCTTAAGCCCACTTATAAGGAAAGTGTTATTTCTCTCATTCATATAGTTTGAGAAATTTTCCGGAATCTTTGAGCTTGTCTTAGGATTATCACCTAAGTAATCTTTTATGTGGTGCTAAGGTCTTTTCAGTTTGACTTTACCACCGGTTTTCGTTTGCTACGAGTTGCGGAAATTAGCATTCCACTTACCGCATTCTGCACTCGTTATGATTCTTATGAATGACTTATTATGTCATTCAGTTTGTCCAGCTTATTTCATCCATTTTATAGATCGAATATTCTATGAATATCCGAGGACTCCATTCTTGTACTTATTGATTTTGGATGAAAATAGCAATTTAAAATTTTGCAAATCTTTTTCATAAGATTTATTTATAAGTATAACTGGATTTTTGTTTTTAAAACGAACAAAGAATATTCTTAGAAGTTTTTGAAAAAACTTACTTATCATATAGAATATGATTTTGTGATTGTATTTCCCATTGAGTGCTTTAAGAATTTTGGTCGATGCGCTTGATCAACGTTATCGATAGGAATTTCCTAAACGCTTTGATGAGATAATCAGACACAGTATATTAACTTGAAAATAGTAAAATTTTCTAGAATGATTATTACATAATGATAAATGTAATTTTGAAAGTTTTAACTTTTCAGGAAAGAAGATTATTTAAAAGAAATTCTTTCTTTCGATACTCTTATTCTTGTGATTCCTGGAGGGGAACCAAGACTTTGCTATTTGTACCGATACTAGTCGTATTGGTTTGGATGTCGTTCTCTTGCAAAGGAGAACGTACTATCACTTGTGCTTCTAAATCATTATAGCTTATCGAGACTAGGTATGCCACTCATGATCTAGTGCTCGCGGCTATTGTTTTTGCTTTTAGAGTTTGACATCATCATCTTTGGGGGAGAAATTTGTTCTCTACCTCGATCATAAATCTTTGGAATAATTATTTTCTCATATGGAACTCCATGTTGACTCGAGTTCCTGACATCTTATGATCTTGATATTCTTTTTATTCCTGGAAGGGAAATCGTGTTGCCAATGCGCTTTGTCGTAAGCAACAAGTGGTTGATTCTTTGATGTTGTCTGAATGGAATCATCTTTTTATCAAGTTCATCGGACATTTTGGTACACTTCGTTTTATTGAGCTTTATCTCATTCCTTTTATGGATTAGTGTCCGGTGTTCTTTTATGGTGTTCGGATCATCGGATGTACTGTTATTATACTACATCGATGTTCCTCTTACTTGATTCATTGGATGTACCGTTGTACTACATCAATGTCTTTGCTATTTGATTCATTGGATGTACCGTTGTACTACATCAATGTCTTTGCTATTTGATTCATTGGATGTACCGTTGTACTACATCAATGTCTTTGCTATTTGATTCATTGGATGTACAGTTGTACTACATCAATGTCTTTCCTTTTGATACATTGGATGTACCGTTGTACTACGTCAATGTCTTTGCTATTTGATTCATTGGATGTACCGTTGTACTACATCAATGTCTTTCCTTTTGATACATTGGATGTACCGTTGTACTACATCAATGTCTTTGCTATTTGATTCATTGGATGTACCGTTGTACTACATCAATGTCTTTGCTATTTGATTCATTGGATGTACCATTGTACTACATCAATGTATTTGCTATTTGATTCATTGGATGTACCGTTGTACTACATCAATGTCTTTCCTTTTGATACATTGGATGTACCATTGTACTACATCAATGTCTTTGCTATTAGATTCATTGGATATACCGTTGTACTACATCGATGTCTTTCCTTTTGATACATTGGATGTACCGTTGTACTACATCAATGTCTTTGCTATTTGATTCATTGGATGTACCGTTGTACTACATCAATGTCTTTCCTTTTGATACATTGGATGTACCGTTGTACTACATCAATGTCTTTGCTATTTGATTCATTGGATGTACCGTTGTACTACATCAATGTCTTTGCTATTTGATTCATTGGATGTACCGTTGTACTACATCAATGTCTTTCCTTTTGATACATTGGATGTACCGTTGTACTACATCAATGTCTTTGCTATTCGATTCATTGGATGTACCGTTTGTACTACATCAATGTCTTTGCTATTTGATTCATTGGATGTACAGTTGTACTACATCAATGTCTTTGCTACTTGATTCATTGGATGTACCGTTGTACTACATCAATGTCTTTGCTATTTGATTCATTGGATGTACCGTTGTACTACATCAATGTCTTTGCTATTTGATTCATTGGATGTACCGTTTGTACTACATCAATGTTTTTGCTATTCGATTCATTGGATGTACCGTTTGTACTACATCAATGTCTTTGCTTTGGTTCATTGGGCGTACCGTTTTTGTACTACGCTGATGTCCCAAATTATTTGAGTTTCTAGTTCCTCGGGCGTACCGTTTTTGTACTACGCCGTTGCACCGGCTCAATTTTCTGCTATTCTTGACGTTCCCCACGTCTTTTATCTACGGAAATGCCTTAGGGATTCCGGTTTTCATTCTTGAGCCCGGTAATATTGTGGAAATTGAAGTTTCACCAAATTTCTTGCTAACTCTTTCGTGCACTTTATGGTGAACTTCCTATTTCAAATTTTCTTTTGTGTTGATATGCTTCCATGGTTGTTACTTCTTATTTTCCTCTTAAGTATTGCGAGGACGCAATTTCTTTAAGGAGGGGAGTCTGTAACAACCCGCATATTTATCGATTTTATATTTAAATATTTTATCGTTAGTCGGATTTTGGTCTGAAAAGCTACTTTTTGCAAACGGTCGAATTGGGACTCGAGACCACCTCCATTGAGTTCAAAATACCGTTTGCGACCTTTTTGAGTATAAGCTTCGATATGTTTGGAGAAAGTTGATTTTTGCCACTTTTTCACTTAGGGCTTTGGTTTGGGCTGAGCCCATTAACCCCACTTATGTATTCAGTCCCAACCCTCTCCTCTTCATTCACTTCTTTTCTATTTTCCTAATACTCAAGCTTTTATGTTAATGGGGGAAAGGAAGAGGAAATAGAAACTCCCAAGCCCTAGTTGCTCTTGATAATCCAAATTCTTGCTCCAAATTCGAAGAGAAGGATAGGTAAGCCTCTTCTCCATCTTCTCCATCTCTTCTCCTCTTCAATTTCAGAAAATATCCTAAACCTAATTTAGGAAAATATGTGTTTTATTCTTAGATTGAAGCTTGTTGAGTAAGAGTGAAGAGTGGCTAGCCTTTCCTTTGCATTTGAGCTTCTTCTTCTTGTTCTTGAGTTAAAAAGGTGAGATTTTTATCTCACATCTATGCTTATATTTATCTTTGATTGTTAGGTATGAATTCCTAACACTTATTCGTGTGCAATAGCTTTTGGTTTGGATTGATTTGGTGAACATTCCAATTTTTAGTGTTTTGGGTTCAATTCCTTAAAAATCATAGCTTTGATCTTTGATCATGTTTTTGGAGATGCATCAAAGAGCTTATAGGGCCGGGTAGTCGATTGGCATAATCCCTTAGCGCCGTTGCTCGAGAGAATGCAATTTGGTCAAGATTGAACCTCATTTGTAATAGGCAGGGAAGAGGCTGGAAACAGGTCCGGCCGACCGAGCTCTATAGCCGGCCGACCGACCTGCTTCCAAATGTGCTATGCACTTCTCTGTTTGGGTCCGGTCGACCGACTACAGAGCTCAGTCGACCGCCCTGCTTCCCGAACTATTTTCTGAACAGGGTCCGGTCGACCGAGCCCTGAGGCCGGCCGACCGACCTGATGTTATTTTGCCTATTTCGCCTATTTTGTGTGGTTTCCAACTTTAATCGATTCGTGTTGTTTCCTATGTCTTGTTATCATTTGTTATGACTTTGATGACTCCTTTTTAGAGATTTTTGAGTATCCATTTTGATGGATTCTTTATCGGTTTCGTTGGATTTTTATTCACATCTTCGTATGTGAATTTTAGTGATTGATTGTTCCTACAATCTTCTTTGTGTTTTGTCACTTTAAAAATATAAAGGTTTTCTATACTAGTAGTAAATATCAAAACTCTTTCCTCAAATGATTTCAGTACTATTTTAATACCAAATTCGTTTATAAAACCGTTTTTCCAATCTATTAGTATATACAAACCTTTACCTCACTCGTATGAGAAATCTAATTAAACGACTTAGTAAAAACAAGTGGTATGAAACACTTGCGTTCACTTTGTCGGTTAATTCTTGGACTTGTTCGATTGAATCTCTAATGACAATTTTATAGTGGAGATCTACAGTTTGTTCGTAAATATTTAAGTTAAGCAAGTGGTTATGGGACATGAAGCTAAACTCATATATTTACTAGCTTAGTGTAATTGACACTTCTCGTTGATCATGATGATCATCTTTGTGATTTAGACTAGCAATGTGCGATGTCTCTTTGTTTGCGAGGGAGACTAAACCCCGTTTTGTGGAGTTTCGACTCAATTTGGTGGGGTAGCAACCCATGGTCTTCGGGCCGTTTGTGGAGCTTCGGCTCAATTTGTGATGGTTAGCAACCATGGAATTAGCGTTCCATTTGTGATACACGTGTTGGCGAGCTTTATGCTCCCGTTTGTGATAGGCCTCCCCCCTTTGTGATTTCTGGATTTCTTGAGATGATTTCTAGAATTTGTGTTTCACCAATTTTCGTGATTTCCATTGATAAGTTTTATCAATATTTGTGCATTGGTGAATTTGTGCGTCATTGACTTTTGTGATTTCTGGATTTCGCATATTGAATTCTGGAATTTGTGTGTCATTGACTTGTTTGATTGACATTGATATTATTGTCAATATTTGTGCATTGGTGAATTTGTGTGTCATTGACTTTTGTGATTGACATTAATATAATCGTCAATATTTGTGGTTTGATGAACGAAATAAGGAGTATGCCATTTCTTTGATTCTTGTGTAGATTTGGTGATATTGATTAATCTCTCGTTGATTTTCAATTACTTATATATATCACAGCTTGGAATTGTGATTATTATGTGTTTATTCATATCTCTTATTCTATATCGTTTCATCTGATATCTATAGTTAGACTGATCCGTTTATTATTTTCTTCTTAAATAATACTCGGGTCAGACCGAGATGTTACAGGTGCTTCTGCTTGACTTCTCTCTTGGGATTGATTTCTCTGACTTTTGGTTAACTACTTAGATTAGTAGTTTTTGTTGTATACATTTGAGATATAGACTCCATAATGTATACTTATTCTTTTGTGTAGTTCATGTAACTATTCTTTTGTGATATTGTGGATCTTTTGAGACCATTACTCTGATGTACACTTCCTAGTGTAATATTCATATCTATTTCCGCCTTTGTGATATGAATTGTCTGTGACTGATTTATGTTATGTTTATTTCTATAATTGTTTCCAAAGATATTATAGCCACCGTGTGATAGTTTTGAGTTTGTGTCGGCATGTCGGATTTCCACTTGAAAAAGAATTGCATGTTATACTATCTGACATATCGATGCTCGCACAAAGCAATTACACGGATGGTCGCTCCTCAACAGCCTTATTCTCCGTGCCAGTTGACAGCATTACTTCGTAGTGTTCTTGGCTAGCGTGGGTATAGAGGTGGGGCGTCACAATTTTCCTACTAAGAAATTTGATTAAATATGAATAATATAAATAAATAAATGTAATGCAATAAATAGAATTTGGCATTATATAGATAGATGAAAATGAATTGGTAGGTAATGAATAGAAATAGATAAAAATAAATAATGAATGAAAAGGGAACCAAACAACAAATGGATGAAGTGGAATTGAAAAAAAAAGGAAACTTAATTTATTGTTGGATTTGTTGTTTGTTTTGCTTTGTGGTTGTTTGGGTAAGGATACTTTAGATTGTTAGGATGTATGAATAATCTATTTACCTTCATCAGAGACTGTTGAGTAAATGGTGTGCTGAGTAGTTTATTTTCATCATGTACAATTTGAAGTTTGAGCCCGAACAACTATTTGGTTTGTTTGATATGAATGAATGATTGATATGTGTTGATTTTTATGTGATGGTTGTATGCCTTGTTGAAAGTGACTGATGTTCGGTTGTTAGTGGTTGAAACAAGTTAAACATTTCATTTTATATAATTGTTAACCCTTTTAGATTATATAAGTGAAATGCAGGTTATCGAAGCAACTGCTACTGCTTTGGTTTCATAATTAAGCGTTAATTGCCCGACAAATATGTACGTTTTCGGATTTCGGTTTATAGCGCTATTATATTATTTTTCCCGTATTGGGGTATATTATTTTGGAAGATATATGTTATATATTGTTATATCTGATGTTATATTTTCTTCCGAACCTCCCCATACAAAGGAGACTTGTCGAAATTTTCCGTAAATTTTGGACTTAGAAAAAATTTGAAAAATGTTTTCCAAACTTTATTAATTTGAGTATAAAAGGTTTAATGGTTATAAATTAGTATATTTTATTTGAATTAATTGATTTTGTAAATTTATTTGTTTATAAATTTGATGTTTTGAATAAAATATATTGACTTATAAGTTACTCTTTTACCTTCTTTTCCTTTTCGGGGACGAAAAGTTTTGAGTGGGGGAGAGTGTAACGACCCGTAAATTTTTAATAATTAAGTTTGGTTATTTTAATAAAAATTGAGTAATTAAATTTAGAAGAAAACAAAAAAATTATAATTTATAATGAAGCAAACGTTAAAAAGGTAAAGTAGCAATAATAAATCAAATAAGACTTTGTGATTTAATATTTAGAGAAATAAATTTGCGTAACCTATTAATGAAATAATAAGTAAATTAAAACGTAACAATGCTAATTATGGTTAATAATTAATAGGATGAATGGAATGACGATTAATGAATTTATTTAAAATTGTAAGTTATAATGTAATAAATGGTAATTGTTTGGGAAGAATGAACATTCCAACTTAATAACGTAATTCAAATGTTATGACTTAGTTTTAAATAGAATATAATAAAAACAAATGCAATCAATGAAATAATGGGCGAAATAATATATGGATTAATTGTAACTGAGTATAATTAATGTGATTATGCTAATGTAGGTTAATAAATAATTAGTTAGTGCTATCCCAAATAATTAAAAAAATTGTAGGGTTGTAATCAACTATATTTGATAAATTTAAAATAAATTTCAATAAATATAATTAAATAGTATGAAATGAAGCATACATTAATGAAATGTAATATAAGTCAATGTTAATTACACCCATAAATGTCAATTTATTGAATAGCAAGATTTTAAATCAAGTAAACGGATTTGTAAGATTTCAATTGATAATTAATAAAATTTAATGGGAAATCGATTGCAGTTAATTGACTTAATTTGTGCAGTTAGGGTGGGTTTGATTTGGCATTGAGGATTGTTAGTTCCATAAGATGTAACCAATGTTAATTTTATTTATAATATAACAATTGGTGGATTTAAGGAGTGAAACTCAAGATTTATTAATTTATTTGAAATTTAAATTTCAATAAGTGGATTAATTGCAAATAAGTGAAATTTAATATTAAAATATTATGTTAATGGAAATGTGGATGAAATATGTGGATATTAATGCAATAACTACGAACCAATGAAAATTCATCCAAGTGATAATGATAGATTGAGTAATAGAATGGAAAGTCTATTAAATGGAATTATTGAAATTAAAATTGGTAATTTCTGAATTTTGAAATTGGAAGCAAAGATAGTAATTGTTGTAATAATTAAAATAGGAGTCAATTAGAATTAAATGAACCTTAATGTATATTAACGAGAATTTAAGACAATAGTCACAAGATATGAAGGTAATAGGATGAATTGAAAAGTTAGTTTATTTGTAAAACAATAAGTGATGTAATATAGGAATGAAATCAAAATAGATAAATTTAATTGAGACTTTAATTAAAAGTAACGTGTGAAATTGACCAAATATAGTAAATGAAGATATGATAGTCAATAAATAAAGGATGGAACGAGAGCACTAATGAAATGAATGTAAAACAAATATTAACTATGATTATAGAAAGGATAAGTATATAATGGAAGGATTGAAATCAGGTTTAAAGCAATGTATTGTAAGTAATTATAAATAACTGCAATTATTAAATTGAACGTTAAATACTATAATTGGTGAATTAATTTACTTTAAATTGATGTGGGAATTGGTTTTAAAGGATTTTAAACTTCTTAAGAAAGACAAGATGATAAAATTTATGAATTATAGATTTTGAATTTAAAATAGCAATTTGATTTATTTACTATTAATTTATTCAATTAACTGGGAAAATAGCCATTTTGGCCACTGACTCGGATTTCGACGAAACTAGTTTCATCGAATTGGTAACAGTGAATTATTGTAGGATTTCAAGTTTCGTATAGATCGGACTTGTCGTTTGATCGTACGGACTCGAAACGCCTTGAAATTTTTGAAATTGAAATCAATTTGAAAAATATTGATTTTTGCATAACTTCTCCATACGATGGAATTTAGACTTGAAACCTTTTCCATCACGTTTAGAATATTTAAAAACATCTATTTTGATATATGGGTTGACCCAATTTCATTCCATAGTCGAAATGGGCTTTTTGGGCCACTTTGGCGTTAGCGCGTAATTCAATCTTATCCATCGATTCAAATGTCAACCCTGCCTATATATACCCTGTTATAAACCCTAGCAGCCTCTATTCCTCATTTCTATATGTACAGAAACTTCTGTGCTCCTCTTCCTCAATGGCTGTAAACCCTAATTTATCCATTTCAATTCAGAAATCAACTTAAAAAATTCAAACTCCACAAAATATAGCAAATTTTGTATGGATTCGAAGATCTCGATTAGCGCATCTAAATTCTGTGATTCGATTTTCGATTTGAAGCTCTGTTTGCCCAGAAATTGATGATCTATTTTCGGCCATCCATTGCATCGAAATCAACTTTGCCTGATCGACGAATCAAAGTTACTAGGTCGAAGAGATTCTCGAGTAGAGCGCATCTGTATGGGTTTTTCATCGAATCGACGGTTGGATTGGGCCCTAAAATTCGATTAGGGTTTTGAGGCTATTGCGGCGGCGGCCTCTAGGGCGGGGCACAGGTGGAGCGTAGGTGCTGCGCGTCGCGGCGAATCAGATGGTGGGGGTGCAAACGCCTCTGGTGGTCGTAGCGCGGTGTATTGGTTGGTCAAAGTTGAGGTCAACGGCAGGAGGATGGGTTTCTCGTTCGCTGTTTTTCTCTGGTGCGTTCGTACTTGATGGAGAGGGGAGCTGTGACGTGGCATGGATCTTGAGTGGGTATTGCTTATATTATTTTTAATTTTATTTTTGATTTCAAATCTTCTAATTCGAATATCTCCCACATGCGATGTCCGATTTACGCGCAGTTTCTTTTGTTAGGATCGTATTGAAATTCCAGACTTTATGACACTTATTTGGCCGAATTCTGAGACTGTCAAATTTTTGGTTTTAAATTAAATTTAAATTCAATTTAAATTCAAAAGGTGAGTGTTTTAACCCACTCACAACTTCTAAAATTTCTTATGTTTGTTAAATTAATTTATGTTGTGATTATGCATTTATTTATGGCTGTTTCGTATATTTTTAATCAGCATCTCAGTTAATTGCATTTATTGAAATTAAATCATTATTTAATTTATTATTGAATATACCCGCTTGTTATTTACCTGTTATATATATTATGAGTTATCTATTGATATTGATTGTTGTTTTAGATGATGATTGTGATGGATGTATGATTTATGATGGATGAATGGATGTTTATTTATATCATCAAATGTGCAAGTTGTTATGCATTTATTTTGATTCGGGATTGCGGTTTGAAATGATACACAACCGCATTTTTTTTATTTTTTTAAATTGCGGATTGAAATGATAAATATCCATATCACTTGACCATAGGATAGAAAATTATATACAGGCACCGCGGTCTATATATAAAATATTTTGAAAATGATTTCTATGGGTATGGAAAGGAATACGGTTTAATAAATATTAATTTCTAGTGTTATATAAATATTATTTTATATATATAGTTAAATTCATGGATTTAAGCTATGTATAAAATTGTTTAGTAAAATGAGTTTAATAATCCGATTTGATTGTTTTATATTATATGGTTGAGTGCCTATTTAAAATATTGTATATATAGAGTTTAAATGACTTAGATGAAATTTTGGTAGAAGATAAATATGAAATTGGTTTAAATTGAATTATTTAAGAATTTGTACTTGAATAAATTTGATTTGAATAAAAATGGAGATTTTAAAGAGTATGATCCTTATAACTTGATTTGGTGTAAAGTGATTTAAATGAATATAAAGTTGAGATAAATGAATATATTAAGTAAATAAATTGAAAGAATATCCAGTTGGTAGATGTTAAAAGTATTACTTAAATTATATTGGATTTATTAAGTAAATATTTCAAAACTAAATAATAGAAAAGGTGAATCAGTATATATATATATATGA
This sequence comes from Allium cepa, assembly GCA_030765085.1. Classification (NCBI taxonomy): domain Eukaryota; kingdom Viridiplantae; phylum Streptophyta; class Magnoliopsida; order Asparagales; family Amaryllidaceae; genus Allium; species Allium cepa. The sequence continues at coordinate 490,485,603 of CM060934.1, read as the reverse complement.
TATAAAACTTAGTTTGAAGTATTGAATTTTAGGCTTTGAAATATATTGAATTTGAAATGGTTTATTTGGAGGTTCAAATCGGTATTTGGGATTTATTTGAAAAATTAAAGAAGCTATTTTATTATATAAAGTAATTTAATATGTAAACCATTGAAGTATCTTAAGTTATGTTTCAAAGTTATAGATTTCAAGGTATATAGATTTGAAAGTGCTATGATTTCTTGAAAAAGGATATATTTGAAATAAAGATATCATATTGATTTCGGTCTTAAAATAAAAATGACATCGTATTTATATGGTTTTGAAATGGAAATTATGTTCCGATTTTAAAGTATAAACTATTTTGAAGAGACTGCAGTGTTATAATAACGATTAGTTGTTGAAGAGACCGGGATCGGAAGTTGTCATACTCTCTGCCAACTCCGAAAACCACTTTAACAACCGTGTATGCAGTGGAGATTCCAGAATGAAGTAGGATGGTGGTGGCGTTTCCTTTGAGGTAAATACGGGGACCCGGGTCCCGTGAGTTGGCATAAGGTGGCAAAAACAGGAGCGATTCTCGGGCCAATGAGGTAGCACCTTTGATCGGACACATCCCTTCGTTATTATACTTTGACTTTTGGATTGATTCGGTGGCCACTTTTGATTTTTTTTTATTTGGGGTTGTGGCTTGAGGTGGGCGATAGCTGCGCGCTACGCGTTACCACCAGCTCGGATGCGTAATTGGTATATCTACCCAGGCATTGCCTAGTTGTGCCGTGTCACCTACCCTAGCACGCCTTGTACGAGTTTCTATTTGTGTCGTACTTATGGAGTATCCTCTAGTAGCCTCCCGATCAGGAGGTATTACGGTACTGTATAGACTACCGGCACTATTACATGTTAAGGTGGAAAATGTAAAGCCTTAACGCTATTTAAAAGTAAGTTTATTTTACTATTAGACACTATTATAATAGCAAAATATTACTACATAGTAAATAGTTTAACGGTTCCTTAGGAGATGAGGATCCCGAGCATCTCTTAAGTTACTGCACTCACGTTAGACACTGGATAGGAGATGTCAAATCCCGTAAACATCTCTGACGTCGTTCCACTCATATTTATTCATGTTGATTTAACTTACATAAGATATTTTAGTTCTGACTCGAGTGTTTTGTTCTTTCAATTCACTCGGGTCAGTCCGAGCGTTTCAGGATATGAAGATTTATTCTGGAGGACGAAGACGAAGATTTGTAGTACTACTATCTACTATATTATTCCACTATACTATTTAATTTCGCTGCATTAATTATTATTCTCTGGTATGTGTACTCTGATATGTATTGTATATGTATAATCGAATAATTTGTAACAACTTCATGAACTGTATATTTGATTATTATATTTTATCGTTCCACTGCAAGATTCTATTTTGTTTTTTTTCTCTACTTCTTCTTATTTACCCCATAACAATCCGTCCTTCTGTATGGTTTAGGTATGACGCGTGTGGTTTATCGTCGATTTAAAGTGTACGAAAAGGCGGGACGTTACAACATTCCATCATATCTTTGGGTTATGTCCACAAAAAATTCAAAAGGAGTTGCCAAGTGCTTCATTAGCTTATGATCTAGACCTTACATCAAAACCTGGATGAACTGCTCATTTTTCTTCAATGGAGTATTAATTATCTCTCGGTCATACATAGCCAAATAGTTGGACCTCTAGATGTACCTTTCCACCAAAAGGTCTCCCTGCTTCATGTCAATAAATTCCCACAACAATAAACTTATTGACACTTAGAAATGAACCAAATCTCAAACCTTTCCTTAAACTGGTTCCAAGTGATCTTATCTTCGAGGGTCTTGATAATCACCATTTTCCACTAATCTAAGGCATCTTCATGCAATTATCTCAAAGCCATCCTTCTCCTTTGCACATCATTCAATCCCAGTTCCTTAAAGATATGCTCCCACACTCTCAAAATTTAGTACTTTAATTGCTTGCTCCTTCCCCATTAACATCTTCTGCCTAAATTTTGGTAGCCTTAGTTCATTTTTGAGAAATCCTCTCTTACTGCAGACCTTGGCTCAATAGCCTTTGGTATATTCTCCCTCATCATTTGGACCATAAATTGTTGGAATAAGGTGTTCACATCGGTACCCATTCCATTACCTAATGGAGCAACTTCATTTTCAACCATGGATATTTCACCTTCGTTTCACTCATTAGTCCGGGTGCTTTCGGTCTCCCTCTTGCATTTACTCCCCTTAATCATAATCGTCCACTTCTCATTTCCATTTTATTTTCTATTAAGCAAGTCTTTATTATAAATATAAATAAAGAGAATGAAATAATGATAGAGGAATGGATGCATCCACCTATGTATATGCAGTAGAATATAAGCACATTGTATGAAATAGTGTATACCCTTCCGAAGGTGTACGTTTTTCTACTAAGTACGTAACTAATTCTAGCTCTATTTTACCTAAATGTCCCCTAACCTAAGCTCTGATAACATCCCTCTTTCCTAAACCTAAAGATTGAACCTAATATGTCTTACTCATCTTGTAATTATCATTCAATAACAAAATAGTTTATTATATATTGCAGTTTAAGCAAACATAACAATTAAATAGAGTTCACTACTATAATAAACTTTACATTTTTTCCATAAATCCCAATCATGCCGATGTAGGGATAAAATATAATCATTACATAGTAGCATAAAAGGGGACATAAAAAAGGCCAAACCCTTATAGTCTCATGGACTTAATAAATATTTACATTACGCGGTAGAATTTAAGCTACTACAAAAGATAATATTCAGGCCTCCTTCCCATTTTCATCTTTAACATAGTCTTGGAAAAATCCTATGACTTATAACTATAATCTAAAATCCTATAACCTCAACCTGCTCAAAAGAGTAACCATAAATTTACAAGGAAAAACAATAAAAACATGGATCAGATATAAGGTGTAAATAACAACATTTCCCAACTACGGTCCTCCACCAGTGGGAGAACACCACTAAAGCATGGAACAGGTTTTCCCCAACACTAGCCTTGGTTACACAATCAATATAAGACCATTGTAAGTCATATTAAATTATATGTTCACTTAGATATGCGTAACATGTCTTGACCAAAACTACACCCAGAGCCATTTTAGGCTTTTGGGTTTTAAAACATTCTATATGAAACTATCCTTTTGGTATCATTTATTATAGTTTTGTACCAAAAGTTACAACCCCTCACTTTCCCATAATCCATTTGTTATTTCATAATACAAGGTACAAACCTAAATAGTCTTAGTTAATCTTTTATTTAGTTTATTCTGCAAGGTACAACCCCAAGCAGTCTTGGTTCTTTTATGTTTATACTGCAAAGTACAATCCTATGCAGTATCGTTTTCTTTATGTTTATACTACAAATTACAACCCTAAGCGGTCTCGGTTCTTTAAGTCTTATAGTGCAAAGTACAACCTTAACCAGTCTTGACATTTTAAGTTTTGTATTATGAAGTACGACCTTAAGTAGTTTCTTTATTTTTATATAGCGTGAACCCTATAAGAGAGTTACAATCACTCTCATGAATGTGTACAACCTGCTTTGACATCCTATATCCCTCTAGAAGTTGAATGTTGAACCCTACCCTTTAAAAAGTGTGCATTAAAATGAGTGACCTCGCTTGGCGTTAGCAGCCCTTTCGAACCTGCATTATTTATAGGTTCTGACTTATTTACGTCTTAGTGGTCTTTAACTTTTCAACCTTCACCTAATTATTCATATATTAGGTTTCATTTTAGCTATTAATTCAACATTATGATGCTCTTAGCCTAGCTTCGACCATCTTAAGCCTCGGTACTATTTTCACAATGTATCATGCTTTAGAAAAGTCTAAGTTCTACCTTTAGCTATCTTAAGCCTTGAATTTTGGTATTGGATTTCTTTGAAAGCTAACTGGTCTCGATATTAACTCTCCCAAAAAGTCAGTAGGTCTTGACGATTGAATCGCTGTCCTCGAGTTTAATTTGAGGGAAGCCTTGTTTACGCACTCTGCTATGGAACTCCTTTGGAAATCTTCCTCAGCTCTCACCTTTGTTTAGAACTTCCTTCAACCATCACTTTCAACTATGCTCCTACTTTGTTCATTCACTTATAACTTATCCTTATAATTTCTTAGTTCATTTAGTTTTGTGGTGTTATACCTATGGCATACCATGTAACAACCCGTAAATTTTAACTGTTTTAGTAACGTATTTAATTGAATTTTGGAGAAATTTTAAATAATGAAATTTGAAATTAAAATTTTATATTTGGAATACGTATATTTAAATATAAAAGATGGTGAATTTTCATCTGAAAATAAGAAAGTTTATTTCGTGTGCAATTTTATTTCAATTTAATCAGTTAGGAATTGATAAAAATAAAATGTTTTCGAAACCTGAATATTTTTACATAGAAAAATTCTAAACCATCTTCTGAGCAAGACTTCATTTTTTAGTTTTCCGAATTCAGACTTCTAAAACTCCGTCGATCTTATTTTTCTGCGTTTTTGTTGCATTTTCCGCTACTAGAAAATTTCGAAATTTTATAATTCAATCGTACTACTGATATCTGTATACCATTTTGGTCGTCTCGCCGTATTGATCTCTACGGTATATTTATTTCTGTGTTTTAGTGTCTGGTACGCGGCGGAACCCGCGAAAGGTTAACCGTGTCAGTACCCATTTTAGAGTTTTGTTGTATAGTGCCTTTTCATTGTCCAACAATGATGATGAATAGCCATTTACTTTTATAAAAAAAAGGGTCGTATTTAATTCCTGAAAACTGATGCGTTCTATTTCTATTTGCTTTGAACCGGTTCGTCTCACCTTTTGCCTAATCTACTTCCGTTTCCTTTCTGTTGAAAAAATGAATATATAAATAATGTAATTGAAGTTATGTTTGGAATTACATTTAGCCTACCCTTCAAACTTCATGCTTGCTTTTATTGTGATTCACCTCTTCCCTTCCCTGTTACTTGAAAAATAATAATAAATAAAGCTTTCTACTTTTGTTTTGTTCTTTCTGCAATTTGCTTTCTGCTTTTCCTCTTCCCTTCTTCATTTTTTTTGTTGATTCGCATGGCCTCACGCACCTCCTCCTCTCCTCCAGCTTCACCGATGAAGTAGCTCCATCTTCAACACCAACCAAAAAAAATCATGCAGCCGTGATCAGCCTTTCCTCCTCCTTCACGCAACCCAACATCCCAAACTTCAGCCTTCTCCCGAACTCCCATGGCCACCATGGCCGTCCCAAGAGCCGCCGTTTGTCCATCATTCTCCACCATGCTCCGACTTCCTCCTTTGTCCAGCTGAGCAAAGATTGTTGAGGTGATCTCGCTTCTCTTCTTCTTTAGTTTTGTATTTTGTTGCTTTTCCCGTTATATATAGTGTATATATGGGGTTGCGCGTTTCGATTTGCAGTATTTGATGTGAATTCTTATGGCATATAACTTATGGTTGTATATATAAGATATTTGTATTATAGTATATTCGTACATTAGTTTTACATACAACTATGTATATATAGTTCATATATATAGATCTAATTAAGTTGCATCTGCATATTTATAATAAGTATATATTTGTACTATATAGTTTGCATGCTTAATATAGAGTATATTATATCACAGTTAAATTAGGCTCTATTCTTTTATATATGGTAAGAAAGGATGTAATGTTGTAAGCTTATATAGATATCACTAATACAATTTGATGTTTGCATACGAATGTATTTTAAAATACTATATAGATGGACATTTGATTTAAAAAAAAAAGGTTAAAATATAAAATTTACATAGTGTCTATCTTTCTGAATGTCTCGTCGTAATTATTGTTCACATTTTAGTGTGCATGTATATGTTTGTTATGAGTATAATCCCATACTAATATGAAGTCTCTTTGAGTTGTTATATGTATATAGGCTGTGTTGGTTAGATATAGGTGAGTCTGTATATGTAACATGTATATTTGGTCACAGGTAAGTAGATAATGGCTTGCAAAGTTACGTCAGTATGATTGTATGTATGATGTCTGTTTCCATATAAGTCAAAGAATTATGTAAACAGTTAGTATAACATTATATATTATAATATGGAAGATTTGATATTTTAGCAATATATTGAAAAGGGGTGCACGTGCGTTCCATATTAAGGGTATAAGCATAGTAGTGTTCATGTGAATATACTTTGTTTATGTATATGAGAACTGGGTTTCAAATTTTATATTGATATAGTACGTTTTGGGATTACCTATTTAATTTAAAACGAATATATAAATATATTTTTTGTGTATGTTTGATTTTTGATTTTAAATATTTTACATAGATTAGTTATTTAAATATGTATTTTAAATGGGGTATTGATTTAAATAATACAATAATAATATATCTATTTTCAGTTATATCCAAAAACCGATTCTGATTTGTTCTCATCGATCTCTCATTTATCAAATTTGTCTGTCGTGCCTGTTTTCTTCATCAAATCGTGTCCATCTAGCGCTGCTTTGGTATTTGTAGCTCAATTTCATTGTCTATCTCCTCTAGCCTCGAAAGGTGAGCAATTACTCACAATTAATGTTCTTTTATTTATTAAATTTGATTTCAATTGAAACAACAATTAAAATATGCTGCTGTTAGTTATTTACATTGTTATATATATGCTATTACCTGTATCTGTTCACCTATGACAACTGACACCATTATCCGTTATTTATACAATGATAATTCCGTTTGGTTGATAAATGATTGATTGTTTGATGTTGACATTGGACGTTAAATTGTTAATGTAGTAAGTGATAATAAAAAAATTTGAAATTGAAATTAACGTAGGATAGTTAGATTTGATATATGTGTTAAATTTGATTAAATGACATTTGCATAATTTGACCCTTTAAATGTTTAAATAAATTGACATGTAGAAATATTGTTCATTGCACCTTGAACCATTTAAATGTATGTTGTTTAAATCAACGTAGTATGAAATTAAAAAATAGATATCAATTGAAGAACCGTATAAATATTAGTGTAATCATCTTTAATCTACATGAAATGATAGTATAGATTCTAGAAATAATTATATTAATTTCCATAAACAACAAATGTAAATTAATATGATTATTTCGGGATTATTTAAATAAATTATTGGATTGTTATTGATGATTGCTATTGTTTGTTTATTTACTTTGACACCATCCCACTTATCACACTGCAAGTTCCCTTTGCTATGCTTTGATTTTTGAATTAAATGGAATCGGGTTGAAATGATAAATACCCAAATAAACTTTGTCTTAGGATAGAGAATTAAATAAAACCCGTTTGGTCAATAATTTGATTTAAAATAAAATAAAGATTTTATTTGAATAAATAATAAGATTTTGAAATAAAATTGGAATTTAAATTTTAATGAAAGGGAAATGTTAATATTTAAAATCTGAAGCAAAATTAACATAGTAGTTGATAAAAGAACGTTGTTTTAAAATTTAATTATTTAATAATCAAGTTTGAAATTATTTAATAATTAAGTTTTGAAATTATTTAATAATTAAATGAGACTGAATTATTTAATAATTAAATAAAATTGAATTCTCTGATAATTGAAATTGAACTTCTTGAATAAGTGAAATTAAGTTTCTTTATTAATTGAGTTTTGAAATTTGTAACTAAGTAAATAAATAAGTGAAATTGAATTTCTTTAACAAGAAATAAAATGTGATTTATTGAAATTAATGTAAGACTTGTAATTTAAAGAATTTGATTTGAAGAATCTAACTTAATTCAATTTGGAAGCATTGGTATAATGGGGTTGAACTTACGTACTTGATTTAACGAATTGGAAATTAAATAGAAATTGTTTTGAATGATAAAGTAACTTAACGAATATTGAATGAAATCGATCAATGAATTTAAATTGATTTGAATGTTAAATTAAATTAATTTAAATGATTAACTTATATACGAACTTGAATCAATATTTGAATTGTTTAAATAAAAAATTGAAATTGAATTATAAGATTTTGAAACGGTAATTTGGAAGTTTGAAACGTAAATTATGGAAATTGATTTAGGAAGACAAATGAAATGTTGGTTTATAAATTTTAATTGGAACTGAAATTGATCTGGTTTTTGAAATTTATTAAACGACCAATCGGTATAATAATTACGAAAGTTATTAAAGAAATCGGGATCGGTTATAGACATTCTCTCTGTCTAAACTGAAAACCACTTCAATAACTATACGCGGAGTGTAATCCAGAATGAAGTGGTTGGAATGATGTACGTGATGACTGAAGAAAGAGAATGATAATGGATAGCCTTGACACTTGTGTCAAATTGAAAATGACTGAAACATGGGTCGTGTCGGGCTAAATGGGGTTAGCCACCTCGAGCGAACACACTTCTTCGTAAACTACTCATTACTTGTTATTGATTAGTGTGCACCCTCAAAATTTTGCGAGTGATGTTTCGCGGTGTTGCGATCGTTGCGGCGATGCGTTCTCACCAATCTGGATCAGGCAAACGGTAGTTTCACTACCTTGGGTATTACCTCTTGTGCCTTGTCATACTTGTTCCCTATACGCGACCACTACGAATTTGTTTTGTGTTATACCAATGAAGTACTCCCTGATATCCCACTAGTTTACGGTGGAGTTTACAGTGCTGTATAGACTATAATTCTATATAAATATGTTAAGGGGGATAATGATAACCCCTTAACGCTATTTTGATACTTTATATTACTGATAGACATTATCTACTTAGCGTACACTGCTACATGGTAGATTGTTTAACGGATCCTTAGAGGATGGTTATCCCAATGTCCTTTGAGTTACTTGTATTTCAGTTGTTATTTCACTTGAGTTGGATTTATTGATCTAAGAATGTTAATCCTGACTCGAGTGTTTTGTGCTTTGCTTTACGCTCGGATCAGACTGAGTGTACCAGTATTCGAGACTCACCTTTGGAGTTAGAGATTCACTTGGAGATCCGGCCATCTATCCAGCTTTCTGACATTCAGTTGATTCCAGTGATATATCCTGATTCTTGTATTTGATTATTGTATTCGAGACTTCTGTTGTAGCTTATTTAACTCTGTTATATATATAGTAGCTTCATGAACTACTATCTTTTGTTTCCGTTGCATTTATTACTCTGTGTTTGTGATCTTTGATTATTTATTTAATGTATATGCTCAGTTTTGTCAAATATAAATTAACAATTCGGTATTTTGAATTATTCAAGTCCGACATGTGCGGATATGAATAGTCCAAAATAGCGGGTCGTTACAGTTGGTATCAGAGCTTTGGTAGCTCTAGGCAAAACTTAGCATATAGGGTAAATGTATTTACAGATTCACTCTCATTCAAGCTTGAATCTCCTCCTTTGACTCGATTCCTTTGAATTTTGGAACATTCCCTACGGTTCCAAAATCCATTCGTGTCCCTCATTATTCGTCTTCTTTTAATTCTGGAGTGTCCCATAACTCCACTTCGAATGATATCTATAATAGATCGGCGATCTCGCCAATCTTCGAATGATTTGTAAAGGGGTGAAACCCCTTTATAATGGGCATTGATTTACCGGAGATTTCTGTATCCTCGGTTTACGATGTTTTCTATCTCCTGCTATGCCTGAATTCTATCTCGTGCAATCGAATGTCGATTTGCCTCGAAATTCTGCATCGATCGTATTTGTGAAGTCACGATCGACCCGGTTAAGGTTATCCACGATTTATATAAACTTATCCATCTTCCTACTTGTTATTAAAATCATCTTATCTTTGTTTCAAACCTATCTTCGAATCAAAATTTTCTTTGAATTGAGTCCATCAAATTTGAATCTCTATCCTTGCTTTGAAATCTATTCTTGTATTGTCGAGCCAGGAAGTGTATTTGTAAATCTATATTTAAAAATGTTTGTTGTTTGAGTTTTTGATGTTGATTTGGGTTTTAGATCGATTCGTCTGATCAACGCTATCGATAGGATTTCCAAAACACTTGAACAGAACAAACTAATACAATATTGTTTACAAATTTGGTAAATAAAATAATTTTGTATGATTATATTATATATAAGTATAATTTTTTTTGAAATTAAATCGTTAATGAAATTGTTGTCAGAAATGATAATACTTGATTTTCATTTATTATTTTGTAAACCATTGATTTTACCAACATATAAATAAATGAATTTATAAACTTGGTTATAATTTGATTTGGAATTTAAAAGAATTTAAATTTAGAATTGAGAATTTAATTTCCGATGATTTCAAACTTTGATTTTAAAGTTTTAAAGTGTATAGTATTTAAAATATTTTCAAATAGAAATAATTTCAAAGAATTTAAAATGTTTAAATCAGTGCTCTCCTCCATTGTCGCTGGATAATAATTTCGGTGATGGCGGCCGCATCATCGACATTCATTTTCGAGTTTCGAAGTGGAGAGACATTCGGTAGCTTTGCTACACCTTTATTTTGAAAAATAAATTTGATTTGAACTTCTTAAGAATGACTTGATTTATAATATATATTATATATATAAGAATATTATTATAGATTTGATTTGGTATATATAGTATATGTATATTTATCTGTAAAACGGTTTGAAGTTAATCGGAAATTTATTCTTAAATTTATGTTAAAGGTGATTCTAATTTCCAAATGGAACAAAAATTTTGAATAAATATTTAAATTTTGAAAAAATTTAGTAAGGAAATATTTTACTTGTATAATACTAATTGCATTCCAAAATATATAACTTACCTAAACTATTCAGAAGTTAACCTGGTAATTGAATAATATATAATGAAAAATGATGTTAAAGCAATTTGTGAATAAATTTGGGTAGTTATAATAAGTGTAAATATACTTAATATATGTGATAAGATATATTAAGTGGAATAAATTTAATAATTATTTGGAACAAAGAAGGATTAAATTTGTTAAATAAAATATGATTATAATAAATGATTATTCAAATTTATGATTTTAGGAAATTGTTAATAAAGGAAATTAGATAATAAAACAATGAATAAATGAGATAAATAAAATAATAATTTGTTTAAAAAAATCTTTTGGTATCAAATATTAATAAATTGAAATTAAATCAACTTATTGAAATACCGAGAATTTTAAATCAAATATTGAGTATTTGAAATTTATATGGTTTGACTTAATTGTTTTACTCTGTTTTCAATCTATTTTCTTTCGTGATGTTTCTAGTCTCTTACCTCCTTCCTTTTCGGGGACGAAAAGTTTTGAGTGGGGGAGAGTGTAACGACCCATAAATTTTAACTGTTTTAGAAACATACTTAATTGAATTTTGGAGAAATTTTAAATAATAAAATTTGAAATTAAAATTTTATATTTGGAATACGTATATTTAAATACATAAGATGGTGAATTTTCATCCGAAAATATGAAAGTTTATTTTGTGTGCAATTTTTTTCAATTCAATCAGTTAGGAATTGATAAAAATAAAATTTCGAAACTGGAATATTTTTATATAGAAAAATTCTAAATCATCTTCTAAGAAAGACATCATTTTTCGTTTTTCCAAATTCAGACTTCTTTAGCTCCGTCGATCTTATTTTTCTGCGTTTTTGTTGCATTTCCGCTAGTAGAAAATTTCGAATTTTTATAATTCAATCATACCACTGATATCTGTATACCGTTTTGGTCGTCTCGCCGTGCTGGTCACTACGGTGTATTTATTTCTGTGTTTTGGTGTCCAGTACGCGGTGGAACCCGCGAAACGGTTAACCGTGTCAGTACCCATTTTGGAGTTTTGTTGTATAGTGCCTTTTCATTGTCCAACAATGATGATGAATAGCCATTTACTTTTATAAAAAAAAGGGTTGTATTTAATTCCTGAAAACTGGTGCGTTCTATTTCTATTTGCTTTGAACCGTTTCGTTTCACCTTTTGCTTAATCTACTTCCTTTTCCTTTCTATTGAAAAAATGAATATATATATATATATATATATATATATATATAATGTAATTGAAGTTACGTTTGGAATTACATTTAGCCTACCCTTCAAACTTCATGCTTGCTTTTGTTGTGACTCACCTCTTCCCTTCCCTGTTACTTGAAAAATAATAATATATAAAGCTTTCTACTTTGTTTTGTTCTTTCTGCAATTTGCTTTCTGCTTTTCCTCTTCCCTTCTTCATTTTTTTGTTGATTCGCATGGCCTCACGCACCTCCTCCTCTCCTCCAGCTTCACAGACGAAGTAGCTCAATCTTCAACACCAGCCGAAAAAAAATCATGCAGCCGTGACTAGCCTTGCCTCCTCCTTCACGCAACCCAACATCCCACACTTTCGCCTTCTCCCGACCTCCCATGGCCACTATTGCCGTCCCAAGAGCCGCCGTTTCTCCTTCCCTCTCCACCATGCTCCGACTTCCGCCTTTGTCCAGCCGAGCAAAGGTTGTTGAGGTGAGCTCGCTTCTCCTCTTCTCTAGTTTTGTATTTTGTTGCTTTTCCCGTTATATATTGTGTATATATGTGGTTGCGCGTTTCGATTTGCAGTATCTGATATGATTCATATGGCATATAACTTACAGTTGTATATATAAGATATTTGTATTATAAGATATACGTACATTAGTTTTACATACAACTATGTATATATGTTCATATATATAGATCTAATTAAGTTGCATCTGCATCTTCATATTTATAATAAGTATATATTTGTACTATATAGTTTGCATGCTTAATGTAGAGTATATTATATCACAGTTAAATTAGGCTCTATTCTTTTATATATAGTAAGAAAGGATGTAATGTTGTAAGCTTATATAGATATTACTAATACAATTTGATGTTTGCATATGTATGTATTTTAAAATACTATATAGATGGACATTTGATTTCAAAAAAAAGGTTAAAATATAAAATTTACATAGGTGTCTGTCTGTCTACATGTCTCGTCGTAATTATTGTTCGCATTTTAGTCTGCATATATATGTTTGTTATGAGTATAAGCTCATACTAATATGAAGTCTCTTTGAGTTGTTATATGTATATAGGCTGTGTTGGTTAGATATAGGTGAGTTTGCATATGTAACATGTATATTTGGTCACGGGTAAGTAGATAATGGCTTGCAAAGTTACGTTAGTATGATTGTATGTATGATGTCTGTTTCCATATAATTCTAAGAATTATGTAAACAGTTAGTATAACATTATATATTATAATATGGAAGATTTGATATTTTAGCAATATATTGAAAAAGGGTGCACGTGCGTTCCATATTAAGGGTATAAGCATAGTAGTGTTCATGTGAATATACTATGTTTATGTATATAAGAACTGGGTTTCAAATTTTATATTGATATAGTACGTTTTGGGATTACCTATTTAATTAAAACGAATATCTAAATATATTTTTTGTGTATGTTTGATATTAAAAAATGTAAGTTTGATTTTTGCTTTAAAATATTTTATATAGATTAGTTATTTAAATATGTATTTTAAATGGGGTATTGATTTAAATAATACTATAATAATATATTTATTTTCAGTTATATCCAAAAACTGATTCTGATTTGTTCTCATCGATCTCCCATTTATCAAATTTGTCTGCCGTGCCTGTTTTCTTCATCAAATCATGTCCATCTAGCGTTGCTTTGGTATTTGTAGCTCAATTTTATTGTCAATCTCCTCTAGCCTCGAAAGGTGAGCAATCACTCACGATTAATGTTCTTTTATTTATTAAATTTGATTTCAATTGAAACGACAATTGAAATATGCAGCTGTTAGTTATTTACATTGTTATATATATATGCTAATACCTGTATTTGTTCACCTATGACATCTGACACCATTATCTGTTATTTATACAATGATAATTCCGTTTGGTTGATAAATGATTGATTGTTTGATGTTGACATTGGACGTTAAATTATTAATGTAGTAAGTGATAAAAAAAATTGAAATTGAAATTGACGTAGGATAATTAGATTTGATATCTGTGTTAAATTTGATTAGATGACATTTGCATAATTTGACCCCTTTAAATGTTTAAATAAATTGACATATAGAAATATGGTTAATTACACTTTGAAACATTTAAATGTATGTTGTTTAAATCGATGTAGTATGAAATTGAAAAATAGATATCAATTGAAGAACCCTATAAATATTAGTGTAATAATCTTTAATCTATATGAAATGATAGTGTAGATTCTAGAAATAATTATATTAATTTGCATAAACAACAAATGTAAATTAATACGATTATTTCGGGATTATTTAAATAAACTATTAGATTGTTATTGACAATTGCTATTGTTTGCTTATTTACTTTGACACCATCCCAGTTATCACACTACAAGTTCCCTTTGCTATGCTTTGCTTTTTGAATTGAAATGGAATCGGGTTGAAATGATAAATACCCAAATAAACTTTGTCTTAGGATAGAGAATTAAATAAAACCCTATTGGTCAATAATTTTACTTAAAATAAAATAAAGATTTTATTTGAATAAATAGTAAGGTTTTGAAATAAAATTGGAATTTAAATTTAAATGAAAGGGAAATGTTAATATTTAAAATCTGAAGCAAAATATTAACATAGTAGTTGATAAAAGAACGTTGTTTTAAAATTTAATTATTTAATAATCAAGTTTGAAATTAGTTAATAATTAAGTTTTGAAATTATTTAGTAATTAAATGAGATTGAATTATTTAATAATTAAATAAAATTGAATTCTGTGATAATTGAAATTGAACTTCTTGAATAAGTGAAATTAAGTTTTTTTATTAATTGAGTTTTGAAATTTGTAACTAAGTAAATAAATAAGTGAAATTGAATTTCTTTAAAAAGAAATAAAATGTGATTTATTGAAATTAATTTAAGACTTGTAATTTAAAGAATTTGATTTGGCAAATCTAATTCAATTTGTAAGTTTTGATATAATGGAGTTGAACTTAAGTAATTGATTTAGTGAATTGGAAAATAAATAGAAATTGTTTTGAATGATAAAGTAACTTAACGAATATTGAATGAAATCGATCAATGAATTTAAATTGATTTGAATGTTAAATTAAATTAATTTAAATGATTTCGGAATGAAACTTATATACGAACTTGAATCAATATTTGAATTGTTTAAATAAAAAATTGAAATTGAATTATAAGATTTTGAAATGGTACTTTGGAAGTTTGAAACGTAAATTTTGGAAATTCATTTAGGAAGACAAATGAAATGTTGGTTTACAAATTCTAATTGGAATTGAAATTGATTTGGTTTTTGAAATTTATTAAACAACCAATCGGTGTAATAATTACGAAAGTTATTAAAGAAACCAAGACCGGTTATGGACATACTCTCTGTCTAAACCAAAAACCACTTTAATAACTATATGCGGAGTGTGATCCAGAATAAAGTGGTTGGAATGATGTACGTGATGACTGAAGAAAGAGAACGATAATGGATAGCCTTGACACTTATGTCAAATTGGAAATGACTAAAACAGGAGCCGTGCCGGGCCAAATGGGGTTAGCCAGCTCGAGCAAACATGCTTCTTCGTAAACTACTCATTACTTGTTATTGATTGGTGTGCACCCTCGAAATTTTAGGGGTGATGTTTCGCGGCATTGCGATCGTTGCGGCGATGCGTTCTCACCAGTCCGGATCAGGCAAACGGTAGTTCACTACCTTGGGTATTGCCTCATGTGCCTTGTCATACTTGTATCCCTATACACGACCACTACGAATTTGTTTTGTGTTATACCTATGGAGTACTCCCTGATATCCCACTAGTTTACTGTAACAACCCGCATATTTATCAATCGTATATTTAAATATTTTATTTAAATATTTCATCGTTGGTCGGATTATAGTCCGAAAACCTACTTTTAGCGAACAGTCGAATTGGGACTCGATACCCCTTCCATTGAGTTCAAAATGACATTTGCGATCTTTTTGAGTATAAACTTCGATATGTTTGGAGCTAGCTAAAAATTTGACCTTTTTCACTTTGGGTTTGGGTTTGGGTTCAGCCCACTAGCCAACTTAATACCCAAATCTAAACCACTTCTTCCCATTCACTCTCACTTCCTCCTCTTTTCTGTTCTAAAGCAAAAATGGTGGAAGAGAATGGGAAATAGAAATCCAAAACCCTAGTTCTTTTGCAAAATCCAAGATCTAGCTCCAAATTCTAAGAGAACCCATTGGTAAGCATCCTCTTCATCTTCTCCAACTCTTTCTCCATTCCAATTCAGAAATTCCAAAACCTAATTTGGGAAATATTTCTCTTTTAAGCTTAGAATCAAGCTTCTTGAGTTGGGATTGAAGTGTGGTTGATCTTCCTTTGCTTTCAAGCTTCTTCTTCATTAATTTGGGTTCAAAGGTGAGATTTTTATCTCACATCTAGGCCTATATTTAACTTCGATTGTTAGGTACGAATTCCTAACACTTATTCGTGTGCAATTGCTTTTGGTATGGATTGATTTGGTGAATATTCCAATTTTTGGTGTTTTGGGTTCAATTCTTTAAAAATCATAGCTTTGATGTTTTGATCATGTTTTGGTGATGAACCGAAGAGCTTCTATGGCCGGGTAGTCGATTGGCCTAAACCCTTAGTGCCGTTGCTCGACATTTGCAAATTGAGGGAGTTTGCACCTCTTTTGAAATAGAGTAGGAAGTATAAGAATACAGGTTCGGCCGACCGAACCACTGGGCCGGTCGACCGACCTGCTACTAAAAGTGCATAGCACTTCTCTGTCACAGGTCCGGTCAACCAACTACAGAGCTCAGTCGACCGACCTGCTTCCCGAGACTTTTTCTAGAACAGGGTCCGGTCGACCGAGCTCTGTAGCCGTCCGACCAACCTGTTGCTGTTTTGCCTATTTTGCTTGGTTTCCAAATTTAATCGATTCGTGTTATTTCCCTATTTTTTGTTATCATTTGTTATTGACTTTGATGACTTCTTTTCTTCGGGAATTTTTGGAATATCCATTTTGGTGGATTCGGTATCGATTTCTTTGGATTTTATTCACGACTTCGAACGTGAATTTTAGTGATTGATTGTTTCTACAATCATTTCGATGATTTGTCACTTTAAAAATATAAAGGTTTCAATACTAGTAGTAAATATCAAAATCTTTAATCAAATGATTTCAACACTATTTTATTACAAAACCCGTTCTCTTAAACCGTTTTCTAATCTATTAGTATATACAAACCTTTTCCTCACTCGTATGAGAAATCTAATTAAACGACTTAGTAAAACAAGTGGTATGAAACGCTTGCGTTTATTTCGTCGGTTAATTCTTGGACTTGTTCGATTGAATCTCTTGTGACAATTTTCTAGTGGAAATCTACAGTTTGTTCGTAAATATTTAAGTTAAGCAAGTCGTTATGGGACATGAGGCTAAACTCATATATTTCCTAGCTTAATGTGATTAACACTTCTCGTTGATCATGACGATCATTTTATGATTTAGACAAGCAATTGTGCGATGTCTCTTTGTCCGCAAGGTTAATCTAGACCTCATCTGTGTGATTTCGACTCACACTTATTGTGCTTTGGTTCATCGGACGTTACGCTGGACGACGTCGTTGTTCCCTTTTATTGTGCTTTGGTTCATCGGACGTTACGCTGTACGACGTCGTTGTTCCCTTTTATTGTGATTTGGTTCATCGGACGTTACGCTGTACGACGTCGTTGTTCCCTTTTATTGTGCTTTGGTTCATCGGACGTTACGCTATACAACGTCGTTGTTCCCTTTTATTGTGCTTTGGTTCATCGGACGTTACGCTGTACGACGTCGTTGTTCCCTTTTATTGTGCTTTGGTTCATCGGACGTTACGCTGTACGACATCGTTGTTCCCTTTTATTGTGCCTTGGTTCATCGGGTGTCACGCTGTACGACGTCGTTTCTCCTTTCAATTCTGTTTCTAGATCATCGGACGTCACGCTGTACGACGTCGATGCTCCGAATTATTTGATTTCTGGATTTCTTGTGTTGATTTCTGGATTTCTTGTGTTGACTTGTTATGAGTACAAGTTTAGGGTATGATGCCTTCTTTGGATCTTTGAGAAGATTCTTGTGATATTGATTAATCTCATGTTGAGTTTCAAGTACATACTTGTTGTAGTATGCCTGTATTGTTATCATATGTTTATGCCATATCTCTTATTCTATATCATGTCATCTGATATTTATAGCTAGACTGATCCGTTTATTATTTTCTTCTTAAATAATACTCGAGTCAGACTGAGATATTGCTGGTACTTCCTCATTACTTCCTATCTGGAACCATCTTCTGACTTTTGCTTAACTACTTTAGTTTAGCAGTTTTTTTTGTATACACTTGAGATATAGACTCATGGTTGTATTCTTTTGTATAGCACATGTTGCTATTCTTCTGTATTATTGTGGATCTTTTGACCACTAATTGGATGTACACTTTCATGTGTTAGTTATATGTTCATATCTTCTTCCGCCTTTGTGATATGAATTACCTGTGACTGATTTATGTTATGTCAATTTCTATATTTGTTTCTGAAGATTATATATAGCCACTGTGTCATAGCTTTGAGTTTGTATCAATATGTCGGATTTCCTCCTTAAATGAAATATGCTTTACTATCTGACATATCGGTGCTCGCACAAAGAAATTACACGGATGGTCGCTCCTCAACAGCCTTATTCTCCGTGCTAGTTGACAGCATTACTCCGTAGTGTTCTTGGCTAGCGTGGGTATAGAGGTGGGGCGTCACATTTACGGTGGAGTTTACAGTGCTGTATAGACTATAATGCTATATAAATGTGTTAAGGGGGATAATGGTAACCCTTTAACGCTATTTTGATACTTTATATTACTGATAGGCATTATCTACTTAGCATACGCTTATAGTTTAACGGATCCCTAGAGGATGGTTATCCCAACGTCCTTTGAGTTACTTGTATTTCAGTTGTTATTTCACTTGAGTTGGATATATTGATATAAGAATGTTAATACTGGCTCGAGTGTTTTGTGTTTTGCTTTACGCTCGGGTCGGACTCAGTGTACCAGTATTCGAGACTCACTTTTGGAGTTGGAGCTTCGCTTGGAGATCCGGCTATCTATCCATCTTTCTGATATTCAGTTGATTCTAGTGATATATCCTAATTCTTGTATTTGATTATTGTATTCGAGACTTCTGTTGTAACTTATTTAACTCTGTTATATATATAGTAGCTTCATGAACTACTATCTTTTGTTTCCACTGCATTTATTACTCTGTGTCTGTGATATGTGATTATTTATTTACTGTATATGTTCAGTTTTTTCAAATTTAAATTAACAATTCGGTATTTTGAATTATTCAAGTCTGACATGTGTGGATACGAATAGTCCAAAATAGCAGGTCGTTACATTACACCTTCGTCTAGATTCTCCCATTGGTATACCTAATAACGTCTGCATAACTAACTGCCCACATCTGTGCATGTCTTTGCTTATGTCGCTTCCTTATTCGTTCTATTTCCACCTTTAGTTAGTAACAATGTCAATAAGATCTTGGCCCCTATTACTTAGACTTGAAATTGGCATGCATACATAATCCTTGGTTGCCTCATATTTTGTTGGGAATACTAATTTTTCTATAGAAAATAGTAAATTTTAATTACAAAAAATTCTATAAGATACTAACAATTCATCAATAAATCTTTTACCTTATGTTTACCCACATTTCAATTTTTTGGCCAATTTCCCTAATTTATTTAATATACGAACTCCTTAAAAAATCCATAATTAAATATTTTAAGGTTGGACAATTATGAACTTTGAAACACATCTCTAAATATCCATTTCAAACATCAGTTAAATTTTCATCATATTTATAAATCATTAGGATGAGGAATCATAGTCAAGCATCCTCTAATAAAGCTATCTCAACCCAAAACTTTTATTCTTAGCAATGGCGGCTAGCAAGGTTTTGGTTTGTTTTTATTTTAAGAGAGAATGAATACGTGAGAAGAAGGATATGTTTAATGGCATATATATAATAAGGCTTTTGATTGGGAATATCTTTCCTTTCCTTATTATAATAATTTGTTTCCATTAACAAAAAATAATCTCCATTCACATATTTAAATTGATTCCTCCTATACACCATCGAATTTAATTATATCCCATTTAATCAAATTCCATAAATTTTCTTTTGATGATTTACTACTATTAATAAGTAAATAAATGTCCTTAATTATTTAATTCATTCGTCTTCTTATTCAATTCCTTAGTTAAATCTTATAAATCTTTATTCTTATAATTAATCCCATAATTAATTATTCATTATTTTATGGGTCATTGCATCCTATTTGCATGGTACTACTAGGCCATGGCCCACTCTACTATGCATATGTTGGCGTTAATGAAAACCAAGTGACATGGTCTTCTCTTATAGGAAATTGTAAAAGTTTCGCTAAGGTCGCATCACTATGTGGTATGTAGGGAATGGATCCAAAGGTCGACCCTCTCTTGACCAAAGGCACCGAAACTAATTTATTACAGATAGGAAGGGTTGACTCCTGGAAATATTTATGAAATTATTATTTTTAACCTAGCACCTATGTAGTAAAATCCCTGCTAAAACCTCATTAATGCCTGGCTAAAGTGATTAATGCACTTGGACCGCTATACTTTTTCAATTTTGCACCGTCAAAGAATAGATTCGCTTAAAGCCTGTTATTTTCCATTATGCCTGCAAAATCAGTGACCTTTTAATACTTTCTTTAAAAACTATAGTATGAAAAGATTAATTTGACCACTTTTCTTATAAATTAAATCAATAAATTTATGGTATAGGTCCGTGTTTAAGTCCTAAGCGCACAATATAAATTAGAACTCTATTCTGTTCACCAAGTCTGAACTACGGATCATGGTATTCTTTGGTTTCTTTATATAGGAGCGAACAGTGCTTCTTTTTTCTACACAAATGATGTGGTAATGAGAATAATCCAACCCCGGAGATATTATTGTATCTCCAATAAAGATTTCAAGACCTCTGTTATTTTTTGATATATCGCCAATTTATACATGCGATAGCTTTTTTACATCTCCATCGATATAAAACCACTAAGTGCCTTAACTGCACAACGTAGCACATCCACTTACGGTGAGAATTTACCATTGAAAATGGAGTAATTCACTTTTCACTGTCACGTTGCACTAAAAGGAGAAAGGTGGTTTCTTTTGAAAGAAACATACGTTCATTAGAGAAGTTATATTTCAGTTTTTCTTGTGCTTTTGAGAAGTTCTACAAGATAGCACTTTTAGGAGTACTATTTTGAAAACATTTTTTTAATCTATTCGGTTTGGCCATTTTGATATATGGCTTCTAATCAAGACCCAGTCTCACATTTTACAAGAAGTTTTGTAAAGAATTACATGAAACAAAGCTTACGGCTAACAACAAAGGGAAAAGAATAGAGGTCAGGTAAGTCAATGGTTGTGTAACAGCCCGCAAATCCGTACCCCTTGAGTAAACACTATTCTACAACAATCAACTCAAGTTGTACAGAAATACGAACTATTTGGGTTTAAGAAGAAGAGGTAGAAGAAGAAAATAGAAAACAATAACAGAATCTAACCATCGCAGCGGAATAAAATATAATAGATAATAAATAATCTTTACTCAAAGGTCAAATATTTCTGTTTATATATTACATCAATCAGAGTACATCAATCACAACTCAACACAGCCATATCATACAAATGGGTACACAACAACTCAACACAGCGGAATACGTATATAAATATACAAGTACGGAAGTACGTATCGTCATCCTGCTCGTCTCCTGAGCTTCACAGCATCATATCCTGTATCCTATAATACTCGGTCTGACCCGAGCATTACAGTTAAATAACACCGAGTCAGTCTGGAATACCAGCGTGAGAAAATCACACCCAATTGATTATTAAAGTTTCAAAAATCCTTTGAAAACAAAAGCATCTCGTAAGACCACGCCACAAATAAACATGTCGGGTTTTTACGTTACGATAGCTAAAACAATTTTATAGAAATCCTCTGATATTATAATAGTGTCTATTTACAAATACTTATAAAATAGCCGAAATTGTTACATCTATTAAATTCCAGCTACTAGCCACAAAAGTGGGTAATACAAACAAAACTCGTACAAGGCTCGTAGGGAGAATGGATTTCCAACTAATGACTAGGCACTGGGGTACCACTTGTCACAGTACGGGGCCTAGATCACCGTACCGAGGATTACTCCCTTCATCCCCTGCAACACAAGGCCGGAACCATTCCTTACTGAACAGTCCCGAACAAGATAAACCCCGTGGTTGGCGCGACCAACCACCCACTAAGCCGAAATATATAAAAAGGGACATCTAGACAGGGGAAATATCTTGTCCTGCTTGGGTATGACCCACCTAACCTTACTGCATATCCCCTGATTTTCAGTCATTCCCGGTTGATGAGGCTTGAGGCTAAGCGTTACCTTTAGAACGTTTCACTTAGAATGCCCATCGTCCACCTGACGATGTTTCGCAAGCATTCGTCCATACAAGTCCGTACCGGGTTCGAACGGAACCGAAGGCACTATTCCTACTACATCCATTTTGGAAATATCCTCAGGATTAGTAGCGACTAGCCCTTGCACTTCACTGCCCCATCTTCGACTCCGAACACGTTTTTCGCACGAAACGTACAAACCGGATCGAAGTGGTTTTCGAGAAATAAATCTCGATCCCAGTCTCATCGAAACGATCATCGCATTTGTCCAATATTGATAGTCGGTGATTTAACTATCAATTTATATTCACAAACATCCATCACCCAAAAATAATTTCCCATATTATTTATTAACCTCAAAATATCTTCACAAGATATATTTCTATTTTCAATACTTTGAAAACAGTTTCCAAAACCATCTTTCTTTCCAGAATAAACTTTCCCAAATATTTTCTATCTCCACTGAAATCACCAACCACAAAACTAGATTTTAAAAATAATCTTAAAACACTTTACTGTGAAATATATACTTATAAGACATTTAAATTTAAAAGCTACTTTAATAACTTGTTAAAAATACGTACTATAGGAATATGTGAAAATAAAGTTACTTAATAAATATAAAACTAGATTTTCACTTTTAAAAACAAAATACTACGTCACTTTTTAAGTAATTACTGCTAAAATAGATTTGAGAAAATACTTACTTTAGACTATAAATATTAGAAATAATAAATTTTTCAAAACATACCTTTAAAAACAATTTTAAAATCTTTTAACTTATATTTAAAAATTTACTTTGAAACGTACTTGGTTATCCAAGGAGAATTTCAACATCTCAATCACTTAAATCAATTCCCAAATTGATTTCCAATTTATTTTATTTGAAATAAATTCTTTTACTTATCAGTTTATTTTCAAATTCAGTAGTTATGGACTTTATTGTTATTATTATTATTATTATTTTATTTCTTCTTTACTCTTTCAATAATCCAAATCTTAAATTCTAAATAAATGTTTGTTTTTTTTAATTAATAATACTGCATTTTAAAATTCATTAACTTTCTGTTTATTCAAATTCTCCTTTCCATTCTCAAGATTCATTTATTAGAATTTTAAAGTCACTTTATTTCTTTTCCAAGGTATTCTTAAATTTATTTAATAATAATTTTACTTGCAATTCCACTTCTTTTATTTTCATTTCCAAACTCAAATTTATATTTTGATAATTCATTATACCCAATTATATCAACCAAGCCATAGCATTCAATACTTCCACATAATTCATTATAGAATATAGGATATCAAACAATCAGAACAGAGAATATAAAATAAGTTAAATAAAAGTTGAGGGGTCCAGTTGGATCCCTCCAACCTGTTTTCCCTGCATCCACAAATGTTAGCACAATATAATATGCCAATTCCAAAATATCATACTATATCACATCAATCAATTCAGCTATTCAAACAATTATTTAAATTTAATCATTTAAATTTAACTGAGTGAGATTAACTCACTTTTGCTTGGCTGTTCTTAATCCATTCCAAACTGGCATTGCTTCCGTGATTTACAACCTCACTCGAGCGATTCCATATCTCACTGCTGCCTTCTTGATTCGCGAATCCCCAAAAACCAAGAACGACCGGCCTTGGCATCTTCTCCACCGAAGTGCCCTCCCATTCCACGAGCCCAGGTCCTCCATCCCAATCTCTCGTCGAAGGTCAAAAATAGAAGAACTCGAACCCTAGGTCGACGACTTCGAACACGATTCCCAAACCTAGACAGCATCGCCACCTTCTCAAACATCCTTGCCTGCACTCACGATGCCCAACAACTCAGACTCCTATCACCTGCAGCTTCGACGTCGCCGCCTCGAAGACGAACCCAAGCTGCTACGCTCGCGACTCCCCAACGCGGCCTTGAGAACCCAAAACCCTAAACTCCTTTGAAACCGCAACTCGCGGCCATCGATGATGATGCCGCGATGTCCTTGTGCGCTCAAGCACGCGAGTCCCCCCCCCACCCCCCGTTCCCTATTTTTTTTTAATTGCTTTGAGTTGTTAAAGCTTCGGCCATTTCTATTTGAACGAAAATGTTTTCGTTTGATTTGCTCATCTTTTTTTTTAAAATCCAATTGGGGAAAATGAATTAGGATTAGGAGAGGAAGGCTTCTTCATTTATTCGGCTGATAAGAAGGAAAGGGGGTGACGTGGTAAGTAAAAGAGATGGCGTATACAGGAAGCCTCAACTATTTAAATTAAATTTCATCGGATTATCATCAATTAAATTTTCAGCGCGTTTATATATAGTGCACTCACAC
This sequence comes from Allium cepa, assembly GCA_030765085.1. Classification (NCBI taxonomy): domain Eukaryota; kingdom Viridiplantae; phylum Streptophyta; class Magnoliopsida; order Asparagales; family Amaryllidaceae; genus Allium; species Allium cepa. The sequence goes on along the minus strand of CM060934.1, from coordinate 490,460,779 downwards.
ACTAACTCTAATAAGTACGAAATTTGAAATCCGATGATAATTCAATAATGCGGATTCGATGGAACTGGTTTCGTCAGATTCCGAGACTATGCCTCGGAAGGCTATTATTATTATTTTAAATTCAATTTAAACAATGAAATTTCAAAACTGAATAACCCACTATTAATTTCAATTTTATCACTTCTATTATCTTTAGTGTTATCAATATGAATTTTACAAACCTTCAAAATATATTTTAACAGGCTTAAAATCGCAGATTTCATATTTTATCCAATTCAAATTATTTAACTCAACAATTTAATTGTCAAATAAATTATGATATTCGTAATTTAAGTTAATAATTAACCTTTAAATATTTAAAATCAATTAAATATTCCGATTTTAAGTGCACGAAAATTACGAGTCGTCACATTCCTCCCCCCTTAAAAGAATTTCGTCCCCGAAATTACTAGTTAGAAAGAATAGTCCAATACCCGTTTCCTTATTCCCAAAACCAAACAATTCAACATCCAACTAACTATCTTTTTATAAAAGACCCATTATCATTCTTATTAACTTCTCAACTCTCCCATAGTTTCAAGCTATACTATTTGTTTAACCGTTCAAGTTTCAATTTAAAACCAAATTCTGAATTATCAAAATTTTCTCAAAAATTTTCTAACTCTCTAAATTTCCGAAAAATTTCGCCAGCGTCTCCTTTGTGCGGCTAGCTCGGTACTACTACAAAAATGGCTCTATGGCCTCCCAAATCCAAAAAGAAAAAAAAAAGCCAAGTGGCTCGATCCAAAAACTCAATCCAATTTCAAAGAATTTCAAACACATACCTTTTTGTCGAGCATTTCAAATTTATCTTTTGAAATCAAATCCAATTCTCCTTTCCCTTTATATTACATGCATATCTTACTTAGCAATAATATCCAATCACAACATTCCCAAAACATCATATCAACTTACTTACCAATGTCAGTATTTATTAATCCAAATATTAACTTAGAATGTATTTGTAATATTCCATTTCCAAATTAAGAATGCACCATTTCATACTTAAGTTAGTATAAGTATTTAATGTGTTTCTTATATTTATTTCACTCCGACTTTAGTTTATATCCATTTCTATTCCAATCGATTCTTTCATTTCCATATGAATTCAATTTATCTTTAACTCTGCACATATACCTTTCATTTGGCACTTATTTCTAATTCATGTCATTACTTTATATTGGTTTCATTTACTAACTTATTTTAGTTTCCAATTTGAATTTTGTTTTGTCGTTAACAAACTTTTCCAAAATTTTCAAAAATTTTCTAACTCCCAAAATTTCTGAAAATTTTTGGCAGAGTCCCCTTTGTACGGAGGAGCTTTTGCAATTTGACAAAAGAGATAAATATATATATATCGACCCACACGGTCGGAAAAACCAAAAACAGTTCATATTTCCTATTTTTATTGCGTAGGCGTACCTTATTTAGCATTTTTAAGCAAGTAGCTTATTTATTTAGCCGTTAGCGCAACCAAATCCAGCCACACGGCTTCCAGGTACATGTACTTACTCAATTTAAACATGTAAGTGTCAAATATATGAAGTTTAACAGCATATTACTTATTTGCAATAGTTAAAACATATGAATTCTAAAAGAAATTCACACCAAACATTTTTCCCTAAGCAATTTATATAGTTTCCATGCTAATTCAACTGTTTCAACTTATTCGTATCCATTTTCACTCAATTTGAATGGTTTTCAATCCATTCGTATATAACTTCGTCAATGTGAATGGTTTAAAACTCAATCGCTTACCTTCAATTCATTTTTATGCAAACCGAACTCATATTTAATTCAGTTGCTCTAAAAATCAATTTATTTTACTCCTATCAATTTATAGAATTTTTAGTTACTTCCATTTACACCAAATGATAATTTATTCGATGCAATTTGACGAGATCTATGTGAATAAATAAGTCTTTATGCTTTATAATCAATTTAAATGGATTATAACTCAATTTATACTTAATTCTATTCCATTTTTAATTTAATCGCAATCCATGTATTCTCATTTTTATTACATTTCAGATTTGCATCCATTCACTTGCATTTCATTTTATTAACCAAATAGTTTCATTGTTCAAACAGGTTCCATTCAATATCATTTGATCCAGCTCGACACATTCTGCTTAAATTTCATTCACATTTCATTCCATGTTAGTTTATTCCAAACTATTTTATTTAGCTCGAAGACAATACAAGCTATTTTATTCAACAAACATTTCTCAACTTATTTAAACCATATTTCATTTGGTTCCTATTTATCCCATCCATTTATTCGCGTTTTATTTCAATTATGCACAGGTTTCATTCAAAACCATTTATTTAGCTCGACACATTCCATTTTAATTCTTTAACAATTTAAATGGTTTACAATTATTTATTTAAGAATTTCATTCCATTAAATATCATCGGCATCGCACCGAATTTTATTTCAATTAAAATTTATTCTTACTTGATTTAAATCCAATTCACTATTATTAAACTTAATTTTAAGTTGAATGCAATTCAACTCATTTCCATTTTTTTTTTATTTTAGCTTAAGTTTATTCACTCCAATTTTATACTTAAGCCCATTTTATTTTCCAGTAAATCTCCCCTTTTTTTTCTTTCTATTCTTAAGCTCATCTCCTTTTTACAAATAAATTTCTCTTTTCAATTTAACTTGATTTTATTTTAATCCAATCTCATTTCAAACTACAAACTTATTTGATCAATTATTATACATTTTAACTTTTAAGATTCAACGCACTCAATTTATTATAAGGCCATTTCCAATTCATTTCCACTTATGTGGATTTTATCTACAATTCATACCATTACTATTTTAATCCATTTACATTTTTATTAGATACTTTTCAATTATATTTATTTTGTTAACTCTTCAAGTTAAACTTTAATTAATAACTCAAGTTCTGATTCTATCATTAACTTTTAAATTACCATCCAATTTTATTAACCACAATATAATTACATTTACTTCACTATCGATCCAAGTCGAGTTTGATTTATAACTTGAGTTTTATTTTCCAACTTCATCATAAACTCACAATTCAGCTTCTATTTACCTATAATAGGTTCCATTTACACATTTCACTAACTAATTTATTAACAAATTAGTTCTTCCTTTATTTATAATCCAACATTTGAATTTTAATTCCAAATATCACCCCATTTAATTTTCTTAGTTCCATTTAGTTTATAATTCAAGTCTTGATTTTTATTTTATTCTCCAATTCATCAATAATATTTATTTTGGGTTTTCTATCCCATTTTTCAATTTATAAGCCATGACTTATTATGTTACACATTTCCATTCATTATAGGCTTGAATATATTCTTCTTTTATTTTTAACTCAAACCTTATGCTTATTGATAACCAAACATATTTTTTATTTCTATGGATTTCTAATTCTTTTATAAGTTAGTCTTATTCATTTATTCCAATTCCAATCCTTACCCAACTTATTTCCATTTATTCAGGTAAGAATCTAATTCCATTCAATAATTCAATTGAATTCTTATTCTAATTCAATTATATTTTAACTCAGATTTATTTAACTCAATTCGATTTCAACTTAATTCGAACACAACTGGATATTATTTCAGCTTATTTAAATTAATTTTCAATCCAGTTAAATTATATTTTCCAATCCAAGTTAATTTCATTTTTAACTTTTCACTTTAAATTTAAATTCCAACATTCAAAGCTTATATTTCCTTACTGATTTAAAAATCATCTTAACTTATAAGCTTATAATTTATCTCAAGTTATAAGCTTACAACCTATCTCATCAGGATTTCTAAACACCCGATCTTGGTTTCAAATCAATTTGAAATCTTCAACATCTCAAATCACATTTCCCAAAAGTTAAACCAATCATGTTTTATTCCCAACAAATTTCCTTAGACATTTTCAAAAACAGCTAGCTTTCAGAACAAATCACTTTGGTAGCAATTCTTCACTTAGAAATTCGAAAATGAATACTGATGATGCGGCCGTCATCGTCAGAATTATTTTCCAATAATCTAAGTGATTTCAATGCTATATTACTTCCAAAATCCATTTATAACAATTCCCTTTCAGAAATATCTCCAAAACAATGCTATCATTAATCTTCAAAAATACTTCCAAATTCCCGGGATTTAAATTTTCAAATCCTGCTTAAATAAGTTTTAACTATATTTCTTTTGTACAGTTTATGCTTATACAAATTCTCACTTGAATACATTTCAATTTTATAATTACATTTATAATTCATATTTATACATTTCATCTTATTATGACTGTATTTCCTTCAAACTTTGGTTATTTTTTTTTTCAATTTCTAGTTAAATTGTCATTTAACAATGATAATACTTTAATATTATCTTTTCTAACATCCAAGCAACCATATATTAGCTAAAGTTGTTAAACCGTTCCCCATTTTTTTAAATTGCTTTGAGTTGTTAAAGCTTCGGCCATTTCTATTTCTATTTGAACGAAAATGTTTTCGTTTGATTTGCGCATCTTTTGTTTTTTTTTTAAATCCAATTGGGGAAAATGAATTAGGATTAGGAGAGGAAGGCTTCTTCATTTATTCGGCTGACAAGAAGTAAAGGGGGTGACGTGGTAAGTAAAAGAGATGGCGTATACAAGAAGCCTCAACTATTTAAATTAAATTTCATCGGATTATCATCAATTAAATTTTCAGCGCGTTTATATATAGTACACTCACACACTAACTCTAATAAGTACGAAATTTGAAATCCGATAATAATTCAATATTACGGATTCGATGGAACTGGTTTCGTCGGATTCCGAGACTGTGCCTCGGAAGGCTATTTTTTTTTAATTCAATTTAAACAATGAAATTTCAAAACTGAATAACCCACTGTTAATTTCAATTTTATCACTTCTATTATCTTTAGTGTTATCAATATGAATTTTACAAACCTTCAAATTATATTTTAACAAGCTTAAAATCGCAGATTTCATATTTTATCCAATTCAAATTATTTAACTCAACAATTTAATTGTCAAATAAATTATGATATTCGTAATTTAAGTTAATAATTAACCTTTAAATATTTAAAATCAATTAAATATTCCGATTTTAAGTGCACGAAAATTACGGGTCGTCACAGGTTGTTTAAATTTTGAATACTAAAATAATAATTCCAATAAGTGCCCCTGGGTATAAACCTAGCAAAAAGGATATTTTCCAGAGATAACATATAGAAATTCCATGAATACCAAAAGAAATAAAAGAAATCCAAGAGAAATCCCATAAGTGCCCCCCACCCACCAAGTATAAACTTGGAAAAAATGACATTTTTTGGAGACCATAAACAGAGGATCCAAGAATTTTGAAAGAAATCCAAGGAATAAAAATAGAAATTCAATATGTGCCACTAAGTATAAATGTGGCCGAAAGGGTAATAGCCTCGGACCATAATAAAAAATCAAATAATACCAAAGGCCTGTGAGAGAATTAATATGAAGTTCAAAGAAGATTGAACCTAGTAATAATCATCAAAGAATGTAACAATATCTAATTTCCTTAAAAGATTTGATAACTTGGCCCATTGCATTTTGCTTAAGTATAGATTTCGGAAGCAAGTTTTGCATTTGCCAAAATATAAATATATATTCTATTCATTTGTCGAAAGAGGTAGCATGAGGATTTTCCAAAAGGAAAACATATAAAATTTAAGCAAGATAATTAAAGTAAAGTGCAAAAACTATTTTTTAGCAATTTTTGATAGTTCCCATTTCCATTCTTTCAATCGCATAAGCAAGCTTATGTTGTTTATCCGTCTTTTGCCCGTTTATATGAGGATAGGGGAAGTTCGAATAAAGGAGCTTGTAATGAGTTTATAGAAAGATACGGGACAAAGTATTGTTGAGTGGGCTAAAAAGATGGTCCCTTTTCAATTTCTTTCAGGGTTCATCAGTAGTAGTTGCAGAAAGAGGCCTCTTGGCATTTTGGGTACGATCTTCATATACCATAAACTTAACACTTAAGTCTCTTATTTCACCATTCATGGCCTTTACTATTTTACTAAATTGGAGAACTCCCAAAGTGATTCCTATAGATGTCTTGAGAGCTTTATTGTATATAAAGCCTGAAGTTTGTGGACCTCATCTTATTCTTCGGCCTTCTCCTTTATCAATACGAGAAATGTTAACGATTAATTGTTACTTCCTTTATGAGTTTTATTTACATATTTATAGGTATTTCTAAGCTAAAGCTTCACTCCTGGAGCTATTTGCAGCTGATTGAGGATGATTGTCAATTTTCTAGATAAGGAAACAGTGATGGGGACCCTCCTAGCATAAAATAATCGGGGGAGTTTTCATCAAACACCAACACCTAAAGATCAAAGAGCGAGCTTTGTTAACTTCTTTTATAGGCACCTTGGTAGGGTGGTTACCACAGGATTATAGTCATTACCTGAAGTTCAGTTATGACTTTTGGAATAATGCTAAAGGATTAGACACCATGTGGTCCAACGGTAATTTTAAAGAATCCTTCCAATCTTGTATGTAGTTTGGTAGTAATCCTTCAAATCTTATTTAAAGAAAACAAAAGTGCAAAGATTGTACCTGATCCCAATTCATCTCGATCATGGGATAATCATTTTTGGCTATATCCCTCACCAGGTCCAGACACATCAGCCGTAGATAGTGGTTGTTCCTATTGCACCATTGAAATTTCATTTCTCACATACTATTGTAGCTGATTACTCCAAACCTACTCTGCAATCAAATCTTGCTAGCGCCTGCACTCGTTAATTTCGTGCCCGTCCAGCTCATAGAATAGAATTTTTTTCCAAATCCCTTCTCCTAATCCTTATTCTCTCTTTTCACTGGTTTTTGGCAGGGAATCTGCCTCTAGTATCTAGGTAAATCATCTTCGAGGCTTCTATCGGTTTACCGTATAAGGAAAACTTTGGCTCCCTCATTTGTCGCTTTGATCCTCCAAAGCCATCATCACCTTTCCGCTTCCCTATGTCCTTTCCATATCCTGTTTTGGATGGTCTTCCATCATCCGTAGCATTCACATTAGTAGTTTTAGCTTTGTATCCTCCTAGTGCAAATATCTCTCTGCTTGATAATAAAAATCCACTATACCCACTGTTGGATCTCTCTCCAAAGCAACTTTGAAATCTTACTTGCAACTGCCAAAATTACTTCCACCAAAACTATCGATATGGATCCGGCTTATGAACTATAGTGCTATTGCATTGAGCCTAGTCAAATAACTTCGTAGTGTCTCTCCAGCCCTTTGCTTCATGCTTGAAAGCATCGTCGCATTCTTTGGGTGTGCGATATGAATTCTGAACTGTTTTATGAACCTATCTACCAATGCGATCCACATGCTAATGGACCATTCTCAAATTGTCTAAACCACAATGCTACCAAAACTGTCAAATGTAATAGGAAAACCATCTCATTATCCCCTCAGAAGCACCCAACACCACCATATGTTGGGTGTATCTCATCAAGCGAACAGTCGGTTCTGACCTTCTGTCATACGTCTCTAGCGTTGTTAGCTTGAAATAAATGTTGGTTCCTTGCATATTAGATGTTTAGGGTGAATGGATTCTTATTTACTTCCTCCAAGCTCCGTTCCTGTAGTCCACTTCTTAATACCCATCTTATCATTTCAGCAATCCATTTGTCGTCATCCAATTGAAGTCTTTGATCAATACTTTCATCTTATCGCCCATTGCCATGAGGAATTTTTGGCTCCAGCTCCTATTGTTGTACATTCACGTTCTGATCTTCATTATGTGGCTCAACATCATACCTCAAATGTGCTTCGTCTCGTCCTAAGTCAACATCAATCATTCCCCTTTACTTCTTGAATCGACACCGAATTTTAAACGTGGATTGGCACCAACTTTTAAACATGGGTTGGCACCGACTTGTGAGCTCTCCAGGGGATGGATTTTGAATCCTTTCGTTCCATTTTTAGGTGAAGTTTTCTTCCTTTTGGCCTATAATTCTAGTTTAAAGCAGCTCCAATTGTTCTCTGCTATTTCATTCTCTTGAAGAATCTATTCATCATTTCCTCTTGTTGAGCTACCATCCTAACTTGCATTTCCTTCAGCATTATATCCATCTCTTCTCTGGTTACATAGATGATTGAGGGGTTTGATCCAAAGGACACTTCATGGCTGCCCCCTTGCACTTGATGTTTCCTTCAGCATTATCTCCATTACTTCTCTAGTTACATAGATGGATAAGTTCTCTTAATGAAAGCACCAAAATATTTAGACAAAAAAGGGTACAAACACTTAATGAAATATCAAATATGAAAAATAAAAAATAAAAGAGAGCAAAAGCGAGTAAAGAATACATAATTTTTATAGTGGTTGAACACTATGTCGACTTAGTTGATTTCCATTAATTATTCTTTATTTCTACGAAACTGTTCTTATAACTCGGTAAGGATCCAATAGAGTGTAGTTTATAACTCGTCAAAATCAGGAGTTCTAAAATGTAACAACCCTTTTGTTAATTATCTAATTAATTAAGTTTAATTATGGATAATTAATTAAGTTTAATTGTGGATAATTAAATATAATTTATGTTTTGTGAAAATTTAATTATGAAATTAAATCTAGTTTTTGAAAATAGTTTATTTGCTTTATTTGAGAAATGAGTTTCATTCCTTAAAGAGAATTTCAATTTAAATTTGAAACATTATTAAATTAATTATTTAATTTTGGCATTTAGGGTAAAATTGTTAATGTTGAGATTATGGTAAAATGAGTTTTTACAATTATTAAACCATTTTTGTCAATAACATTAGAACAACTTTTGACTTCAAAAGTTGTATTGAGTTTTGTAAAATATTCCATGACTAAAGGGAATGTGAATTTTAGTATATTGATTGTTATACTAAAAATTGGAGAAACCAATTTAAAAATTGTGTAAACATTGTTTATATGTAAAAAAGTGAAAAAATCAAGGGAATGATATAAAAATTCATTTCTTAGTTAATAAACCTCCTTAGGCCTAAATAGTCCATGTAGTTGGACGAGTAATGAGAAATAAGCTTGTACATTTATTTTCCTCTCTTATTAATTTTCAGCCAAACCAAAATCTAACTACTCTCCCTATTCTCACAAACCCTTGAACTAAATCATCCCAAATCGGAGCCAAATCAAAGGGCAATTTTATAGTAATTTAAGATATAAAACTCAGGCAATCACCTATATTCTCTATTGCATTAGCTAGAGTTTTAATCATAGTTTTTATCTTGGGTAATAAGTTTTTCTTTCCATTTCTAAGTTTAAGCTAGGATTAATTGCTGAAAGTTGTTGTCCTAGGAGAATCTGAGTTATTGTCATCAATTCGAGCTTAAATTGGTGAGTTTACCTCACATGATTGTCTCTAAGTTAAAGCATTTCACTGTTCCGTTGAAATGGATGAATCTACGGTTGTGTTGTTCTAAATTTTATATTGCTCATATTTCATGTTGTTCAACTTTTAAATTGCTAAAACCCTAACCTTTTGATCTTAATTAGTTGATAATTATAGATGTTTATATGGATGCATGCACTTAGAAATCACCCTAGAACAATCAATCAAGACTTAGGATCAAACCGACTTCACCAGGAATCGACCAGAGGGGATTCTAGAGCAGGAATAGCTCCAGAATACGTCCCCACCGGTGCACTGGTGGGCGTATCCTGGAGCAGATTTAGCTCTAGGAAACCATCCACGGTTCATCTTTTCGTCGCTCCGTTTATTGTTGTTTAATGATATGCTTTGGATAGATGATTAGAATATGTTATGGAAATAATTTCATCTCATATTTGCTGGTAGAATAAATTTATAAAAATATGTTTGGAAATGATATAAAGTCGAACGCTATGAAGCAATTTGGTCATGAACTTGTGATGTGTAGTAGTGTATTCTCTTGTGTCTTTTGGACTTTGAATCACTTTGATTCAAAGTTTTGGAATTTTATAAACTTATATCTATTTATTTTCTAAACAAGAATATGCATAATTTTGTATGAACTACTTTATAAAAGAGAGTTATTTATGTTTACAAATATCAAACTTATTTTCTAAATTAATTTCATTCTTTTATAAATGATTTCTAGCAAGTAGTTACTATATATTATGTAGTGGTTACTAAATGGATATAGATTTGGAAATATGGTTTTAGAAATATAATTTTAATTTACTTCTAAATAAAATGATCATATATTAAAATGGATTTGGAAGAGTAATAAATAGGGTTCATAAAATAAAAGGCTGCTTAAATAAATATATATGTTTTTGGAATATGGTTTGTGAACAATATAACTTTATGGAAATTTGAGACAACTATGTATATATAAGTGCAACTTTGGAACAATTCGAATTTATGGAAATTTTTATCAAATAGTGAATATTTATATAAAGTTAGATGATAAAGGAATTTATGGAAAATTATAATATTTGCATTCCCAACTTTAAACTCAAAAGAGAAAAATGTCTTGAAAGCCTTAATTCTATAATATGGCAAGTACTAATAATCGATTTAGTGTTACCAGTCGGTTAGTTTAAATGTTTTCTCAAGTAGCGCATCATCGATTGTTGTACAATTCATTGAATATAATGTTTGAGTGGTACTTACTAACCCGTTAGAAAATACTTGAATTTCATCGAGTAGTATGGGATTCCTTTGTTAAGTTCTTGTAATTGCTTTTAGGAAGTATTTAACACTTTAGGGTTGTATTCTCTTTTGGTGTTTGGTAGGACCGATAAATCCTTAAGAGAATATAGTTCAAGTTTCCTAGTGGTATTCATAATGAGTGAGATTTAATGGCTTCTAGTAAATACTTGAATTCCACCAAGCAATATGAGACATTTTGGTTAAGTTCTTGTGATTACTAAAAGTGATAGTATTTAACACTTTAAAGTTTACTATCTTTCGTGTTCGATGGGACTGATAGATCCTTTAGAGGTATACTCATGGATTTCTTTATAATATATATAAATAATAATATTGGATGATCCATAGTTTTTGACTCATGGTTTGCATGATCATTCATGATTTGGTTTTTCCCAATCCTTGCGATCGTGTCGAGATTCTATGTTCCCGATCCTTGTGATCGTGTCGATATTTTGTGTTCCCAATCTTTGGTATTAGATCGGTACGACTAATACCACATTTGTTTGTTGCCACTGTGTGGAATTGGTCTCTTTGTGTTAGGAATATTGTGCTTTATTCTGTAATATTGTGTTTTATGACTAATCTGTGTTTATGACTTGAATATATAACTCTGTGCCTTGAAGTAAATCTTGAATTAAATTAGTTAAGTGACTTGTTATATTTTAGACATCTGAATTTACCTATATGTCATTTATTCTTGTGTTATATCTTGTTCTCAACCTTTTGGATATTTAGAGATAGTCTGACCCAGATGTTATTTTAATGCTTGGGTCAGGTAGAGACTTTTCAGGTTACAAGACAGGTAGACCTTTGGATGGTTGTGCTTGCTAGGATATAAACATTATTGACTTTTAGTTTATCTCATTTAGGATTTTGTATTTGATTATCAAACGTATATTTGAGTTTAGAGATTTGTTGGATATTTGTACCGAATGTATATTATGTGAGTCCGTGTTATATTTTGTAGACTCTCTGATTTTATATGTATATGATGTTTATTATTCCACTATGATCTATGACTACTGTTTATATGATATGTTGTTTCGATTTTGAGAAAATGTTGTGATTATTACTTTGGACAAGGACAATACACTTCTAATTTTATCCCAGAGATTAAGAAAATAAACATAACTATGACATGTAAGTGTTAGTTTAAAGATATATCCATGGTCATTCACCCTTAGCAAGCGTATTCTCCATATTATTAGACAACATTATTTGTAATGTTCTTTAATAATATGGGCATGGCGGTGAGGTCGTTAAAGTTTGTTATCAAAACTTAGTCAGAACATTATAGTATATAATATCATAGATTTAGACCTAGTGAGACTGTAACGACCCGGAATTTTCGATCCATGATAATTCCAGATAGTTAGGAAAAGAAGAAAAGAGATTGAAGAAGAAACAGAAATGAAACACAGAATTTCACATTCACAGCGGATCAAAATATAATATTAAACAATAGCAGTTATACAAAGAAGAAATGTATCTGTTAATTTACATCAATACATCTGAGTTACAACCATTACTCAAAATTGAACAGTAAATATTAACTTGTCCCGAAAATACAAACAATAATATACACAGTAGAAACTCCATACGTTCCTGCCATCAGCTCGTCTCCTGAGCTCCACAATGTCCTCAATCGAAATTCTGTAATACTCGGTCTAACCTGAGCATTACAACAAAGTAACACCTGGGTCAAGTTGGAAACCAGCGTGAGTAAACCCATAAATATGAAATACTAATTATAACATATGTGAATACCAGGGTAACTCGTATATTTCCACGAGTTCTAATCTTATTAATCACATATTATAAAAATGATATCTAAGAAAATGTTACTCGGTTTTAAATGATCATGATACTTAGTTTATTTCATTCCAGCCTTTCTGCTTCTCAAACCAAACTATAAAGAATTACTGAAATTACTAATCGAAGTGGTTTTGGGTATTTACTGATACCAGACCCCAGTCTCTTCGAATCTACGAAATCTTAACCCAAGTTATTCAAATGAATACAATTAAATTTTAAACACAGGTTGTCACTTTTTCACAGCAATTCATCATCAATAGATAACCACAGTATCACTATTTAACACAAACATATCATGTCACAAAACATTTCATATCAGAGATAAGGCATTTAATATAAACCAATCATTCATAAGCAGAGTTAATTAATCACACAATTAATTTAAACCAAATAAATGAATTACCTAATCCTGCTTAATTAATATTAATTACAAACCATTTGTTATCACTTTAATTAATGAATGAAATTAATTAATCATCCTTGATTACCCAGCTTAAGTAATTATCCTCAATTACTTAATTATTTCTTAATTAATCACATTAATTAACCTTTGATTAATTTATTACATTAACAAATTAACCCTTTAATTACTTACATTAGGTAATTATCCTTTAAGTAACTAATTATTCCCTAATTACTTCATTAAGTTATTATCCCATTGGTTAATTATCCTCGATTAATTAACCTTTAATTATTAATTAAATTAAATCCTTAATCATTAGTTAATTTATTTATCTTTAATTAATTAATTTAAATAGGAAACAAATTGTCAACATAACCTTTTGCTAACCACATATTTAAATAAAATATTTTCTTTAAAGGATTTGTTAGAACCTATTAGAAAACTTGTTTAATATTATGCTTTACTTATGAGTTTGGTAATTTCAAATATTTTAAAAGTATGCAGGCTCAACCCAAGCCCACAAACTCTTCTACTCAAATCCCTTTACTTGTCTAATAGCTTGAACAAACCCGATCCCATCTAACGAAAATCCCGAGCCCAACCTAGCAAATCTCTAAAGCAAACCCGAGCTATTCTCGCTCCTCTCTCCATACTTCAGCAAAATAACACCAGACACCTAGGGCATACACGTGCACGACATCAGATTCAATCACCGACGATCATCGCCGCGTCCATCCTCGAGTCATCATCGACCCCACCGACCCATCCGATCCCCTGTTTTGATGATTCCACCATCAAATTGGAAACGAACTCATCTACCAAATCTGGAACTCATACCACTATGAAAAATCCCATCGCCGACGACCATCCTGACCACCAGAAAATCCACCATTTCGTCAACGGCTGCGTCTCAGCCTCCATCATCGATCACTCCTTACGCGATTGCACCCGATCCTACTACCACGTCGTAAAAACCCCCTTAAACATCACCGATAAAATGGGTTCGAAACCCTACATCACCACTTTGCCACCGCCTTGGTGATCGTTGAACCCTTCGATTATTTTCCCCGAGACCTTTGTCATTCCAACTCCTCCAGGAACGATCTCGAACACTCCAAATTCACCAATTGCCAGAAATCGATGAAATCACAGTTCCCGTTCAACCCCAGATTACTCAATCAATACATGTTTAAAAATCTCGATTTTATTTTTAAAAATCATCATTTTCCATAACAAACTAGATTATATACTCGAATCATCAAATTATTAATATTGAGACTTTGACATGTTTTCACATTTACTGTGTTTCTTTTAAATTTCTAGTAAACCCATTTATTTTTGACACTCAAAAATATTTTTAAAATTTTGATCTTGCCAATTTGAACTTGTTTCATTTAGATATCCAAGTCAGTAGATTATCTGAGGTTGATATTTTGATTTTCAATAGGTTCGAAACCTGTATAATTTAGAACAGAGATACATATGTCTGTTTCCAGACATGCACAGTGACATTCATATATATATATATATATATATGTGTATGTATGTATGTATGTATGCATATATTCCATTTTTGTATACATTCAACACTTATCACTTTACTTCAAACATGATTTCAAACAGCAAGTGAAATCCAAATTTCTAAAAGATTTACTCACATGTTGTTGATAAAACAGAGAAAGCTTTTAAACTGGAAGCTGCTCTTGTGCTTGAAATTAGAAGAATTTGAATCAGGTTGAATTCTTAAAACTGTAGATTTATGCTAGCAGATCTGATCCTTGTTTTGGTTTGAGAATTTTGAAGATTTGATTGATGTTTTGAATTTTCCCCTCTTTTTCTTTTCTGTTTGCAGGTTTGAAAATAATTGAAGGAGATAGAGAAGATTTTTTTTAAAGAAGTCTGGTTTTCTTCTTCTAATCTATATTTTTAAATTAAAAGAATTTTCTTGTTTGCCGCTTGTAAGATCATATGTTACTTAATTTACATTGTCAATGCATGAATTTATTTTCTCACAATTGTTAATATGCAAGAAGGAAATATTTACAAGTGTTTAACACTTATATCTCTTATGTATTTGTATTAATTACTCGAGCTTTTATATTAATTTGTTATGTTTATATTTAATTTTATATATATATATAAAATTTGCTATGAAATATCTACAAAGAATATTTTAAACTTAAGCTAAAACACTTTTAATAAATAAAAATGGAAAGATACTATTCTTTAGTCCAAATATATAAGTAAAGCGCTTTAGATCTTTTAATTAAATCTCACTTTATCTTAAACTATTATACTTTCAAAATTAATAAATATTTATCTTGTGTATAGCGAATAGACGATTAACCTTTTTTTATTTTTTTATTTTTCAATAGCCTTTGAAAAGTATTATATTAAATTTAAAACAAAATCTCCAAATCATAATATATTAAAATTTGGTAACATATCTTTTTATTAAATTCAACCCAAAGACTTCTTATTTACAATGTGTATATATATAATACACTTTTATTTGCTTTGAAAGATAAATTACACAAATTAAATATTATTGTCTTTTGAAAAGGTAAATTTTGCCAAATTAAGTATTTATAAAAGAAAATCATTAAATTAATATAGTCAAATTCAACAATTATATCAAGAGATTATCAAATACATATCTATCCAAATATTTATAATTCAGCATTTATTATAGTTCAAATCCATCTATATACATATCCAGATATATATACCAGAATTTCATTTGTTCAATTTCAAATGATTATTTTAATAAATCTAATCCTGTCAATTTTAAATTAACAGATGCCCAAAAATTCGGGTTATCACATTCCTCCTCCTTAGAATCTTTTCGTCCTCGAAAAGGAACGAAGCCAGAATGTATTAAAATACTTATATCAGATAAATTACTCTTTGAACATTTTTAAACTATACTCCCTTTTTATTAAGAATTTTTAAAACACTTTTAAAATCTACATAGTATTACAAAAACAGTTTTATAAAAAATACTTTTCATAACACGATGTATCAACCAGTCCTTCCTTGTTCTCACAGTAATTCGGTCATACGTTGATCAGGCGTGGGACTGAATATGTATAAGTACTTGGTAAACCCGTTTTCAACGCCCAGTGAAAATACTTGGAAAATAATTTATTGAAAATATAGAAAACATTTTGAAAATAGAGGAAACATCTTTAGTGAGAATGCTCTGGAAATCATCACCCCCATCCATGGTCGCAGTTAACCCGATGGTTACGTTGCCATCCCGGCAAAATCCATAGATAACTGTAGACACTCGGCGCCCCTCGATTACGCCATGGAACCCGCTACAGATCACAGCTACATCTGGGGTTACGTTGCTATCACAGCAAAAACCCATATAACTGTAGGCATCAGCGCCCTCGAATTTCGCTGCCAAAAGAATGAAACTTCTCCACTCGACCATAGATCACAGTCTACCGATGTTACGTTGCCTTCCCGACAAAATCAAACGTAGACCGTTGACACTCACCTCCACACGATTTCCGCTATAGTCCATAGTAGATCGCAGCGACATCGAGTTACACTGTCCACATAGGATAACCCAAATGCCTCTATAGGCATCAGCGCCCTCGACTTCCGCTACCCAACAATCCTCAGGAACTTTAGTTTGTCCGGACTTCCTCACAGGACCCACTTTAGAGCCTCCCCCTTGGGGCTCAAGGCAGTATCAACCTACGCTACTCCTAAGAAGTTCATTTCAAGGGAGCGCCTTTTTCTCCAGAGCCACTTTCAAAACACTTTATACTATAGACGTATAGTATCCTCCAAATCATACACCTAGTATGAATCCCATATAAATCTCCTTTTCTCAAAATCGGTTTTTTCAAAATCAATAATTTTCAAACTAGGCTTTCCAAATTTCCAAAATGGATTTTCCCCAAAAATCAAAGCCTTTCCAAATCCATAGGTTCTAAAACCTTTTTCCCAAATCATTCTCATAAGATCCTTCATATATATATATACACACACACACACACATATAACCTTGAAAAATCTATTGAATCACTTCATACTTGTATAAATTTCCTTTTTATACTTCAAATACTTTTAAAAAATCCCTTTGCTTATGGCTACACATTCAACAAGGAGAGTTTTACCAAATATATAACTTTGTTTATGCCAATCAATATTCAAACTAGATTACCCTATAAAGTCACTTACCATATTACTTACTTCCACAAAGTAAATTTCTACCATAGGAATATCCAATTTCCACTTTATTTCATCATATATTCCACAAAATATACTTTTAATTTCAACAACCATTTTACATTTTTATCCACAAAATTTTCAATATTAATTTCATTCAAACCCGTATGATGTACACATATCATCCGCTCGCTATATCAATTTGATCGCTCAGTCGATCACACAATTTCTCTTTCGAACTAGTATCATCCACCCGACATCCTAGTGCGGACTCAGATCTGGTTCCTTGATCAGAAACCGTCATTCTCCTTGAATAGCCATATCTATGATGGAGAATTTCCAGAATTAATCAAAAATCCATATCTAGTTTCACCGTCGAAAATCGAGTGAAAAATTCCAGCTCGGATCAATACACTATCTCGAAATTCTATGCTCGAATCAGGATCATATCTTTATGCGAATAGAATAATATACGTGCATCCTACGTATTTATCTTCATTGATTATTAACCAAATTTCCTTTTCCATTCACATTTTTAATTTCTATCTACTTATTCTCAATTGCCTCAATTTCCATTTAGATTAACACCTCAATTTTTATCTGTAACAACCCTGTATTTTGTAATTATTTTAATTGAATTTTCGATTTAAAAAACTTTATTTTATTTATTAAAATAGAATAAATTTTGTTATTTTAAATATAAATTTTTATTTTTATGTGAATTAGAATTTCAAACATGAATAAATAGAATATTTTCCAGAAATGTGAATTTCGGTCAATATGGTCAAACTTTGACTTTTAAACTTAAAATTTTAAAATTTTGAATTTTTGAATTTTATCTTTTATTATTAAATAAACAAAATTTTAAATATACTGCTTTTCGTTTCGTTGGAATCTGAATAATATTGTGAAAGTTATGGTTTTTAAACTATTGTATGTAAATTGTTTATTTTAATTTATATAAACAATATTTTTGTTTGTCATGTCATGTTCTAATTTATGTTTACATGTGTAACATGACATGAATAATGGAAAATTATAATATTTACTTTCTCAACTTTAAAATCAAAAGAGAAAAATGTTTCGAGAGCCTTAATTCTATAATATAGAGTACTAATAATTGATTCAGCGTTACCGATGGGTTCAAATGCTTTCGACTAATGCTTCATTGAATATTGTACAACTCATTGAAATGAATGTTTGAGTGGTACTTACTAGCTCATTATCAAATACTTGGATTTCAATGGGTAGTATGGGATGCCTTGGTTAAATTCTTATGAATGCTTTTAGGAAATATTTAACATTTTAGTGTTACATTCTCTTTTGGTGTTCGGTGGGACCGATAGATCCTTAAGAGAATATAGTTCAGGTTTTCTATTGGTATCTGTAACGAGTGAGATTTACTAGCTTCTAGTAAATACTTGAATTCCAGCAGGCGATATGAGAGGTATTGGTAAAGTTTTAATTAAGCTTCTAGTATTTGACACATTAGAGTTAACTATCTTTTGGGGTTTGGTGGGGCTGATAGATCCTTAAGACATATGTCACGGATTTCTTTACAATATATATGCGCGCACACTAATATTGGATAATCTAGAGTTTTCGAGCCATGGTTACAACGATCGATCGGTCTAGGTTTGGTTTTCCTCGATCCTTGTGATCGTGTCGAGATTCTATGTTCCACGATCCTTTGATCAGCCTAGATTCTACGTTCCCCAATCCTTGTGATCGCATCGAGATTCTATATTCCCCATCTTTGGTATCAGATCATTACGAGTGATACCACATTGTTTGTTGCCACTATATGGAATTGATTTTTTTGTGTAGGAATATTTTGATTTATTATGTAACTCGGTGTTTTGTGACTAATCTGTGCTTGTGACATAAATATATAACCCTACGCCTTGGAGAAAATTCTAAGTTAAATTAACTATGTGACTTGTTATATTTTGACATCTGGATTTACCTACATGTCATTTATTCTTGTGTTATATCTTGTTCTCACCCTTTTGGATATTTGGAGATAGTCTAACCCAGTTGTTATTTTAATGCTTGGACCAGGCCAAGACTTTTTAGGTTACAGGACATGCTGACCTTTGGATGGTCGTGCTAGCAATGAGATAAACATTTTTGAATTTTAGCTTATCTCTTTAGGATTTTTTGTTTGGTTATGAGATGTATATTTGAGTTTACTTAAAGTTGCATTATTCCATGGTTCGCTACTCCTTGCTCAAGTATTTCTTCCTTTCGCTTCGGGTTTCTTCAACATTTCCTCTAGTCGTAGTCAATCTTGACTTGGCCCGACTTGAGAGATTTTAGTTGAGAAATCAAGTTCCATTTTTCAACAATCTTTTTTGATGAATCTCCACTCCATTTTTGGTGATGTTTTTAAGCAGTTTTTACCCATCTCTTCTTTATTTTCTTAGACCAGTTTGATCAAAATAGTATGTTCGAAGACTGGGAAATTTTGTTGATAACTGTATTATTAACATTAAGAGCACATGAATTTAAAAAAATTGAAATAACCTACCATCTACGATGCCCCTATTCACACCCAAAATGGAACTAATATCGCAGATGTTGTTGGCAATGGATCATTTTAAGGTAAAATATAAAATAGATCACAGAGCTAACTATGAAGATCTACACATTCTGAAACTCACAAGGAAGGAATATACTATAATAATCAATAATATAATCTTAAATAAATCAAACAATGGAGTATCAAATAGATTCCAACTACAATATCTCTCTATACTAATACTGAAAATAGTTAAATATATGGGAATAACCAAAATAAAATAGTACATAGTTGATAAATGAATAATTGCATGTCTCCGTCGCACCATCGCTTCTCCAAAATCACTATTTTCCTCCCTATTTACCTATCAAAGTAAAACAGAACCAAGAAAAGGATAATAGGGTCAAACATACCTTTGCCAAGTGAAATGCATTATATAAGCATATAATACTAATAAGATAATAAAACAACATTTATGTTTGCAAACCGTATCTTAACCTATGTCATCTTCACCCAACAAGTCAGATGAACATGGTATGATCCTATAGGTATAAATGTGACCTAGTGTGCTAAGGTTCCACCAAAATATTAACCAACACTCAAGTATAACATCGAGCGTAATCTTATCAAGGATCATACTTTCATCTCAGAATTCCAAAACCAAAGGAATCACTACATGGTTGGGGTAGAACCCCAACTCATCATCCCCGAAACAGTGGGCGATCTACATGCCTCAACTCATTATTACCAAACTGTATGTTACTTGCTATCAAGAACTACATGTCTTAATCCATTATCGTAAAATCCTATGTGACACGCTATTGAGAACTACATGTGTCAAACTATTATTACCAAATCTGTAACATCCCGCGTTTTTGTACGCTTTAAATCGACGATAAACCATGCACGTCAGACTTAAACTATACAGAAGGACGGATTGTTATGGGGTAGATAAGAAAAAGCAGAGAAAGACAAAAAAACAAAATAGAATCTTGCAGCGGAACGATAAAATATTATAATCAAATAAACAGTTCATGAAGTTGTTTACAAAATATTTGATTATACTTATACAATACATATCAGAGTTACCCATACCAGAGAATAATAAAATTCAGGGGAGTACATGATGCAGAATAATATAATAGATAATAGGAATACAATCTTCGTCTTCGTCCTCCAGAAATAAGGTCTTCAAAATCCTGAAATGCTCAGGCTGACCCGAGCGAATTGAAAAGACAAAACACTCGAGTCAGAACTAAAAGATCTTATGTAAGTTAAATCAACAGTAAATAATATGAGTGGAATGGTGTCAGAGATGTTTACGGGATTTGACATCTCCTATCCAGTGTGTAACGTGAGTGCAGTAACTCAAGAGATGCTCGGGATTCACATCTCCTAAGGATCCGTTAAACTATTTACTATGTAGTAATATTTCGCTATTATAATAGTGTCTAATAGTAAAATAAACTTACTTTTAAAAAGCGTCAAGGGTTACCCATATATCCCTTAACACGTAATAGTGCAAATAGTCTATAAAGTACCGTAATACCTCCTGATCGGGAGGCTACTAGAGGATACTCCATAGGTACGACACAAATCAAACTCGTACAAGGCGCGCTAGGATAGGTGACACGGCATAACTAGGCAGTGCTAGGGTAGATAAACCAATTACGCTTCCGGGCCAGTGGTAACGCGTAGCGTGCAGCTACCGCCCACCTCGAGCCACACCCCCAAATCAAAAAAATCAAAAGTGGCCACCGAATCAACCCAAAAGTCAGAGTATAATATCGAAGGGATTTGTCCGATAAAAGGTGCTAACTTCTTAGCCCGTCAATCGCTCCTGTTTTAGCCACCTTATGCCAACTCATGGGAGTCAGTTCTACGTATATACCTCAAAGGAATGTCGCCACCATTCTACTTCATTCTGGAATCTCCACCACGCACACGGTTATAAAAGTGGTTTTCGGAGTTGGCAGAGAGTATGACAATTTCCGATCCCGGTCTCTTTAACAACCAAACATTATTATAACACCGCGGTCCTTTCAAAATAGTTTATACTTCAAACCAGAATATAATATCCATTTCAAACCGTATAAATATGATCTCATTTCCATTTTAAACCAAATCAATATGATATCATTTTTATTTCAAATCAATATAATATCACTTTATTTCAAATATAACCTTTTTCCAAAATCATAGCACTTCCAAATTATACACTTCGAAACCAAACATTTGAAATTTTAACACCTTTAAAACATAATACTTTGAAATTCATAACTTCAAAACATTTCAATTTCGATAAAACATTTCAATTTTGATATATATCAAGGCTTTAAATATTCCAAGATTTCAAAACTAAATTTGATAATTTCGATTCAACAATTAAATTTTCTATTATTTAGTTTTGAAATATTTTACATAATAAATCCAGTATCATTTATATAAAACTCAAATTTCAAATAACTAAATATTTCCTTCAATTCATTTATACTTGAAATACTCATTTAATTCACCTTGACCCCAAAATCAAGTTATAATAATTATAGCCTTTAAAATACCCAATTTAATAAATTTCACATCAACTCTTGTTGAGTTTAATTCTTAAATAAATTTAATTTTATATAAATCTCCAATTTATTCCCCAAACCTTAACTTATTTAAATCATTATACACTCTGTATTAAAATAAAATTTAAATACTTACTTACATTTATTTAATGAAAATCAAACTTTATTATTAAACTTAATTTTTTATTTAACAAACTTATACATAGCTTAAATTTAAGCATTTATATATAAAAATAATATTTATATAATATCAAAAACCAATATTCATTAAACCATAAATTTCTTTCCAAAACCATAGAAATCATTTTCAAAATATTTTAGATATAGACCACGGTGTCTGTATATAATTTTCTACCCTATGGTCAAGTGATACGGATATTTATCATTTCAATCCATAGATTAGAAATAAAAATACAGTTATATATCATTTTAAACCATAATCCCGAATGAAATAAAATCCATAAAATTTTCAGTTTATAACAATATAACATACAACATCCATTCATCCAATATCAATCATCAACCATTTATCACAATCATCATCCAATTAAATCAATAACATCAATATAAATAGATAAATAAACAACAGGTATTTACTGGCAGTTTATATTCAATAATAAATTAAATAACAATTTAACTGGCAGTTTATATGCAATAATAATTTAAATAACAATTTAATTCTATAAATTCAATTTAACTGAAATGATGATAAAAATATGCCAAACAGTCATAAATAAATTTCTAATCACATCAAAATTAATTTAACACACATAAGAAATTTTAGAAGTTGTGAGTGGGTTAAAACACTCACCTTTTGAATTTAAATTGAATTTAAATCCAATTTAAACCCAATGAACAGTCTCAAAATTCATCCAAACCAGCGCCAAAATGTCCGGAATTTTACTAGGATCGCAGCGGAGAAAACTGCGCGTGAAACGGACCTCGTATGTAAAAGTTACAGCGAGTAGAACGATTGAAGATAAAATTTAAAAATAAAAGTAAAGAAAAACAGAGCCACTCACGGAAAGACACGTCATCGTCTTCCTCAACACAGTAAATACAGGAACTGTGACGCCCCACCTCTATACCCATGCTAGCCAAGAACATTACGGTGAATGCTGTCAACTAGCACGGAGAATAAGGCTGTTGAGGAGCGACCATCCGTGTAATTGCTTTGTGTGAGCATCGATATGTCAGATAGTATAACATGCGATACTTTATCCAGAGGAAATCCGACATACCGACACAAACTCAAAGCTACTACACAGTGGCTATAATATCTTCGGAAACAAATACAGAAATAAACATAACTTAAATCAGTCACAGACATTTCATATCACAAAGGCGGAAATAGATATGAATATTACACTAGGAAGTGTACATCAGAGTAGTGGTCTAAAAAGATCCACAATATCACAAAAGAATAGTTACATAAACTACACAAAAGAATAAGTATACATTATGGAGTCTATATCTCGAATGTATACACCAAAATAAACTACTAATCTAAGTAGTTAACCAAAAGTCTGAGAAATCAATCCCAAGAGAGAAGTCAAGCAGAAACACCTGTAACATCTCGGTCTGACCCGAGTATTATTTAATAAGAAAATAATAAACGGATCAGTCTAACTATAAATATCAGATGAAACGATATAGAATAAGAGATATGACTAAACATATAATAATCACAATTTCAAGCTGTGATATACATAGGTAATTGAAAATCTACGAGAGATTAATCAATATCACCAAATCTACACAAGAATCAAAGAAATGCCATACTCCTTATTTCGTTCATCAAACCACAAATATTGACGATAATATCAACGTCAATCACAAAAGTCAATGACACACAAATTCACCTATGCACAAATATTGATAAAACTTATCAATGGAAATCACGAAAATTGGTGAAGCACAAATTCTAGAAATCATCTCAAGAAATCCAGTAAATGACACACAAATTCACCTATGCACAAAAATTGATAAATCATATCAATAGAAATCACAATAATAGGTGAAGAAGAAAATCTGAGAATTCGACACACGAAATCCAGAAATCACAAAAGTCAATGACACACAAATTAGGGGGGAGGCCTATCACAAGTACGGGAGCATGAAAACTCACCAACAGCTGTAACACATGAACGAGAAGCTATCTCATGGTAGCTAGCCATTAATTTGACACACGAATGGTCCGAAGACCTGACACACGAATGGTCCAAAGACCGTGGGTTGCTACCCCACCAATTTGAGTCGAAACTCCACAAAATGGGGTTTAGTCTCTCGCGCAGTCAAAGAGACATCGCACATTGCTAGTCTAAATCACAAAAATGATCGTCATGATCATCGAGAAGTGTCAATTACACTAAGCTAGTAAATATATGAGTTTAGCTTCATGTCCCATAACCACTTGCTTAACTTAAATATTTACGAACAAACTGTAGATCTCCACTATAAAATTGTCACAAGAGATTCAATCGAACAAATCCAAGAATTAACCGACAAAGTGAACGCAAGCGTTTCATACCACTTGTTTTACTAAGTCGTTTAATTAGATTTCTCATACGAGTGAGGTAAAGGTTTATATATATACACTAATAGATTGGAAAACGGTTTTATAAACGAATTTGGTATTAAAATAGTATTGAAATCGTTTGAGGAAAGAGTTTTGATATTTACTACTAGTATAGAAAACCTTTATATTTTTAAAGTGACAAAACACAAAGAAGATTGTAGGAACAATCAATCACTAAAATTCACATACGAAGATGCGAATAAAAATCCAAAGAAATCGATACCGAATCCATCGAATGGATACTCACAGAAGTCCCAAAGAAAATAAGTCATCAAAGTCAATAACAACTGATAACAACAAATAGGAAACAACACGAATCGATTTAAGTTGGAAATTCAAGCAACAAGGCAAAGCAGGCAAAAATCATCAGGTCGGTTGGCCGGACTCCCTGAGTCGGTCGACCGAACCTTAAAACAGAAAGTGCTTAGGCACTTGGAAGCAGGTCGGTCGACCGGACCAGAGGGGTCGGTCGGCCGAACCAGAAATAGAAGTGCAACTGCACATTTGGAAGCAGGTCGGTCGACCGGACCAGAGGGGTCGGTCGGCCGGACCTGTTTCCAGCCTCTTCCCTGCCTATTGCAAATGAGGTTCAATCTTGTCCAAATTGCATTCTCTCAAGCAACGGCGCTAAGGGATTATGCCAATCGACTACCCGGTCCTATAAGCTCTTCGATGCATCTCCAAAAACATGTTCAAACATAGAAGTTAGGATTTTTAACGAATTGAACTCAAAACACTAAAAATTGGAATATACACCAATTCAATCCAAACCAAAAGCAAATGCACACGAATAAGTGTTAGGAATTCATACCTAACAATCGAAGATAAATATAAGCATAGATGTGAGATAAAAATCTCACCTTTTCACAAAATCAAACAAGAAGAAGCTTGAAAGCAAATGGAGAATCAACCTCTCTTCAACACAACCCAATTGAGCTTGAATCTAAGCCCAAAAACAAGAACATTCCCAAAATTAGGTTTAGGAATTTCTGAAATTGGTAAGAGAATGAGTTGGAGAAGAAGAAGAGAAGCTTACCAATGGGTTCTTCTTGAGTTTGGAGCTAGGAATTTGATTTGCAAGAGGAACTAGGGTTTTGGAGTTTTAATTTCCAATCTCTCCCACCATTAATACACTAAAAACTGAAATGAGAAGAGAATGAGGGTGAGTGGCGAAGAGTGGCTCAGATTTGAGCATAAGTTAACATAGGGCTGAGCCCAAACCAAACCCAAAGTGAAAAGTAGCAAAAATCAACTTTCTCCAAACATATCGAAGCTTATACTCAAAAAGGTCGCAAACAGCATTTTAAACTCAATGGGAGGAGTCCCGAGTCTTAATTCGACCGTATGCAAAAAGTAGCTTTTCGGACTAAAATCCGACTAACGATGAAATATTTAAATAAAATATTTAAATATAAAATCGACAAATATGCGGGTTGTTACAGACTCCCCTCCTTAAAGAAATTGCGTCCTCGCAATATTTAAGAAGAAGATATGTAGTAACAACCATAAAAGCATATTCAACACAAAAGAAATTTGAAATAAGAAGTTCACCTCAAAGAGCACGAGAAAGTAAGTCCGGATGTGTTCGCTCGATGTACTCTCTGGATTCCCAAGAACAACCCTTGGGATTTGAAGACCATTGAACTTTAACAAGCGGAACATCTTTATTTCGAAGTCGTTTGACCTCCGAAGCAATGATACGGATAGGATGTTGCTCATAAGTTAAATTAGGCGAAACTTCAATCTCTTCCACAACACCGGGCTCAAGAATAGAATCGGAATCTCGAAGACATTTCCGAAGTTGAGAAACGTGAAACACGTCATGGATAGCAGAAAATTGAGCCGGCAACAAAAGGCGATAAGCCATGGAACCAATACGTTCGGTGATAGGAAATGGCCCAATATATCGAGGCCCTAACTTTCCCGATCGACTGAAACGTACAACACCTTTCATAGGTGAAACACGAATGAACACAAGATCTCCCACAGAAAATTCTAACTTCCTTCTTCGGTTATCGGCATAGGATTTTTGTCTACTCTAGGCTTCTTTCATTCTATGTCGAATAAGGTCAATTTTCTCTGTGGAATCCCGAATAAAATCTGGACCTAAAACCCGTTTCTCAACGGCCTCAAGCCAACAAGAAGGAGATCGTCATGGCCTTCCATAGAGTGCTTCGAAAGGTGCCATACCAATACTAGATTGGAAGCTATTATTATAGGAAAATTCAACAAGTGAAATATGATCTTCCCAACTTCCACCAAAATCAAGCACACAAGAACGAAGAAGATCTTCAAGAGTTTGATTCACACGCTCAGTTTGTCCATCGGACTGGGGATGATAAGCGGTGCTAAAATTAAGCTTCGTTCCTAAAGCTTTTTGAAGACTCTTCCAAAATCCACTAGTAAACAATGGATCACGATCGCTAATAATAGAAGTAGGAACCCCATGCAATTTAACAATCTCTTTGATAAAGAGCTTGGCCAAAAGAGGAATGGTTTGGTTAGACCGAACGGGAATAAAATGGGCGGATTTGTAAGTCTATCAACAATCTCCCATAAGCTATCATGACCCGAACGAGAACGGGGAAGGCCATCTATAAAATCCATGGAAATTTGATCCCACTTCCAAATTGGAATTTCTAAAGGTTGCAATAACCCACCAGGCCTTTGATGTTCGGCCTTAATGAGTTGGCAAGTCATGCAACGCTTAACGAAGTTAGCGATGTCAAGTTTCATTCCCTCCCAATAATAAAGTTGCTTCATATCCGCGTACATTTTACTACTTCCGGGATGAATGTTAAATCTAGAACGATGTGAATGTTCTAAAATATCTTTACGAAGATGACCAATATTTTGCACGACAAGTCTACCAAATTTTCGAATGCCGCCACGAGAATCGATATCAAAGTTCTTCAAACCTTCAATATCAATCTTATCCTTAATATTTTGGCCAAGAAGAGCCAATTCGGGATCTAGCCTTTGAGCTTTAAGAATGCGGTCTAAAAGAGAAGGATGAGCCTCAAGGCTACATAAAACAAATGATGAGCATAAATCGGATACGCGGTCTCGAATATCACAAGTGGATAAGATCTCGAGATCGTTCCATTCGGATATCATCATAGAAACAACAGCTTGTTGTTTACGGCTAAGAGCATCGGCGACACGATTACCCTTACCGACAGTATAAAGAATATCAAGATCATAAGGAGCAAGGAACTCGAGCCAACGTTGTTGACGCAAATTAAGTTCCTTTTGAGAAAACAAATATTTCAATGACTTATGATCGGTATAAAGAACAAATTTCTCTCCTAAAAGATAATGACGCCAAATCCGGAGAGCAAAAACAATAGCCGCGAGTTCTAAATCATGAGTGGCATATCTAGTTTCAGCTGGCTTCAATTGCCTAGAAGCGTAAGCAATAACACGTTCTTTTTGCAAAAGAACGGCACCCAAACCAACGCGACTAGCATCGGTATAAACAACGAAGTCTTGATTCCCCTCGGGAATAACAAGAATAGGAGCATCAGAAAGGAGTTCTTTCAATTTCTGAAAAGAAGCTTCACATTTGTCCGACCAAATGTATTTAATACCATTCTTCGTTAAGCTAATGAGAGGCACGACAATCTTAGAAAAGTCTTTGATAAAATGGCGGTAATAACCTGCCAATCCAAGAAAACTACGAATCTCCGTCACACTCTCCGGTCTCTTCCAATCTTGAATCGCTTCAATCTTTGAAGGATCCACGGAAATTCCGGATTCGGAAATAATATGACCGAGAAACTTCACACGAGATTGCCAAAAGTGGCATTTAGAAAATTTTGCCTTTAATTGATTACTCCTAAGAGTTTCCAACACAATTCGAAGATGTTTTTCATGCTCCTCCTCGGTTTTAGAATACACAAGAATATCATCGATAAAGATGAGAACAAACCGGTCGAGGAAGTCTTTGAAAACTCTATTCATAAGGTCAAGGAAATAAGCCGGAGCATTCGTTAGACCAAATGGCATGACTAGCCATTCATAAGATCCATATCGAGTACGGAACGATGTCAAAGGAATACTATCCTCTACAATACGAAGCTGATGAAATCCAGTAGCTAAGTCTAATTGTGAAAAGACTCTAGCACCACTAAGTTGATCGAATAGATCATCAATCCGAGGTAAAGGATATTTATTTTTGATAGTAAGATCGTTAAGCTTGCGGTAGTCAACGCAAAGCCTAAGTGTTCCATCGGATTTCTTCACGAAAATAGCCGAAGCTCCCCAAGGCGAGGAACTAGAGCGAATAAATCGCTTCGTCTCCAATTCAGATAATTGTTTACGCATCTCCTCGTTTTCTTTATTGGACATACGATACGGAGGGCGAGTGATAGGTTGAGCTCTAGGAATGAGATTAATTCTGAACTCAATTGCTCGCTTAGGTGGTAATCCTAAAACAGGCTCAAATATGTCGGAAAATTCACAAACGACGTGAATAAGAGAAATAATATCACCCTCATCATCATCGTCGTCATCACGAGGATTTAAAGAATACAAAGATGCAACCAAACTGGAATCTGAATCTTTAAGATTAATAGAAATCTGCTTAACAGATTGAGGATGTCGAAGATGAATAGTCCGCTCAGGGCATAGGATATGGGCTTCATAACGGTTAAGCCAATCCATTCCCAAAATCATTCCAAATCCTAAATAACGCATGACATGCAAATCGGCTAGGAAAGAAAAATCACACAAAATAATCTCGACATCTTTACACAATAAACTGATCGTTGTGGATCCACCAACCGGATTCGCAATTCTCAAAGAAGTCATTAAACACAAAACATCCAAGGAAAAAGTATCAACAAGCTCTTTTGATATAAAAGAATGGGACGCACCCGTATCAAAAAGAACTCGAATAGGATGATCACGAAATAAAATAATTCCATCTAGGATAGAATGAGAAATACCTTGGCCACGAGATGTGTTGCCAGGGGCTTGAGCAGCATTAAGCTTTCCCTCCTTCCTAGTTTGAAGTTTGGGACACACATGCATAAAATGGTCCGGGCTCTTGCAATAGCGACAAGTACGAGGCTTTGAACACTTGTTCGTAAAATGGTCTTTCGAACCACAATTATAGCATTTTCCCTGAGTAGAGGAAAAGGTCTTTTCAGCAGGAGTTGCTTGCCTCCCTTTCTTATTGGGATAAGGACATTTGAATTTGTTTGACCTCTTCTTGTTGTTGAAGTTTGGTTTGGAACCCACCACTTCAACATCATTCTCCCTATCCGCCTCTTCAAGACGAAGAGCGATATCAACGAGTTGGTCGAAAGAAACTTCTAATTTTAGAAGTAATGGCTTCTTGAGATTTTTGTTTAAGCCATAAACGAATCTCTGGTTCTTCTTTAAAGGGGTGTTGATGTATTCAACCCCGTATTTAGAAAGCGACTCGAAGGAGGCGACGTAATCAGTCACGGAGGACTCACCTTGAACAAGGTCTATAAAACGTCGAGCCAATGTCACTTTCTCAGCTTCCGGTACGAATTTCAACTCGAAGAGTTCTCGGAATTTCTCCCAAGTGAGATCCGCTTCATTAGTTTCAGAAATAAGAAGCTCGTACCAGTCCAATGCTCTTTCTCGGAGCATACTTGAGGCCACCTGAACTCGGTGAAGGTCAATAAGATTCATGCGAGAAAAGATTTGATCGCATGACCTTAGCCAAGCATGTACTTCAATAATAGTTTCGGAACCTTTGAATGGCTCCCCACCCAAATTAATGTAATCGCTACACAAGCGTGCAAATCCCGACTTTGGGTGAGTAGGTTCCGGGTTAGCTCCAGCTGCTTGAGCATTCGTCACTAAATCAAGAAGCTGTTGAGCAGTCATAAAAACTCCATCTTGGGGTGGAACACTAGATGGTCCAGCTCTGGGACGACCTGGTCTAGACATTCCTCTTCCTTAGAAAGAAAGAAGAGCAAGAAGAAGATTATTCACCAAATTGAATATCAAGAAATCTTGATAGATAAACAAGGAATCATAAGGAAAATAGGATGAATCGGTACGAAGACTCGAATTAAATCCTAAAGCACGACTCCTAAGATGGACTTAGGACGATGATCCTTGTTATAATATTCCATATTGTTCTGAAGTTTGGCTCTGATACCAAGATGTGACGCCCCACCTCTATACCCACGCTAGCCAAGAACATTACGGTGAATGCTGTCAACTAGCACGGAAAATAAGGCTGTTGAGGAGCGACCATCCGTGTAATTGCTTTGTGCGAGCATCGATATGTCAGATAGTATAACATGCGATACTTTATCAAGAGGAAATCCGACATACCGACACAAACTCAAAGCTACTACACAGTGGCTATAATATCTTCGGAAACAAATACAGAAATAAACATAACTTAAATCAGTCACAGACATTTCATATCACAAAGGCGGAAATAGATGTGAATATTACACTAGGAAGTGTACATCAGAGTAGTGGTCTAAAAAGATCCACAATATCACAAAAGAATAGTTACATGAACTACACAAAAGAATAAGTATACATTATGGAGTCTATATCTCGAATGTATACACCAAAATAAACTACTAATCTAAGTAGTTAACCAAAAGTCTGAGAAATCAATCCCAAGAGAGAAGTCAAGCAGAAGCACCTGTAACATCTCGGTCTGACCCGAGTATTATTTAATAAGAAAATAATAAACGGATCAGTCTAACTATAAATATCAGATGAAACGATATAGAATAAGAGATATGACTAAACATATAATAATCACAATTTCAAGCTGTGATATACATAGGTAATTGAAAATCTACGAGAGATTAATCAATATCACCAAATCTACACAAGAATCAAAGAAATGCCATACTCCTTATTTCGTTCATCCAACCACAAATATTGACGATAATATCAACGTCAATCACAAAAGTCAATGACACACAAATTCACCTATGCACAAATATTGATAAAACTTATCAATGGAAATCACGAAAATTGGTGAAGCACAAATTCTAGAAATCATCTCAAGAAATCCAGTAAATGACACACAAATTCACCTATGCACAAAAATTGATAAATCATATCAATAGAAATCACAATAATAGGTGAAGAAGAAAATCTGAGAATTCGACACACGAAATCCAGAAATCACAAAAGTCAATGACACACAAATTAGGGGGGAGGCCTATCACAAGAACGGGAGCATGAAAACTCACCAACAGCTGTAACACATGAACGAGAAGCTATCTCATGGTAGCTAGCCATTAATTTGACACACGAATGGTCCGAAGACCTGACACACGAATGGTCCGAAGACCGTGGGTTGCTACCCCACCAATTTGATCGAAACTCCACAAAACGGGGTTTAGTCTCCCGCGCGGTCAAAGAGACATCGCACATTGCTAGTCTAAATCACAAAAATGATCGTCATGATCATCGAGAAGTGTCAATTACACTAAGCTAGTAAATATATGAGTTTAGCTTCATGTCCCATAACCACTTGCTTAACTTAAATATTTACGAACAAACTGTAGATCTCCACTATAAAATTGTCACAAGAGATTCAATCGAACAAGTCCAAGAATTAACCGACAAAGTGAACGCAAGCGTTTCATACCACTTGTTTTACTAAGTTGTTTAATTAGATTTCTCATACGAGTGAGGTAAAGGTTTAGATATATACTAATAGATTGGAAAACGGTTTTATAAACGAATTTGGTATTAAAATAGTATTGAAATCGTTTGAGGAAAGAGTTTTGATATTTACTACTAGTATAGAAAACCTTTATATTTTTAAAGTGACAAAACACAAAGAAGATTGTAGGAACAATCAATCACTAAAATTCACATACGAAGATGCGAATAAAAATCCAAAGAAATCGATACCGAGTCCATCGAAATGGATACTCACAGAATTCCGAAAGAAAATAAGTCATCAAAGTCAATAACAACTGATAACAACAAATAGGAAACAACACGAATCGATTTAAGTTTGAAATTCAAGCAACAAGGCAAAGCAGGCAAAAATCATCAGGTCGGTCGGCCGGACTCCCTGAGTCGGTCGACCGAACCTTAAAACAGAAAGTGCTTAGGCACTTGGAAGCAGGTCGGTCGACCGGACCAGAGGGGTCGGTCGACCGGACCAGAGGGGTCGGTCGGCCGAACCAGAAACAGAAGTGCAACTGCACATTTGGAAGCAGGTCGGTCGACCGGACCAGAGGGGTCGGTCGGCCGGACCTGTTTCCAGCCTCTTCCCTGCCTATTGCAAATGAGGTTCAATCTTTTCCAAATTGCATTCTCTCGAGCAACAGCGCTAAGGGATTATGCCAATCGACTACCCGGCCCTATAAGCTCTTCGATGCATCTCCAAAAACATGTTCAAACATAGAAGTTAGGATTTTTAACGAATTGAACTCAAAACACTAAAAATTGGAATATACACCAATTCAATCCAAACCAAAAGCAAATGCACACGAATAAGTGTTAGGAATTCATACCTAACAATCGAAGATAAATATAAGCATAGATGTGAGATAAAAATCTCACCTTTTCACAAAATCAAACAAGAAGAAGCTTGAAAGCAAATGGAGAATCAACCTCTCTTCAACACAACCCAATTGAGCTTGAATCTAAGCCCAAAAACAAGAACATTCCCAAAATTAGGTTTAGGAATTTCTGAAATTGGTAAGAGAATGAGTTGGAGAAGAAGAAGAGAAGCTTACCAATGGGTTCTTCTTGAGTTTGGAGCTAGGAATTTGATTTGCAAGAGGAACTAGGGTTTTGGAGTTTTAATTTCCAATCTCTCCCACCATTAATACACTAAAAACTGAAATGAGAAGAGAATGAGGGTGAGTGGGGAAGAGTGGCTCAGATTTGAGCATAAGTTAACATAGGGCTGAGCCCAAACCAAACCCAAAGTGAAAAGTAGCAAAAATCAACTTTCTCCAAACATATCGAAGCTTATACTCAAAAAGGTCGCAAACGGCATTTTAAACTCAATGGGAGGGGTCCCGAGTCTTAATTCTACCGTATGCAAAAAGTAGCTTTTCGGACTAAAATCCGACTAACGATGAAATATTTAAATAAAATATTTAAATATAAAATCGATAAATATGCGGGTTGTTACAGGAACGAACCCTAATAGCTATTGCTTGTTCAACCTACACTTGCGCGTCGCCGCCTTTTGCAATCACCACGCCACCCACGGCGAGGCGCAAGCCTCCCAAACCCCCCCTCCGAACGCGCGAAGGCCACGCGGTCACCACGACGTCGATCGACGCGAGCCAATCACCGGCCGCCGCCTCCAATACTAAACCCTAGGTGAATATAGCAAGCAATCGCACTATTGATTTGATGAATGAACGACACCGATAGGCTCCACTCGACCCTCTCTCCGCAACGGTACCTTTGGTTCGTCGATCGGACGAAGTCGATCAACGCGATGATGAACGACCGAAAATGAATCCACGAATTCCAGACGCACCGAAACCCAGATCAAAAGATGAATTATATATTTGACTTGCGCGCATCGAGAGCTTCAAATCCATATATAATCCGATATAGTTTGTGGAATTTGAAATTTTGATTTGATTTTGAATTGCAATTGGATTTGGAATTGTCTACCATTGAAATGAGGAGGTGAGAAGGAATTTTACGTACAGAACAATGAACATAAGGAATGGGCTAGGGTTTATAGCAGGGTATATATAGATAGGCCGAAATTAGAATGGATGGATAAGATTGATATACGCGTTGAACGATAAAGTGGCCTAAAAAGCCCGTTCTGACTCCGGAGCGAAATTGGGTCAACCCATATATCGAAATAGATGTTTTAAAATATTTTAAACTCGATGGAACAGGTTTTAAATCCAACTTCCATCGTATGAAGAAGTTATGCTAAAATCAAAATATTTCAAATTGATTTCAATTTCATTGATTTCTGGCGTTTCGAGCCCATACGATCAAACG
Organism: Allium cepa; assembly: GCA_030765085.1. NCBI lineage: Eukaryota > Viridiplantae > Streptophyta > Magnoliopsida > Asparagales > Amaryllidaceae > Allium > Allium cepa. Next base: position 490,426,042 of record CM060934.1, on the reverse strand, counting down.
ACAAGTCCGATCGCTACGAAACTTAAAATCCTACAATAATTCACCGTTACGGATCTGATGAACCTAGTTTCATCGAAATCCGAGTCAGTGGCCAAAATGGCTATTTTTACATTAATTAAATAAATTAATAATTAATTAATTTAATCAAATTTTCAATTTCAGTTCGATAATTGAAAATTTTCATCATTTTTTATTTATCAATCATTTATAATGATTTAAACAAATTTAATTGTCAATTTAGAGTTGATTAATTTATCAATTTCAATATTAACCTCGATTTCATTAAATTCAAAATTTATAAATTTAATTTCCAAAAATTCTATTTAATTTACTTGTCATTCTATTATTCAATTCATTATTATCAAACGAACGAAATTAACATTGGATTCAAAATCTATCACATTAATATTCTCACATTCATTCTTCTTTAAAATTAATGGAATATTTAGATATTTAATTTCATTTATTTGCAATTAAATCCAATTATTATAGTTCAAATCCACTTAAATTGATAAGTCTTCATTTCCATTCTTTTAAATTCAACAAATTGTCCTATTATGGATAATATTAACATTATTTTCAAATATTACCTTAATTAACATTAGCGTAATAATTTATTTAGATTTATTGCAATTGATTCCAGTTCAATTTAATGGATTAAAATATATCGGTAACTTATAATAATTGTTGCCACTAACTCTTAATCATACCTTTATAGGTCATCATTTCCAAACAATATTATAATTACTTACAGGACATTGATTTTATACAATTATTATTTATTATTATTAATTCATTAATTAAGTCACTATTTACATTTTTGTCTTATATTCAATTTTTAGCCTAGCATAACAATTTACGTTACTTCAATTAATCAAACTTTCATTTCAATTATTAATACTGTAACGTCCCTCCTTTTTATACATTTTAAATCGATGATAAACCACACACGTCGGACTTAAACCATACAAAAGGGCGGACTGTTATGGGGTAAATAAGAAAAGGTAGAGAAAGAAAAAAAACAAAATAGAATCTTGCAGCGGAACGATAAAATATAATAATCAAATAACAGTTCATGAAGCTGTTTTACAAAAACATTTAATTATATTTATACAATACATATCAGAGTACACATACCAGAGAATAATAATTAATGCAGCAGAATTAATGGTGTAGTGGAGCAATATAGTAGATAAAAGTACTACAAATCTTCGTCTTCGTCCTCCAGAATAAAATCTTCGATCCTGAAATGCTCGGACTGACCCGAGCGAATTAAAAAGACAAAACACTCGAGTCAAAACTAAAAGGTCTTATATAAGTTAAATCAACAGAAATAAATATGAGTGCAGTAACTCAAGAGATGCTCGGGATTTACATCTCCTAAGGATCAGTTAAACTATTTACTATGTAGTATATTTCGCTATTATAATAGTGTCTAATAGTAAAATAAACTTAATTTTAAATAGCGTTAAGGGTTACCTATATAGCCCTTAACACGTAATAGTGCCAATAGTCTATACAGTACCGTAATACCTCCTGATCGGGAGGCTACCAGAGGATACTCCATAGGTGTAACGACCTATAAAAATTTTGTAATTTTTAATTGGTTTTATAACGCATTTAATTTGGATTTTGAGAAATTTTAATAATAATATTTTGAAATAAAGTTTTAATATTTGGTTTACGTATAATTAAATATAGCAAATGGTAAATTTCAATTAATTATATGAAGGTTTATTTATTATATAATTATATTAAATTCAAATCAGTTAATAATTGGTGAAAATAATTTTATTTTCAAGACCTGAATATTTTTACATAGAAAAATTCTAAATCATCTTCTGACAGAGACGTCATTTTTTGTTTTCCCAAATTTGGACTTCTATAGCTCCGTCGATCTTATTTTCCGCGTTTTTATTGCATTTTTTCTTCTAGTGAAAATTCGAATTTTTATAATTCAATCATACCACCAATATCTATATACCATTTTGATCGTCTCGTTGTACTGATCACTACGGTATATTTATTTCTGTATTTTGAGATCCGATACGCGACGGAAACAATAAAAACGTGCGTCATCGGTGCTGAAATTTATGACTCGGATTTATCTACTTTTCAAATTTGAAACCGTACAACTCATACCATATTAAATTTCTTTTAAAGGTTTCAGCTAAATCTATGGGTGAGCGTTGCCACACCTTTCCACCTTATATTTAATTCTCTGCCGTTTCAATTTGCATTCTATCCGTTCACATTTCATTTATTCATTTTCTACCATATATTCCATTATCTCTTTCTGCTATTTGCTAATTGCTATTTGCTCATTCACGCGATAATTTAATTGAAATCAAAATTTCAACCCTTAATTCTCTTTTCTTTTCAAATTTGAAACGTACTATTAAATCAAGCCATTAATTGCTTTTACTTTTTTCCTTAAATAAATGTAAAGCTCACACAATTATAAATTGCATTAAATTTTCTGATGAACCACGCCATGACCATTTATATTACATTCATTTGGAATATATTCAATTGTCTGAAACCTTTCCTTTTCTCTCTCATCTCAGTTGGGAATAAAATAAATTTCAGCGGAAACCACGTTTCAATGCTTTTAACTCTTTATAACTTTTGATAAAATTTTCTGTCCTTCTTGAAACTAAAACGTATAGGGATATACGTTTCTCATTTATTAATTTCTAAATCGTCCCGTTGTCCTTTTCATGTATGTTATATTTATTTATATTTTAACATTTTCTATTTATTTCACTCATCTCCCTACACATTTCTATTTATTTGCTGATTTGTTGCATACGTTTCGTTTTGGAAAAATGCGGTTCATTCCTATTTATTTCATTTCTCACATTTATTTCATCTTTTACTGAAATTCGACCATTGCCACGTCATACCATTTTGGAAGTATGAATGTACAAAACATGCATACGTTTTATCTTTTCTTAAATTTCTCTGTCCATTCCTCTTTCCATTTTATTATCCTTGCCTTTCCAAACTCATTATGTACTGTCCAAACAAACAAAAATTTATTGCTTTAATTATTAAGCTCAATCTGAGGGACCGTTACTATTCAAATCACTTTATATTTATGGTATACGTTTCTTATCTTTATTTGGCAACGGTTCTTTTTTTTATTGCCTTAAACACTTTGCTGAATCAATGGACAACCGTTCCTATTAAAATTTTCTTTGATCTGATCTGTGGCGTACGTTACTTTGAAATAAATTTTTAGATATCATAGCGTCTGTCACTTCCATTTTCCACTTTGAATCATTTATTTACCTATTCCTTTTCTGTACTAACATGTAATAAAATAAATAAAGTATATATTTATAATCAAGCTTTCATCTTCCCAGATCTAATTCATGTTGTTGAAAACTTTTGCATCCTCTTCCCTTGTTTCAACCCGAAGGACGTGCAAACCATCCTTCTTCCCTGATGTCATCTCCAACCTTTTGTTCCTCTTCCTCTTCTAGTGCAGCAGGTGAGTAATATATAAGTTAGAACTACATTTTTTTCAACTGTTTACAATTAATATAAGGCATATCTATATGAAAGTATTATATAATTTTCTATGTTCAAAGATATATTTTCTTTGTATGTTTTAAACTGATTTTTGTTTGTATATATATATTTCATATGGGACAGAGAATATATATGTACATGTTTTGTATTATAATAGTATATAAGTTGATATTATATGTTGTTTTAAGTATTATATAGATTACTATATTTCATTTGCAGTAATATATATAGGGATAAAGTACAGTTTATTTGAGATTCAAATGTTTATATCCTACTTACTTACAAATTTTAATAGTATACGTATGATTTTATATTATTCGTTTATGCATAAGTTTACAACTGTGTATACGTGTAATTATATACTTTAGCCATATGAAACTGTTATATAGAACATTTAAATATTAAAGGTATGATTTTGTAACTGGATTTTTGATTTAAGTGATTTAATGAATATTTTACATTTAATAAAATTAAAGAAAATATTGAGTAAAATGTAATTTAAGGTTACTTAAATGATATTGAATCTAATAAGGGAGTATTTCAAGACTAAATAATAATGAGGTTAAATCGAGATCTATATGAAACTGTTATATAGAACATTTAAATATTAAAGCCTTGAACTATATTGGAATTTAAATGGTTTATGTTGAGATTCGGATCTATATTTGAAATCAACGTAGTTGAATTTGTTATTTAGCAACTAAATTGAATTAAAGTGAAATTTAGGTTGAACCAAATTGGAATTTATTATTTAGAAAACTAAGTTGAATAAAAATTTAGTTGAAACGTTGAATACTTAAAGTTTTGAAATATATTGAAATACAAAGGGGTATTTTTGTGATTACAAATCCGAATTTGAGATCGATAAATTGAAGTGTTTATTTTAGGAGTTGAGTTGAATTTAAATTGTAAATTGAGATTGAATTTAATTTAAATGGGAAGGTCAGGTTGATGTTGAAACGATTTGTTAAGTTGAGGGAATTGAAAATACTTTATTGTATAAATTATTTAATATATATAAATACTATTTTGGGAAATATAGAGATATTTGAAGTGAAATGATATTTGGTTTTGAAGTATAAATTAAGCTGAAATGGCCACGGTGTTATAGTGTATATTTCTACCTTGTAGATAGTTCCATGGACCCTAAGAGGATGGTTATCCCAACATCCTTTAAGTTATTTGTATTTCAGTTGATATTTCACTTGAGTTGGATTTATTGATATAAGAATGTTAATCATGACTCGAGTGTTTTGTGTTTGACTTTATGCTCGGGTCAGACTGAGTGATACAGCATTAGAGACTCACCTTTGGAGTTTGGAGTTTCATTTGGAGATCCAACTATCGATTCAGATTCCAGCCTTTCCAGTTGATTGGTTCAGAGAAGTCATCTGTTGCATTGGAGACTTCACTGCATTTGAACTATTCAGTTGTATTTTATTTCTAACTCTGATGTATATAGTAGCTTCACGAACTACTATTCTTTATCTATTCCGCTGCATTATATTACTCTGTGATCTGTGATTGTTTTATTTATTGTATATTTTAAGTTTTGCCCAATTTTAATTAACAATCCGGTATTTTGAATTATTCAAGACGGATATGTATGGTTTTATTGTCGATTTGAATTGTCCAAAATAGCGGGTCGTTATAGTTGGTATCAGAGCTTTGGCTCTAGGAAAAACTTAGCATATATGGTAAATTTATTTACAGAATCACTTTCGTTGGAGTTGAATCTCTTCCTTTCTGACTCGATTTCCTTTGAATTTTGGAATGTCCCTCGGTTCCGAAATTCATTCTTGTCTCTTTCTATTTATATTCGTTCGATTATGGAGTATCCCATAACTCCACTGAATGTTTTGTAAAGGGGGTGAAAACTCCTTTACAATCGGCATTGATTCACCGAAGATTTCTGTATCCTCGGTTTACAATGCTGCTATATCTTGATATGCTGAATTCTATCTCTAGCGATCGAATGTCAATTTTTTTAGACTTCCGCATCGATTATATTCCTAAGGTCACGGTTGATCTGACTAAGGTCGCTGCGATTTGTAGAAGTATATTGATCTTCTATTTTGTAATTTAATTATCTCATCTTCGATCGAGTCTATCTTCGAATCAGGATTCTATTGATTGGAGTTCCTCTAATTTAAATCTCTATCTTTGTTTTGAAACCCATTCTTGAATCACCCTTTGAAAAATCGGGTATGTTGTATTTTTGAAATTGTTTATACCGATATTATTATTTTGATAACTATGATTTTATTTTATATATAAAAGTAAAAATATTTTCGATAAGGATTATGTACCTATATATAAAACAAATAAGAAATGTTACTCTATATATAAAAGTTTTGGAAGGATTTAAAATTTTGGAAATTTATAAGAAATTTATTTATATAAAAATGATTTATAACTGAAGGGTTAAATTTGAAATTCGAGAATTGAATTTCGGTATTTTGAAATTGGTTTTAATATTTTGAAAAATATATAAAAATAATACAATTTAAAAGTATTTTTCGAATAAGAAATGTTTCAAATGAGTTCAAATGAATTCCAATAATTTTGAAGAAATTTCAAAGAAGTTTTCAAGAAAATAGAAGTCCAGAACTCACTTATGTCGCTGGAAAATAATTTCGGTGATGAGTGCACGCATCATCGACATTGATTTTCGAGTTTCAGAGTGCGGGAGAGGCCTCTTTAATAGCTTCGATATGCGAGTGATTTTGTAAAATCGTTTTGATTTCAGATTTCGAAGTATAATTTGATATTTTCGAAAGATATATGTATATATTTGAAACAATTCAAAGCGAGACCGGTGTTCAGTCCTTGAGTTTCGGATTTGATTTAGTATAATCCTATCTATTGAAAATGATTTATTGATTTATGTTGATTTTCAACTCTTGAATTTGGAAATTTGATTTCCCTAACTAATTTGAATGTTCGAACACTTCCAAATCGAGATTAAATTTTCAAAGCTAAGATATTTCGAAGAGTATAAAATGTTTGATAAAGAATATAAATTTAGTTTTGAAAAAAAAAATAGTTTTGAATAATGGTTTTCAGAAAGGTAAATTGGTTTCAAATAGAAATAGATAGTTTAAAAGCTTTAAAGGGATAATTATAAATTTGGAAACCATTTTGAGTATAATTGATTTTGAGAAAATATTTGGTTTTGAAATTAAATTGAAATTAAAAACCAGTACTTATATGGTGATTTTGGAAATGAATTTGTTTGACTTGAATCATTTTAATTTGGAAACTGGGATAATTTTCTAAACCTATTATTTTGGAAACTTTGAAATTTAGATATTTAATTGGGAAGAAAATTTGGTGAAATCATATATGATTTTGAAACTGAATCGATATTGAAATGATTTGAAATTGAGAACCTTATATTATTAAGCACTTGATTTGGGAGTGGTCGAACTTATATAAAATGGATTTGTATAAGTATGAAGTTGATTTGAAATCTATTGATTTGAAAGGTACTCAATTTGGAAAAAGAATTTTATATAATTGAAGTCTATATAAGTATGATTTGCTATACTATTGATTTGGAAAGTATTCGATTTGAAAAAAAGAATCCTATATATAATGGACTTTATATAAGTATGATATTTGAAGGTATTTGAAAAGGTACTATATGATATATATTTTCGAAGCAATGATATGGAAAGTGCCTTTTGCTTGATATCCGCTTTGTGGCCACATTGTGGATTCATTCTATCGATATTATTCTCTCTGATTTTTTGTTTTTCGTATGTGATACTCGAGTGTTCCCACCGTGGCGTAACCCATGGGTTTTTTTTCTCTCGCGACTGCATAGCGAAATTGCCTGGCTGAGTCTGGCCTAGGGGTACAGATTGTTTCCTGGGGGATCCAGGCGTAACCATTGTGTATCATGCAATCTGTGTAGGTCGCGATTAGTAGCGAAACTGCCTGGCTAAGACGGCCTAGGGGTACAGATTGTTTTTTGGGGGACCCAGGCGTAACCATTGTGTATCCTACACTCTAGTCATCATGGCGTAACTCGCAGGGCGGAGAAAGCTTACGGATACGGATTATTTCTTGGGGGATCCAGGCTTAACCATTGTGTATCTGTGAACCATGGTTGGCAAAGGTTTTGGTTTGGTTGTTTTGTTTAGATTGTACTTTCCATATCTGTTTTAAAGGTTTTTCAAGTATTTTCACTGGGTGTTGAAACAAGTCTACTAAGTACTTGAAGAATTCTACCTTTGCGCCTGATCAACGCATGGCCAGAGCCTGCAAGAACGAGGATAAACTTGTTGAAACATCGAGTTATAAAAATATTTCTGAAAGAAAGATTTATTTCGATATAAAGGTATTTTATTATAAAGGTATTTTTCAACAAAGAAATTTTGTGTTAATATTTGAAATTGAAACTCTTATGGTTTAAAATTTACGATTTGTGCCCGACTCTATTCTTAAAATCTACCTTATCTTCTCAGCTTTAGTTGTTTACCTTGATTCTGTTTTTCCGAATCTACCTTCTTTACTTTTTGAATATAATCTTTTAAATATTGCTTATTTGTATACTGCATTGTTTAATAGAAAATTTTAGTGTTATAAATATTTTTGAAGTTATTAATTAAATAAAACATATTTAAAGTGAATGATTTATTAATAATGTTCGAAAAGTATCTAAAGACAAATTTATAAATTTATGAATTATGGATTTAATGTTTTCAATAGCTTCTTTGTAAATATAACTAATGATGCAAATAATTGTTTTCAAATAGCTTTCATATATGTATAAAGGTGTTAGTTAAACATATTAAATTCCAATGAGTTTTGAAAATTTTAAAGTATTAAAGATAACTGAATCGCAAATGAAGTTTTCAAATGAATATTTCAAGAAAAATTTATATAGTTTTAAATTAATTATTCACCCTTGACTTTCAATCTACCTTTATTTCTGGTTGTTCTATTCTCCTACCTCCTTCCTTTTCGGGGCCGAAAAGTTTTGAGTGGGGGAGAGTATAACGACCTATAAAATTTTAATAATTTTTAATTTGTTTTATAACGTATTTAATTTGGATTTTGAGAAATTTTAATAATAATGTTTTGAAATAAAGTTTTAATATTTGGTTTACGTATAATTAAATATAGCAAATGGTAAATTTTCAATTAATTATATGAAGGTTTATTTATTATATAATTCTATTAAATTCAAATCAGTTAATAATTGGTGAAAATAAATTTATTTTCAAGACCTGAATATTTTTACATAGAAAAATTCTAAATCATCTTCTGACTGAGATGTCATTTTTCGTTTTCCCAAATTTGGACTTCTATAGCTCCGTCAATCTTATTTTCCGCATTTTTATTGCATTTTTTCTTCTAGTGAAAATTCGAATTTTTATAATTCAATGATACCACCAATATCTATATACCATTTTGATAGTCTCGTTGTACTGATCACTGCGGTATATTTATTTCTGTATTTTGAGATCCGATACGCGACGGAAACAATAAAAACGTGCGTCATCGGTGCTGAAATTTGTGACTTGAATTTATCTACTTTTCAAATTTGAAACCGTACAACTCATACCATATTAAATTTCTTTTGAAGGTTTTAGCTAAATCTATGATGAGCGTTGCCACATCTTTCCACCTTATATTTAATTCTCTGCCGTTTCAATTTGCATTCTATCCGTTCAAATTTTATTTATTCCTTTTCTACCATATATTCCATTATCTCTTTCTGCTATTTGCTAATTGCTATTTGCTCATTCACGCGATAATTTAATTGAAATCAAAATTTCAACCCTTACTTCTCTTTTCTTTTCAAATTTGAAACGTACTATTATATCAAGCCATTAATTGCTTTTATTTTTTTCCTTAAATCAACGTACAGCTCACACAATTATAAATTACATTAAATTTTCTGATGAACCACACCATGACCGTTTATATTACATTCATTTGGAATATATTCATTTGTTTGAAATCTTTCCATTTCTCTCTCATCTCAGTTGGAAATAAAATAAATTTCAGCGGAAACCACGTTTCAATGCTTTTAACTCTTTATAATTTTTGATAAAATTTTCTGTCCTTTTTGAAACTAAAATGTATAGGGATATACATTTCTCATTTATTAATTTTTAAATCGTCCCGTTGTCCTTTTCATGTATGTTATATTTATTTATATTTTGACATTTTCTATTTATTTCACTCATCTCACTTCACGTTTCTATTTATTTGCTGATTTGCTGCATACGTTTCGTTTTGAAAAAATGCGGTTCATTCTTATTTATTTCATTCCTCACATTTATTTCATCTTTTACTGAAATTCGACCGTTGCCACGTCATACCATTTTGGAAGTGTGAATATACAAAACATGCATACGTTTTATCTTTGCTTAAATTTCTCTGTCCATTCCTTTTTCCATTTTAATATCCTTGCCTTTCCAAACTTATTACGTACTATCCAAACAAACAAAAATTTATTGCTTTAATTATTCAGCTCAATCTGAGGGACCGTTACTATTCAAATCACTTTATATTTATGGTATACGTTTCTTATCTTTATTTGGCAACGGTTCTTTTTTTTATTGCCTTAAACACTTTATTGAATCAATGGACAACCGTTCCTATTAAAATTTTCTTTTGATCTTATATGTGGCGTACGTTACTTTGAAATAAATTTTTAGATATCATAGCGTTCGTCACTTCCATTTTCTACTTTGAATCATTTATTTACCTATTCCTTTTCTGTACTTACACGTTATTAAATAAATAAAGTATATATTTATAATCAAGCTTTCATCTTCCCAGATCCAATTCATGTTGTTGAAAACTTTTGCATCATCTTTCCCTGTTTCAACCCGAAGTACGTGCAAACCATCCTTCTTCCCTGATGCCATCTCCAACCTTTTGTTCCTCCTCCTCTTCTTCTAGTGCAGCAGGTGAGTAATATATAAGTTAGAACTATATATATATTTTTCAACTGTTTACAATTTATAAGGCATATCTATATGAAAGTATTATATAATTTCTATGTTCAAAGATATATTTTCTTTGTATGTTTTAAACTGATTTTTGTTTGTATATATATATTTCATATGGGACAGAGAATATATATGTACATGTTTTGTATTATAATAGAATATAAGTTGATATTATATGTTGTTTTAAGTATTATATAGATTACTGTATTTCATTTGCAGTAATATATATAAGGATAGAGTACTGTTTATTTGAGATTCAATTGTTTATATCCTACTTACTTACAAATTTTAATAGTATACGTATGATTTTATATTATTTATTTATGCATAAGATTACAACTGTGTATACGTGTAATTATATACTTTAGCCGTAAAATTTCTAAGTATATATACATTGGTTTGTAGTGATTTATAGTATTGATTCTTATAAAATATATACGTACGTGGTTTACAAAGTCTTGGGATTTAACAGTTCTGTTACATATGTTATATTGTTTTGTATAAAATAATAAAACTGGTATGTTAGCGTTTGTAGCTTTCTTTGTTACAGTAATATATAAAGTTATTTTGAAAAGTGGTCTCATCATTTTTCTTTAAACTTGTATATGTTTATATATATTTCTATATAAAAGTTACAGCATTTATTTCAAATTTTATTATATTTGATTTTAATACATGTGTTTAATACAAACCAATGATTTTTCTTACATACGTATTTTGTTTTGATATTTGACTTAAAAAGAAGTATTAATTTTATAAGAAAATAATAATGTTATATTTTCAATTTATGTCAATCTGATTTGGATTTGTTCTCGTAAAATTCTGTTGTCAGCTCTATCCATCGAATTCGTGCCAATCCTGCTTTGCTTTGAAACTTGTGCTTGGATTCGTAATTTATTCCACTTTCGTTCATCTCTAGCCTCGAAAGGTGAGCAATCACTCACGATTAACGTTCTTTTATTTATTAAATTTGATTTCAATTGAAACGACAATTGAAATATGAGGCTGTAGTTATTTAAATTGTTATATATGCAATTATCTACAACTGTTCACTTATGGGATATGACACCATATCCTATTGTTTATATTTATTTTGATGATATATGCCTGTTGTTATTATTATTTTCATATCTGTTATCACTCTACAAGTTCCCTATTAGTATAGAAATCATTATGGGTTGAAATGATACATACCCGAACGAACTTTAGAATAGGAGAAAATTGTTATAGGTTGAAATGATAAACCCAAGCGATTTTCATTTAATTGAATTTGGGATTACGGGTTGAAATGATATCCACCCGTATATATTTAGTGTGCGGGTTGAAATGATAAATATCCGTAGCACTTTACTATATGATAGGAAATATATACAGACACCGTTGGTCCATACAAATATTTTGAAAATAAATTTCTACGGTTGAAAAGAAATATATGGAATTTAATAAATATTGGTTCTTAAAATATTATATATATATAAATGGAAATTTTATATATAGATTTAATAATAATATTATTGAGATTGATTTAATCCATATAATATGTTTGAGTATTATTTAAGATTTATATTTCAAAATTTACCGTTGTAAAAAGTTGAATAATTAAGACTGGGAGATAAATTTGGGTTTATTAAAAATGATATTTAAATAAGGATTTATTTAATTAAATCGACTTGAAATTATTGAATGGAAAATTTAAAGGTATGATTTTGTAACTGGATTTTTGATTTAAGTGATTTAATGAATATTTCACGTTTAATAAAATTAAAGAAAATATTGAGTAAAATGTAATTTAAGGTTACTTAAATGATATTGAATCTAATAAGGGAGTATTTCAAGACTAAATAATAATAAGGTTAGATCGAGATCTATATGAAACTGTTATATAGAACATTTAAATATTAAAGCCTTGAACTATATTGGAATTTAAATGGTTTATGTTGAGATTTAGATCTGTATTTGAAATCAATGTAGTTGAATTTGTTATTTAGCAACTAAATTGAATTAAAGTGAAATTTAGGTTGAACCAAATTTGAATTTATTATTTAGAAAACTAAATTGAATAAAAATTTAGTTGAAATGTTGAATACTTAAAGTTTTGAAATATATTGAAATATAAAGGGGTATTTTTGACAAATCTGAACTTGAGATCGATAAATTGAAGTGTTTATTTTAGGAATTGAGTTTAATTTAAATTGATAAATTGAGATTGAATTTAATTTGAATGGGAAGGTCGGGTTGATGTTGAAATGATTTGTTAAGTTAAGGGAATTGAAAATACTTTATTGTATAAATTATTTAATATATATTAATACTATTTTGGGAAATATAGAGATATTTGAAGTGAAATGATATTTGGTTTTGAAGTATAAATTAAGCTGAAATCACCATGGTGTTATAGTGTATATTTCTACCTTGTAGATAGTTCCATGGACCCTTAGAGGATGGTTAACCCAAACATCCTTTAAGTTATTCGTATTTCAGTTGATATTCCACTTGAGTTGGATTTATTGATATAAGAATGTTAATCCTGACTCGAGTGTTTTGTGTTTTGCTTTACGCTCGGGTCAGACTGAGTGATACAACATTAGAGACTCACCTTTGGAGTTCGGAGTTTCATTTGGAGATCCAACTATCGATTCAGATTCCAGCCTTTCCAGTTGATTGGTTCAGAGAAGTCATCTGTTGCATTGGAGACTTCACTGCATTTGAACTATTCGGTTGTATTTTATTTCTAACTCTGATGTATATATCAGCTTCATGAACTACTATTCTTCATCTATTCCGCTGCATTATATTACTCTGTGATCTGTGATTGATTTATTTATTGTATATTTTAAGTTTTGCCAAATTTTAATTAACAATTCGGTATTTTTAATTATTCAAGTTGGATGTGTATGGTTTTATTATCGATTTGAATGGTCCAAAATAGCGGGCCGTTACAATAGGTACGTCACAAATAGAAACTCGTACAAGGTGCGCTAGGGTAGGTGACATGGCACAACTAGGCAATGCCAGGGTAGATATACCAATTACGCTTTCGGGTCGGTGGTAACGCGTAGCAGCTATTACCGCCCATCTCGAGCCACACCTCCAAATCAAAAATAAAAAGTGGCCACCGAACAAATCCAAAGTCAGAGTAGAATATTGAAAAGATGTGTCCGATAAAAGGGGCTACCTTCTTAACCCGTCGATCGCTCCTTTTTGAGTCACCTTATGCCAACTCACGGGAGTTGGGTCCACGTATTTACCTCAAAGGAAATGCCACCACCATCCTACTTCATTCTGAAATCTCCACCGCGTACACGGTTGTGAAAGTGGTTTTCGGAGTTCGCAGAGAGCATGACAACTTCCGATCCCGGTTTCTTTAACAACCAAACGTTATTATAACACCGCGATCGTTTCAAAATAGTTTATACTTTAAAACTAGAATATAATATCCATTTCAAAACCGTATAAATACGATATCATTTCTATTTTAAAACCCAAATCAATATGATATCATTTTATTTCAAATATGTCCTTTTCCAAAAATCATAGCACTTTCAAATCTATATATATTGAAACCCACAGCTTTGAAATATAACTCCGAATACTTAAATGGTTTAAATACTAAATTACTTTATATAATAAAATAGTTTATTTAATTTTACAAATAAATTCCAAATACCGATTTGAACCGCTCAATAACCCTTTTAATTCATATATTTCAAAGCTTTACATATTCCACCATTTAAAAACTAATTCTTTGATAATCCTATATAAATCAATTTCAATTACTATTATTTAGATTTTAAATGTTTACTTAATCAATCTAATATCATTTAAGTAAAACCTTTAAATTTCAAATACTAGATATTTTTCAATTTAATTAACTTAATAATATCCATTTAAATCCTCCAAACCAAAATCAAGTTATTTAAATCATACCTTTTAAAATCTCAAATCTATTTAAGTTAGAATCAATTTTATTCGAGAAAATTCTTATATACTTTCATTCAAATCAAATTCATATTTATCTTCCCACCTTATTCCAATTTAACTCCAGAAATAAAATTTAAATAAACACTTAACCATATTATATTCTAATAAAATCAAACTTTATTATTTAACTTCTTTATCTTTAAACCAATTTTTATACATAGCTTAAACTCAAGAATTCAACTATATATACATAATAGTATTTATATAACATCAACATTAATATTTATTAAATCGTATTTTTCTTTCCACGACCATAGAAAAATCATTTCAAAGTATTTTATATATAGACCACGGTGTCTGTATATAAATTTTCTACCCTATGGTCAAGTGATTCGGTTATTTATCATTTCAATCCGTAATTTAAAATAAAAATTACGGTTATATTTCATTTCAAACCGCAATCCCGAATGAAATGAAATGCATAATAACTTGCAGTTTATAACAATATAAATAAACATCCATTCATCCAATATCAATCATCAAACACTTATTATCCCAAACATCATCCAATCCAAACAATATCATTAATATATAACAAGTAATAAATAACAGGTATTAACTAACGGTTATATTAAATAATAAATTTAATAACTGTTCAACTGGGAGTTTATGTGCAATAAATGAACAAATAACAATTTAACTAGCAGTTTATATGCACTGTATAATTAAATAACAATTTAATTAAATAAATGAAATTAACTGAGCAGTTGATTTAAAATGCGCCAAATAACCATAAATAAATTTTAAATCACATCATATATCAATTTAACAAACATAAGAAATTTTAGAAGTTGTAAGTGGGTTAAAACACTCACCTTTTGAATTTAAATTGGATTTAAATCCAATTTAAATTCAAAATTTTGACAGTCTTCAAATTCGTCCAAACCAGCGCCAAAAAGTCCGGAATTCAGATAAGATCCTAACAAAAGAAACCGTGCGTAAAACGGATATCGTATGTAAAAGTTATTGCATAAAACGAATGAAATTTTGAAATTAAAAATAAAAGAAAATAAATAAATAAACATCTCCCTACCCTTAGCAAGTCAATGCCACGTCACAGCAACCCATGCTCTACAATAAACGCACGCTACCAGTATCGAAACCGAAACCCAACAGAATCGCGCACGCTATCACTCACGCCGCTGATCGCTCCACCAATCGCCGCCCCTGATGCACTCGACTCACCACAAGCCGTGGCCTCCCAGCGAGGCGCCTCCCCAGGCCGACATTCGGTCACCACAAAACAGCCGCCATCGGTTAGGGTTAAACCCTAATTGAATTTACGTCATCGATCTAGCCGTCGATTCGACGAACAACCTACGCAGTTATGCTCCACTCGTCACTCTCCACGCCCCCATAACTTCCAATTGACGATCCGTTGACGTTCATCACAACGTGATGAACGGCCGAGGTTATTCGCCTAAGTTCGGCTTTACAGAAACTCAGATCCAAAAACGAAACGTAGATCTGGGTTACGCTCTTCGAGAGCTTCGAATCCATATAGAATTTGACATACATTATGGAGTTTGAAATTTTAACTTAGATTAGGGTTTACAGCCATTGAGGAAGAGTAGCACAGAAGTTTTTGTACGTATAGAAATGAGAAATAGAGGCTGCTAGGGTTTATAACAGGGAATTTATAGACCACCGAAATAGAATAGATGGACCCGATAAATAAACGTGCTAAACGATCTATGGCCCGAAAAGCCCGTTTCGCCTCCGGAACGAGATTTAGTCAACCCACATATCAAAATAGATGTTTTAAAATATTTTAAACCTAACGGAAAAGATTTCAAGTTCAAATACCATCGTATGAAGAAGTTATGCTAAAATCAATATTTTCAAATTGATTTCAATTTCATTTATTTCAAGGCGTTTCGAGTCCGTACGATAAAACGACAAGTCCGATCGCTACGAAACATGAAATCCTATAATAATTCACCGTTACGCATCCGATGAAACTTGTTTGGTCGAAATCCTAGTCAGTGGCCAAAATGGCTATTTTTATATTAAATAAATTAAAAATTAGTCAATTTAATCAAATTTTCAATTTCAATTCGATAATTGACAATTCTTATCATTTTAAATTTTCCAAATCATTTACACTGATTTAAATAATTTAAATGTCAAATTAGAGTTGATTAATTCATCAACCCCAACGTTAACCTCACTTTTTTAATAATTAATTTCATTAAATTCACAAATTATAAATAAAATCCCCATAATTCCATTTAGTTAAATAAATAAATTATTATTCCATTCATTCTTGTCAAATGGATGGATTAAATATTGGATCCAAAACTATTACATAAATTTCTCATATTATCTTTATTTCAAATAACGTATTATTTAACTATTTCAATTTCATTTAATTGCCATTAAATCCAATTATTGAATTTTCCATTTCACTTGAATAAATAAAGTTTTGATTTCCATTCTTCTTATCCTACTAATTGCTTTAATAAATTTAGATTGCACTAATTAAGTCAATTACTACAATTTCTTTCAAATTAAATTCTATGAACTAAACAAATAGGAAATTTATAATAATTGTAACCATTAAACTTTAATTACCAATAACTAAGCTTATTTCCTTCAAACAAATATTATAATTACTTCTAGAACATTGATTTTATTCAACGACCATTTATTATAATTTAAATTCAATAATTTAATTCAATGCTTACATTTGTTTTCATATATTCCATTTGTAGCTAAGTATATATTTACATTATTTCCATTGAATTGAAATTCATTCAATTTATTAATAATTACCTTAGTTTACCAAATTTGACAACCCCTAACCATTTGGATTAAGTTTCACATTAATGTAATATTTACTAGAAAAAAATTCAAATTAACGTACTACTTAATTTCCCTTAATTGAAATCTGATTTTCAAATTTTATTTAACATACTAAATGAATAAATAACATATATAAATGGTGTACCTATTTACTTTTCTTTCATTTATAAGTTTATTACTTACCAACCCAGGTTATAATTCCATATATAGCACTAATTAATTACCATTAACACTGAATTGTTACGTTTATAGACTGATTATAATATTTCCACTCACTTACCATATATTGAATTCATAACCAAGTTATAACATATAAAATTTCCAATAAGTCATGGGAATCCATTCAATTTGTTACCCATTTACTTACATTAACACTATTTCACTTATTTTGGTCATTATACCAAACATAGGTCACAAGTTTTCATTTCTTTATATTATCCTATGGAAACAATATATATTCCAAATGCTTTATTACAAGCACTGAAATTTATTTTCCAAATTGACTGAATACACCAAATTATGACCCTACAGTTATTTCAATTAATTAGGGTTGCGCTAAATTAATCATTTATTAGCTTACATCCAATTACAATTAATATCCCCAATGAATTTACCTATTTGGTCTCATGCTTTCTATTACATCAATTTATACCTTATAATAAATCTACGTTTCTATTTTAAATTTACATTCATACATAAATACAAAAATTCCATTATAACTTTACAAATTTAAATAAATTCATTAATTGTCATTTCATTTAACCTATTAATTATTAACCATAATTAGCATTGTTACGTTTGCTTCATTTTAAATTACAAATTTTTTGTTTCCTTCTAAATTTAATTACTCAATTTTAATTAAAATAATCAACTTAATTATTAAAGAAATTAGGGTCGTTACAAATACTTATCTTTAATTTCCATGGTTGCATAACATTTTAGCATTCATTTCATTATTAAATTACAAAAATTTTGTTCTGTCTTAATTTATTTACCAAAACCTTAATAAAACAACCAGTTTAAATCATCGAAAATTACGGGTCGTTATACTCTCCCCCACTCAAAACTTTACGTCCTCGAAAAGGAAAAAGAAGGGAAAAGAAGAATTAAGAAATTCATATATCTTATTCAAAATATTAAATTTATAAACAATAAATTTACAAAATATAATAATTTAAATAAAATATGTCAATTTATAACCATTAAATCTTTTTATACTCAAAATTAATAAAATTTTGAAAATATTTTCAAAAATTTTCTAAGTCCAAAATTTACGAAAAAATTTCGGCAGTCTCCTTTGTACGGAGAGGCTAGGGAGAAAATATAATATCAAATATGATAATGTATATCTCTATATCTCAAAATAATATATACCCCAACACGGGAAAAACAATATAATAGTGCTATAAACCGTAATCCGAAAACGTACATATTTGATGGGCAAACAACACTTAAATTATGAAACCAAAAGCAGTTGCAATTGCTTCCATAACCTGTATTTTACTTATATAATCCAAAAAGATTAGTAATTATGTAAATTAAGTATTTAAAGTTGCTTCAACCACTAACCAACAAATCAATATAAACAACTATTATTACAACCAACGGCATACACATCATATACAAATCATCCATTCAAGTAAAACAAAACAATTGGTTGGTTCGGGTTAAGACACTTTAAATCACATAGAATGACAAATAACTATGAAGTATTCACTTTACTCAACAGTCTTAATAAATTCAATAGATTATTCATACATCTAAGCAATTTTAAAGTACCCTTGCCCAAGAAACCATAAACCAAACAACAGATCAAACTCGGACTTATTAATTTTATTTCATAACATTTGTCGTTTGATTTCTTTTTCATTAATATAATGATTTATCTTTTAATTCACATTTATTTCTTTCAATTTTTTTCGCATTACATTCATTCATTTCTAAACTTCATTTATTCATTCATTTATAGTATTCATGTGTGATTCCATTTCTTAGCATATCAATACATTACTTAAGTTTATAATCATTTATTTTTAATATTTACCTTTCTATTATATTAAATTAGAAGCATTTTCAATTATAATTGAGTTTATAACACTAGACCATCAAATTCTTATTTATTAAAGAATTTCATTTGTTTTATTTGTACAGTATCCATTACATTTTCTTTTAACATTTTAACATTTTAATAGTTAGTAAGTAATATGTATGCTAAAGAATGCAATTGAAAGTTATACAAGTTTATCTCTTTTCTTTTTAGATTAATTAAATGTTCAATAGTCATATCCTTTGTCTTAGAGGTTACACATTCCAAATTTTCTTGAAATTTCATTTTCAACCTGGCATTTTATCTCTTATTTTAATTAAAGGTTCGAATTATTAATTAATTGCATTCCATTTCACTACAATAATTGAATCTATTAATTAATGGAAACTTAAGAACTAAATACCAGGTTAAATTTCGAATCATTTCAAAATAATAGATAAACGTATATACTTACAAATTATATTTCCAATTATATTTAAAACAATTCGAAATTTATATTTGTTTATCAAAATAAATCTGCAGTAAAACTACTACAGTGGCCTTCCTACTTAGAAACATGAAAATGAATGTCGATGATGCGTGCACTCATCATCGAAATTATTTTCCAGCGACAAAGAGGGCAGTACAAAATTTATTCCTTCCAAAATTTCTTTAAAACAATTCTTTTCAAATTATATTGAAATATTTATATCAGAAATACTTCTAAATATTATTATTATTATATTTCAAAATCATTCGAAAGAAAGTTTCAAAACCCCGGAACTTAAGTTCTAAATTCCCAATTTTCATTTATTTTATTTTCAATCTCATTTCAACTATTATTTATAAATTTCACTACCTAACAACCAATATATTGCAACCAAATATATATATCATTTATAAAAAAATTATTTTATATATATGGAAAATATAATAGGCAAAATTATTTCATTCACCTATAATTCAAAACAAATATTGTGTCGGTCTGTCCTATTAAGTGTTTAGAAATCCATATTGATGACATAGCGTCATACGCACCAACCAGAATTTATAAATACAAAACGGAACAAATTAACACAATATAAAACTTTTATAACACTAACAAATACGTGTTCTCATATATATACACTCAGCGACTCATCGTAGGGTATTACTATCCTATTGATAAGAGTCAAACCCCATAAAGCTAAGGTTTATCGCTAAATCAATGCTCTGATGCCAGATGTAACATCCCGCATTTTTGTACGCTTTAAATCGACGATAAACCACACACGTCAGACTTAAACTACACAGAAGGGGCGCTTTGTTATGGGGTAAATAAGAAAAAGCAGAGAAAGAAAAAAACAAAATAGAATCTTGCAGCGGAACGATAAAATATGATAATCAAATAAACAGTCCATGAAGCTGTTTACAAAACATTTGATTATACTTATATAATACATATCAGAGTTACCCATACTAGAGAGTAATAAAATGCAGTGGAGTACATGATGCAGAATAATATAATAGATAATAGTAATATAATCTTCGTCTTCATCCTCTAGAAATAAGGTCTTCAAAATCCTGAAATGCTCAGGCTGACCAGAGCGAATTAAAAAGAAAAAACATTCGAGTCAGAACTAAAAGATCTTATGTAAGTTAAATCAACAGTAAATAATATGAGTAGAACGGCGTCAGAGATGTTTATGGGATTTGACATCTCCTATCCAGTGTGTAACGTGAGTGCAGTAACTCAAGAGACGCTCGGGATTCACATCTCCTAAGGATCCGTTAAACTATTTACTATGTAGTAATATTTTGCTATTCTAATAGTGTCTAATAGTAAATAAACTTACTTTTTAAATAGCGTTAAGGGGTTACTCATATAGCCCTTAACACGTAATAGTGCCAATAGTCAATACAGTACCATAATACCTCCTGATCGGGAGGCTACCAGAGGATACTCCATAGGTACGACACAAATCAAACTCGTACAAGGCGCACTAGAGTAGGTGACACGGCACAACTAGGAAATGCTAGGGTAGATATACCAATTACGCTTTCGGGCCAGTGGTAACACGTATCATGCAGCTACCGCCCACCTCGAGCCATACCTCCAAATCAAAAAAATCAAAAGTGACCACCCAATCAATCCAAAAGTCAGAGTATAATATCGTAGGGATTTTTCCGATAAAAGGTGCTACCTTCTTAGCCCATCAATCGCTTTTGTTTTAGCCACCTTGTGCCAACTCATGGGAGTCGGGTCCACGTATATACCTCAAAGGAACGTCGCCACCATCCAACTTCATTCTGGAATCTCCACCGCGTACACGGTTGTTAAAGTGGTTTTCCGAGTTGGCAGAGAGTATGACAATTTCTGATCCCGGTCTCTTTAACAACCAAACGTTATTATAACACCGCGGTCCTTTCAAAACAGTTTATACTTCAAACCAGAATATAATATCCATTTTAAACCGTATAAATACGATCTTATTTCCATTTTAAGCCAAATCAATATGATATCATTTTTATTTCAAATCAGTATAATATCACTTTATTTCAAATATAACCTTTTTCCAAAATCATAGCACTTCCAAATTATACACTTCGAAACCAAACATTTGAAATTTTAACACCTTTAAACATAATACTTTGAAATTCATAACTTCGAAACATTTCAATTTCGATATATTTCAGGGCTTTAAATATTCCAAGATTTCAAAACTAATTTGATAATTTCATTTCAACGATTAAATTTTCTATTATTTAGTTTTGAAATATTTTACATAATAAATCCATTATCATTTATATAAAACTCAAATTTCAAATAACTAAATATTTCCTTCAATTCATTATACTTGAAATACTTATTTAATTCACCTTGACCCCAAATTCAAGTCATAATAATTATACCTTTTAAAATTCCCAATTTAATAAATTTCATATCAACTCTTGTTGAGTTTAATTATTAAATAAATTTAATTTTATATAAATCTTCAATTTATTCCCCCAACCTTAATTTATTTAAATCATTATACACTCTATATTAAAATAAAATTCAAATACTTACTTACATTTATTTAATAAAAATCAAACTTTATCATTAAACTTAGTTTTTCATTTGACAAACTTATACATAGCTAAAATTCAAGCATTTAACTATATATAAAAATAATATTTATATAATATCAAAAACCAATATTCATTAAGCCATAAATTTCTTTCCAAAACCATAGAAATCAATTTCAAAATATTTTAGATATAGACCACGGTGTCTGTATATAATTTTCTACCCTATGGTCAAGTGATACAGATATTTATCATTTCAATCCGTAAATTGAAAATACGGTTATATATCATTTCAAACCGCAATCCCGAATGAAATAAAATCCATAAAATTTCCAGTTTATGGCAATATAACATACAACATCCGTTCATCCAATATCATTCATCAACCATTTATCACAATCATCATCCAACTAAATCAATAACATCAATATAAATAGATAAATAAACAACAGATATTCACTGGCAGTTTATATTCAATAATAAATGAAATAACAATTTAACTGGCAGTTTAATGCAATAATGAATTAAATAACCATTTAATTCAATAAATTCAATTTAACTAAAATGATGATAAAAATATGCCAAACAATCATAAACAAATTTCTAATCACATCAGATATTAATTTAACACACATAAGAAATTTTAGAAGTTGTGAGTGGGGAAAACACTCACCTTTTGAATTTAAATTTAATTTAAATCCAATTTAAATCCAAAAGTTGAACAGTCTTAAAATTCATCCAAACCAGTGCCAAAATGTCCGGAATTTTACTAGGATCGTAGCGGAGAAAATCGCGTGTGAAACGGACCTCGTATGTAAATGTTACAACGAGTAGAATGATTGAAGATAAAATTTAAAAATAAAAGAATAAAGAAAAACAGAGCCACTCACGGAAAAACACGTCACCATCTTCCTCAACACAGCAAACACAGGAACGAACCCTAATAGTTGCTGCTCGTTCAAACCAAATTTGCACGCCGCCGCCTTATGCAATCACCGCACCACCCACGGCGAGGCGCAAGCCTCCCAAACCCCCCCGCCGAACGCGCGAATGCCACGCGATCACCACGATGTCGATCGACACGAGCCAATCACCGGCCGCCGCCTCCAATAATAAACCCTAGGCAAATTTAGCAGGCAATCCCACCGTTGATTTGACAAATGAACGAACCGATAGCCTCCACTCGACCCTCTCTCCGCAACAGCACCTTTGGTTCGTCGATCGGACGAAGTCGATCGGACGAAGTCGATCAACGCGATGATGAACGGCCGAAAATGAATCCACGAATTCCGAGCGCACCGAAACCCAGATCGAAAAATGAATTATATATTTGACTTGTGCTCATCGAGAGCTTCAAATCCATATATAATTCGATATAGTTTGTGGAATTTGAAATTTTGATTTGATTTTGAATTGCAATTAGATTTGGAATTGTCTGTCATTGAAATGAGGAGGTGAGAAGGAATTTACGTACAGAACAATGAACATAAGGAATGGTCTAGGGTTTATAGCAGGGTATATATAGGCAAGCCGAAATTAGAATGGATGGGTAAGACTGATATATGCGTTGAATGATAAAGTGGCCCGAAAAACCCGTTCTGACTCCGGAGCGAAATTGGGTCAACCCATATATTGAAATAGATGTTTTAAAATATTTTAAACTCGATGGAATAGGTTTTAAATCCAACTTCCATCGTATGAAGAAGTTATGCTAAAATAAAAATATTTCAAATTGATTTCAATTTCATTGATTTCTAGGCGTTTCGAGCCCGTACGATCAAACGACAAGTCCGATCACTACTAAACTTGAAATCCTACAATAGTTCACCATGGATCCGATGAAACTGGTTTCATCAAAATCCGAGTCAGTGGCCAAAATGGCTATTTTTACATTAAATAAATAGAATTAATTAATTAAATTAAATTTTCAATTTCAGTACGATAATTGACAAATTTAATCATTTTTGATTTCTCAATCATTTACAATGATTTAAAAAAAATTAAATGTCAATTTAGAGTTGATTAATTTATCAATTTCAGTATTAACCTCGATTTCATTAAATTCAAAATTTATAAATTTAATTTTCAAAAATTCTATTTAGTTTACTTTTCGTTCTATTATTCAATTCATTATTATCAAATGGATGAAATTAACATTGGACTCAAAATCTATTACACCAATATTCTCACATTCCATCTTCTTTTCAATTAACGTAATATTTACATATTTAATTTCATCTGTTTGCAATTAAATCCAATTATTATAGTTCAAATCCCATTAAATTGACAAGTCTTCATTTCCATTCTTTTAAATTCAACAAATTATCCTATTATGGATAATATTAACATTATTTTCAAATATTACCTTAATTAACATTAGCGTAATAATTTATTTAGATTTATTGCAATAGATTCCAATTCAATTTAATGGATTAAAATATATCGGTAACTTATAATAATTGTTGCCACTAACTCTTAATCATACCTTTATAGGCTATCATTTCCAGATAATATTATAATTACTTACAAGACACTGATTTTATACAATTACTATTTATTATCATTAATTCATCAATTAATTCACTATTTACATTTGTTGTCTTATATTCAATTTTTAGCCTAGCAGAACAATTTAGATTGCTTCAATTAATCGAACTTTTATTTCAATTGTTAATACTTAGTTTTAATTTCCATGGTTGCATTTCATTTTAGCATTCGAATTTTGTTTCGTCTTAATTTATTTACCAAAACCTTAATAAACCAACCAATTTAAATCATCGAAAATTACGGGTCGTTACAAAATCAAATGGGACCGCTATAAAGGAACTTCATGTCTCAGCCCGCTATCATCAAATCATATGCAACTCGCTATTAAGAAACTATATATCTTAGTCTGCTATCACCAAAACATAAGCTACTCGCTACTAAGTAACTACATTTCTTAGCCATCTATCACTAAATAATAAGCAACTTACTATTGAAGAACTATTTATCTTATTTTGATATCGCCAAATGGTACATTGAGAACTCCGCTCCTTTGAAAATTGTACCATATCACCAATGTATAATAAACTTGTCAAACTAAGACACTGTTCTGAAGTATCTCAAAATGCAGAAAATAACTTACCAAAATATTCCTCATCTCGCTATGATCTTGATGCCAAGAACTGCACATAAACAAAAGTCATTTGTGAGAGTTACATGCATTTGAAGTTTAGAGACATTTTCGTAAGTTAATTAATTAATTAAACAATATTATTTATATCATAAAATGAACATTACCAATGTATTTGTGCCATTAAGAACTAAAACTATGATATATAATATATTAAATTTGGAGCACTTTTATGTATTACACTTTTTCAATTAACGAGGGATTTACTTTTGTCTAAAGAAAAAATCACTTTTTTAATTAACTATGTGTGGAATACTACATGTTAATTATGAATTATTACAAATAACATTATTACTATCAGATTCCATCATTTATAATTTGATTCAAGGCCATAAGGAGTGAATTACTACGTCTTATTGGTATATACTCGAATAGGAAAACTCCAACTCACTGAACTCTTAAATGAAGAACACAACACTCTCTCTATTATCATGTGTCTTTAATGCCTAGAAATGTCAGTGATTTACCCTGATTCCTACACCAAATTATAGTACTCATCCCATGGTGTTTTTGATGGATAGATAATCAAAATCTAATGAGAAACAAGAAGGATGTGCTAGTTTGTTGTTTGATACGGAAGGAGGAAGGCGCATGGGATTTTACCATTGTTATTAATTATACCATGCCTTTGGCACAAAAACCACTATGATTTGCCCATATTCCTATATCATATCGTATTTCTCATCTCCATGGTCATTTCGATTGGTAGATCATCAAAATAAGGTACGAAATAGGAGAGATACACCATTTTGAAGTTTGATAGAGAAGGAGGATAATGATGTACGAGATCCCATCAATATTCTTCTTTATTTAGGTCTGTTTTACTCTAATATTCCTAATTATACCACCAATGTGATATTGGTTGACACTATTTTTCGCATCCTTTGATTCGCCACTTATTGCATTGAAATCCATTGAGAAATGAAGATGCTATGAATTTTTAAAATTTGGTGAAGAAGACAAAAGAGGACGAAGAAATGAAACGATTAAGAAAAAATGACTTATTTTTTAATTTGCATGGGATTTGATGGATTTTGTTAATTTCTTGGTATTTGATGGATATTAGTAGATCTTAATGGTAAGGGAATTGGGCTAAAATAGAAGAATAATAAAAAATGACTATCACATATATTTATTGAAGGAACCGAGTTAATCGGAAGTGGGTGAAAAAAATAGATTTCACAAAAATTCCTATTTTGGATCTATTAGGCCTATGAACTTTAAAGTGTTATTAGATCCAAGCTAATATAGTTTTAAATTAAAATTTGTTTTGTTTTTCTTTATTGAATAAACAGTTTTAACTATTTGTATTTTAATCAATATGAGATTTATATATATAATAGAGTAAATCAAACATACTCTTCCATATGTGTACGTATACTTATATATGTATGTATCTTAAAATAATAACTAACTTTGAACCAATGTAAATTATCATAAACAATTGAACTAATTAATATACAAAATAACAAATTAATTAGTAGATCTAAACTTAAATCAAAATCAGTAGAAATTATCAATGAAAATCAGCAATAGAAAATATTAAAGTTAATTCAAAATCAATTTAAATGATAATAATTAAAATATTTTAATATCTACACTTTATTATTTATAAGGGATAGCAAATACATATATAAATTCATTAGAATGATCTAACTGGTAGATTTACAATATCATTGAATATATAGATAAAACTTACTGAATTTTACGTTATTGACATTCCCTTTTGATTTGCACCTTAAATGAAGAGAGCTCTTAGATCCAATTGAATCACCTCGAGAAATTGCAACAATTCGAAGTACCACCTTTTGTATTTATTTTTATTGATATTGTTTGTGAAATTTTTCCATGGAAGCCATGGTGATTTTAGTGGCGACCACACTATACCTTCGGCACCTAATATGCTTGTATAGTGCGTTGAAATGGCGACCGACCAATGTAGGGTGATAGTTTGGGTGGTAAAATATCTAAAACAAATTAGAGAATCTGTCATATAACTCATAGTGGTAGGACAAAATATAACATTAATCATACATATAAAACGGGTGAGAGAGAAAAATAACTATAAGAACCATCACATAATAGAGAATAGGTTCAATGCAGTTATACAAAATGGTAGCAATAGAGTTTATACAAGTGATAAACAAACCCTAAATGATATATTATCCCTAAATAAAGTCAAACAATGCCAAAGCTTCATAATGTAGCATAACGGAAGTAGTAAAAGCTTCAAAAATATAGTATACGTGAAAGCGTAGCCTCTTACTAGTCCATCCCTACTAAATTGTGCTATTCCGCATCTGTTATCTAGTCTAAATGTTTAAGGATATTGGAGATAATAAGAAGCAAAGCATAAAACCACAATCCAGACAGCAGTCCAGTGTAAGCGATAAACAATTTTAAAATACTATGAAAGTTGATATAGTATAGGATATAGAATATGGAGAGTCATACCTGATTTGTTCCTATATCCAAAGAGTTAGCACATAACGGTATCTGCTAATTTACTATCATCACAATATGGGTGTAATGTAGCCTACATATAATGTCAAGTGTCAGGTATCTAAGTAATATATACCTGTTAGGTGACATACTTAGGGTGATAAACAAACATGGCCATCAAAGCAACCATCAAACAATCCTGACATCACTCATGTGCATTGAGTATAAGAAAAGTCATATAACACCATCATATGCCAAATATCAATATAAAAGTTTCGATTTTCCAATGCTCAAACCCACTCCACTTCGCATGTCTAGGAACTAGACTTATAATCCACAAGTTCAGGGCAATCTACCAACATAAGATCTAAACACCATCATAAGAAAAGTAGGCATCCTTATATACCATTTCTATTTGGGCGCTCTAAAAACCTCCAAGTATCAACGATCCCTTTGCACACATCCTCATAATCGAACCTTCATTATTCTATCTCATTCCATTTATCTTCATAGTAGAACACATCATCATTCTACTCACTAGCTCCCCTCCTCAAACTTACTTATGGGCCATCATCACGGCTCCCATCATAGATTCATCATCACTGGAACATCTCTAAACATCCCTAATAAGTCATAGAATCCTCATAGAAAATTTGCAAAGCTATCACATCGAAGCACGCTATCATTTGCTTCAACATAAACCATCATTATTTTTCATGCCATGACATTAAAATCGAACATGGAACGAACAAAGGAACACACCTAGCAGGCTTCCAAAGGCATCACCATTAACTCCTTTGAGATTGACCAAAACTGGCAACGCCTATTCATGTCAACATTGATACGGTTACTTAGCCAATTTTGGCTAAGTTTTCATGTCCATGCTTAAGCTATAAGCCTGCTCCTCCATTTCCCGAAGTTTCCACTAAAATCTTTTTGGTTGCATCATATCTCTATCTATCTTTTTCACTTAGCCAAATTTAGCCTAAGTCTGAAACTTCCAGTTCCTCTCGTCTTTTTCCCGCCCATGCTCCCCACTCTTAACTCCGAAAGCTTTAACCAGAAGCCAACCTTTAAAACCATGAAATCGCTCACTATCGAGTTGTTTGAGCAACAACCACCGACATGTTTTGACCGTTGCCACCGACATGATTTTTCACCATCAAACTTCATCCAAATTCCATGCGACTTGTTTTATAGCTCCCTTGAACCTCTAGGAACAACATATTTTAGTCGCATCACATTTTGAAAGCTTTTCCAATGAATTTGCAATATGACGACCTGATTCTAAATATACTAAAATGAATAACAACGCATGAAAAAATTCCATACAGGCGTCATACAACATCAAAACATCATATACAAGCAAACAAATGTAATTCAAATATACATATTTTCCTAGATCTGACTGTATAAAAAAATGGTAACCTGATTTGCGAGATGTGTAAAATGAGTCGAAGTGCAACTTTGTCTTTTCAAACATGCTTTAAAGGGATTTTCAAAGGTGGATCAACATATAATAAAATCAATATTGAAAATCACCTTAAAAATCACTGTTTTTCTATATCGATATACATAGAATGGTTAGGGATATACAATCACTCATCTTAAACCAAAACTGCACAAATCCCAAGCAAACCCGAGAATGAACGACAGATGATAAACCCCTACGTGGTCCAAATAGTAAATCCTTCAATCCCTTCATTAATTACCCCTTTGATGACATATTTACACTAATTAAAGTAATGAAATATACCATTTTTAGCTAAGAAATAAATAATGGAGGTTTGGATGAATTTTGGAAAATGGAAAAAGTGATTTGGAACTATCCCATCTTTCCAATTAGGAATAAATCCTAAAATGGTTTAGCGGGCCTAATTGACGATCGAAAATGTTAACTACAATAAGCTATTATGATAGCTCTATAGAAAGAAAAATCATCATATCTTTATTCTAGAATTGGTCTCGACCACTAATTCAGCTATGATCAAATGTTATAGGCCTTACAAGTTATCAAGGTCAAAACCATCCAATAAACTTTCTAAAGGTCAAAAACATCACTACTCAACATTTCATAAATTTATAATGTATAACCTAATGATTTAAAACTAATAATTACAATCTTCCTACGCGTTAAACATATGTTGTTACTCTCCCATTTTTAGGAATTTCGCCTCCAAAATACCCCAATCAAGCAAGTCAAAGTCAATCATAGTTACCCAGCATGCCTAACAACCATAATCAATCATCCAAACAATCAACAAAGTAACCATGAAATCATTAGTAATCCACACCTATCTTAGTAGCGGGATGCTAAACTACTCTACCTGATATTAAAAGAAAAAATAAGTGTGACAAATAGAAAGTCTTACCAAGGGAAGAGCTTAGGATAAGCGGTCCTCATGCTCTCTAGGTCTCCCTTTGCAATCGCTCTTGCTTTCACTACATTGAACCTTCACTAACTTCACCATTTTTGTAACGCCCCACCTTGAGACTAACATTGACAACGAGTATTACTAGGTAATAATATTTATTAGTGCAGAGAATAGGGCTGGTTAGGAGCAACTATCCATAAGATTGCTTTGGGCAAGTATCGAATACATTGAATAATGTGGCTATATTTTCTTTTTTCCTTACAAGTGATAATTCGACATATCTGATCCTGGCGTAAAACAATAATACATTGGTTTAATCTAATTTACAACAATACAAATCGTAATATACAACATAGAATCGAACATCGCAAAAAAAAAATACATCAATATCTTCTCAAAAGTATGAGTCTTAAAAAGGAAATACTAGTCTCACATTATAGTATACATAAATAAACACTAACAGATCTCAATACATATGACTACAAAAATCTACCACATATAGAAATATAGATCAAGCATTTAAGCTAGACTCAAATGTTACATCGAAAATGTAAACAACATCAAAATAAACTTTTTAAGCTAGCTCACATCCAAGGTCACTGAGTCTCCATACCTGTTAAGTCTCGGCATGATCCGGGCATTAAAATAACACCCGGGTCAAACTATCTCTAATTATCATAAAAGATGAGATATTGATAATAATAAGCTTGCAAAAATGTCAAGGATAAATTTCCATAAATTGTGCTTCACTGACATAATAATACTTCATTTAATAATTCATGGTTTATAGCTAAGTTTATGCTCGTTTACAACATTCATCAAAGTCACAGCAACTATATAATAAGAGCAAACAAAATCACAACCATATATGCAAGAAATAGACATGCACTTCGCAAGTCAATACAAGAGACAAGCACTTCGCACCAATAATAGAGGTTGCACTTTGCAAATCATAACTCGCTTGAAAATTAGTATCACAAGCTGGGCCTGAAAACCCATTTAATCCGCCTAAATGGATTTACCCAAGATCGAGTCTGTAAACTCGACAAAAAGGTAAGCATTATCCACTTCTGATTAGTAATTATAAATGACTAATGTCCCATAACCACTTGACGACGCTCGAATATTTAGTAAAAGCAAGTAAATTCCACTCTTGCAAATAAATATTCATCTGAATAGGTCCGTGAATTAACTGGTGAAATATACACAAGCATTTCATACTACTTATTTTACTAGACTGTTTAATTCAATTTCTTATCCAAGCAAGATAGTGTGTTTCTATAATAAAATGGCTTTGCTTTGAAAGCTAATTTAAAAATATTAATTTATAAGGATTTAATATATATATATATATATAAAAAAGAAAAAACAATTTAATTCAATCTATACTTATATAAAACTAGTTCACATTCTACATGAAAATTGAAAGTGTGTGTGTATATAATATATTTTCAAAAATCATTCATGTCCTACACATATTATATATATATATATAGAAAACTATTTATTTTCAAATGACATTTTGTTTATAAATAACTTTGCAAACCAGTGCAATTCAATTGTGTATTTGGCAACAAAACATAAAGCAAGAATTCCTTGCGGACAAGATCATTAAAGTTGAGTTTAAGCACTAAAAAATGCCTCACAACCAAACTACAAATGACGACAAAATTATAGCCAAACATCAAATCAAACAAGCAATTAGCAATATATGAATGAATGGGCAAACAAACAGATGCCAGCAAGGGCGAACAGCATGACCTAGGGCACAACCCAAGTCACGATCGGTGCATCGATCTAGTGGGATGGTCCATTAGTAGTCGCACCTAGGCTAAGCCCAAGGCGATGTCGGCGGCCCTACGATAATCCATTGGCAATAATTTTTCCAATGTTGTTGTCTAACATGCAAGCATATAAACGTCAATAATTGAACGTAATTCATGATCATATGAAGCGGGTTTCAATAAACTGAAAATAGGGTTTCATATGATAAGAGATAGCACACAAAATTGAAATCAATTCAATCATATATGCATCAAAACAACATAATAGCAACTTGAATTAAAATAGAAATAGTTGTGGGTGTTTAACTCACCTTATAGCCTTGTTACAATTCTACCTTACCTTTATCTTCAAGCTAGAACTCAGTTTCCCCAAATTAAACCTAGAACTCAATTTTACATAAATACAAAAAGCTGGACATATACTTAATGATTACACAAACGATTTCAGATGTAGATGTAGTTTTGGTTAGAGAGCTTACCTTAGTTTTCCAGGATTTTTTAGGGTGTTATTTGAATTTAAAAGGTGGGATTTTGCTTCAGATTTGGTTTTGTGGATAAGAAGGAAACGAGTTTTTGTTTACTGTAAGATGATAATGAACGTGGCGTTCATTTTGTTAAGCTCAGAAGAGAATAATTCTCTCTTTTACACACCAATGGGCTGAATTTAATTTAAGCCTAAACCAAAAATTAAACAAAAGAATTAAACCCATTTACACAAATTTTCTCACTTTTTAATACGCTATTTTACAAATTGATTTCACCTCTAAAAATATGCACAAAAATACTTCAATACATTTCAATCTCTTAGCTTCTCATTAAAAAGAAAGGAACATAATTTAAACAATTATTTTATCCTCTTTTTTTAATACTTAAAACATAAAAATGATTCATTTTTGCTAAAAGGCCAAATACAACACTTTTATTGTTCGAACACAACTAGCTTATTTTTACTCAAAATAAGTTTACACGATATTACTATATCTAATAAAACAAGAATTCTATATCAATAAATTACACATATTACTTATCTAATAAATGTACATTTTAAAATTCTCATTTCAAATTCTAATTTCAAATATTATTGAATTAAAAAACTTAAATTTTAATTTCTCCAACTTTAATACTTCAGAAATCAAACTTCTCATTTAAATTTCCAATTTAAATCTTTTTTTATTTTATTTAAACAATACTGAGAACTCAAGATTGTTACAGACTTTCCCTATTAAAGAAATTGTGTCCTCGTAATTTCTAATATAGAGAAAAGTCTATAATTAATAGAAATAAATTACTACTAATATATTTCTATTTTTCAAAATTTATACTAATTCTAAAAAAAACAAACATCCAAGCGACAAAATAATCAATCGGTATATCAGAAGATTCTTGTATTTATACTCAAATAAAATCTTTGGCTTTCTTCTCAAAAAACAAAAACAACCAATTCATTTATTTATCCAAGTTATTTCTATGAATTAAATTTCTTTAATCAATTTCCAATTTAATTACTTTTTTATAAAAAAATCCTTGTTTTGAATCAATATCTCTAATGATTTTTGCTTAACCTTTTCAAAAAAACTGATTTCTCTGAAATTTATGCTTCACAAATTGTACCATTTTAAAAGCAAAGATTAATTCCTCCAAAATTTGTACTTCATAACTTGTACTTCAATTTAGAACATTATTATGGATTTATCTTAACTTAAAGTCACACCCTGATCACAATCAACACCCACCATATTCAAGCTAACAATCAACTCATATCATCACAATAAACTAGCATAAAAGCAAGTTATAAATCCATCATATCATTGATGGCATGCACTTCGCAAATTAACACAAAAAACAGCGCTTCGCTTATCGAATGTTCAAAGGCAAGTACTTCACTTGTCTATACAAATACCGCACTTCGTAAGTCCAGGTATATCACAAATGATCGCTCTTCGCAAGTCTACCGACACTTCGCAAGTTTAACAAAGATGACTGCACTTCGCAAGTCCAACATACATGACTGCACTTCGCAAGTCTAACCGCATATCGTAAATCTAACATAGATGACTGCACTCCGCAAGTCTACCTGCACATCGCAAGTCTAACATAAATAACTGCACTTCGCAATTCTACCTGCACATCGCAAGTCTAACATAGACGACCACACTATGCAAATCTAGAACCAAGGCATATCACAATTGACTGCACTTCACAAGACTAAGACATGTACTTCACATATCATCACAAAAGTGTCAAGTACCTTCTAATAATAATCGTTTGAGTAATGCCTGTGTGTCCCATAACCACTCGGATTTACTTTAACGTTTACTACTAGTCCGTAAGCTCCATTTACTCAAATATTTTATATGACAAGTCATATAATTAACTAATAAGGTGATTCTGAATGTCCCATAACCACTTGGATCATTAAATTGTTTAATCATGGTTCGTATTCCATAAAAGTAATAATTTGCAATCAAACATCAACACAAGAAATTATTTTGCATAACATGAAAATCATAAGTATTCAACCATTACTCATTTTTAATTCCATTAAATTCAAATTTCTTCATTTAAGGTTTATACAGTAGAAAACTAACTTCTAATAAGACGTTACATATAATAATCAAACCATAATTATTAAAAAATAGTTTAGTATAAGTTATATCCATATAATGGAAATCCTAAACTATATTCCCTTAAGGATTTATCGGCCCCACCCAACACCAATATAGAATGCAACGCAAAGGTGTTAAATACTTCCTAATAGCAATCACAAAAATTTAACCAAGGCATCACATACTACCCAGTGAAATTTGAGTATCCATTAATGGGCTAGTAAGTATCACTCAAACATTATATTCAATTATTTGTATAATATTCGATGAAGCGTTACTCAAGAGAATTTAAACCAATCGATAATGCTAAATTGATTATTAGTACTCCCCATATTATAGAACTAAGGCTCTCAAAATATTTATCTTATAGAAGTTTATAGTTTAAAACAACAAACTTCCTTTCAAAACTTAAATGATTTGGTTTTGGATAAATATTTTCTTCCAAAATAATTATAACTTTGTATTTTTTAAATAATATACTAGCTTCTTATGGAATTATTTACTCCAACTTCTTTCAAAGGAGTCATTTTTTAGATTTAAATAATTAAAACATAAAATTTAATATATTTTTTCTAATTAATTCTTTTACATTGAAATCCCAAAATTATTTGCATAATTAATTACATCCTTTGTTTTAACGTCTTATAGATTTGGACTCAAAAAATTTCATCCATATAAACCATAAAATCATATACACAACAAAGTACAAACATTACATAAAATTTCTTCTAAGCACATAATAAAATGAACATCCATAATTTAACATATATGAAAATACTATAACCATGTTGCCTTGCCATTTATTTCTAGCAAGTCACTTTGTCAGATGACTGCAATGTTGAGTATGCAATCAACATTGCCTTACCAATGATCCTTGTTATTGCTAATTCTCATTGGCCGCAACCATCGTCAAAATAATATGTATAAAACATCTTTATAGTTTTCAATAAAAATTTCCAAACCACTGAAATTTATTAAACATATATATTTACATTAAAATAAATTTCTCTTCTTAATTTACTCTTCAAAAAATGTATTTCCACAAAATGTTCGATATTATAAAAAATCCATGTAGTATGTTCTTTTCCAAAATAAACATGCAACGCATAATATTTCATTTTAAAATATTATTTATCTTCAAAATACTTTCTTTTAAAATTAACACATTTCCCAACATATTTTTTCATTTCCAAAACTCAATACATACATACACATAAATATAATTCCCAAAATATTTATCCCATCTCAAAAGAATATTTAACTCAATTAAAACTTTATCTCCTTTATAATCATTATTTATAACTTTTGTACAACATTTATAAAATATTAAAACTCAAAGCACTATGTCTAACTGTCTCACCGAAGTGTTTAGAAAATCCCTATCGATGACGTTGATCAAGCACATCGACTAGAATTCTCAAAGCACTCAACGGGCAATTTAACACAAAAGTAATTTCCAAACATTTGTTTATCAATTTATATATATTCATATAATTAAAGTAAATTAATAGGAAATAAAAACACATTCATTCATCCATGCATACATCATGCAATCAACTATAAATAATTAATTTACTAATGACAATGCTCAGCGGGAACGGTCTATCAGCTTCCGTTGTGCAACTCTGATCACCAACGGATCAGGATTCCACTAGACCACCCTTAATTTTCAAAATCATCTTATAAAAATAATTTATAAATTAATTCAAAATTTTCACAAAAGATCTCCCAATGATTATTCCTCATAATAATTTATACTCATACCCTATATAGAAAATAAATTCTAAACTCTACCCGACACACCCCAGGGATGGAACTCCAAGTTAGTCTAGGCCAAGATTCATATTTCTTATATTTTATATTATTCTAAGCCTTTGGTCTAATACCAACTATAATTCCCCACCCCGAGACCCATACTACAAAGGGTATTACTAGGTAATATTGTCTATTAGTGCAGAGAATAAGGCTGGTTATGAGAGACTATTTGTAAAATTGATTTGGGCAAGTATCAAATACATCGAATAATGTGACTATGTTTTTCTTTTCTTTTCTTACAAGTGGTAATTCGACATATCCAATCCAGGAGCAAAATGATAATACAATGGTTTAATCTAATTCAGAACAACACATAACATAATATATGACACAGAATCGAACGTTGCAATGAAATAATATACATCAATATCTTCTCAAAAGTATGAGTCTACAAAAGGAAATAATAGTCTCACAATATTATACATAAACTTAAAATAAACACTGAAATATCTCAATACTTATGACAACAAAAGTCTACCATATATACAACCATAGATCAAGCATATAAGCTAGACTCAAATGTTACATCAAAAATGTAAACAACATCAAAATAGACTTGTTAAGCTAGCTCACATCCAAAGTCGTTGAGTCTCTGTAGCTATCAAGTCTCGTTTTGTCCCGAGCATTTAAATAACACCCGGGTCAGACTATCTCTCATTATCATAAAAGGTGAGATATTGATAACAATAATAAGCTTTCATAAATGTCAAGTATAAATTTCCATAAATTGTGCTTCACTAACATAATACTGCTTCATTTAATAATTCATGGCTTATAGTTAAATCTATGCTCATTAACAACATTCGTTAAAGTCAAGGCAACCATTATAATAAGAGCATAGAAAACCACAACCATATATGCAAGCCATAGACATGCACTTCGCAAGTCAATACAAGGGACACGCACTTCGTGCCAATACTAGAAGTTGCACTTCGTAAATCATAATTCGCATGAAAAAGAGTATCACAATATGAGCCTATAAACCGATTTAGTCCACCTAAATGGATTTACCTAAGATCGAGTCTGAAAACTCGACAAATAGGTAAGTGTTGTCCACTTTCGGTTAGCAATTATAAAACCCTCAGCTAATGCCCCAGGACCACATGATGATGCTCGAATATTTACTAAAGGCTAGTAAATTCTACTCATTCAAATAAATGTACATTTGAATAAGTTCATGAATTAACCGGTGAAATAAATGCAAGCAATTAATACCACTTATTATACTAGACCATTTAATTCAATTTTTCATCCAAGCAAGATAGTGCGTTTTTATAATAAAATGGTTTTTCTTTGAAAGCTTAAAAATATTAATTTAAAAAGATTTATAACATATATATATAATAGAAAACACAATTTAATTTATATATATACTTACGTAAAACTCCTTCACATTGCACTTTAAAATTGAAAGTGTGTATATATATAATATATTTTTTAAAATCATCCATGTCCAAAATATACATATTTTACAGATATATGTTTATAAATAGAAAACGTTTTTTTTCAAATGAGATTTCCTTTATAAATAACAGATATATGTTTATAAATAGAAAACATTTTTTTTTTCAAACGAGATTTCCTTTATAAATAACTTTGCAAACGAGTGCAATTTAATTGTGTTTTTAGCAACAAAACATAGAGCAAGAATTTCTTGACAAGATCATTAAAGTTGAGCTCAAGCACTCAAAAATTCATAATCAATTCATCATAACCAAACTTCAAACGACACCAAAATCACAGCAAAACATCAAAGCAAACAAGTAATTAAAAATATGGAAACCAACAGGTAAATAAACAGACAAACGAACGCAAGTGGAGGGCAAAATGGCATGACCCGCGGCTCAACCTAGGTCATGACCAGTGCATCGATCTAGTAGGACCGGTCCACTGGTGGCTGTGCCTGGGATGAGCCCCAAGCGATGTAGGGCGGCCCTTCGATGGTCCATTGGCAGTTGTTTTTCCGGCGTTGTTCATCTAAACTTCTATAGCACTAATGTGGCTAATATGCAAGTATATAAACATCAACAGTTGAATGTAATTCATGATTATATGAAGTGGGTTTTAACCAACTGAAAATAAGGTTTCATATGATAAGAGATAGCAAATAAAATTAAAGAAAATTCAAACATATATTCATCAAAACAACACAACAGCAACTTGAACCAAAAATAGAAATAGGTGTGAGTGTTTAACCCACCTTATAGCCTTGTTACAATTTGACCTTTCCTTTATCTTCAAGCTAGAACTCAATTTCCCAAAATTAAACCTAGAACTCAATTTCACAGAAATATAAAAATTTGAAAATATACTCAATGATTACCCAAACGATTTCAAATGTAGACCTAGTTTTGGTTAAAGAGCTTACCTTAATTTTTATTGAATTTGCAGATTTTTAGTTGAATTTAAAAGGTGGGATTTTTCTTAAGATTTCGTTTCGTGAATAAGGAGCAAACGGTTTCTATTTACTGTAAGAAGATAATAAGCGTATTGTTTATTTTGCTAAGTTCATAAGAGAATAATTCTCTCTTTTACACAACAATGCGTTGAATTAAATTTAAGCCTAAACCAAAAATTAAATAAAAGAATTAAACTCTTTTACACTAATTTTCTCACGTTTTAAAACACTATTTTACAAACTAATTTCACCTCTATAAATTTGCATAAAAATACTAGGATATATTTCAATCTCTTAACTCCTCTTTAAAAGAAAGAAAAATAATTTAATCATTTATTTTAACCTCTTTTTTTAATATTTAAAACATAATAATGCTTCATTTTCACTAAAAGGCCAAATACAAACTATTATTGTTTGAACACAACTAACTCATTTTTACTCAGAAAAGTTGACACGATATTTAGAAAATTCTAACATTATATTTAACAAATTTTAAAACAAGAATTTTATATCAGTAAATTATACATATTACTTATCTAATAAATGCATATTTCAAAATTCTCATTTCAGGTTCTAATTTCAAATATTTTTCTAATAAAACACTTAAATTCTAATTTCTCCAACTTTAATAATTAAGAAACCAAATTTCTTAAATTTCCAATTTAAATCTTTGTTTATTTATTTAAATAATATTAAAAACCACAGTTGTTATAATCTTCATCCCAACCTTCTTTGTATCATGTCCAATGATTCGAATATGCCTATGAGGTCTTGAAGCTTTTGGGTCAACTTTGATATCATCAAGCTGATTTAGTTCCACTATCATGCCTGAGCCATGCACAAACTTCTACAAGTGAGAAACGTGGAATGCATATGCACACCCATTATCTTCTATGGTAAGTCAACCCTGTAAGCTAGTTCTTAAACCTCTCGAGTATCAAAGAAGGACCTACAAACCTCGGTGCCAACTTCCTCTTTACACTGAATCGAATATGTTCTTTGATGGGGAGATCTTGAAAAATACCATATCACCGACGGAGAACTCCAAATCTCTATGTCTCTTGTCATCATAGCTCTTATGTCTATCCTGAGCAGTTTTCATTCGTTGCCAAATGATTTTGATCTTCTCTGATGTGCCTTTAATCATCATTATCCTTAATAAAAGTTTCTCGTCTACTTCCCACTAACACAAAAGATTGTTGCATGTCAGTCATATAATGCCTTGAATTTTGTCATACTAATGCTAGATTGATAATTACTATTGTATGTGAACTCTATTAAGTGTAAACGACCATCCCATGAGCCTCCAAAGTCGAGAATACAAACTCATAGGAGTTCCTCTAAGATGTGATTAACCCTTTCAGTCTGCCCATCAATTAGTGGGTGGCAAGTCGAACTAAAATACAGCTCTGTCCCCAATGTCTATTGTATTCTCCTCCAAAATCCACAAGTGAATAAAGGGTCTCGATCACTCACAATGCCCTTCAGTATATCGTTGAATCGCATAATCCACTCGCATACAACTGGCCAATTTGGTTGCAATCCTATTAGACTTTACAAGTATAAATGTAGCACTCTTCGTAAATGTATCGTCTATGACCCAAATGCTATCGTATCCTCCTCTTGACTATGGTAATCCATTGATGAAGTCCATCGATATATATATTCCCACCCCCATTCGAAAATCTCAAGCAGTTGCATTAACTCGCTTGGCTTCTTCTACTCTACCTTCACTAACTAAAGGTTCATACACCTCGAGATAAATGCCCCAACATCCTTCTTCATCCCTTCCTAATAAAATGGCTGCCTCATATCATGTTACATTTTATTGCCTCTGAGATTTATGGTCACTCTCGAATGATGGCACTCTTGTAGCACCTCATCCCTTAGCCCATCGATATCTGGTATAAATAATCTTCGGTTCTTGCCGAGTCAACCATCATGGTTACTTCTATCTGCTTACATGCTCAAACACTACCCTACTCTTAAACTTACCAATAATATCTACTAGTCTACCATTATGCCTTTGACTAAATTTGATTCTCTCAATCAAAGTAGGTCTGATAGTCAAACTAGCCAACATCTCCTGCTCTAAGTCACATCAAGATCTAAAGTCATAACCGAAAATAAAATCATGTAATTTCTGCTCTAGTAACATTTCTCCTAAAATGGCATGTCTTATACTAGAGCATTAACGACAGCATTTCCCTTACCAAGCATATAAGAAATGTCAAAATTTTAGGAAGCCAAGAATTCCAACCATCATTAGTGATGAAGGTTGAGATCCTTCTAGGAGAAGAGGTACTTCAATGATTGTGGTACTTAAATAACTCAAACCTCTCTCCTTGTAGATAATGCCTTCGAATATTTAAAGCTAATACTATCGTCGACAACTCCACATTCACGAGTCGGATACTTCCTCCCATGCGACTTCAGCTGTCGACCAGCATATGCAACAACCTTACCCCTTTGCATCAATATCGCACCCAGCGCATTACCACAATGTTTGTGTATACTATTCACTCCGCATTCCAACTTGGAATGACTAACGCTAGCGTAATCGTCAACCTCTCTTTTAGATTAACGAATGTGTACTTGCACCTCATGTCCTAAACAAATGTCTGATTCTTCTCTATCAAATTGGTTGACGGTGCTTCTATCTTAGAGATGTCCCAGATAAAATGTCTATAATATTCCACCAAACCAAGGAAACTCTTCACACTTATAGCATTGTAGGGTTGATTCCAACCCTAAATTGTTGCTACCTTTGCAGTGCCTCCTTGGAAACAACGTCACCTAAGAATCTCGCTTCCTCCTTTAGAGTTGACACTTCGAAAACTTCACCTTCAGTTTATGTTTCCTAAACAACTATATGATAACCCTTAAATTTATTTTTAAATTCCTTTTCCATCCATGAAAAAACTAGAATATCATCAATGGACATAAGTATAAACTTATTTAGCCGATCCATGAAGACATTGTTTTTGAGATCAGTAAAGTATGTTGGTGCATTGGTTAGCCCGAACAGCATAACTAGGCACTCATCAAATTCATAAGGCATGTGAAATGCTAATTGGCACACTCTCTCTACCCACCCTAGGTTGGCGAAACCCTATCGTAAGGTCCAACTAAGAGAACACCCAAGCACCATAGGCTGGTCAAAGAAGTCATCAACATGCAGAACTTCGTCACTTTACTCAACTCACGGTCATCAATACATAATCTTTAGGAGCCATCCATGCAATAACCCACACCTTTGGACTTTCAAGGCCCAAAATGGCACTTGAACTCGAGTTGAGCCAAGAAGGACGAATAGTTAGGTTTTATGGTTTGCACGATATAGAGATAAATATTATTTTTAAGACATTCTACGCTTTCAGATCTTATGGTTGAAGGAAATAAAATATAACTATTAATAATAATTCCCAATCAGCATTATCTTAGAATAACCGAGGTCCATGCAAATACTAATAAAATAGAGTCTCCAAATGACAATATAATACAAGTCTATTTGATAATGAAACAAGGTATATATGGGAATAACTATAAATAAGTAAATTTTCGATTAAGTCTCCTTCTCCATGAAGTTTGTAACAATTCTTTAGGAAAGTTAACACAATGATCTTTTGGCATGCTAGTTGGTTCATGGTGTTGCTTTATGGGGGTGAAAGGGGTTTGAAACCCATGACAATTACACTTGGTATCAAAGCCAGTACCCAGTCAAAACCATGTGTTGTAATGTTGTGGATGTCTGTTGGTTGGTACTGATGTAGGTTACAAACACAATGCCTAGGTGGTGTGTAATGTTGAGCCAACATGGATGTTTGACACTTTAAGCGGTATAGTCTGTAACATTGCATTTGGAAAGTTAACGTAAAGATATTTTGGCACAATAGTTGATGCATGGCATTGCTTTCTAGGGAGATAGCAGATTGAATCACATAATAACCACAATCTGCCCTTATGGCGAGCACTATGGGCACTCCCTACTCAGACATACTCTAATGAGTGAACCCTTGCATCAACAAGTCATTGACTTGCACCTCAACCTCTTGGTGCTTCTTAAGTACCATACGGCTCAAAGGCACAGCCACTAGGCTAGCACCACTAAGTAGGTAATCTGATAACCTCCTCAAATACATTCGGATACTTCCTGGCTACAAACATAGATGACAACTCATCATATGGGACCTCCAATGAATATAGAAAGCTAGCCATAACTCATCCTTTAGTAGGCAGCCTAACTAAACCATCCACTTGTAATACCCAAAATTTTTGAATAATATTTTAATTAAATAACAATGATATAATATTATGAAAAATAGTGGAATTATTGAATTAGTTAAATAAATTAAAAATAAAAAGGGCAAAATGGTCATTTTTAAGATACTATAATTTGGCGATGAAACAAGTGCTATTACGACCATCTCGTTTTTTTGAACACGTGGTATATTTATTTGTATTTTTTGAAGCTTGTATGAAGTATATACGGCCGGAAATGTTATCCAGTCGAACGAATTTTACGCGGTTTAAATTTAAATTTTAAAATTGATTGGTTGGACTAACCTAAGTTCAAAAATATAAATGTGTATCTCATTTCTCAGTTTCAAAAACTAATAACGCTTCTTTCTTCTTCTTGCCCAACTCTCTTATCAAATCTTAACCCTCAAAATTCAACATCAAATTGAGAAATTGAAATACCAAATCGAAGAGAAAAGCAAGGACTAACGCATACGAGTATTTAGAAGTGTTAGAACGATGAACTAAAGGGAGTTCTATCTTTGGATAGTGATGGAAGGTGAGGCTAGAGGCCTGAGATTGGAATGAATTGACTAGGGTGAGTGGTTTGCCTAAATTTGATATTTACTCACTTGATTTCGTAGTCTAATATGATTAAAACCGGTAATTAAGTAATTAAAATTAGAAAATAATCTATTTAAATTTTGGAAACCTAGCCTAACCTAATTAATAAATTAATTTTGGTTAATTAAATGGGTTAGTAAAATGCTATAATGCATATGTAAAAATTACAAAAACATGCAAATTAAAGATATTTTTTTTGAGATATATACACAGACGAACAAACACACACCCACACACATAAAAGAAATTTCATAGAAAAATGAAAGAAGATTATAGAAATAAATTCCTCGGATGAAATATGATATTAATTGGCCCAAATAAAAATTTATGTATTTATATCTAATATATAAATTAAT
The DNA here is from genome assembly GCA_030765085.1 of Allium cepa. Lineage (NCBI taxonomy): Eukaryota > Viridiplantae > Streptophyta > Magnoliopsida > Asparagales > Amaryllidaceae > Allium > Allium cepa. The sequence goes on along the minus strand of CM060934.1, from coordinate 490,381,857 downwards.
ATGGTGATTTCTCATGTTTGTACAAATGGCGGTCCAAAATTACGAATTTGATGATTTGGGATATTTAAATATATCAAATTGATATCAAATAAATTTTTGAGATGTGATATGATGATTTGAAGTCTAAAGTTATTTTTGTAATTTAATTCAATGTATATGAATTTATAAGTATATATTTTATAGTATGTGAAAAGTGGGCTGGAAATCATATATTGGTGATTTGGTGTATATAATCAAATTAAAATGGCTGGAAAATAACTTTTTAAGTTAAAGTATATGTTTGTATAAATTTACAAAATTTATTTCGTATCTATAGAGGTATATTGTATGTTGATATGATTTATTTAATGAAAATAAGATAAAGGGTGAAAATGTGTATATGAGTATATACATGATTTATATATATATATATATATAATATGTATAAAAATTATATAAAAATAATTATAAAGTGAAAAATGATATATCAAGTCATACTATGATTTTATTTTGACTTTATAAGAATTTTATAGGTATTTTGAAGATATACATATGTGAGAAAGTTATATTTCTATTTTTTGGAAACTAGTTTTGAAAACACCAATTTATACAGATTTTTGAACTGATTTCTGTTTAAACCTTTTAATGAAATGAAAGCATAAAGGTATTACATAAACATATCTAAATTTTAATAAAAAAGAGGATCGAGAATCAGATCAGTAAAGAACGAGAAACAAGCAAAATAAAAACTGAAAATATACATGAGTGTTGTCAATAGAAGCAGGTTGAACCTGTTCAGTGGACCATAATAGGTGCACTGGTGGATTACCATAGGTGCATCAGTGGACACCTTCTGGGTCTGGTCTCTTGATCAGATAGGCCAAAAAACGGAGTTTCGATTAGGTGTTCTTTCGGGGTATCCGGGCAATGCTTAGCCTACATTTTTGACTTGAATTCCACGTTTAATTATATTTGGTTTGGTTATTCAGATATCATATCCTTCATTTTTGACATAAATTTTGAATCCTTAGAGAAAGAATGTGTACCCTAGCCTATATGGCAACCTGTGTTAGTGCATGGATATTGCATGCCTTCGTCCAGCGATATTTATGAGTTATTCGATTTAGTTCGGTTATTACATAGGAATAGAGCTAGAATGAGAAGGAGTTATGACTTTGGATGTTGTGGGTGGGCTGTAATAAAATTGTTACTAGATACAGCGGGTTTCACGGTTTGTTTGGTGTACCTATGATACAAATATAAAACTTATGCATGTATGAGTGTGAAAGTAGTTGCCTCATTTGATAATAGATATAGTAATATGGCTATATGATGCTTGTTGAAGATGAATTGTTATCCGATTTGATATGATTTGAATATGAACCAGAAAGCATAATGATATGGTAGCTTATCATTTTGATCATATTATATTATGAAACAAGTATGGTAAATGTTGAAATAAGTTATATTACTCCCCAAACTTCGTATCTAACTCCTCTCCACATGTTTCCATGTTTATGACATGTGATAGGTTGATGGAGACAGTTCAGATTATAATGATGCTAGAGGCTCATGTGACGAAGGCATGTTATATATATATGTGTGTGTGTGTGTGTGTGTGTGTGTGTGTGTGTGTGTGTGTTAGTATGTGTGTGTGTGATGACATGTGTATACAAGTAAGATACTTGAAGCATTGTGTGGATTTGGATTTGCATTATACACACATAGACACACACATTTGTGACATATAAAACTTTGTATGGATCTATTCGGAAACAATATAGAATTATTTGATTACTATATTTGTGTTCCTTCTGTTATGAGTTCTGAAAGACAAAATATATAGTTTTTGTTTTGTTCTCTAATATCAATCACATAATTATCCATTGTTTTTCGAATTCTCCGGTCAAAATTATTGTTTTATGTTGGAAACCAAAGATCTGAAAATAACGGGTTGTTACATTTGGTATTAGAGCAAAACAGTAGGACTAGGCACGTATGAGAAAGCGTATTTGTAGTTGTATTTTACAAATAATAGAAATACATACATATACATCTTTTTATTCTTCCAGTCTATTATCTTATTTTATGGGAAAGTACTAAGATAGCCCATTTTTCTCGTACTTGAGGATAAATAAGTCCATATAAGCGACTAGAACAGTGGCTATAGTTGTAGCTGAAGCCAGGCCGAACCTTTTGGATATTCCTGGTGCAAATATCCCGATCTGGTTCCGTCGCATAGTGCAAGCTTTGAATTAGGTTATTCAGACTCCAATTATGCCCGCTACTGTTGCAACCACAGAAGTTCCCTTTCATCAACCACCTACTGACAATTTCATCAAGAATTGTAAGGATTTGATCCGTCTAGGCAGGAAGGATTTTAATGGAATCAAGTCGTACATGGAGACTAAGGCATGGCTAAGCACATGTGAGGAGATTTTTTCATTATTGGAAATAAGTAGTTTCGAGAAGAGACGTTAGTCACATAGCATCTGAAACAAGGAGCTGGTGTATGGTGGCAAACTGTTACAACTAAGGTGAATGTGAGGGATATTGCTTGGGATTTGTTCAAAGGAAGTTTGAAGCAAAAAAAATTTAAGGTGGAAAAGGGATATATGATGGATAAGTTTATCAACCCGAAGTAGGGTGAGATGGGAATTTTTGAGCATGTAAACAAGTTTAATGAATTATCAAGGATTGGATATAAGCTAGTTAACACCCCTTCAAGAAGGGGATGAGGTTTTTTGTTGGATTGAATGCACCACTAAAAAAATGGCACTAAACCAAGTACAATATAGAGCTCGAATTTAGTCGAGGCTGCTTTTACTTAATGCTATAAGGGAAAGGCAGCAAAAGAGCAACCTAAGAAGGAAATGAGGCAGAATAATTTTGGGCAACGTAAAGGAAATAATTGATAAGAGTCTAATGAAGATCTTGGTAATAATAAGAAGAGAAATACAAATTTTTATAGATGTCGTACTAAGGGACACGTCGCTAAGGAATGCAAAGCTAATGAAACAAAGTGGAAATATATGATATGTCATCAGGTTAGACATATTCCAAAGGAGTGCCCCATTGGAAATAAAGAGAAGTGGATTTTTAAGGCATATGCGTTGAATGCTACTCCTTCATCGAGTGCACTTACTCTTGAGAAAGGAATAATTTCTTGATGATTGGTACGCTTGTCTTATGATTTGGATATTCCTATATTCTATGTGGTACAAGATCCTTATGGGCTTTACGTTTGTGGAAATTTTTTTATTACAAATTAATAAGATAAAACCTATTAGGAATATGACCTTAATAATACTTTATAATGAATCCCCTTATGGGACCAATAAATGATTTTATAAACTATAACATAGGTTGTTGATGGATAACTATGAAATTTTGTGTTGATAAATGATTTAAAAAAGGAACTATGTGTTTTAGACAAGGTGCTCATTATATCAAAATTCATTTATTTAGAGAGCTATGTGTTCTGAGCTAGGTGCTCATAATATCGAAACTATTATTAGGGGAACTATGTGTTCTAGGCTAAGTGCGCATAATATTGAAACTTGTTGTGTAGAGAACTATGTGTTATGGGTTGAGTGCTTATAATATTGAAATTATTGTTAGGAGAACTATGTGTTCTAGGCTAAGCACTCATAATAACTGTGCATTAGGAACTGCGTGTTCATTGCTATGTACATATGATTATTTATATAGAATCATATATGACTATATGGGATGGTTCGGTAAAGACTGATTTATATAAAGTAAAGGTTTGATATAATTAAGTATAAAAGTTGAGATGTTTAGACGGGCTATATTATTTCATATTATTTGGATAGAGTGTGGCATAAATTTGATTGTATGTTCTCTATTTTAGGATATTATTCCTTTTTCTAATGTTCCTAGGTATTTTTTAGGTATGAGATTACCATGATTGCTCGATATTATGTCAATTTAATTTATATGGTGAGATGCCTTCTATATTGAGTTGTCTCATCCATGGTATGGAAGAATAATAAGTGGGTGAAATGTTATATAAGGAAAGAAACAATTTACTTATTATCATTAGAAAATGAGCAAGGCTTAGATTTCGGTCGCAAAGGGCATTGAGCATGAATTGTCAATTGTAAAAAATATTTCGGATTAGATTTGATATAAGACCATGAGTATTTCGGTATATTGGATGAGTATGTAGAACTACTCAAATATTAATGGGTATTAACATTATATGAGCTTGAGTTATCTATAAACAGGATGAAGTATTTGGAATTTTATAAATAGATGTGATTTGAGAGATTTATAAAAGGATATATTGGATTAAATGGATACTGAGCTAACATGAGAAAGTGCCACCAGTTAGTGCAGATATAAGGGTTCTTATATAATTAAAGAAAAATTTATGAGAAAATAATTCATAAGTACGATGATATCACTTAAGTTGGATAGAGATTTAGATAGGAGATATGATATGCTCACTAGGCTGGGGCATCGATCTTTTTACTATCCTCGGCTAAAATAATGAATAGTATGGTTATTCAAGTTGTTTGGATTTGTTTGGGTAAGGCACTTCCCACTTTGAGTTTCTTACCTTAGCAATTCAAGAAATGAATTGATAATTTAAATGTCATGTGTGTGCACTTAAGAATGATATGAGAAGCTATAATTTGGTTTGGGCATATTGGTGCTAAGGCTGTCTGTTGTTTTGCATTGTGTCATTGTTTATTTGAGATGGTAGCAAGTTGCCAAAGGTCATAGATGTGCACGTACGATTGAGGTTAGTATTTTAAGATGAGTTATTCTAGCAGTAAACTTTGTTAGACTATTTAAGGAGAACAATTTGGTCGGGGAAAATTGAAAAGTGGAGGAGCATATTCGACCTTTTCAATACGATTCCTTTCCAAAGTGTTTTCCCTCTGTTTGATTATTAGTTTAGTTAGTATCTATGTCTGGATGTTAGATTTTTGGATGCTTTAGATATGGTTGCTTCATGGTTGACTTAATTAGTATAGATTACTAGAATGTTTACACCCTTGACTCATGATATGATATAAATAGTTGTGTTCATATAGATTTCATATATGTTGATATTAAGGTTATACTGCATCATGCCTATATGTCATCTATATTGCATATATCCAGAAGGCTGACTAATGAAATTTATTCTTGCATTTGGTCAAGTATTATAAGACATAAACATATTGTATATATGTTGCTACTTTCTTGTAAAAATATTTCTTTATTAAGGAAATTTAATGATGGAAATGGTTTATAATTGGTATGGATGGTTATTTAAACGGTTTCTATAGTTTATATTAATATGTATGATTTCGAATAATGTTGTGAGTGTTTGATTCAGATACAACATTAGTAATTTAAGGAAAAAAAATTATTTAAGAGGGGAGAACGTAATACCTTAAAAACCAAATTATATTTTAATTAAATAATAATGATATCATAATATGAAAGATAGTGGAATTAACGAATTAATTAAATTAACTAAAATAAGAAGGGGCAAAATGGTAATTTTTAAGATATTGGAATATGATGACAAGACCAGCATTATTGCGACCATCTCATTCTTATGGTTCGCGTAGAATTTTTTGTCACTTGGAGCTCGTATAAAGGAAATTTGGTCGGAAACAACATCTAGTCGAACGGGTATTACGCAGTTTGAATTTTAAAATTGAGCGATCGAACAGTTATCAACTATCCTTACTTAAAAACTAAAAACACGTATCTATTTACTCATTTTCATAAATTAATCCTGTTTCTCTCTTCTTCCCTACCTCCCTTATCAAACCCTAACCACCAAAATCCAAGATCAAATTGAGAAATTAAAACACCAAATTAAAGAGAGAAGCAAGGACTAGCACATAGGAGCCTCTAGAAGTGTTAAAAGAATGAATTAAAGGGAAATATATCTCCAGATAGCGAACGAAGGTGAGGCTGGAGACTTAGGATTGGTAGGAATTGACTAGGGTGAGTGGGTTTGCCTAAATTTAATATTTACCCATTTGATTTCATAGTCTAATATGATTAAAATTGGTAATTAATTAATTAAAATTCAAAAATTATCTTTGTAAATTCAATAAACCTTTCTTAACCTGATTAATAAATGAATTTTAGTTACTTAATTGGGTTAGTATAATGATATAATGCATATGTGATTATTATATGCAGAATTGGGCAAACTTGAGGCATATATTTGAGAAACTCATAGTAAAATGAAAGGAAATTATAAAAATAAGAGATTAAATACGATATTAGCAGTCATAATAAAAAAAGTTATTTATCTTTATCTAAATTTTATGAATTAGTATAGTGTTTTTTTATGCTTATACAAAGGTAGTCCAAAACTATGAATTTGACGATTTAGGATTAAAAAATATATCAAATTGACATGATATTAATTTCTAAGATCAGATATGATGATTTTAGGTCTAAAAGATATTTCTTTCTCATAATTTAATTCAGTTCATATGAATTTATAAGTATCCGTTTTATCATATGTGAAAAGCAGACCAAAAAATGTATATTAATGATTTGTTGTATATAATCATATAAAAAGGCACAAAAATAATTTGTTAACTTAAAATGTGTGTTTATATGAATTTAGAAATTTTATCTCAGATTTATAGAGGTATATTTTATGTAGATAGCTTTATTTAGTGAAAATACGATAAAGGGTGAAAATATTTTAATCTATGTGTGTGTGTAAAAACTATATAAAAATATTTCTGAAGTGCCAAATGATATACATGGTTTTACGATAATTTTGTTTTGAATTTATAATGATTTTTAAAGATATTTTGGGGATACATATGTGTGAAAAGGTTATATTTCTATTTTTTGAAAATTAATTTTGTAAACACCAATTTATACAACATTTCTGAACTGATTTCTATTTGAATTTTTTGATGAAATGAAAGTAGGAAGGCAGTAGAGAAACATATCTAGATTTGGAAAAAACGGATCGAGAATCTATTTAAAAACGAGTGAGAAATAAGCAAAATAAAAACTGAAAAATATATATAATTAATGTCAACAGGAACAGGCTGCACCTGTTCAGCTGGCAACAACAGGTGCACTGGTGGACACCACAGGTGCATTGATAAGCACCTTTTAGGTTAGATTTCTTAACCAAATAGGCCCAGATTGATGGAGTTTTGATCGGGGGTTCTTCAGGGGTAATCGGGCAACGCTTAGCTATGTTTTTTGACTTGAATTTCATGTTCGATTTGATTTAATTTGGTTATTCAGATGTCACATGCCTTCATTTTTGACTTGAATTACGGATTCTTCATGGGTAGAGGACATACCCTAGCCTATGTGGCAATGCGAGTTAGTACATGAATATCACATGCCTTGGTTGGGCGACATTTACAAGTTATTCGATTTAATTTGGCATTTGAATGGAATAGAGGCGGAACGGTAGAGAGTCTTGATTCTAGATGTTCCGGGTTGGCTGCAACACAATTGTTAATGGTTATAGCAAGGTTCATGATTTGTCTGGTTTATTTATGATATTATTATATACAACTTACATACGCACGACTGTGAAAGTAGTCACCTCATTTTAGAATGGATATAGTAATATGACTATATGAAATTTGTTAAATATGAATTGTATATCGAATTTGATATGAGTTGAATATGAAAAGAAAAGTATAATGACATGGTAGCTTATCATTTTGATCATGTTATATTATAAAACAAGTTTATTAAATGTTGAATTCAATTATATTCACTCACCAGACTGTGTGTCTAACGCCCCTCTCTACCTTGTCTCCTTTGTTTATGATATGTGATAGGTTGACGAGATAGTTCAGATTATGATGATGCTGGAGGCTTAGGTGACGAAGGCGTGTTATATATATGTTAATACATGTGTGCGATGACATGCATATATAAGTAAGATACTTGATGTATTTTGTGGATCTGTATTTGTATTGTATACGCACATGCAAGGGCGCATATATCAGTGACATATGAAACTATGTATGGATCAGTTTAGAAATGACATATGAAGTATTTAATTATAATATTTTGTGTTCCTTTGGCCATGAGTTCTGAAAGACAAAATAGATAGTTTTTGTTTTGTTCTCTTGTACTAATCACCTAACGTTCCATTATTTTTGACTTCTCTTGTCAAAGTTATTGTTTTATGTTAGAAACTAGAGATATGAACATAGCGAGTTGTTGCACTACCTATCCTCAATCTCAATTGTCACTAACGACCTCTCATGGTCCACCACTACTTCGTACCTCTTCGGCCAGTCCATCCCCAAAATAACACCGAACCCAACAAACCCAATATAAAACATCCATACATAAAAAATTATCTATGACTCGATAACACTAGGTCTCGACAAACCATGCACAGGCTGGCTAAGCCACAACAGGGTTCATCATAATCAAAGGACGGACTACTATGTTGGGTCTCAATCCTAATCTATCTACCAAATCATTAGATATAAAAAAATGTGAAGCATTGGTATCAAATAAAATATGTACTGGAATATCGTAAATTGAAAGCATATCTTAGATAGTAATGCTCTTTCCCTTCTCCTTCATCAATGGAGCACTCAACGAAGTTGGAACAACATCTAATGAATATGCCTTACCTACCTACTCTGCTTTACTGGTTTATGATAGTCCTTCTGAATATGCTTGCATTTGTTGCGATTGTAGCACTTATTGCCTTCAACTTTGCAGTTAGACTTCAAGCGACCCTCCTCACCATAATTTTTGCAAGTAGGCTCCTACTTGCCCTTCTTTTGGCCACCCTTCTAGAAATGCTTCTTCTTATTGTTGTTCCACTTTCATTTTCCTTCTTACTAGATTTTGGATTTGGCTTATCTAGGAAACAACAATTGTAGACTTAGACTTAAGATATAGACTCACGTGCCAGAGAGCCTTCTTCACTAGTTCTCATAGGTGTCATTGATATGTCCTACCAACTTCTCTCCTAGACAATTATCCATGCTTATGATGAACTTCTAATTCTTCTTTAGTGGGTTATCAACAAAAGATAGGATGTACTTCAATAGCATATCAAATTCGACAGCATAATTTGACACAAACATATCTCCCTACCTTAAATCGCAAATTTGTTGGAATAGTTTTGATTCTTTGCTGCAAATATGAATTTCTCCTCAAACCTCATCTTAAACTACTTCCAAGTAATATGATCCTCGAAAATAGTGATCTTGATGGTATCCCACCACCTCATCACTCGCCCTTGAAGCTATCTAGAAGACAATATCCTCTTCAAGAGGTCTTAAAACTCCAAATCCTCAAATATCCTCTCACAAGTATCGATCCAATCTTGGACCTCTATAGTCGATTGCATTTCATGGAACAGTTTTCCTCCCAAGCTAGATTCATCCCTTGTCAACTTAGTAAAGTCGACCCTATGTGCCTGCACTTGAGCAACATCAATATTAGGAGCGACATGGCATTGAAACCATGTTTTGCACTATCTCAATAAACATGTTCTATATGTTAAGATTAGCCACCCCTGACCCTATCCCCTCCTCAAATCCAGAGATGGAATTCTAAACAATGTTTCTTATATGCTGGATCATTCTTAATCTATAATAAGAATGATAGATCTCTTATAAAGAATATATGCATCAATGGTACTCGTATATGTAATACGACTTAAATATATACACTATTATATGGTTTCGAAAATCAAAATATGTAACAGGTACACTCTCTCATATATTCTCGATCCATGGTAGAGTGATAACTAATGCCATATCTATGATGGATCCTAGTATCCCCAAGATTAAATATGCAACCTAGGCTATAATACCAAATGTGGTGATCATCGTATACCTTCGACACCCAAAATACCTGTATAGTGTGCTAAAATGGTGCTTGGCTAATGTAGGACAATTTCCAGGATGGTATAATATCTAAAACAATCATAGGACCTTTCATATACCTCATGGTGATGGGATAAAATGTAATATCAATCACAGATATAAAACAGGCGAGACATAAATGTTACCATAAAAACCATCATAGTTCAGAGGATAGGTTCAATATAGTTGTGCAAAATGGTAGCAATAGAGTTTGTAAAACTAATAAACAAATCATAAATGATGAACAATATCTATATAAAGTCAAACATTATAAAGGCTCCATAGTGTTGCATAGCGAAAATAGTAAAAGCTCCAAAAATATAGTATACATGAAAGTGTAACCTTCCACTAGCGTATCTTTACTATGCTATGCACCATCCCACAGCTATTATCTAGCCTACTAGTTTAAGAATACTTGAGATGAGAAGAAGAAAAGTATAAAACCTCGAGTCAGATAATAATCTTGTGTGAACAATAAACAACCTCAAAATACTATGAAAGTCGATATAGTATAAGATATAGGGTATGAACAGTCATACCTTACATGTCCCTGCATCCAAAGAGTTAGTACATAATAGTAAATTCTAATACACTATCACCATCATCATCATATGGGTGTATTGTAGCCTAGGTACAATGTCGAGTTTTAGATATTCAAGTAAACAGTACCTATGCCAGGTGACTTTCCTAGAGTGATAAACAAATATAGCAATCATAACAGCCTTCAAACAATCCTCAAATCACTCTGGTGCGTTGGATATAAGATAACCTGTATGGCACCATCATAATCCAAAGACCCATAGAAAAAACCAAATTTCTTAATGCTTGAATCCATACCACTTTGCACAGCCAAGAAGTAGACTTACAATCCATAAGTGCAGGGCAACCTACCATCATAAGATCTGGACACCATCATAATCTAGTTAAGCGTCCCTAGATGCCCCTTCTATATGAGCACTCTAAAAACCTTCAATATCAATGATTCCTTCGCACATGTCCTCATAGTTGTATACCTCATTGTTCCATATCATTCCATTTATCTCTATTATAGAATAAATCATTGTTCAACCTACGAGCTCCATTCATCGAACTCATCTTTGTGGATCATCATCATCGAAACATCTCTAGACAACCCTTATAAGCTGTAGAATCTTCATACCATATTTCTGACGCGCATCCCATCATTTCCTTCAAGATCAAGAGCTATCATTCTTTTTCGAAATCAAATGTCGAATAAACAGATGAACATAGATGACATGCTTCCCAAGGCATCACCATAACCTCCCCTTAGTTTGGCCTAAATTGGCCACCTTAATAATGTCGGTACCAACATGATTCATCGTGTCAGAGCCGACATGCTTACTTACCCGATTTTTGCTAAATTTTCACATCCAAGCTCAAGCTTGAAACTCTCGCCTCCATTTCTTAAAGGTTCTACTAAAATTTCTTAAGTCGCATCATGTTAGTGTCAACCTTTTCACTTAGCTGAAAATTTTTCTAGGTCCAAAACTTCCTATTCCTTGGGTCTTTAGCCTAGCTCGATGCTTCCTACTCTTAACCCTAAAACGTCGAAGCCTCAGACCAATAACAACTTTCAAATCCATGAAATCACTGACTACCAAGTTGTTTGAGAAACCACCACCAATATGTTTGGACCATGGCCACTGACGTGACGTTTCGCTATCAAACTTCATCTAAATCCCATGCAATTTGTTTTATATCTCTCCTAGACTTCTAGGAATAACATTCTTCAGTTGCATCATTTTTTGAACATCTCTCCGATCGGTTTTCCTAAAATGACAACTTGATTCAAACCGCACTAAAAAAATAACAAACACATCAAACAATTCCATACAAGCATCATATACAAGCAATCCAATGTAATTCAAACATACATATTTTATTATATCTAACATATACAAAAATAATGGCCTAATTTGTGAGAGGTGTAAATCGAGTAAAAATGCTACTTTATCATTTTAAAATCGGTTTAAAGGTGTTAATAAAGTTGGATCTTGATTTAAAAATAATTGAGCATCAAAAATCATCTAAAAAATCATTATTTTCTTATACCAACATACATAGAACAGTAAGGTATGTAAAATCACTCACCTTAACCAAAAATACATGAGTGCTAAGAAAATCTGAGAATGATCAATAAAAGCACGAACCACTAGGTGGTCCAACTGTAAATCCTTCAGTCCCTTCGCTACCTACCTTTTAATGACGTGTTTAACCCAATTAAGTAAGAAAATATGGTGTTTTTTGGCTAAGAAATGGTTAATGGAGATTTAAATCAATTTTTGGAAAGTAGGAAAAGTGAGTAGGAATTGTCTGATCTTCTCAATTACGCACAAATCTCGAAATGGGTTAGTAGACCTAATTCAAGCCTAATAAATTACCCACTAACCTAATCAGAAACTATCCAAACTTCAAATGGTCATATCTCTATATGACAAGTCTAAAACACTATTATGTTCATCCTACGATAACAGAAACCATCGTATCTTTCCAATGAAAATGGTCTCGACCCCTAATTCAACTCTTACCAAAGGTTATAGGCCTTACAATTTTCAAGGTCAGAATCATTCATTAAAATCTCTAAGGGTAAAAAATGTCACGACTCAACATTTTCTAAAGTTATAATGTCATATGAGCCAATATGGATTTAAAAACAATATTCTATGATCTTCTGGTATGTGGAACACGGATCGTTATAATTTGGAAATTAAGGAAGAGCGGAGAGAAAGTGAAAGAAAATAAATTTGTCAAGAAGAATAAAACTAAAGAAATGAAAGGAGATTTTGTAATATCCTAGAAAAAATAGGTAAATTTATTAATTAAATATTAATAATATAACAATGAGGAAATAATTGAATTTAACGAATAAATCAAAATAAATTAAAAATAAAAAAGGGCAAAATGGTCATGTTTGACTTTAGTATTTAATGGCAAGACTAGTGCGATTGCGGTCGTCTCATTTTCTGATTTGCATAGTATTTTTGTTATCTAATGCGGAGTTCATACAAAAAATTATAGGCAAAAAGGTATCTGGTTGAAAGATCGCAAAAAGTGGATGGTTTGAATTTGAGCGGAAAAATAAATTTCCCTCCTTATCTTAAAAACTAAATCACTTGCTCAATTTTTAGAAAAACCAACCGACCACTCCCTCTTTTTCCTCTGAACTTACCATAAATCAACCTTAATATCTCTTTTAAAAACCCAACAAAATTCACAAAACCAACGACGTTGCGAAGCTATCAAAGAGGACTACATACCTGAAATGATTGGGAGGTGAAATACTAATGCATGGGAGTGTGGCAGGCCAGACAACAAGGGGGCAATGGAGTAAATCCCATAACTCATTTTTAGTATTCAACATCCAACTTTAAAAAGGCATATCTTCTTCATTTCTTAACGAAAATTGACGATCCGTACATCGAAACGATTTTAGGGGTGAGGACTATGAGATGGAATTGGAGTTGAAAAATAAAGGTTATTGGCTAGAAAATGGAAGAATAGCAAAGGAAGGATCAACTTTAGAGTTTTGGTGGGTAGTTCATCCTCTTATCTTCATATAATGCGATTATAACCCTACATCTATGACATGTTGGGTAATGTAACATCTACAAACACCTATTTTTGGATATAAAGGGGATTTTGGAGTGGTTTGGCTAATAACAACCCTTACAAACTAGGTTTTATAAAGATACAGTAACTTATAGAGTAGAGTATGGCTCACTCACCAGACTTACGTCTGACCAACTCTTATTTTTCCTTTATATATGTATGTATATATATGTGTGTGTATGTGTATATCCAAGTTGATAGAGTTGGAGGTGAGATGGTATGAGGGATGGAGACTCATTTGTATATAGTATATAATGTATATAGGTGTAGTGACCTGGATTCGACTATGTGTATGGATTGGGTTGTATTTGTATTATTTAGATATATGTATTTGACATTGTACACATATTGAGGTGATGTGAATATGGTATTTATTTATGTATTATATTTACTTCCGTCTGCCATGAGACTCTGAAAGTAGATACTGTTGGTTAAACTATATCTGATATCTGATATATGTCTATAGTTGTATGTATTTTATCTCAACCCCAAACGACTCGTCCTTTCAATTCTCAGGTGTTTGCATCAGTTCAGGCATCGAACCAAGGGTGGAGAGGGTGATTTGTTACATTTAATATCAAATCGTTGGTTAGAAGCTAGCACAGGAACTAGGTACGTATTGAGAGAGCATGTTCGTATTTTCTATTTAATATATGTGTATATATATATATATAAATATATATATATATAAATATATATATATATATGTCGAATATGTTGTAAATGTTTTAGTGGAGCATCTAACTATTAGGGAGATGCTAATGAATCCCAATTTATAGATACCAAAATATGGAAAAAATGAATAAGGATGGAAACTACATCAGAGATAGATATTAGTGCGGCATGACCAAAACTAGATATAGTACTAGAATCGATACTTTGGAAATTGTGGTGTGAACATCCAAGTTTGGTTATATCGATATCTGTAAGCGATGAGTTGTACTGTATAAACCCCAAAGTACCTGCACTTAGTGTATGAATAATAGTTTTGGGTCATATGTTGGAGTTGAACCATAATTGGTAATTTGGATGTGGCTAAGCACTTCTGAGAATAGATGAAAACTATTGGATCTGGTTGGATTGATGTATTGGATAGTTAGTTAATGAGTGTGGTAGGAGAATTAATTTTGAAAACAAGATATTTTTAGGAGTAAAAATTTAAAGGAAGTTTTAATGAGGAAATTAGTTATGAAATTGGAAATTATAAATTTTTTAATAAGAGAGTTTATGAACTTGTATCATATTTGTATCATAAGTGTTTAAAGGATTATAAAAAATGGATTAAAAATTTTTGTTTCAAAAGTAAATGGAATTTATCCATTTAACACATATTTTTTGAACGAAGATTTAAAGACTTGTGATATAAATGTATGTCAATGTATGATGTAAAGAGTCAGATGTGATTTTCTAATTGAAATGAAAACGTTTCATAGCCATAGTGAATTTTTAAAAATATATGTTTGATGTATTGTTTAAAAGTATTGAAAAACTTTCTATTGTACAAAATAGATTTATGTATAGTTAATAGTATATTAGTAAAAATACTATAAATTATTTGAAATGATGTTTTGAAATAAAGAAAAATTATTTTGGAAAACAAGTATATTTTATTTAAAATCTATATATTTTAAGTGGTTAATATTAAGTCATTAAAGGTAAAGAAGTGAATAGTGTTGAAATTAAATTATGAAGACAAAGTAAATGTTTGATGAAAAAGTGTTATTTTTTGGTTTTAAGTAAACGAGATATTTTAGTAAAGAAATAGTTTGAAAAGTGATGATTTGTTTTAAAAATAAGTGAAATTTTTTAATTTGGATACCGTGGTAAGTTTCTAATAGCAAATCTTTTATCTTAATTATAAAATGTAAGAAGAAGATTTGAATGGTTAAATTAAAAAAAAATTGATGAGTTGGAAAATGAAAAGGGAAGAGAAGGTTATGCATTAGAGGTGGCCCCAAGTGCAAATATCCCACCATCTATTATAAAGAAGGGGAAAATAGATCGTAAAAGGATGTGAGTTATGATAATGGATAACTAATGTGATAGTAAGTAGTTCATGTGTAAATCCACATACTGTGTGGGTCAATCGACTTTGGGGTAGATTGAAAGATTTGTACTGAGATGATGTTGGAAGAAGATAGATATATGGCTTGGATAAAGATTGGTAGACTGGGCACGATATTATCATGTCATAATCCCGATATTTATAATGGAATTAGATGGAGATAGACATTATGTATGCCGTCGAAGAAGATTCTGAACTTCCTCACCAAAGAAATAAGAATTAATAAATTATATGGATATGCCACTTAGGCACATGACAATAAAGTAGAGTCGAAGTTTGGATAGGGAACGAGATCTCATATGCCTTTAAAGAAAGATGTGGTTATAATTAGAACAGTAAATCCAAATTATTTTGTTGAAGCATTATTGATAAAAGATGCTTAACTAATAGAAAAAATTAGTAAGATATCATATGAAGGATATTTGGGCTTAAATTATGCTTATTTGACAATGGAATGTTTTTAATGGTGTAGTTGAAATAGAATTTCATTCAGAAAACCGATTAGTGTATGAGGCGCAAGTGGTATTGGAATTTCAATTGAGTAAATCCCATTAACTAATTGGTTGAAACTATTTTGGAGATATGGATGAAGATTTTTGTTGTGGGCCTAGAGTTTATTTAAGACAGGGTCCTATAATAACCCAATGATGCTACTTGAGATCTAACTTGATGATCGGTCCATAGTGCAGAAATTTAGATAGTTGATATTCACATTCTTTTGTTCAGTTTCATTGCGATAATGATCGGGAATGGAAGTGAATGATATTCAGGATGCTTCGCTATTGATATCGTAGTAAAGATAGATTATTTGAGTTGAATTCATGGATTAGTGTCATTGACCTGATGTTGTAAGTAAAGTTACATCATTTATGTTATATGGCTTGAATGGATGTTGTTCTCCCAGTAAATGATCATTTGTTGTATATGCTTTAAGCTATAGTTATAGATTATTGATATTTGAGTGATTTGGACTATATAGATGTTATCGATATTTATGTTATAGATGGCACTCTTATTGAGTTGCCTCATCCACAATATGGAAGAATAGTAAGTAAGTGAAATAATATATGAGAAAGATACCATTGACTAGTTATTATTAGAAAATGAATTGAATTAGGATTTTAGTTATGAAGGGTATTTAGTTCAGACTTTTGATCGTAAAGGATATTTCAGATTTGAATGGATACTAAGCTTTTATAAAGATAAGTATTTTGGTATGAAGGATGAATTTTATGATCATATAAGTGTATTATTGATAAATGGAATGGAGTCTATGGAATTGTATAGATAGGTATGATTCAGATATTAAAGAACTATAAAAAGTTGTGAATTTTGTTTGTAAAAGATATTTCAAATTAGATTAATGGCAAGGATAATATAAGGAGTAAATTTTGATTGTTATGGATAAACAATTTAGATAAAAGATTCGGACAAAGGATTTTGAGCTATTGAGGTAAAACCTGGTTTTCGAAATTTAAGAAAAGATATTCTAGGTTGATTGGATATTAGGGTAAAATAAGGAAGTCAATTAGTGTGAATACAAGTGTTTCATAGTAGTTGAAGGAAATTGTTAAGAAAGGTCGAGGAAAGAGTATTATAGTTAGTATGTATAAGGGACACGGAGGTGACTTTATGAAATAAAATCTTTAAAAGATTCAGATATGTTCTTGATTGATGAGTAGATAGGTTCTTTTCAATTGCCCCTCAGATTGAAGAGAGACTGTCTACTTACAGAAAACTCTTTTGGAGTAGCGACTTAAAGGTACAGAGTTTTGCACATGAGGTGCATGTAAATAATGTATTGTATAGTCGATTCTTTTAACTCTATCACTATCTTAGGTTAGTTGCTATGGTTGTACTAGTTGAATAGAACAGGCTTTCTCTTGTTGGATGCTTGCTTGGTTATAGGATTTAGTGTGAAATGTTTGTAAAATTGAGGAGGTGATATTTTGTGTCAAAAACTTATTGGATAGTTGGAAAAGTGATATCATAAGCGTAATGATACCACTTGAGTTAGACTGGAGGATTGGATGGGAGATATGATACATTAGCCAAGTTAAGACATTGATCGTGTTAGGTATTCTTGGGTGAAGAAGGAATGATGTGATGAATCAAGTTGTCCGACTTTGTTTGGATAAGATGCTGCCTACTTTGAGTTATCTTATCTTAACAGTCCAGAAAACAAATTAAGGAAACTACTACTAGTTGATTTAACAGTTAGGTATGTGCATTTAGGAATGGTTTAAGAGAGATTGCAATTTATGGTTACGGTGTGCTAGGGCTACCCATGTTATGAATCGTGGAGTTATTAAACAAAGACGGTAGCAGGGGTTACAGAAGTTGTAAACATTCACATACGATTGAGATTGGTATTTTGGGATAAGTTATTCTAGAAGTAGAATTTATTTGATTATTTTAAGAAGCATGATTTGGTCAAGGAAAATTGAAAAGTGGAGTAGATCTGATCTTTTCAATTTGATTCCTTTCCAAAACATTTTCCATTTGCTTGATTGTTAATTTAGTCAATATATAGGTTTGATTGAATAATTGATTGGATTCACTTTTGTTTTACAATTGTTACTTGATATCAGTTACATTGGAAGATTGTTTTGTTTATGTGCGGATTGTTCTAGATCTGTTTCATATGTCTTGACATTTTATAATTCATTATGTATATATATTCACTGTATGTTATGTTGAAGTTATTGGTTGTGCATACATATATAATTTATATGTTCACACTAGGATATTTGCATACATACCATATATGTCATATCACCTCATTCATATAGAAGGGCTCAATTTAGATATCTACATTTATATAATGTCATATATCATCTACATGCATATTATGACATTATGTTATTGGTTGTATTTCATAAAAGTACATAAAACACCACGTATGTATTTTTATACTTTAGATGAATACATATACTTATTTGATTTCAGATTGTGTATGTTATGTATGGATGTTTGGTTTGATTGGCTTCCTTATTGTGTGGATAATTGTTTAGATGAATGATTGGATGATTTATTTTGTTTGCTAATGTATTTGTATGGTACGAGAAAATCTCAGGTTGTAACAACCCGATTTTTCGACTTTCGAAAGTCAACATCAATACGTCCACTGTATCAAATGTCGCACAGTCGAATACCGAAAAATCAAACCGTTAGGGTTAAAGAAGAAAAGGATAGAAGAAGAAACTGAAACAATAATAGAATCTCACATTTCGCAGCGGAACAACATATAATAGATAAATGAATAATCTTTAAAATAAAGAACTATATCGGTTTTATACATACATTATTAGGGTTTACAACGACACAATACAACACTAGCATTCATTAGAACTTGCTTACATGAAAACTCGACTTGCACCAAACCATACGCAGCGAACAACATATAATATAAGTGATACGTCTCACCATCCAGCTTTAACTCCTGATCTCCACAGCAACTTCTTGACTTCGCTCTCGAATAACTGATAACCTGACTCTAGGTTGCCTGTGTGGAAAATCATGGCACTTAGAGTTTAGAAAGGGAACAATAAACTCCAGGTCAGTCATGGGACAAGTGTGAGATCTTAAAAATAGTTATTTTTCACAAAGAAATAAAAAGAAATCCGCTATGCTTTTGGAAAACGAAACTACCATAAGGCCTCCTACCGCACACACAATGCAAACGTAGAATTGGAGGAGATTTCTCATTATGATAGTCAAACATGCTTGATACGTAAAATCCTTTTTATTATTATCATTAATGCATAGTGGGAAAAAATCTGCAAGTGTGATATTAATCTTAGCCATCATACGTACCATTATATTATGCCTACTATAGCTACCATTTTAGATGGCAGGTTATACAACTAAAACCATACAAGACGTGTATTGGTGATTGGATTTCCAACAAATGTTCAGCTAAGGAACTTCCAGGGCCACATGGGTACGCCTCTGGAGGGATGCCCCAACAACCTAACCGGATGTCTACCAACACAAGGTCGGGTTACCTCTATAACTAGGTAACTACTACACAAGTATGTCATCCCCCGGCCATTTGCGACCTTTATCCTAGGGTCCTCAACACCAACAACCACAAAGTAATAAATTTGCAGCATTCACATAGGTTAAATATCTGGGCTCCATACCATGATACCACCTCTTTCCAGAAGGAAATGACATACCCTCAGGGGGCGCTACCCCCAAATAAACTTGCTGCATCTTTCCTGTTTTGACCATTCCAGGTTGAGAGGTTCGACGAAGTCTCGTCCACAAAGCTACGCTTTTCACAAAAGCCATGATTCGATCAACAAATGATCAACAGCAATTCGTATGCCACATTACCAATTTGAGAATATATCACTAGTAACCATCAACTACATAACCTCTGAGCTCGTACGTCTCAGAGAAGGGTATTAAGCTAAGAGAATAAATTCTCCGCCACCAATAGAAATGTATTTGATAGAAACCAGCTTTACATCTCAAAGTGTAACGTCAGGCACACATCCATACAAGTCCGTTCCAGGATCAAATGGAAACCGAAGGCACTTCAAAGAAGCCCTTGCAAATCCGGATATTCCCTAATCACGTCCAAAATCCTCATCACAATGGGTGATAAAATCTCTATACCGGAGCAACCCGGTGCAGAGACATTCGACAGGTAATCCTTTCGCTTTCGAAAATACCCGGTCTTCAACACCATCTTCAAATGCAATCCTATTTCATCGTATCATTATTCGAAATGGGTTTTATGACACAAAGTCCTCTCCCAGCTAATTCGAATAACGAGCGCTTATTTTAAAAATAAGTGTTACATTCAGATTTCAACAAATCACAATAATTTCCACTTTGATCTTTTAAAAAAAAGATCCATCTCGAATACCCATTTGGAATCCGACCCCCGCATCGAAATTCAAATGCCATTAAAAAGGCCAATATTGATAGTTTGTTATTTAACTATCAATCATCATTCACAACAATCACTAGATTTCAAATAATTTTCCCCCAGTTATTATTTTCAAAATATCTTCGCGGGATATATTTTTAACCCTTCAACCATTTGAAAACAAATTTCAAATTACTTTCCACACAATCCTTTGAAAAAAATTCAAATCATTTTTCCTTACGTGGAATACATTTCCAAATATTTATTCATTTCCACTGAAAATCTGCCGAGTTCAAATAATTTGAAATAATTTAAAATACTTATCCAAAATAGACTTGGAAATATCTAAAATTAAACTATTTTTAAACACTTGCTTAAATATTAGTTATGAAAATATTATACCAATACCTCATATAATACTTTGTTAACCCACCTTTTTATAAGGCCACGGACAGGCGGATTTAACTAAAACAACTTCACGACTATCGAGCCTGAAATATGATGGACTCGGTTTAAATGAATGATGGTCACTTGGATAGATGATAGGTCATTCGGTCGAAATGAAGTGGTTTGAAGTGTTTGGGGTTTGACCTTGCGGTTTAGCCGTTCGGCATGGCAATATCCGGTAGAGGTATGGAAGTTCAGGACGGTCGTTTGATTGTCGCTCGGCATTATGAATCGCTCGGCATTGGACCTCACTCGGCACTGGACATCGTTCGGAATGATGGGCGTTCGGCGTGATGGGTTGTTCGGCGTGATGGGTCGTTCGGCATATTGGGTCGTTCAGCGTGGTGGGTCGTTCGACATGTTGGGTCGTTCGACACGTTGGGTCGTTCGACGTGTTGGGTTGTTCGGCAGGTTAGGTCATTCGGCGTGGTGGGTCGTTCGACATGATCGGTCGTTTGGCATGATGGGTCGTTCGGCGTGATGGGTCGTTCGGCGTGATGGGTCGTTCGGCGTGTTGGGTCGTTCGGCGTGGCGGGTCATTCCGCGTGGTGGGTCCTTCGGCGTGGTGGTTCCTTCGGCGTGATGGGTCATTCGGCATGATGGGTCGTTCGGCGTGATAGGTCGTTCGGCATAGGTCGTTCGGCCTTGATGGGCCCAGGTTATTCAGAGAGCCCAACAACTACCTGGACGTGTCTATAAATACATCATGTAGGGCTTTAGAAAAGGGATCTTCTTCTTTCTGCTCTCTTGCTTTCTATTTTCTAAGGCTAAGGTTACTCTACCATTTTGTAACTGTAATCGATTCTAACATCAATAAAAAGGAAATTTCTAGAGTGGACGTAGGCCGAAGTCAGCCAAACCACTATAAATTCTGTGTTTTACTGCATTCTTCGTAATTTTGACTATTCTTCATATTTACACTCTCTACATATATTCTATATGTGAGTTGTGACTGTTTTTTGGTGCTTTCATCTGGATTTGGGTGTTAGTGACCATTTTCGGCGCTAACATTTTGGTGCTTTCAGCGAGAGTTGAACTCAGGATTTTTTTGGAACTAGGGACTTGGATTCTAGGAAACATTGGTTAGGCTATCAGTAAGGAAGCAAGTGATAGAAAGGAGCAATCAGAAGGGAAGTCAAGAGGCTTCCTCAAGAAATGAAGCAGGTGGAGCATCCATCTACATCACCAGAGAGGAAATGGAAGCAATGATGAAAAGACAAGAGGAGATGATGCAGGCTCTTCACAGACAATTTGCATAAGTAGGAAATGCAGGAGCTCAGATCCGTGGAGCTGGAACAGAAGCACTCAACCAGCAAGCAGAGGGAATGGACCAGCAGGGGGAAGCACCCAATCAGCAGAAGGCTACCAACCTGGATGGATCTAGACTCGGGGGCATGCCACCAGGAAATGCTGGACCAACCCATCGAGGGATGCCAGATGATGCAGTGCAACCCGACACCAGCAGGAATACGGGAGTATGAGATGAGAAGTATGTGCCATAATTTCCTCATCAACTCGAGGGACGGACCAGAGGAAGTGACCGAGGACTACAGCTTAGCGACAACGACAGACTAGAGGAAATGGTCAGATAGGCTATGAGAGGTGGATTGGTAAATAGAGACTTGGAGGATTAAATTGGAGTCCCTTTACTCCTACAATTAGGAGAGCTAGGAATCCACCGGACTTTAAGCTACCAATGTTGGATATGTATGATGGGAGAACGGATCCCACCGTCCACCTGACGGGGTACATGAGGCATATGGAGGTATTGGGGGCATCCGATGAGGTCATGGCTCGATGCTTTCCATTGTTTTTGACGGATATCGCAGCTATGTGGTTCAGACAGCTGGAGAGTGGTTCTATCGGTACATGTACGGAGTTGATTGAAAATTTTATGAGACAGTTTCGGGTCCATATTGTCAGACCCAAGAATGTAATGACCTTGACATCGATGAAGCAATGGAAGGCAGAGCCCCTTAGGAACTTCTTAACCATATTTAACGCAGCAGTAGCCTCAGTGGATCGACCCGATCCGTCAATGGTTTTGATGGCAGCGGTCTCAGGAATCGTAGATAATTCGGATTTCAAGATATCATTGGAACGGGACCCACCGAGGGACCTTGGGGAGTTCTACCATGAGGCGGAAGGGTTCCTGAGACAAGAGGATGCGCAGGTTGAGAGGGGGGAGAGAGACTGAGGCTTATGCAGTAAAGGGTGGAGGTCCATACTGGGTGGATCCGAGTGAAGACGATAAAGGAAAAGGAGAACAAATGGCAATGGTGGCACTTCGAAGAGGCCTCGAAGGGAGTCAAAGTTTTCTTCTTATATAAATTTAACCGAGACTCTAGAAAGGATTTACTTGGACACTCGAGGGCGCCTCCAGTATCGACGGCCCGCAAGGAGAGAGCCATCTGAATACGAGCGAGCATCGAAAACCATTGCCTATTTCATGAGTTGGATGGGCATAACACAAACGACTGCAGGCATTTGAGGGATATTATGAGGAGCATGTAAGGAATGGCCATCTATAGCAATACATAAGGAATTGAGCTGTAGCTGTGGAAAGGGAGCGGCCACCACCTACCTCTAGCGATGGTGGCACTAGGTCCAGTCAGCGTCGACTTGTTATAAACTGAATGGTTTGATGGTTCTGAATAAGTAATAGTACCTAAAATAACATGGTTAAATCACTTACACAGATATGGGATCGAGGAAAGGTCCCTAGGCGTGCTCTGAGATGGCGGAAAACCGTGTTGCTTAGGTCTATGAAATCCTACTTTCTTTCTGTTTTTCTGCAAACTTTGGTTTTCTCTTTCGTACTTTGGACATTTACTTTTCTTTGGTATGGTTTTGGAGTTTGGACTGAACTCCCGGTTTGGTTGGTTATTTGGTTTGCCATTTTGGTTTGGATGTTTGATTTTTGATATGGATTTCTGGTTTTCTAATTGGATGTGGATCATTGTATTAAAACAATTCAGGATTAGCGATTACTGTCCTGACTGGAGAGACGGGGCAGTGATCATGAATTACGAGTCCCTTCGTCGGAGAGCGATGGAATGGACTCGAACAGAACATCAAATTCCTTGGTCAGAGTGCCGAGGCCGGTGAATATCAAAGTCCTTGGCCGGAAATGCCGAGGCCGGTGAATATCAAAGTCCTTGGCCGTAATGCCGAGGCCGATGAAGATCAAAGTCCTTGGCCGGAGTGCCGAGGCCGGTGAATATCAAAGTCCTTGGCCGGAGTGCCGAGGCCGGTGAAGATCAAAGTCCTTGGCCGGATGCCGAGGCTGGTAAATATCAAAGTCCTTGGCCGGAGTGCCGAGGCCGGTGAATGAAAAATTCCTTGGCCAGAATGCTGAGGCCGGAAAACATAAAAGCCCTTGACAGGAAGGTCAAGGCTGGAACAGGATAACACGACCCGACGAGGTCTACAGATTCAAGGTTAAACCCAGAGAGATCATGGATTTGATAATATGGTAACGAAAGGGATATGGACTTTGGATATCGGATTTGAGGCTATTCAAAACACACCTTCCAATAGCAAGGCATGTTTTGGGGGGCAAGTGTTAAACCGCCTTTTTACAAGGCCATGGACAGGCGGATTTAACTAAAACAACTTCACGACTATCGAGGCTGAAATATGATGGATTCGGTTTAAATGAATGATGATCATTGGATAGATGATAGGTCGTTCCGTCGAAATTAAGTGGTTTGAAGTGTTTGGGGTTCAACCTTGTGGTTTAGTCGTTCGGCATGGCAATATCCGGTGGAGGTATGGAAGTTCAGGATGGTCGTTTGATTGTCGCTCGGCATTGGACCTCGCTCAGCACTTGACATCGTTCGAAATGATGGGCCGTACGGCGTGATGGGTTGTTCGGCGTGATGGGTCGTTCGACGTGGTGGGTCGTTCGGCATGTTGGGTCGTTCGGCATGTTGGGTCGTTCGACGTGATGGGACATTCGGCATGTTGGGTCGTTCGGCGTGGTGGGTCATTCGGCGTGATGGGTCGTTCGGCATGTTGGGTCGTTCGGCGTGTTGGGTCGTTCGGCGTGGTGGGTCGTTCGGCGTGTTGGGTCGTTCGGCGTGATGGGTCATTCGGCGTGGTGGGTCGTTCGGCATGGTGGGTCGTTCGTTATGATGGGTCGTTCGGCGTGATGGGTCGCTCGGCATAAGTCGTTCGGCCTTGATGGGCCCAGGTTATTCAGAGAGCCCAGCAACTACTTGAACGTGTATATAAATCCAACATATAGGGCATCAGAAAAGGGATCTTCTTCTTTCTGCTCTCTTGCTTTGTATTTCCTAAGGCTAAGTTACTCTACCATTTTGTAACTGTAATCAATTCTAACATCAATAAAAAGGAAATTTATAGAGTGGACGTAGGCCGGAGTCAGCCGAACCGCTATAAATTCTGTGTTTTTACTGCATTCTTCGTAATTTTGACTATTCTTCATATTTACACTCTCTACATGTGTTCTATCTGTGAGTTGTGACTGCCATTTGGTGCTTTCATCTGGATTTGGGTGTTAGTGACCATTTTCGGCGCTAACATACTTCAAGTCCAAACCAATTTGAAAATAAAATTAGTAAATAGAGTATAAATATTTAAATAACTATTTTCTAAATCAAAAATCAATTTAATCTTTAAAATAATCCCTTTTATAATTAATTAAATAAATCTTTACTTTAACGATTTAAAACAATTCCCAAAATAATTTCTCCAACAATATTCTTTCTAATCAATTTCTATAACTTTTAATTTATACTTCAAAAGCTACTTTAAAAATATATTCGGCTTTTTAGGTAAGAATTCTCTTTCCATTTCAAAATGGTTCATTTATATCAATTAATAAATCTTCTCGATTTATTTTAATTTACATTCCAAATCCGTAAAAAAATTTCCACACTTTTACAAATAAACCAACATTTATATTTAAAACAAAATTCCCTTTCCTCTATAAAATTCCCATTGTGAATTTAAATTTTCAAATATCGACTGATATACGATTTTCAAATCGTTTTCCAAATATTCACTTTCAAATACCAAATCAAATTCTAAATTAATTTCCAAAAATTTATTTTAGACACCAATTCAAATTTCAAATTGATTTCCCAAAGATTCAGTTTTAAACACCAAATCAATTTCCAAATTAATTTCCAAAAATTTATTTCAGACACCAATTCAAATTTCAAATTTATTCCCCAAAGATCCATTTTTAAACACCAATCAATTCCCAAATTGACTTTCAAAAATTTATTTCAGACACCAATTCAAATTTCAAATTAATTTCCTAAAGACCCATTTTTAAACACTAAATAAATTTCCAAATTTATTTCCAAAAATTTATTTCAAACACCAATTAAAATTTCAAATTGATTTCCCAAAGATCCATTTTTAAACACCAAATCAATTTCCAAATTGATTTCCAAAATTATTTCAAACACCAAATCAATTTTTAAATTTGATTTATAAATTTGTTTCCTTTTAAAATAAATTCCTTTATGTTTTCCAAATTATTTAAAATTTGAATATTAAATAAATTCTTCAACTAATAAACAATATTACCTAAAACCCATTTATTAAATTCTTTTCCGCAATTTGGAATTTATTTAATAGGTTTTCAAAAATAAAACCTAATCTTTTTAAAATTCCTTCTTTTAAATTTATCCAATTCTCAAAAATAAAAAATAAAAAAATTTCTATAAACTTTCAACTTGAATTTCAAAAACCCAATTTTATTTATTTCCGGTATCCTACGATACCAAAAATACGTTCTGCTAAACTATAGCCTTCAAACGATTTCAATCGAAATATAATCACATAGAGATTATAAATAAAACAACACACAACTTTTAAACAAATTCAAATATTCGAGGAATCCAATTGGATCCCTTCAACCCATTTCTGCATCCACAGACGTTAGCACAACAATTAAATACTAATTCCACTTCGATGTTGAATATCACGATATATGGGATTTATAAAATATCATCCGTTATTATGCGGCGCATAGGGTCTCATCCGCTATATAATGTGGGAAATCAATCGCTCTAAATACACATATAATACCAATTCTACTTCAAGGTGGAATATCGTGGTATATGGGTTTAATATAATATCATCCGCTATTATGCGGCGCATGGGGTCTAATTCAACTCAATTGATGATAATTTATCATCCAAGCACACAATCAATCAATTTTAAATTTAACTATTTAAAATTAAACCAGCAAAATCTAATTGAGTGAGAAGATCTCACCTTAGCTTTTTATTTGCGATCCACTTCCAATTCGACTTGTTTTTCCATGATTTTGACCTTGTATAAATATCAGATGATTTAATTAATATTCGAAATAAATCGAACAACTCAATTGTCATTTTAAAATTTCAATTCAACTAATATTTTTAATTTTAAACTAATGATTTAATTCTAAACAAAGAATTGAATTTTAAACAAATTTCTTTTAATAAATTTATTTAGCTAAAATTAAATTTGAAACTAAATTTTTCCAACATTTATTTTACAAAATATTCTTATCGATTAAAATAATTTAATAACTTTATTAACAGATTAAACCCATGCTACATTATTTAAAATAATTAGTAATTGAACATATATATATATATATACACACACACACTTATTTCATTCTTTTTATATAAACAACACAGTAATAAAAAATTTTCTTTACTGAAAATCAAGAATTCCATCTATTTATTTATGTTTATATACCTATTTTAAACAAAATAGAGAATTGCTTTTACATTTTTTCTTTTCTTTCTTTCTTTTAGTATCAAATATTTGAAGCTTTTGTTTAAAAACAATCTTCTTTATATATATATACACACACATACGTATATATATTTCTGTAAAATTAAATAGAAATCTGAAAATAGTATCTGATTTTATTGTTAAACTAAATAAAAAAATGGCACATACCTCAGTTCGACCAACTCGAGATCGGCCCACCCTTCCAAAGTCGAAATCGCGACCCATCGTGACTCCTCCTCGCTGCTGCCGCGACTTAATCGCGATCCCCCTTGCGTGTGCGAGCGCACGCCGCCGCCATCAAGCTCGACGGCCCTGATTTCAAGCGAAATCATGCTTGCAAGATGCCTCGCTCGCGTACTCGCTGGAGCCACCCACGAACCCCCAAATGAACTTGAGCTTAATATCGTGAATTGAAATGGCCCTCGATGCCGCGCACGCGAATTTCCCTAAGTCACGTGCGCCAGTGACGAATGAATTTGATTTTCGTTCTTCATTCATTTGATTTTGTTTATTTATGGAAGAGGGCTTCGGCCATTGACTTATTATATTTTACTTCGAGAACGGAAAAAACTGATTTGTTTTTTTTCTTTTCGTTTTTTGTTTAAATTCGTATATCTATTTTCTTTTTTCTTTTTTTAAACTATCATGTACCTTGCATCAGAAAAGAAGAAACACTTGTACGTAAATGAGCAAAGGTAAGGGACACGTGCTGTTAAAGATAGAAGCGTGTTTAATTTGGTCTGTTGTGTATGAATATTTTGATTTAAATGTAAATTCAAATCGCTTCGATAAATGCAACTCAAAATCTCAATCTCCAATCGAGGAGTGCCGCGAGGCGTTTATAATGTTACGCCTATTCCGAACGCAATGGAAAAGGTTTCGAGTCCAAATTCGATCGTATGGAGAAGATAGCTTTTTGGACCAGTTATTAAATTAAATTTCGATAAAATTTTCAGCGCGTTTGCTTATCGTACGGCCAAACGATCACTCCAAATGCTACGGAAATTGAAATACGATAATAACATAATATTAGGAATCTAATGAAACTATTTCGTCGAATTCCGAGACTGTGCCTTGGAAGGCTAATTTTAAATACCGATTTAAACGATAAAATTTTCAAAACTAATCAAAGCAATTCCAAATTAAATTCTGAAGTTTCCATTATCTTCAGTATTATCAATATAAATTTCCTACGCCTTTGAAGTATTTTTAGTCATCTTAAAACTGAAGATTCACATTTTTATCCAAACTTTAATAAATTAAATTCAATAATTTAATTGCCAAATTCATTCTGATATTTGAAATTCAAGTTAAATCAACTTCCAAATAATTAAAATCAATTAAATATTTCAATTTTAAATGTTCAAAATTCTAGGTCGTCGCATCCTTCCCCCTTAAAAGAATTTCGTCCCGAAATTACTAGTTAAGAAGAATGATCCTCAACTCGTTTACTATTTTTCCAAATCAAACAGTTTTATCAATTTGCCAAAACAAATCATTTTATTAACAACCCATTATCGATTCAACTAACCTTCCAATCTTAACCATAAACTCCGAACAATATTTTTTTCTTAACAATTCAAATTTAAATTTAAATTCAAATTCAAATTATCCAAATTTCGTCAAAAAATTTTCTAACTCCCTAAATTTTCGAAAAATTTCGCCAACGTCTCCTTTTCATGGCTAGCTCGGTACGACTACAAAATGGCACCATGGCCCTCCCAGATTTCAAAAAGAACAAGAAAAGCCAAGCGGCTGGACAAGCAAGTCATTAAATTTCATACTGAAATTTAAATACATACCTTTCTGAGCAATCCAAATTTATTTTCGAAATCAAAATCCCAATTCCTTTTCCTCTTAACATACCTGTATATCCTGTTTATCATTTTGCGTATTCCTTTACAAAAGTTTGAATACTTACTACTTATACCATCTTTACTTCACTATTGAAGTTATATATCCATTTTCGTAAATCTTACATTTTCAATTTCATTTGAATTCAATTTATGCTTCAATTCTATTTGGATTCAATTTTCCTGGCGAATATTGAATTTTATCAACTTTCTTTTATTCACGACTGATTCATATCACTATTTTAAATTAGTTTCATTCACTAATTCATTACAAATTCCAATTCATTTTATCTCGAACCATATTTTATTTCCACCTGTATTATCTTTAGTTCACTTCGAACTAATTTTAAAATTTTATTTCACACAATTCAAATTGGTTTTCAATATTCAATTTCAATTCCAGTTTTCTTATTCTTTTGTTCATTCCCTAATTTATTTTGTTTCCATATTCACTTTAATTTAACTCAATTCTTTAAGTTAAATTCATTCTATCAAAATTCAAATTATATAAGTTATCAACTCATAAACAGTTTTAGTAAATCTTTCAAAGTTTTAAACAATTTCTCAATATTTCAAAATCACCTTTGAAATCAATTATTTCCAAAATCAAACTATTTTGACTTTAACTTTTCTTCAAGTTAAATTTTATTCTAACAACTTCAAATTTGTAAGTTGTCAAACTCAATTATATTTTATAAATAATTTATATAGGATTCTAGAGTATTTCTATCTTTTCAAAAGCATTTTAGAAATCAATTCAATTTATCTTTTGAATTCCCAGAACCAAACCCATTTTTCCAAACAATTTTAATTTAAAATAATTCGGTAGAAATTCCTCTTTTGGAAAATCGAAAATGAACATCGATGATGCGGCAGTCATCGCCGAAGTTATTTTCCAGCGAGCGAAAAGAGTTTAGAGCCTTTATCCCTCCAAATCATTTTCCAAAACTTTTGAAATTCATTTTTCAAACTAAAAAGGGATTTAATTTCCAAAATTTCAAATCTTTTCAAAAACATTTTTCCAATATTCTTCTGGAATTCTATTTCAAATTATAAATCACATTTATAATTTATATTTACAAATCCTATTTGTATATGGATTTATTTCTTCATAACAATGATAACAGTTTAATATTATCATCTCCTAACAACCAAGCAACCATATACTATATATATAATTTACAGAAAATGATTCCATTTATATACAAAAATAATTTGGGTAAAATTATCTCATTTACCCTTTTAAAACAATATCGTGTCGAATTGTTCTGTACAAGTGTTTAGAGATCCCTATCGATATAGTTATACAGACTATACCGACAAGAATCAATATACCACTCAACAAACCAATCATCACAAAATAAAGCAATTTATATATTCACTAATAAACACGCGCTCATATCTATTATTGCACTCAAACTCATTCTAGAGTACTACTGACTCTATCTTTAATGAGTAATCCCCAAAAGAGCCAAGGTTGTCGCTTAACCAAATGCTCTGATACCAATCTGTAACGACCCGATTTTTCGACTTCCGAAAGTCGACATCAATACGTCCACCGTATCAAATGCCGCACAGTTGAATGCCGAAAAATCAAACCGTTCGGGTTAAAGAAGTAAAAGATAGAAGAAGAAACAGAAACAATAACAGAATCTCACATTTCGCAGCGGAACAACATATAATAGGTAAATGAATAATCTTTAAAATAAAGAACTATATCGGTTTTATACATACATCATCAGAGTTTATAACGACACAATACAACACTGGCATTCATTAGAACTTGCTTACATGAAAACTTGACTTGCACCAAACCATACGCAGCGGACAACATATAATATAAGTGATACATGTCGCATCCAGCTTCAACTCTTGATCACCACAGCAACTTCTTGACTTTGCTTCCGAATAACTAATAACCTGACTCTAGGCTGCCCCTGTGGAAAATTATGGGCACCCAGAGTTTAGAAAGGGAACAATAAACTCCAGGTCAGTCATGGGACTGGTGTGATATCTAAAAACAGTAAGAAATAAAAAGAAATCTTCTATGCTTTTGGAAAATGAAACTACCGTAAGGCCTCCCACCGTACACACAATGCAAACGCAGAATTAGAGGAGATTTCTTTAGATTGTCAAATACGCTTAATACGCAAAATCCTTTTTAATATTATCATTAGTGCACAGTGGAAAAACATTTGCAAGTATAATATTAATCTTATCCAACATACGTATCGTTATAGTATGCCTACTATAGCTACCATATTAGATGGCAGGTTCTACAATTAAAACCGTACAAGGCGCATATTGGTGATTGGATTTCCAACAAATGGTCAGGCTAAGGAACTTCCTAGGCCATATGGGTACGCCTCTGGAGGGACGCCTGAGAACTTAACCGGATCTCTTCCAACATAAGGCCGGGTTACCTCTGTAACTAGGTAACTACTACACGAGTATGCCATCCCCCGGTCGTTTGCGACCTTTATCGTAGGATCCTCAACACCAACAAGCACAAAGTAATAAATTTGTAGCATTCACATAGGTTAAATATCTAGGCTCCATACCATGATACCACCTCTTTCCATAAGGAAATGACATACTTTCGGTGGTGTTACCCTCAAATAACCTTGCTGCATCCTTCATGTTTTGACCATTCCGGGTTGTGAGGTCCGACGAACTCTCGTCCACAAAGCTACGCTTTTCACAAAAGCCATGCTTCGATCAGCAAATGATCAACAACACTTCGTATGCCACATTACCAATTTGAGAATATATCACTAGTAACCATCAACTACATAACCTCTGAGCTCGTACTTCTCAGAGAAGGGTGTTAAGTTAAGAGAATAAATTCTCCGTCACTAACAGAAATGTATTTGATAGAAACCAGCTTTACATCTCAAAGTGTGACGCCAGACACTCATCCATACAAGTCCGTTCCAGGATCAAACGGAAACCAAAGGCACTACAAAGAAGCCCTTGCAAATCCGGATATTCACTAATCACGTCCGGAATCCCCATCACAAAAGGTGATAAAATCTCTATACCGGAGCAACCCGGTGCAGAGACATTCGATAGGTAATCCTTTCGCTTTCGAAAATACCTGGTCTTCAACACCATCTTCAAATGCAATCCCATTTCATCGTATCATTATTCGAAATGAGTTTTATGACACAAAGTCCTCTCTCGGCTAATCCAAATAACGAGCGCTTATTTTAAAAGTAAGTGTTACATTCAGATTTCAACAAATCACAACAATTTTTACTTTGATCTTTTAAACAAAAGATCCATCACAATTACAAAGGTTCGATGTGGTTTTAGAATATCCATTTGGAATCCGACCCCGGTAGCATCGAAATTCAAATGTCATTAAAAAGGCCAATATTGATAATTGGTTATTTAACTATCAATC
Source organism: Allium cepa (assembly GCA_030765085.1). Classification (NCBI taxonomy): domain Eukaryota; kingdom Viridiplantae; phylum Streptophyta; class Magnoliopsida; order Asparagales; family Amaryllidaceae; genus Allium; species Allium cepa. Next base: position 490,348,958 of record CM060934.1, on the reverse strand, counting down.
ATCATTCACAACAATCACTGGATTTTAAATAATTTTCCCCCAATTATTATTTTCAAAATATCTTCGCAAGATATAATTTTAACACTTCAACCATTCGAAAATAAATTTCAAATTACTTTCCACATTTCAATCCTTTGGAAACAAATTTCAAATCATTTTTCCTTCTGCGGAATAAATTTTCAAATATTTATTCATTTCCACTGAAAATCTGTCGAATTCAAATAATTTGAAATAATTTAAAATACTTATCCTAAATATACTTGGAAATATTTAAAATAAAACTATTTTAAAACACTTGCTTAAATATTAATTATGACAATATTATACCAATGCATCATATAATACTTCATGTCCAAACTAATTTTAAAATAAAATTAGTAGATAGACTATAAATATTTAAATAACTATTTTCTAAATCAAAAATCAATTTAATCTTTAAAATAATTCCTTCTATAATTAATTAATTAATATTTACTTTAAAGATTTAAAACAATTCCCAAAAATAATTTCTCCAACAATATTATTTCAAATCAATTTCTAGAACTTTTAATTTATACTTCAAAAGCTACTTTAAAAATATACTCGGCTTTTCAGGGAAGAATTCTCTTTCCATTTCAAAATGGTCCACTTATATCAATTAATAAATCTTCTCGATTTATTTTAATTTACATTCCAAATCTGTCAATTTCTTTCCACACTTTTAAAAATAAACTATAACGATCCTGACTCGACCTTCGAAAATCGGCACCCATACTTCACTTGTACTCGAATGTCGCAGATTCAAATGCCAAATCTGGTTCGCCGGAGCTTATAACACATCAAGTACCACAACACAGCGGAATAAAATGAATAATATCATTGATACAACAATGAATACAATATCTAATACAATATGATACAACAGTATCATAGACAAATATACAACAACGGAAAATGATAACGACGGAAGAGATAACTCAAATATGATCTTCGATGAAGACTAAATCCACAATCTGCAACTCCAGACCAAAAGCTCATCCAAAAGTTTCGAGGACTCCAATCCAATAAGCTTGAACCACCATCATCAATGACTTAAGCAAGATCAGTCGTCCAAAGATTAAAGAAGATTCCAAAAGACTGAAAGCTATCGAATCTACACCTAATATTTGATTATCTGAAAAGCCCAACTCTAGACTTCCCGTGTGGTAAATTGTGGGCACCCAGAGTTTAGGAAGGGAACAATAAACTCTGAGTCAGTCATAGGACTGGTATGAGCAAACAAAAACAGTTTTATCTTAAAAAAACAACAAAAGTTTTAAATTTGAAATTCGCAATGCTTTTTGGAAAATGAAACTACCATAAGGCCTCCCACCGCACACACCATGCAAACGCAGAATTGGAGGAGATTTCTCCTTATGATAGTCAAAAATGCTTGATACGCGAAAAACCATTTGATATTATTATCAGTGCATAGTGGATTGCATTTGCAAGTATAATATTAATCTTCAGCATAGACATTTCGAACTATGCCTACTATAGCTGCCATCTAAACAGTGGTGACCATTATAAGTAAATGGCAAGTTATATAACTAAAATCATACACGGTGCGTATTGGAGATTGGATTTCCAACAAATGGTCAGGCCAAGGAATTTCCCATTGCTACATGGGTACGCCTCTAGAGGGATGCACCAAGAACTTACCAAGCTCTCTGCCAACACAAAGCCGTTTTACTCCCCTTCTCGGGAGTAAAACCTAAGATATGCCATCCCCGGTCGTTTACGACCTTTATCCGAGGATCCTTAACTACAAAACAACATCACACGGTAATAAATTTACAGTGTCCACATGAGTTAAGTATCTGGGCCTCATACCATGATACCACACTTTTCCAGAAGGAATGGACTTACCCTAGGGGCGCGACCCCTGCAACCTTGCCGCATCTTTCCTGTTTCGACCATTTTCGGGGTGTGAGGTCATGATGCAGTCTCGTCCACAAAAGCTACGCTTTTCCACAAAGCCATGCTTTGATCAACAAATGATCAGCAGCACTTCGTATGCCACATTAACAAATTAGGAATGTATCACTAGTAACTATCAACTACATAACCTCCGAGCTCGTACGTCTCAGAGAAGGGTGTTAAGCTAAGAGAATAAATCTCCGCCACCAAACAAAAATGTATTTGATAGAAACTAGCTCTACATCTGAAAGTGTAACGTCAGACACACAACCATGCAAGTCTGTTCCGGGTCCCAAAAAAACCGAAGGCACTTCCAAAGAAGCCCTTGCACTCCGGGAATTCCCAATCCCGGTCGGACTCCCATCACATATGGAGATCTCTATACCGGGAACAAATCGATGCAGAGTCGTTCAACAGGTCATCCTTTCGTTCTCGAAAATACACGGTCTTCATCATCGGTCTTCAAATGTTATCCATAACGTCGTATCATTATTCGGAATGGGTTATATGACACAAGGTCCTCTCCCGACTAAACCGAATAATGAGCGCAATATTTAAAAACATATGGATATTAGAATTTCACTTAAGTCACAACTTATTACCCTAAAACTTTTCTTCAAATGGTATAAACAAATTTACCATTTACAAATCTTTAAACAAAAAGATTCACTTAACAAAGTTCACCAATATTTCACAAAGATTCATTCACAGCTTTCCAAACAATTCCATTTCAAATTGGATTAACTCTTCCAATTATTAAACCAAAGACTCAATTTATAGCTTTCAAAACTATTTCCAAAGATCCATTTATAACTTCCAAAACAGTTCCCATTTCAAATCTTTTATATAAAAAAATACACCATTTAAAATCCTCTTCGATTTCAAAATAAAGTTTAACAATCTTTCACAAAGGTTCATTAATAGCTTTCAAAACAATTCACAATTTCATTTCAAACTTGAAATTTTTCACCAAAAATTAGAAATCCTTTCTTTATATGAAAGCTATTGTTATTTGAAACAAATAGCTTTTGTTTCGGAAAAATTCGGTTGCATTTGTACAAGTTAAAGCCCTTCTAGTATAAAACTTGGGTTAAACTTAAATTCTCAAAACAATACCTTTTAAAATGGTTTAAACTCATATAAACACTTTTATAACTTGTATAAACTTTTTAAACCATAATTACCAAATGTAGAATTCAATTTCAAATTTAAATTCAAATCAAATTGTTTCAAAACTTGATCAAGTTATTCAAAATAACTTTTATTTTTGAAATTCCTTTTCAAAAGCTTTCAATTCCATTTCCAACACTATTTTAGATTCAAAAATTCAATCTTTAAAATCATTAAAAATCTGTGACTTAACCAATTTCCTCATGGAATCTATATTTGTGTGTGTATGGTGTAGTCCAGGGGTTTTACATAATAGTGCAACAACATCAATCATCACAGATTTAATCACATCAATATCGATAAGCGATATAATCTATAACGCTTATCTTCCATTCACAGATAAATAATATACATTAATCATAGATAAATAAATTACATTCATCACAGCTTGAATTCAAATGACGAAGCATCACACAGTAGAGATATAAAACAATTCACGACATTCAATAGAATTCAAACATACATTAGTAAGATCAATTAGTTATCTGATTAATTCGAATCAGATTGACCACTAATCCTAGTTAATTAATATTAATTACAAACCTTAATCATTAATTAACCCTTAATGATTTAGTAATTAACCTTTAATGATTATTCTCAAATTAATTACCTTAATTAATTAATCCTTAAATTAATTATTGTTTAATCACTTAATTTATCAACCTTTAATCAAAAATTAATTACTTTTAATTACATAATTATAATTGAGTAATTAATTATCTTTAATTACTTTTATATGTTAATCAATCTCTAATTAAAGAAATCAACCATTAATTAATCACATAAAATTAATTAATCACATTAATTAATAAATCTTTAAGTAAGTAAGTAATCAATCCCTTTTAATTACATTGGATAATTATCTTCCTAAATTCCATTCATCAATCAATTATAATTTAATTACTTTCATTAAGTAATAAATATTAAAGCTTTCATCATTAAAAATTTAATTACTTTCATTAAGTAATAAATCTTTCATCATTAAAAATTTAACTAAAAGATAATCCATTTATCTTAAATAAATAAACCTTGTAATTTATTTTCATTAACAATTTAATTAACTTAGATTAAAGTTAGTTAACAAATAAAACATCTTTTATTAATTAACCTCTTAATATTATTTAGTTTACTTTAAAATAAACCTTAAAACTTGATAATACTTTTGCTTTGAACTTAAAAAAAACGATTAACTAAATTCCAATGCAAACCCGGGTCCAAAGATTAAAAGACTCTAGTAAAACCCGAGGCACTCATGCAATACTCTTTTCTTCGAGAAAAACCATCTTCAGCTTTGAGGCATGACTCGAGCTGCTCCTTTCTTCCCCAAATCTGCATCATCTCCAGACATACGAACTACACGCATGCACATGCACACGAACGCCCACCACCTCCGGCCACCATCATGATCCTCAGCAAGTCGACAACGATGTCCTCACACCATCGAGCTATTCAGCAATGTCGATCGAATCACCAAAACAAAATCGAGCTTTCGGCTGCAAACCAGGGAACCAGACCTCATCAGAAAACTCCTCGCTTCGACGCCTCCGACCGCCAGCCACCATGCCTTTACGTCCTGAACCCCACCACTCACCCACGAAGCTATCCCCCGCGGTGCGATCGATCACGACACACCACAGCCGACGAAATATCCATGTTTTCGCCGTCGAACAAAACTGAAGCTTAAACCCTATCTTATTAACGTTCAACCACCACGTCCACTAATAATTTCCATTCTCATTTTCTGATGATCCTTGACTTCTAAGCTAGCTATGGCCATGACCCCATGACCAACAATCCGCGCGATCGCCATAGTTTGCCAGAAACCCATTTCACCTTCAACTCACGAGTTCACCCAAATTACTCAACTAAAAATCTTGATATTTATCTCAAAATCTATCATTTTTCTCAATATTTCAAATTATGTAATCATAGATAGAAATTAATTTGATCAATTTTAACCCAGGTTTTCATTTCACTGTAATATATAAATTTGTGAGATAAATACCCAACCATTATACTTGAAACAATTTTTAAAATTGATATTACCTGGTTATAGTCATTTTTCATTTAGAAGTCAAGGTTTAAAATTTATTGTATATGGAGTTTTGAATTAAATTTGGGTGTATCTAAACCTGTGTACAACGGAACATGTGATGACCCGACTTACTATCCATAAAAAGTCGTATCATCTTGAAGAAAGAAAGGGATAGAAAGGAGAAAAGATAGAGAAGAAAGTAGAAATAACTTCAGAATCTCAACAGCGGAACGAATAAATTGTATTAATCACATAAATATTACATAATATACAATATCCATCAGAGTTTCACAGATAATACATCACATACTAGGCAGTTATAAACACCTATCTAGTTATACAATTCAATACACAATGCAACACAGAGATACCAACACAGAGGAATACTATATATATATATATATATATACACACATACACACACAATGCAGAAGCCTCCTGTTCCATTGCTCCTCCAGAATTCGTCAAAGTTAACCCAAATCCCTTGGCTACTGGTAAAAATTTGAGTACCCAAGAGTTTAGGAAAAATGGAAATAACTCTGGGTCAGAAATGGGTCTGGTGTGAGTAACAGGTTAAAGTTGCTTAATTTTGAAAAACATTTGAAAACAAAAGGTATCACTTAAGACTTCCCACAAATAAACATGGTAAGTATTTACCTTACGCTAACCAAATCATTTTATAGGAAATTCTGTGATATTATAATAGGTTCTAGGGTTTTCAAGTAAATAGAAAATAGCTGAAATTGTTACATCTATTAAATTCCAGCCACTAGCCACAAAAGTGGGCAATACAAATCAAAACCGTAGGGTCTCGTAGGGAAAATGGGTTTCCATCAATGACAGGGCTACTGGGGTACCGCCCGTCACAGTACGTAGCCTAGATCACCGTACCGAGGAGCCACCCTAACTCCTCTGCAACACAAAGCCGGAACCATTCCTTGCTGAACAGTCCCAAACAAGATAACCCCGGCAGTTGGAGCTCAAAACTGCCCACACAGCCGAAATAAAAGGGACATCTAGACAGGGGTATATCTCATCCTGCTTGGGCATGACCCACCTAACCTTGCTGCACCTCCCTTGTTTTAGCCATTCCCGGTTGATGAGGCTTGAGGCTGCGATTACCTTTAGAGAACACATCTCTTAGAATGCTCATCGCCAACCTGATGATGTTCTTAAAGCATTCAATCCATACAAGTTTGTTCCGGGTTCGAACGAAACCGAAGGCGTTATCTCGTTACACTCATTTTGGAATCACCTTCAGAGTTAACGACGGTAACCCTTGCATTCTGAATCTTCACTTGAGAATTCACGATCTAACGTTTAATTTGGATCGATGTGGTTTTCGGATGTCCAAATATGGAAACCCGATCCCGGTCTCATCGAAATCCAAACGCCATCTTTTAAGGCCAAGTTGTTTTAAAGTTAAAATAGTTTAATTCAATTATCCATATACACACAGATAGATAATTCACAATATAACAATAGATAATCAACATTAACATCATAAACAGATAATCCATATTATCATTATAAACAGATAATCCATATTATCATCATACTTAAATCAAAGCATATATTTCACACAGCATCATTTATTTCATATTTGAGATCTCAAACCATTCAAGATAAACAATATCATCCATCCATACATAAGCAATCACATCAGCTATAATTAATTTAAAATGAATTACATTAATTACTTCATCTCTAATTAATTTAAAGTAAATTAAATTAATTACTTCACCATTATAAATTTTGCTTATATCACTATTAATCAATTACCAATTAATTAATTTATCATCATCCAATTTAATTAACCATCCTTGATTAATTGTCTTTAATTACATTCAAGTAATTATCCTTTAATTATTTTCACAAATTAATTATCCTTAACTAAACACAGAAATTAACCTTTGATTACTTCATAAATTAATTAACTATAATTAATTACATTAATATTTAATTACAGTATTAATTGCTCTTTAATCACTTATTATTGATTAATCTTAATTGATCAACCCTTAATTACATAATTAATTATATTTATTAATGATTTCTAATTACATTTTAATTAATTATCCAATTTAAATCAATTACCTTAAGTAATTAATCTTCAATTAAACCATATTTATTAATCACCCCTGATTAATACCATTCAGTAATTAACTACCCATAATTACAACATCAAATAAATTAATTACCCCTCAATTAATTTTCTTTAAATTAATCCCTTGATTAATTTTACAAAGTAATTATACTCAAATTGCCTTCATCATTAAATCATCCTCAGTTAATTACATCCAGTAATTATCATTAATTACTTCCCTAAGTAATTATACTTATCACATCCTCAAATAATTATTTAAATTAATTAAACTTAATTAATTAACTTAAACAATTCATATTAAACTGAATTAATTACAATGAGTAGTTAATTCCTTAATTACTTCCATTAAGTAATTATACTTAAACAATTCATAATTGATTGTCTTTAAATTAATTAATCTAATTAATTATTAAAAATTAATCATATTACTTCATTTTTAAACAATTCTAGTTAATGACCTTCATTAATTATTTACAATTCTTTAATTACTTTTCTAAAGTAATTAACTAAGATTCATCATTATTAATTACCAATTAATTAATTTTTAATAACTCATTAATTAATCCAATATTATTTAATTAGTTAAGTGTTAATTGTAACATATTTTATCCTTAATTAATTTATTAATTAATTACTAATCATTAATATAAATTCATCTTATTTAATTAGTGATCCTTAATTACCAATTAATTTATCCTCAATTAATTAACTTAATCCTTAATTAACTAATTTAAACTCTTAATTACTAAATTAATTAATCCAAATCATTAATTATCCTTAATAATTACAAATCATTAAATCTCCATTTATTTAAAGATAAAAACATTTTTCTTATTGATGATCAATTTATCATTAACGAGGTATTATTTACTTTCAAACTTCACTTTTAAATTTCATTTTTAATCTAAGATTTAAAATTAAAACAAATTAACTTTAATAAGTTTAAAACAATTTCGAAACCTATTTAATTTCACAAGTTAAAGAATTATTTATCTTATAATAGAAGATTAAAAGAATTTAAAACCCAATTCCACTTAAATTCAAATCAATTTAAAAATTCACTTTATCATTCAAATTTGTTAAAACAATCTAAATTTAAAAGCTTTATTTTATTTCAAGACTAAGATTCAAATTTATATTTGAATCCAGATTTAAATCTTTTATTTTAAACTTCACTTACAATTTAAACTTCACTTTTAAAAATCCAAACTACTTAAGCCTTTTTAAAATAGTTACAACAATTTAGATGAAAACTTTATTTATTTTTAAATTAAGATTCAAAACTAACTTGAACCAGATTAAACTTGGATTTAAACTTATTTTTAATCTTTTCTTTTTATTTAAACTTAGCTTTTAAATTCTATCTTTAAATTTTAAAAATAGAGCAACAGGTTTCTTGTAAAACCTGTAATCATGCAATCGACCCGAGGCACCTTTCAGCTGCTTCGAGTCCAAAACCCCACTTACCCGAGCAAAACAATTAGCTACTTCGAGTCGAAACCTTATCAACTCGAACAACTCAAAATCCACTTTACCAGGATTTACCGTGCACCGTGCACATACACGGTGACGCTGGTCATCACCGGCCATCATTGACGATCTCCCTACGTCGATCCATACTCCAGCAACACTCCCCGATCATCAGATCATGCTTTGACCCTCGAATTCGAGTTCGAGAACCTTAAACCCAAACCTGCAAACTGAAGCCACCACCACACCCAAACCTGGAAACGCCTCGCTTGCAATATTCCGACCACCCGACGTTCTGCCACTTCGGCCATGCCTACTTCAACATCCAAGCTAACATCCCCCGAAGCTTCGACAGACTCGATCCACTATACACACCATAATGATCGATTAATTAAACACAGCCCAAAACTAGTGTTCTAAAAGGAATTCCACTTCCTCAACATCCCTGGTGAATTTCATCACCATCCACTATTTTTCCTAGCATCTCTGATCATTCCTCTATCTCCAAGAAAGACCACGATTACTCCGATCAACTTGATCACCAGAAAAACCAAATATACCCATTCCAGTTCAAACCCAAACTGCACCTTTAATCCCAAACTAAAAATCTTGATTCTTGTGTTAAAAATCATATTTTGGTTGAAGTATTCGATTTGTAATACTGAATTTATCAAGTAAAAAGTTTGAGTTTTGATTTTACTTAATATGCTCTGTTATTTTAATACTTCCAGAGTCAAACAAACCTTATTTTAACTAACTTAGATTTTTAAACATTAATTTGGGTTAAATCAAACAATATTTGTTTGATAATCAGATCTTATCAAGAACTAGATCATGTGGAAGGAATTTTTAAATAAAAACTTGAGCCTAGAAAACAAAGCAGAGCACAATATATAAACACAGTATACACACAATTAGATATTCACATATATACACAGACATACTTATACATATACTCACAAACATATTATTTTCAGAGATGAGTATGCAATAGAATTTATAAACTTAAACTATTTAAATTTGTGATGTTACTCACCATTGTTTTACGAAGATGGACAGAGTACTTCTGTTTGAAAACAGCCTTGAACTTTTTAAAACTGTAAAATGTTTTTCCTTGATCTTCCTCTACATCTTCTTGCTTTTGTTTAGTTGTATAATGTTGCTTAAGGTTATAAGACAGTAGTGCTTATGTGTTCTCTGATATGCAAAGTTTTGATGAATGAAAATGAAACTGGAATGATGTAAATATGTAGAAAAGAGTTTTGCATTGGTTAGGCATTTACTGGTATAGGCTTTTTCTTTGTCTTTATTATTATTTTTTAACTTATCAGGCAAGATTCTTATTTTGGAGGCTGAAATGATTTTTGAAAACTTCGAATTGACTTTGTTTGTGCTAGCATTGAATGCATGAGTACTTTATGTCTCATACTTATCTTATTTGTATACATAGATATTTTCTTTTGTCCTATTTCTTTCTTTGTTTATTTTTGCCTTATATCTATTTACATGTTACATATATACAAAGCCTGGTTTTCTTTCATACCTTATTTACATAATATTTTCTTTAATACTTGTTCTTATATCTTTATTTTACAGGCATATACATATATTTCACTTGCCTGGCTTGCTTTTATACTTCATGTACATAATATAAAGTTGTTTTAGTTATTTGTTATAAATTTTAACTTAAGTATTTAGTTCTATTGCTTATTTTTATCACTCTTTTATTTTAAAACTATAAAATACTTAATTTACTTATTATTATATTTTCATGCTTATGTTAATATCATACATTTGATTTATACTTAAGTTTAATATTTATAAAGTTTATTTTATTTCAAACATTTTTGAAAGATTTTATTTAAAATTTTCAAATCACGGCCTCCTCCAAAATACACATATATATAAATCTATTTGAAATAACAATTTCTATTTATATTAAAAAAAATCCATTTGTAAAAACATTTCATCATTAATATTGTTAAATATAACTCATTATTAAATTAAAATAATTCATAAAAGAATTTGTCTCTTATTTAATAAATTACTTATTTTATCAGCTATAATTAAAAAGAACAAAACAAACTTTTTGTTTAAATTTAAACTTTGGCTAGAATCATTTTAAACAATTAAATTAATCTTGAGTATTTTAAAATCATATGGTTATTTATTTAATATTAACTTAAATCAAATTTCCAAATTACCAAAAATATTAGAATTAGAAAACATGCCTTTATTTATTAAATTTAAAACAAAGTTTATCTATTTACAATATATACAAATATATATACATTATAAATAGAAAATAATTTAATTAGCTTTTAAAAGATAAATCTACCATTTAAATATTTATTTAAGAAGATTATTAAATCAATTCAAATTTATTATTAACAATATTATCAAATTAATTTAATTTTAACACAGATTATTAAATTGATATTGCCAAAAATTTCGGGATATCACATTCCCCTCTTAAAAGAATTTCGTCCCCGAAATTTAAAACAAAAGTAATTTAATAATCCAATTAAAGATTAAATTTTAAAACACAAGCATATATCAATCATATGCTAACAACCATAGCAACCAATTTGTCCAATCAAACAAATCTAATTATCCATACAAAATTCTGGATAGAATTTTCTCGAGTTTCTCAAGTATAAATACCGGAATACTCGCACTACAGAATCCAAACAATCAATACTACTAAGCTACAGAACTTCCACTCATCTAGATCTACAAAAAAAGTCAAGATATCAGACCAAACTCAAGTCTGATTCAACAACCAAAACACCCTCAAAGATACGTAAAACACAACGAATTCCAGTTATCCAAACTGGCAATTCGCTCCTGAAGACTAAACACTAATACTAAAAAGAACAACAGAAAAAGATCCAAATATCTCGGAGCTAGCTTCCCAATCTTTTCCAATCTTATAGCTCCCGTGGATTGGAGAAAACCCCAACAACAATGAAGTCTCTAACTTCGAATTCCAATTTCTCGGTTTCTTATCCAGAAAACTCTTCTAACGATCCTGGGCTGCCTACATCCTTCCTGATCAGCTCAACCCTTACTAATGCCCACAGAAAAAAACTGAACCAAAAACAATCTAACAAAATGATCTACTCAAGATCAATTCAAAACTCAGAACACAAACTCAATTCCAAAATCAGAAGACTGATCTCACTTCCCCTATCAGGAAAAGATAAAACAGGTGCACTCCCAATCTGGCCTCAGATCCTGAAAAATTTCCTGTAGAAACTCTCTAATCCAAAGCACTGCAATTTTCAGTTGCTTCCACACCAAACAGCTGCCACCATGCTTCCACTGTGCAACTCTGACCAGAGCAGATGAAAATGCTGATGATGATCACGAGTATAAACTGGACAACACATCCCAAAACTATGGTTCAACAGATCCATAAAAAAAACTCAGAAGTTCCTCCAAAACCTGAGCTGCTTCACCAAATCCTCTTTCCAGAAACCATCCTACTACTAAGCTGAACCTCCAGTACCACTTCTGGAATCCAATCGATGCTAAACTCAATCTCCAGATGTAGATAAAACTCTGACTTCCAGAAGACATCCAGAAAATTCAGATAACCCAAGAGAATACTCAGCTATCGCAAGTCACTTTTGCGACCAATCCAGCCTAATTTCAAAGAACTCTTTACCAAACAGAACAGCCTACACTTAATAAGCCAATCCATCGAAGAAATGGAACCACTCAGCTGCTCCTGAAATTACCACAAGAAAATCTGCTAAGCCAGAAGATCTCCTTGACGGCACACGGAACACTCCGAGCTGTACTGCTGAATCAGATGGCAAAGACTTCCTATCCAAAGCTCTTCGAGAAATTAGGACCTCAAACCAAACAGAAACACCCTGCTGAACTTAGCTACAACACCGAAGCAGACACACTTCCTTAACTTGTTCCAACGAAACATCTTCGGAGACATCCATAGTCACTGTGTCTCATCACACATCTACTACATCCTGAGGTATCAAGATATCATGACTAGCTTCTGCCAAACCGACAGATCCAAACTCTAGCTCATCCAAACTTACACTTCAAAGATGAACTCAGAACCTTAACAGGTTTCCTTCAGAGATCGATGGAATCCTTACACCACCCAAAGTTCACTTGAGACGGTATTGGGTCTACAGTCTCGACAGTACACTTTCAACCTCAAACATTCAAACTCCAACCATTGGTAGTCGTGTTACTCACACCACTACCCTATCTACCTTTATAACTTATAATGGAAAACCCGAACAGCTAACCCAACGAATAGGTAGAAATATATATATATATATATATATATATATATATCAAAATTACAAATACGCTCTCTCAAGAAAGAAATCACTCAAGAGCCTAGGTATTTGCTCAATCTAGCGCTCTGATACCAACTTTGACGACCCGAGTTTCTATCCACAAAAAGTCGTATCATCTTGAAGAAAGAAAGGGATAGAAAAGAGAAAAGATAGAGAAGAAAGAAGAAACAACATCAGAATCTCAACAGGGGAACGAATAATCACATAAATATTACATAATATATAATATCCATCAGAGTTTCACAGATAATACATCACATACTAGGTAGTTATAAACACTTGTCTAGTTATACAATTCAATACACAATACAACACAGAGATAGCAACACAGTGCAATACTATATATATATATATATATATATATATATATCTACAACGCAGAAGCCTCATGTTCCATTGCTCCTCCAGAATTCGTCAAAGCTAACCTGAATCCCTTGGCTACTCGTAAAAAATTTGAGTACCCGAGAGTTTATGAAAAACAGAAATAAGCTCCGGGTCAGACATGGGTCTGGTGTGAGTAACAGGTTAAAGTTGCTTAATTTTGAAAAACATTTGAAAACAAAAGGTATCACTTAATACTTCCCACAAATAAACATGGTAAGTTTTTGCCTTACGCTAACCAAATCATTTTATAGAAAATTCTGTGATATTATAATAGGGTCTAAGGTTTTCAAGTAAATAGAAAATAGCCGAAATTGTTACATCTTTTAAATTCCAGCCACTAGCCACAAAAGTGGGTAATACAAATCAAAACCGTAGGGTCTCGTAGGGAAAATGGGTTTCCATCAATGACAGGGCTACTGGGGTACCGCCTGTCACAGTACGTGGCCTAGATCACCGTACCGAGGAGCCACCCTAACTCCCCTGCAACACAAGGCCGGAACCATTCCTTACTGAACAGTCCCGAACAAGATAACCCCGGCAGTTGGAGCTCAAAACTGCCCACACAGCCGAAATAAAAGGGACATCTAGATAGGGGTATATCTCATCCTTCTTGGGCATGACCCACCTAACCTTGTTGCACCTCCCCTGTTTTAGCCATTCCTGGTTGATGAGGCTAGAGGTTGCGATTACCTTTAGAGAACACATCTCTTAGCATGCTCATCGCCCACCTGATGATGTTCTGAAAGCATTCAATCGATATAAGTTCGTTCCGGGTTTGAACGAAACCGAAGGCATTATCTCGTTACACACATTTTGAAATCACCCTCAGAGTTAACTACGATAACCCTTGACTCTGAATCTTCACTAGAGAATTCATGACCTAACGTTTAATTTAGATCGATATGGTTTTCGGATGTCCAAATATGGAAACCCGATCCCGGTCTCATCGAAATCCAAATGCCATCTTTTAAGGCCAAGTTGTTTTAAAGTTAAAACAGTTCAATTCGATTATCCATATACACACAAATAGATAATTCACTGTTTGAGCCAAAAATGGTCACAAATCCCAAATACCGTGAAAGCACCAGTGTATGAACACAAATCAGCGATATTCAAGCACAATTATCAGATCTCAGCAAATAACAAACAACAATTCAGAAATAATGAACAAAGACATAAGATTTATAGTGGTTTGGCTATCTCCGGCCTACGTCCACTTCAAAGTTTTATCCTTTTATTGATTATCCTTGCTAGTTACAGATGATTACAGCTGTAGCAATGAAGAATTTCGAGTACAATAGTTATACTGAAGTATAGAAATGAATCCGACAGAGTCTGGTCGTCCGATAGCCAAAAGGTCCCTTTTCTGTAGGCTTCAGGAGGCTATTTATAGGCGTAGGAGGCTGAGATCGCGCTAAAACTTTGGGAGACTTCTTCTGGTACGTGAGTGGGCCCACGCGACCGATCCCACCAAGTTTCGACTCGATCTGTGATCGACACGAAGTGATTTCGTATCCATCAAAAAAAGATCCAATCGAGCTGAAACTTGGCAGGAACATTGCTTACCTTGTATGCAAACTGCTGTGAAAATTTTGTTGCATTTGGATCAGCGATTTGGGAGATACGATCGATACAAAATTTCAGTCTTCATATGTTGTTACGTTCGTATCCATTGGTTCGAATCCATTCCGTTCGACTCGACAGAAGCACGTGCGTGTGTGGTGACGTGTTGCGTAATCCCTGGGTTGATCCACCTTGGGTGCCGAGTTGAACGCTTCCTTCTTGGAGACGTGGACATGCATCCATGTTTTATGCTTCGTCCATATCCATAACTTCGCAACGGCATGTTCGTACCCATTGATTCGTGCTTCTCTTCGCATCGATTCTAGGAGTACACTTCGCATCGATCATTCACGAATTGATCGATATGAAACGACCATGGGGGTCATCGATACGAAGTGGTTGTGATGAAATGGATACGAAGTTTACCCTTATGATGGATACGAACGAGACCTTACCTGATGGATATGAACTTGGATAGCCTCCCATGGATACGAAAGTGTCGAAGTCCATCTGCTATCGATACGAGAGTATCGATTCGAAACATACCACCTCTTCCCATCCTGACCGATACGAAACCATCGAGTCGAACCAAAACCTGATCGATGCGAACCCATTGAGTCGAGTCCATGATGATCGATACGAGCAGTATCGATTCGAAGCCCTTCACTATGCTCTGCCTTTGATCGATACGAACACTATCGATTCGAAACAACATTTCAATCGATACGAAATGTATCGATACGAAACATCCTATGTCGATCGATGCGATACCATCGATACGAACCACCTTCTGATCGATGCGAAATGCATCGATACGAACCGTTCCTTGCGCGCCTTAATCCATCTATATGTTATGCATACGACCTCCGATTGATCTGAAACTTGAAGCATAGCTTCTCCTAGTCCTTATCATCATCTCCAATCGATTCTGTCTCGATCGGAGCTCAACCAAATTTTGACGTCATCGATTGCAGCCTTGATTCCAATCAGTCTCCAATCCCAATATCCATCATTCCTTGCCAATTTGTCGATATACCAGCCTTGACCAAAAGGTGGGATAACATTCACAATATCACTATATATAATCAACATTAACATCATAAACAGATAATCCATATTATCACTATAAACAGATAATCTATATTATCATCATACTTAAATCAAAGCATATATTTCACACAGCATCATTTATTTCATATTTGAGATCTCAAACCATTCAAGGTAAACAATATCATCTATCCATACATAAGCAATCATATCAGCTGTAATTAATTTAAAATGAATTAAATTAATTGCTTCATCTCTAATTAATTTAAAGTAAATTAAATTAATTACTTCACCATTATAAAATTTTCTTATATCACTATTAATCAATTACCAATTAATTAATTTATCATCATCCAATTGTTCAATATGATTAATCATCCTTGATTAATTGTCTTTAATTACATTCATGTAATTATCCTTTAGTTATTTTCACAAAATAATTATCCTTAACTAAACACAGAAATTAACCTTTAATTACTTTATAAATTAATTAACTATAATTAATTACATTAATCTTTAATTTCACTAATTAATTACTCTTTGATCACTTATTATTGATTAATTTATCTTAATTGATCAACCCTTAATTACATAATTCAATTATATTTAATAATGATTTCTAATTACATTTTAATTAATTATCCAATTTAAATCAATTACCTTAAGTAATTAATCTTCAATTAAACCATATTTATTAATCACCCCTGATTAATACCATTCAGTAATTAACTACCCTTAATTATACCATCAAATAAATTAATTACGCCTCAATTAATTTTCTTTAAATTAATCCCTTGATTAATTTCACAAAGTAATTACACTCAAATTACCTTCATCATTAAATCATCCTCAGTTAATTACATCCAGTAATTATCATTAATTACTTCCCCAAGTAATTATACTTATCACATCGTCAAATAATTATTTAAATTAATTAAACTTAATTAATTAACTCAAACAATTCATATTAAACTAAATTAATTACAATGAGTAATTAATTCCTTAATTACTTCCATTAAGTAATTATACTTAAACAATTCACAATTGATTATCTTTAAATTAATTAATCTAATTAATTATTAAAAATTAATCACATTACTTCATTTTTAAACAATTCTAGTTAATGACCTTCATTAACTATTTACAATTCTTTAATTACTTTTCTAAAGTAATTAACTAAGATTCATCATTATTAATTACCAATTAATTAATTTTGAATAACTCGTTAATTAATCCAATATTATTTAATTAATTAAGTGTTAATTGTAACTTATTTTATCCTCAATTAATTTATTAATTAATTACTAATCATTAATATAAATTCAATCTT
This sequence comes from Allium cepa, assembly GCA_030765085.1. NCBI lineage: Eukaryota > Viridiplantae > Streptophyta > Magnoliopsida > Asparagales > Amaryllidaceae > Allium > Allium cepa. The sequence continues at coordinate 490,331,580 of CM060934.1, read as the reverse complement.
ATTTAATTAATGATCCTTAATTACCAATTGATTTATCCTAAATTAATTAACTTAATCCTTAATTAACTAATTTAAACTCTTAATTACTAAATTAATTAATCCAAATAATTAATTATCCTTAATAACTACAAATCATTAAATCTCCATTTATTTAAAGATAAAAACATTGTTCTTATCAATTTATCATTAACGAGGTATTTAAAAACAATTTACTTTCAAACTTCACTTTTAAATTTCATTTTAAATTTAAGATTTAAAATGAAAACAAATTAACTTTAATAAGTTTAAAACAATTTAAAAATCCTTTTTAATTTCACAAGTTAAAGAATTATTTATCTTATAATAGAAGATTAAAAGAATTTAAAACCCAATTCCATTTAAATTCAAATCAATTTAAAAATTCACGTTATCATTCAAATTTGTTAAAACAATCTAAATTTAAAAGCTTTATTTTATTTCAAGTCTAAGATTCAAATTTATATTTGAATCCAGATTTAAATCTTTTATTTTAAACTTCACTTACAATTTAAACTTCACTTTTAAAAATACGAACTACTAAAGCCTTTTTAAAATAGTTATAACAATTTAGATAAAAACTTTATTTATTTTTAAATTAAGATTCAAAACTAACTTGAACCAGATTAAACTTGGATTTAAACTTACTTTTTAATCTTTTCTTTTTATTTAAACTTAGCTTTTAAATTCTATCTTTAAATTTTAAAAACAGAGCAGCGGGTTTCTTGTAAAACCTGTAATCAAGCAATCGACCCGAGGCACCTTTCAACTGCTTCGAGTCCAAAACCCCATTTACCCGAGCAAAACAATTAGCTACTTCGAGTCGAAACCTTATCAACTCGAACAACTCAAAATCCACTTTACCAGGATTTACCGTGCACCGTGCACATACACGGTGACGCTGGTCATCACTGGCCATCATCGACGATCTCCCCACGTCGACCCATGCTCCAGCAACACTCCTCGATCATCAGATCATGCTTCGACCCTCGAATTCGAGTTCGAGAACCTTAAACCCAAACCTGGAAACTGAAGCCACCACCACACCCAAACCTGGAAACGCCTTGCTTGCAATATTCCGACCACCCGACGTCTACCACTTCGGCCATGCCTACTTCAACATCCAAGCTAACATCCCCCGAAGCTTCGACAGACTCGATCCACTATACACACCATAATGATCGATTAATTAAACACAGCCAAAAACTAGGGTTCTAAAAGGAATTCCACTTCCTCAACATCCCTGGTGAATTTCATCACCATCCACTATTTTTCCTAGCATCTCTGATCATTCCTCCATCTCCAAGAAAGACCACGATTACTCCGATCAACTTGATTACCATAAAAACCAAATATAGCCATTCCAGTTCAAACCCAAACTGCACCTTTAATCCCAAACTAAAAATCTTGATCTTGTGTTAAAAATCATATTTTGGTTGAAGTATTCGATTTGTAATACTGAATTTATCAAGTAAAAAATTTGAGTTTTGATTTTACTTAATATGCTCTGTTATTTTAATGCTTCCAGAGTCAAACAAACCTTATTTTAACTAACTTAGATTTTTAAACATTAATTTGGGTTAAATCAAACAATATTTGTTTGATAATCAGATCTTATCAAGAACTAGATCATGTGGAAGGAATTTTTAGATAAAAACTTGAGCCTGGAAAACAAAGCAGAGCACAATATATAAACACAGTATACACACAATTAGATATTCACATATATACACAGAGACATAATTATACATATACTCACAAACATATTATTTTCAGAGATGAGTATGCAATAGAATTTATAAACTTAAACTATTTAAATTTGTGATGTTACTCACCATTGTTTTACGAAGATGGACAGAGTACTTCTGTTTGAAAACAGCCTTGAACTTTTTAAAACTGTAAAATGTTTTGCCTAGATCTTCCTCTACATCTTCTTGCTTTTGTTTAGTTATATGATGTTGCTTAAGGTTATAAGACAGTAATTCTTATGTGTTCTCTGATATGCAAAGTTTTGATGAATGAAAATGAAACTGGAATGATGTAAATATATAGAAAAGAATTTTGCATTGGTTAGGTATTTACTGGTATAGGCTTTTTCTTTGTCTTTATTATTATTTTTTATCTTACCAGGCAAGATTCTTATTTTGGAGGCTGAAATGATTTTTGAAAAATTCGAATTGACTTTGTTTGTGCTAGCATTGAATGCATGAGTACTTTATGTCTCATACTTATCTTATTTGTATACATAGATATTTTCTTTTGTCATATTTCTTTCTTTGTTTATTTTTGCCTTACATCTATTTACAGGTTACATATATACAAAGCCTGGTTTGCTTTCATACCTTATGTACATACTATTTTCTTTAATACTTGTTCTTATATCTTTATTTTACAGGCATATACATATATTTCACTTGCCTGGCTTGCTTTTATACTTCATGTACATAATATAAAGTTGTTTTAGTTATTTGTTATAAATTTTAGCTTAAGTATTTAGTTCTATTGCTTATTTTTATCACTCTTTTATTTTAAAAGTATAAAATACTTAATTTACTTATTATTATTTTATTTTCATGCTTATGTTAATATCATACATTTGATTTATACTTAAGTTTAATATTTATAAAGTTTATTTTATTTTAAACATTTTTGAAAGATTTTATTTAAAATTTTCAAATCACAGCCTCCTCCAAAATACACATATATATAAATCTATTTGACATAACAATTTCTATTTATATTAAAAAAATCCATTTGTAAAAACATTTCATCATTAATATTGTTAAATATAACTCATTATTAAATTAAAAGAATTCATAAAAGAATTTGTCTCTTATTAATAAATTACTTATTTTATCAGCTACATTTAAAAAGAACAAAACAAACTTTTTGTTTAAATTTAAACTTTGGCTAGAATCATATTAAACAATTAAATTTATCTTGAGTATTTTAAAATCATATGGTTATTTATTTAATATTAAATTAAATCAAATTTCCAAATTACCAATAATATTAAAATTAGAAAACATGCCTTTATTTATTAAATTTAAAAAAGTTTATCTATTTACAATATATACAAATATATATACATTATAAATAGAAAATAATTTAATTAGCTTTTAAAAGATAAATCTTCCATTTAAATATTTATTTAAGAAGATTATTAAATCAATTCAAATTTATTATTAACAATATTATCAAATTAATTTAATTTTAACACAGATTATTAAATTGATATTGCCAAAAATTTCGGGATATCACATTCCCCCTTTAAAAGAATTTCGTCCCCGAAATTTAAAACAAAGGTAATTTAATAATCCAATTAAAGATTAAATTTTAAAACACAAGCATATATCAATCATATGCTAACAACCATAGCAACCAATTTGTCCAATCAAACAAATCTAATTATCCATACAAAATTGTGGATAGAATTTTCTCGAGTTTCCCAAGTATAAATACCGGAATACTCACACTACAGAATCCAAACAATCAATACTACTAAGCTACAGAACTTCCACTCATCTAGATCTACAAAAAAAATCAAGATATCAAACCAAACTCAAGTCTGATTCAACAACCAAAACACCCTCAAAGATACGTGAAACACAATGAATTCCAGTTATCCAAACTGGCAATTCGCTCCTGAAGACGAAACACTAATACTAAAAAGAACAACAGAAAAAGATCCAAATATCTCGGAGCTAGCTTCCCAATCTTACCCAATCTTATAGCTCCCGTGGATCGGAGAAAACCCCAACAACAATGAAGTCTCTAACTTCGAATTCCAATTTCTCTGTTTCTTATCTAGAAAACTCTTCTAACGATCCTGGGTTGCCTACATCCTTCCTGATCAGCTCAACCCTTGCCAATGCCCCCAGAAAAAAACTGAACCAAAAACAATCTAACAAAATGATCTACTCAAGATCAATTCAAAACTCAGAACACAAACTCAATTCCAAACTCAGAAGACTGATCTCACTTCCCCTATCAGGAAAAGATAAAACAGGTGCACTCCCAATCTGGCCTCAGATCCTGAAAAATTTCCTGTAGAAACTCTCTAATCCAAAACACTGCAATTTCCAGTTGCTTCCACACCAAACAGCTGCCACCATGCTTCCACTGTGCAACTCTGACCAGAGCAGATGAAAATGCTGATGATGATCACGAGTATAAATTGGACAACACATCCCAGAACTATGGTTCAACAGATCCATAAAAGAAACTCAGAAGTTCCACCAAAACCTGAGATGCTTCACCAAATCCTCTTTCCAGAAACCATCCTACTACTAAGCTGAACCTCCTGTACCACTTCTGGAGTCCAATCGATACCAAACTCAATCTCCAGATGCGGCTAAAACTCTGACTTCCTGAAGACATCCAGAAAATTCAGATAACCCAAGAGAATACTCAGCTATCGCAAGTCACTTTTGCGATCAATCCAGCCTAATTTCAAAGAAAAAACTGTTCTCTCTTTACCAAACAGAACAGCCTACACTTAATTAGCCAATCCATCGAAGAAATGGAACCACTCAGCTGCTCCTGAAATTACCACAAGAAAATCTGCTAAGCCAGAAGATCTCCTTGACGGCACATAGAACACTCCGAGCTGTACTTCTGATTCAGATGGCAAAGACTTCCTATCCAAAGCTCTTCGAGAAATTGGGACCTCAAACCAAACAGAAACACCCTGCAGAACTTAGCCACAACACCGAAGGAGACACACTTCCTTAACTTGTTCCAAAGAAACATCTTCGGAGACATCCATAGTCACTGTGTCTCATCACAAATCTACTACATCCTGAGGTATCAAGATATCATGACTAGCTTCTGCCAAGCCGACAGATCCAAACTCTAGCTAATCCAAACTTACACTTCAAAGATGAACTCGGAACCTTAACAGGTTTCCTTCATAGATCGATGGAATCCTTATACCACCCAAAGTTCACTTGAGACGGTATTAGGTCTACAGTCTCGACAGTACACTTTCAACCTCAAACATTCAAACTCCAACCATTGGTAGTCGTGTTACTCACACCACTACCCTATCTACCTTTATAACTTATAATGGAAAACCCGAACAGCTAACCCAACGAATAGGTAGAAATATATATATATATATATATATATATATATATATATCAAAATTACAAATACGCTCCCTCAAGAAAGAATTCACTCAAGAGCCTAGGTATTTGCTCAACCTAGCGCTCTGATACCAACTGTGACGACCCGAGTTTCTATCCATAGAAAGTCGTATCATCTTGAAGAAAGAAAGGGATAGAAAAGAGAAAAGATAGAGAAGAAAGAAGAAACAACATCAGAATCTCAACAGGGGAACGAATAATCACATAAATATTACATAATATACAATATCCATCAGAGTTTCACAGATAATACATCACATACTAGGTAGTTATAAACACTTGTCTAGTTATACAATTCAATACACAATACAACACAGAGATAGCAACACAGCGGAATACTATATATATATATACATACATACATATATATATATATATATATATATATATATATATATATATATCTACAACGCAGAAGCCTCATGTTCCATTTCTCCTCCAGAATTCGTCAAAGCTAACCTGAATCCCTTGGCTACTCATAAAAATTTGAGTAGCCGAGAGTTTATGAAAAACTGAAATAAACTCCGGGTCAGACATGGGTCTGGTATGAGTAACAGGTTAAAGTTGCTTAATTTTGAAAAACATTTGAAAACAAAAGGTATCACTTAAGACTTCCCACAAATAAACATGGTAAGTTTTTACCTTACTCTAACCAAATAATCTTATAGGAAATTCTGTAATATTATAATAGGGTCTAGGTTTTTCAAGTAAATAGAAAATAGCCGAAATTGTTACATCTATTAAATTCCAGCCAGTAGCCACAAAAGTGGGTAATGCAAATCAAAACCGTAGGGTCTCGTAGGAAAAATGGGTTTCCATCAATGACAGGGCTACTGGGGTACCGCCTGTCACAGTACGTGGCCTAGATCACCATACCGAGGAGCCACCCTAACTCCCCTGCAACACAAGGCCGGAACCATTCCTTACTGAACAGTCCCGAACAAGATAACTCCGACAGTTGGAGCTCAAAACTGCCCACACAGCCGAAATAAAAGGGACATCCAGACAGGGGTATATCTCATCCTGCTTGGGAATGACCCACCTAACCTTGCTGCACCTTCCCTGTTTTAGCCATTCCTGGTTGATGAGGCTTGAGGCTGCGATTACCTTTAGAGAACACATCTCTTAGCATGCTCATCGCCCACCTGATGATGTTCTGAAAGCATTCAATCGATATAAGTTCATTCCGGGTTTGAACGAAACCGAAGGCATTATCTCGTTACACACATTTTGAAATCACCCTCAGAGTTAACTACGATAACCCATGACTTTGAATCTTCACTAGAGAATTCATGACCTAACGTTTAATTTAGATCGATATGGTTTTCGGATGTCCAAATATGGAAACCCGATCCCGGTCTCATCGAAATCCAAATGCCATCTTTTTAGGCCAAGTTGTTTTAAAGTTAAAACAGTTCAATTCGATTATCCATATACACACAGATAGATAATTCACTATTTGAGCCAAAAATGGTCACAAATCCCTAATACCGTGAAAGCACCAGTGTATGAACACAAATCAGCGATATTCAAGCACAATTATCAGATTTCAGCAAATAACAAACAGCAATTCAGAAATAATGAACAAAGACACAAGATTTATAGTGGTTTGGCTATCTCCGGCCTACGTCCACTTCAAAGTTTTATCCTTTTATTGATTATCCTTGCTGGTTATAGATGATTACAGCTGTAGCAATGAAGAATTTCGAGTACAATAGTTATACTGAAGTGTAGAAATGAATCCGACAGAGTCTGGTCGTCCGATAGCCAAAAGGTCCCTTTTCTGTAGGCCTTAGGAGGCTATTTATAGGCGTAGGAGGCTGAGATCGCGCTAATACTTCGGGAGACTTCTTCTGGTACGTGAGTGGGCCTACGCGACCGATCCCACCAAGTTTCGACTCGATCTGTGATCGATACGAAGTGATTTCGTATCCATGAAAAAAAGATCCAATCGAGCTGAAACTTGGCAAGAACATTCCTTACCTTGTATGCAAACTGCTGTGAAAATTTTGTTGCATTTGGATCAGCGGTTTGGGAGATACGATCGATACGAAATTTCAATCTTCGTATGTCGTTGCGTTCGTATCCATTGGTTCGAATCCATTCCGTTCGACTCGATAGAAGCACGTGCGTGTGTGGTGACGTGTTGCGTAATCCCTGGGTTGATCCACCTTGGGTGCCGAGTTGAACGCTTCCTTCTTGGAGACGTGGACATGCATCCATGTTTTATGCTTCGTCCATATCCATAACTTCGCAACGGCATGTTCATACCCATTGATTCGTGCCTCTCTTCCCATCGATTCTAGGAGTACACTTCGCATCGATCATTCACGAATTGATCGATACGAAACGACCATGGGGGTTATCGATACGAAGTGGTTGTGGTGAAATGGATGCAAAGCTTACCCTTATGATGGATACGAACGAGACCTTACCTGATGGATACGAACTTGGATAGCCTCCCATGGATACGAAAGTGCCGAAGTCCATCTGCTATCGATACGAGAGTATCAATTCGAAACATGCCACCTCTTCCCATCCTGACCGATACGAAACCATCGAGTCGAACCAAAACCTGATCGATGCGAACCCATTGAGTCGAGTCCATGATGATTGATACGAGCAGTATCGATTCGAAGCCCTTCACTATGCTCTGCCTTTGATCGATACTAACACTATCGATTCGAAACAACATTTCAATCGATATGAAATGTATCGATACGAAACATCCTCTGTCGATCGATGCGACACCATCGATACGAACCACCTTCTGATCGATGCGAAATGCATCGATACGAACCGTTCCTTGCGCGCCTTAATCCATCTATATGTTATGCATACGACCTCCGATTGATCTGAAACTTGAAGCATAGCCTCTCCTAGTCCTTATCATCATCTCCAATCGATTCTGTCTCGATCGGAGCTCAACCAAATTTTGACGTCATCGATTGTAGCCTTGATTCCAATCGATCTCCAATCCCTATATCCATCATTCCTTGCCAATTTGTCGATATACCAGCCTTGACCAAAAGGTGGGATAACATTCACAATATCACTATATATAATCAACATTAACATCATAAACAGATAATCCATATTATCACTACAAACATATAATCTATATTATCATCATACTTAAATCAAAGCATATATTTCACACAGCATCATTTATTTCATATTTGTGATCTCAAACCATTGAAGGTAAACAATATCATCTATCCATACATAAGCAATCATATCAGCTGTAATTAATTTAAAATGAATTAAATTAATTGCTTCATCTCTAATTAATTTAAAGTAAATTAAATTAATTACTTCACCATTATAAATTTTGCTTATATCACTATTAATCAATTACCAATTAATTAATTTATCATTATCCAATTATTCAATATGATTAATCATCCTTGATTAATTGTCTTTAATTACATTCATGTAATTATCCTTTAGTTATTTTCAAAAAATAATTATCCTTAACTAAACACAGAAATTAACCTTTAATTACTTCATAAATTAATTAACTATAATTAATTACATTAATCTTTAATTACACTAATTAATTACTCTTTGATCACTTATTATTGATTAATTTATCTTAATTGATCAACCCTTAATTACATAATTAAATTATATTTAATAATGATTTCTAATTACATTTTAATTAATTATCCAATTTAAATCAATTACCTTAAGTAATTAATCTTCAATTAAACCATATTTATTAATCACCCCTGATTAATACCATTCAGTAATTAACTACCCTTAATTATACCATCAAATAAATTAGTTACTCCTCAATTAATTTTCTTTAAATTAATCCCTTGATTAATTTCACAAAGTAATTACACTCAAATTACCTTCATCATTAAATCATCCTCAGTTAATTACATCCAGTAATTATCATTAATTACTTCCCCAAGTAATTATACTTATCACATCGTCAAATAATTATTTAAATTAATTAAACTTAATTAATTAACTCAAACAATTCATATTAAACTAAATTAATTACAATGAGTAATTAATTCCTTAATTACTTCCATTAAGTAATTATACTTAAACAATTCACAATTGATTATCTTTAAATTAATTAATCTAATTAATTATTAAAAATTAATCACATTACTTCATTTTTAAACAATTCTAGTTAATGACCTTCATTAATTATTTGCAATTCTTTAATTACTTTTCTAAAGTAATTAACTAAGATTCATCATTATTAATTACCAATTAATTAATTTTGAATAACTCGTCAATTAATCCAATATTATTTAATTAATTAAGTGTTAATTGTAACTTATTTTATCCTCAATTAATTTATTAATTAATTACTAATCATTAATATAAATTCAATCTTATTTAATTAATGATCCTTTATTACCAATTAATTTATCCTAAATTAATTAACTTAATCCTTAATTAACTAATTTAAACTCATAATTACTAAATTAATTAATCCAAATCATTAATTATCCTTTATAATTACAAATCATTAAATCTCCATTTATTTAAAGATAAAAACATTTTTCTTATCAATGTATCATTAACGAGGTATTTAAAAACAATTTACTTTCAAACTTCACTTTTAAATTTCATTTTAAATTTAAGATTTAAAATGAAAACAAATTAACTTTAATAAGTTTAAAACAATTTAAAAACCCTTTTTAATTTCACAAGTTAAAGAATTATTTATCTTATAATAGAAGATTAAAAGAATTTAAAACCCAATTCCATTTAAATTCAAATCAATTTAAAAATTCACTTTATCATTCAAATTTGTTAAAACAATCTAAATTTAAAAACTTTATTTTATTTCAAGACTAAGATTCAAATTTATATTTGAATCCAGATTTAAATCTTTTATTTTAAACTTCACTTACGGTTTAAACTTCACTTTTAAAAATCCAAACTACTTAAGCCTTTTTAAAATAGTTACAATAATTTAGATAAAAACTTTATTTATTTTTAAATTAAGATTCAAAACTTACTTGAACCAGATTAAACTTGGATTTAAACTTATTTTTAATCTTTTCTTTTTATTTAAACTTAGCTTTTAAATTCTATCTTTAAATTTTGAAAACAGAGCAACAGGTTTCTTGTAAAACCTGTACTCAAGCAATCGACCCGAGGCACCTTTCAGCTGCTTCGAGTCCAAAACCCCACTTACCCGAGCAAAACAATTAGGTACTTCGAGTCGAAACCTTATCAACTCGAACAACTCAAAATCCACTTCACCAGGATTTACCCTGCACCGTGCACATACACGGTGACGCTGGTCATCCCTGGCTATCATCGACGATCTCCCCACGTCGATCCATACTCCAGCAACACTCCCCAATCATCAGATCATGCTTCGACCCTCGAATTCGAGTTCGAGAACCTTCAACCCAAACCTGGAAACTGAAGCCACCACCACACCCAAACCTGGAAACGCCTCGCTTGCAATATTCCGACCACCTGACGTTCTGCCACTTCGGCCATGCCTACTTCAACATCCAAGCTAACATCCCCCGAAGCTTCGACGGACTCGATCCACTATACACATCATAATGATCGATTAATTGAACACAGCCAAAAACTAGGGTTCTAAAAGTAATTCCACTGCCGCAACTTCCCTGTTGAATTTCATCACTATAACGACCCGCTATTTTGGACTATTCGCATCCGCACATGTCGGACTTGAATAATTCAAAATACCGAATTGTTAATTTTGAAATTTTTGCAAAACTCGGATATACAGTAAATAAATAATCACATAATCACAGACACAGAGTAATAATATGCAGCGGAAGTAAAAGAGATAGTAGTTCATGAAGCTACTATATAAATATATAAGATACACCAGAGTTAAATAAGTTACAACAGAAGTCTCGAATACAACAGTCAAATATAAGAATCAGAATACATCATAGGAATCATCGAATATCTGAAAGCTGGATAGATAGCTGGATCTCCAGGCGAAGCTCCAACTCCAAAGATAGCCTCGAAAGCTGGTACTCTCAGTCTGACCCGAGCGTAAAGCAAAACACAAAACACTCGAGTCAGGATTAATATTCTCATATCAATAAATCCAACTCAAGTGAAATAGCAATCGAAATATAAGTAACTCAAAGGACGTTGGAATCACCATCCTGTAAGGATCCGTTAAACTATCTACTATGTAGTAGTGTACGCTAAATAGGTAATGTCTATCGGTAATATAAAGTATCAAAATAGTGTTAAGGCGTTACCATTATCCCCCTTAACACATTTTTATAAATGTCATAGTCTATACAGCACTGTAAACTCCACCGTAAACTGGTGGGATATCAGGGTGTACTCCATAGGTATAACACAAACAAATTCATAGTGGTCGCTATATAGGGATACAAGTATGACAAGGCACATGAGGCAATACCCAAGGTAGTGAAACTACCGTTCGCCTGATCCGGACTGGTGAGAACGCATCGCCGCAGCGATCGCAACACCGCGAAACAACACTCCTGAAAGTACGAGGGTGCACCAATCGCTAACAAGTAATGAGTAGTAGTTACGAAGAAGTGTGTTCGCTCGAGGTGGCTAACCCCATTTGGCCCGGCACGGCTCCTGATTTTAGTCATTTCCAATTTGACACAAGTGTCAAGGCTATCCATTATCGTTCTCTTTCTTCAGTCATCACGTATATCATTCCAAGCACTTCATTCTGGATCATCACTCCACGTATAGTTATTAAAGTGGTTTTCGGTTTAGATAGAGAGTATATCCGTAACCGATTCCGGTTTCTTTAATAACTTCCGTAATTATTACACCGATTGGCCGTTTAATATATTTCTAACCAAATCAATTTCAATTTCAATTAGGATTCGTAAACCATCATTTCGTTTATCTTTCTAAATCAATTTCCCAAAATTTACGTTCAACTTTCCAAATTTCCATTTCAAAGTCTTACAATTCAATTTCAATTTTATTTAAACAATTCAATTATTAATTCAAGTTCGTATATATAAGTTTCATTATGAAATCATTTAAATTAATTTAATTTAACATTCAAAATCAATTTCAATTCATTAATCGATTTCATTCAATATTCGTTAAGCTAATTTATCATTTAAAACAATTTTCATTTAAATTCCAATTCAATTAAATCGATTACTTATGTGACGGCTCGGATTTTGCCCGCTCAAAAATCGACATCCGTACTTCAAATCGTACTCGAATGCCAAAGATTCGACCGTTCAAATCCGATTCGCCGGAGCTTATAACAATCATTAAGTAATTAACATAGCGGAATAAAAGAATAATACATTGATATACAGCTTTGATACAATATCTGATACAACAGATGATCCAATAGATATCAATATACATCAGAGATATGATACAATAAAATAGCAGCGGAAAAGAAAACGATAGATAACATCTAGCAGCGAAACAAATAACTCTAAGATAGTCTTCAAGGAAGAACTCCAGAAATAACTGCAACTCCATTTCCAAGAACCAATCCAGCAATAGCTCGAACTCCCCATAACAATGCACCAAGCTCAGCAAGACTGGTGCGATCCAAAGACTGAACTAACTCCAGATAATCTACTAAACCTGACTATCTGAAAAACCCAACTTTAGACTGCTCGTGTAGAAAATAATGAGCACCCAGAGTTTAGGAAAGAAAACAATAAACTCCGGATCAGTCGTGGGACTGGTGTGAGCAACAAAAACAGTTTATCTTTTAAAAACATTCAATAAAAGATTTTCAAAGTCAATTCGCAATGCTTTTTAAAAATGAGACTACCATAAGGCCTCCCGCACACACACACAATGCAAACGCAGAATCGGAGGAGAGTTCTCCTTATGATAGTCAAAGATGCTTGATACGCATTAAAAAGACATTTGATATTATTACTAGTGCATAGTGTAGGAAAAATTCATTTCGAAAGTAGAATATAAATCTTAGCCAACATACGACCATTATCGTATGCCTACTATAGCTAACATCCAAACAGTGTTGCGACACCATAAGTGAATGATAGGTCCTACAACTAAAACCGTACAAGTCACGTATTGTTTCTTTGGATTTCCAATGAATGATCAGGCCAAGGAACTTCCCATTGCCACATGAGAATGCCTCTGGATGGACATCCCCGAGAACCAAACCGGATCTCTACCAACACAAGGCCGGGTTACCCCTAACTGAGTAACAACTGACCGAATATGCCATCCCCCGGTCCTTTGGGACCTTTCAACCGAGCACTCGTAATCAATTCACACAATCATAACAAAGTGTTTTCAACATGAGTAAGTATCTGGGCTTCATACCATGATACCACCCTTTTCCAGAAGGAAATGCACATATCCTAAAGGGCGCTACCCCTCATAACCTTGCCGCATCTTTCCTGTTTTGACCATTCCCGAGGTGTGAGGCTCGACGAAGTCACGTCCACAAAAACATACTTTATACAAAAGCCATGCTTTGGGTCAACAAATGATCATAGAAATGATCACCAAGATAGACGATCAAATGAATGATCCTATCACAAAAAATCAACACAATGATCATTTCACAGCAACACTCAGTATGTCACATTACCAAATTGGGAGTATATTGCTGATAACCTTCAACTACATAACCTCTGAGCTCGTACATCTCAGAGAAGGGTGTTAAGCTAAAAGAATAAATTCTCCGCCACCAACAGAAATATATTTGAAAGAAATCAGCTTTATATCTCAATTTGTAATGTCAGACATACTATCCATACAAGTCTGTTCCGGGCTCGAACAGAACCGAAGGCACTTACAAAGAAGTCCTTGCAATCCGGATATTCACAATCCTGATCGGATTTCCCATCACTTAGGGAGTTTCTATACCGGCGCGACTCGGTGCAGAAACAATCGATAGGTCATCCTATCGCTTTCGCAAATACCCGGTCTTCATCACCGGTCTTCAAATGCTGTCCATAACGACGTATCACATATTCGGAATGGGTTATATGACACAAAGGTCCTTTCCCGGCTAAACCGAATAGTGAGCACGATATTTCAAAAACAAATGGATAATGGGATTTCAATTAAGTCACAACTTAATAATCCAAGACTTTCTTTCAAATGGTTTAACAAATTACCATTTTCAATCTTTAAACAAAAAGATTCATTTTCACAACCTTTAACGGTTTTAAACAATTTTCACATTTTAATCTTTTTAAATAAAAGATTCATTCACAGATTTTCCAAATCAATTTTCATTTCAATTTGATTAACTCGTTAAATCTTTAAATCAAAGATTTAACTTATAGCCTTCAAAACAATTTCGTTTCAATTTGATTTAAACAAATCATCAATTTAAATCGGTTAAAAATAAACAGATTTAATTCATAGCTTTCAAAAAGAATTCATTCATAACTTAGGAAAATCATTTCTCTATTCAATCTTGAAATTCCCCTAATTAACTGGAATCTCAGTTCTTATCTAAAAGTGTTTATCATTTGAAAACAACAGTTTTCATTTTGGAAATCTGATTCATTTATACGAGTTTAAATTCTTGGGTTAAATTCAAATTCCCAAAAACAATACTTAAAAGTGGTTTAATCCCTATATAACCAATATAACATCTTTAATCCTTAATTTCAAATCATAGAATTCAATTTCAAGTATTGAATTTAAATTTAAATCAAATTATTTAAATTCCAAAACTTAATCAAGTAATTTAAAAATAATAAATTTTATTTTGAAATTCCATTCCAAAAGCTTTTCACATTTATTCCGATTCCATTTCCAAAACATTTGAGTTTAAAGAAAATTCAAATTTAACTATTTCAAAAATCTGTGACTTAATCGATTTCCTCGTGAAATCCATAATTTGTGTGTGTATGGTGTGGTCCAGGGTTTAACACAATAGTGCAACATCATTTCAATCACCACAGATTAAAACACAGAAATATAGTTGATAAGCGATATAAACTATAACGCTTATCGTCCATTCACAGATTCACAGATAATATACAGATGTTTCACAAATAAATGCGTAAATCATACACGACACAAATCACAGAACAAAATATCACAGATTAGACAAGACAACCAATTCAAGGCAACTCATTCAATACAATCATTAATAAGTAAGGTCAAGTATTTAATGATCATTTATAAACAGGATTAATTAATTGTTAAATCCTAATTAATTCAATTTATCTCCAATTAAATTAATTACTTATGAATTAGTTATCAAATTCTGATTTATCAAGTACAAATCATTTGGTATAAATGAATTAATCAATCGCCTTAATAAATTAAATTATTCTTGATTAATCATATCAATTAAATCAACCTTTTAGACCAATTACATAATTAATTAACTTTAATATATCAAAATACCCAACCTTAATTTCAATACTCACCATGATTCGAACGCGGCCTCAACAAAACACGGCAACCTCCCTTATCGCGATCGATTAACAACCCAGAGGACGAGAGAGAGAGAGAGCGCGACCTCCTTTCATGCCTATGAACTCTAGTTCGAGCCGAGTTGAATTCTACCTGTCCACGCGATGCCGAGCGAAATCTTCCTCTTCGACGCGGCTACTCAGCATGAATTCAATTGAACTCAAAGACGAGGGAATACTTTACAAGATTTTTATTAAAACCGTTAATTATTAATTTGATTAAATTTGAAATTACTTATTAACTTACAATTATCAAATTTTATTACATGCATAACTAACTTTGATTTAAATTAATTACCCAACTTGTTTAAAGTTCATTTGGACTTAAACAATTTTGTCAACACCTAATAACATAATTTATACTAACTTAATTACCTTTAACTTAACATAAAACCAGGCTAGCATCTGGAACCCTAAATCCCGAAGCAAGCATCGTGACTCATCCGGGTCGTACTCGATAATATCCATAAGCTCTCTCGCGTTTCCCCCTAACCTTTCTTCTTCTTCCCCTGTTCCTATTTTTCTTCTGCTTATTTTTTTTTTTTAAACTTAAAGTTTAAGTAATTTAAAAACTGTAGTTGACCCTCACGCTCACGCACGTCCTACTCGAGTCATCCAACCCCTTTTCTCGAGTACCTACTCGAGTGTCACTGAATACGAAGCCACTCAAACTCATCGACACGCCCACGCCACCGTGCACGTGCACGGTGGCTCGTCTCACTTCCGGCGACCCACTCAATCACCCACAAACCCTAAATCGCCTCGATGACAGAAATCAAAGCCCAAATGTTCAAATACCATTCGAAAACAAAAATCGACCAGCAGCTCGAACTTGCGTTCCACACATCCACCGTCATATCAACCATGCAGCCACTATACTTCACCGAAGGTGATGAAACTCCACCATAACGTCAAACACACCCCTCTCTAACTCCACCAGGAATTGCAGCCAACTCGATTTAACCCATGATGCCGAAACTACCATTTTACAGAGTATGAAAAATATAGGCAGTAAACCCTACTTTTGATTCAAACTCACAATTTATGCATTTGAAAAATAATTGGATATTTTTCTAGTGTTAATACAACTTCAACCTTACTTCACTCTAAATTTCACAAATTAAAGTTAACTTGATCTTCCAAAATTTGCAAAAACCCATTTTTGTTTCAGTATAAAACTGCTCTTCATACTCTTACTTAAAAATCACAATTCTTACGCTAAAAATCATAGTTGTGGGTATAAAATCCAAATATGTTACTGGATTTACAAAATTAAACATTTGAAAATTTGATCCTTTTTAGTTATTCTTCCTGGACTTGAAAAAAACAGTATTATAACATGCTGTTAAACTTTAAAAATCATGTTTTAGCATCTAGATTTCATTCGCATACCTGAATTTGAAAATTAAGAGATTCGAAAATTTAATCATCTTAAGTTTGTTCCAAAAATTTGGGTTTCCAGAGAATATTTGCAAATTGTTTTAACTTAAACAAATTTCTAAACTTTAATAGATGCTAAAACAAACAGTTTTTTTGTTTTAATCCTAAGTGTTAGTAGTTTGTTAGATCAAGAGATAAAGATTTGATTGTACATCTGAGCCTGGGAAAATAAGAACAGAGGTGCCTCAAATTTGTACAGGCATACATATTTTTATACATTCATATATATATATATATATACACACACACACACACATACATACCCAGGAATAAATTCAACATGCAAATCTTCCAGATATAAACTTGAAACTAATGTAGGTACTTAAGGTTTTAAAAGAAAAGTTACTCACCTGGAAGTATGAAGGCATAGCTCCTTTTTCTTTTGAAACTGTTCTTGAAACTTGCTTTTGTTGTTGTAGTTAAAGTTTTGTTTAAGTTTTGATTCCTTTAGCTTATGAAAAAATGCAGACCTTTGAAACTGGAATGCAAGCTTTGATGAACAAAATAGAATAAGGGAATTGATGTATATGAAGAAAGTAAACAGGGTGGTTGTTTGTACCATAGGCATGGCTGCAGGGATATGTTATGGTGGCTAGCAGATTTCATTTCGGCTGAAGATAATCTTGCATTAAATGCATGAGGTATGTTGCATTAATCACTTACACTTTATGCAGGCTATATTTTATTTCTTCCATTTTTTTACTAGCTTATACTTCTTGTTTACAGCTTAGATGCTTGCATTTATTATGTGTGACTTCTTTTATTTGTTTATACATACTCAATTTGTCTTGCATGTTCAACTCTTTACAAGCTGTATACTATTTCTATACCTTGTTTGTTTAATTATCTTACTCTTTTATTTTGTAGTGCTGATATCTTTGCATTAAATGAGATGGTCCTTTATGTTTACACCCTATACTATTTGAATTATGTTTTGCACAGTCCTTTACTTTGCTTTGTAAGTATGCTCTGACCTGATACTTGTGCAGTTTGTATTGTACATAAATATTTTGTTGTTTCTTGTCTTCATTGTTTAATGCAATATTATTTTAGTTTACATGCATCATCATCTCTTTTGATAAAAACTAACTTTGATTTTATTATCTTCTTTTGTTTTGTTTATTGTTCAGGTGTACACACTGAATATAATTTTGTAACTTGTTTGTTTCTTTTGCAAGCTATTCACATATATATTTATTTTTTTTATTTCCAAATTACATATGAGTTTGTATTACATTAATTTGTTAAATTTGTTAAATATAAATAAATTTCTATTTTATATTACTATAGATTATTTGAGATATTTGTATTTTTATTTAAAAACTTCATTTTATTGAATTCTCAAATCAATTTATCATTTACTTCCACAATTTTAAATCAAAAGTAAATTTAATTATCAATTTAAAATAAATTAAAATTCGGGATCGTTACAACTTAAGCTCAATTTCATTATAACAAAACCTACAAATTTACTTATATTCGATTTGTCAAATCATATTCTTAAAATTACAAGTCTTGCATTCATTTCAATAAACGCATTTTACTTCTTGTGTTAAAGAAATTCAATTTCACTTAATTCTTTACTTAGTTACACATTTCCAAAACTCAATTAATAAGAAACTAAATTTCATATATTCGGGAAGTTTACTTTCACTTATTAACTTACTTAAATACTTTTCCAAACTTTAATAAATAAAGAAACTCAATTTCATTTATTAACGAAGTTCAAATCCACTTATTTAAAGTTCACTCTCTCTTATCAAAGAATTCAATTTTTATTCAATTTATCAAATAATTAAATCTAATTTAATTATTAAATAATTTCAATCTTAATTACTAATAATTTCAAAACTTAATAATTACAAACTTGATTATAAATTCAAACTTAATTATTAATTCATTTCCACTTAATTACGAATTCAAACTTAATTATCGAATCATTTCAGCGTAATTATAAATTCAACTTAATAATTTCAAACTTAATTATAATTCCAACTTAATTATAATTTCGAATTTAATTATTTAATGATTTCAAACTTAATAATTTCAAAACTCAATTATCTAATTCCAATTTATTTATTAATAATTCCAAATTTAATTATTAACTAATTAAATTTCAAACAACGTTCTTCCATCAATTACTACGTTACTATTTATTTCAGATTTCAATCTTTACATTTTCCTTTCAAAAAAAAAATTCAAATTCCAACTTCATTTCAAAACTTATTCTTTGCTCGAATAAAATCATTATTTTGTTTTTAAATCAATTTATTGACCAATCAGATTTATTTAATTCTCTATCCTAAGTCAAGTTCATTTGGGTATATATCATTTCAACCCGATTCCAAATTCCATACAAAATCAAAGCATAGCAAAGGGAACTTGCAGTGTGATAACATGGATGGTGTCAAAGTAAATAAACAAGCAATAACACAATCAATAACAATCCAATAATTAATTCAAATAATCCCAAAATAATCGTGTTAATTCGCATTGTTATTTGTGCGAATTCATATAATTATCTCTAGAATCTACACTATCATTTCATGTAGATTAAGGATTATTACATTACAGTTTTTTCCACTTGTCGTTCAATTTCAATTTCAAATTTTATTCTACAACAATTAATCCAATATACGTTCAAAGGTTCAAAATGTAATTTATCATATTCTACGTGTCAATTAACTTAACAATTAAAAGGGTCATATTAATCAAATTAACTAATCAAATTCAACACATATGTCAATTCACAATTTTTAAACTATCCTACATCAAATTCAATTGCATAATATTTATCACTTTATACATTACAATTTACATCCAATATTAACGGCAAACAATCAATCAATTATCAACCAAACTGAATTATTATTGCATACATAACAGATAACGGTGTCAGATGTCAAAGGTGGACTGATACATAAATAACAATGCAATAAATAACAACAGTATATTTCAATTGTCGTTCCACTTGAAATCAAATTTAATAAATAAAAGAATATTAATCGTGAGTGGTTACTCACCGTTCGAGGCTAGAGAGGACGGACAATGACGTGAATTACGAATCCGAACACGAACTTCGAAATAAAGCAAATTGGACACGATTCGACGGAGAAAACAGGCACGACGGACAAAAGCTGATAACAGAATCGATAAGAATAAATCAGAATCTAGATAGACACAACCATGGCAGATAAATTTATTATTATTATTATCATCTTTATTCCTCCAAAATGTAACGGAAAACCATGCATGAATTTATATATGCTTATCTTAACATAACAACCATGCAGACAACATATTTTTGATACATTGCTTGACATGCATAGTAAAACAATTTCTCACTAGATTAAATTTTTAGTTGAAGTAATATTATACATACACAAATAACAATAGCTATTTAGACAAATAGATAGTTTTTTTTTTTTTTTAGTCGGTCATCAAAACGATCTGGAAACAAAAATCTATATACTGTTCTTTCCAAAATTTAATAGATATATTCATTGGAAAATCAAAATATTACAGACTATGCAATATGTACCACTAACAAGTTATATGTAGCTTATAAAACGAATACATTATCACAGTTTTAAATCTATATATACGTATATCAAATTTTAACATCAAATTTAATAATTAGTTCATTATTTTTAAGATTCGTATTATATATGTATCTACATACATGTTAAAAAATATTTAAACACAAAATCAATACATACCTTGCATACGTGTAAAAATATGTAGTTGGGTATATTTGACGCAAACAAATAAAACAGCACTGGAACTTACATAAATTCCAGGAGAAGCTAGCAAAACACAGACGTGTACCAAAAATTTAAACAAACAGTATGTATATATAAACAAACTGTATATATAATATACTTTGTACTACTGGTTTCACTATATAACAAAGGCCAGACCCTACCCAACGTTCTCTTTTTTCTCTTTTTTCTTTAAAAAAAAACCCGTATAACCCAAATTAAGACACAACATAAATAATATTACTATTCTTTACAATATACTATACATATAAGTTTAATATATAAACGAGCATAACTTTATATACCTATAACTTGCATACCAACATTCATAAACTTATATATACTGTCGTGTAACTAATACATATACATACTATCAGCTTTTAAAAATAAGAATCAAAATATATATAAATATGTACCAATACATATAACAGCTAACTTATAAAATATACATATTCAAACTTAATATCCAGACATGTTTTAAAATCATAAAACAAAAATCAAATTTCAGAATACTAACATAAGCCTAGTATATATATATTTCAAACAATACTTTAAAACTCAAGTTTTATTTCAACAACCGTGTATATACTTTAAATATCCAGATATTTCAAACAATATATATGTGTATCAGAATGTACAACCGTGCATATGTACCTTAAAACATGTATGCGGTGATCAGGTGGAGTGGAGCACGAGGCTTGGAGAGGCGTTGATGGATGGTGGACGAGGAAGAGAGCCGGCATTTGGCAGTGTCGCTCGATGTTCGGCTACTCAGGTCGATGGAGCGGAGAGGGAAGACACAGCCGGTGCTCAGTTCGATGATGGGATAAGGCGGAGCTGGGCAGTTGTTCATCGGAGGGAAAATTGGAAGCGGTGGTCGGCACACGGGACTGGGCGGCATCAGGGGTTGGTTGCGTTACTTCGTGAAGTGAATGGTGGGATGGGATCTAGGTTAGCGCACAGCCATTGATAATGATGTGGTGGGTAAAGAGACCAGTGGCGGTGGTGCTTGCTGTGTGTGGCGGCTCTGGACGAGGTGAAGGCTGTGGAGGAGTGCATGGGGTGGAGGTAGGGATGTTGGGAAGTGGCTTTGGTTGAAGGGTAGAGGAGAAGCACGGTTGAGGGGAGGCTTCACACTGTTTGCGTGCATGCGTTTTTCCCTTTTATTAATATGTATATTTTTTAAGAAGTGGGTTGCGCATTTTGCAATGGAGAAGAAGAGGGGAGAAATGAAGTTGAGGCCTTGCATGGAAGATGAAGTGGAAGTTCATGCGTGAGGAGAGAACAGAATACCAAAATTGAAAACTGGAATCAAATAAATGTCAGTAGCCGGTTCCCAAGCAAATGTATGAAAGGTCACAAGCTAAAACAGGTAAGCTAAAGGAATGTGATAATAATTGCTGGTTGTTGTCGAGTCGGTTTGAAATTTTGAATTGATGCCACTTTTAAAAGTGTAAAATTGGTACCGCTACGATGGCTGTTTTATCGTTACCGTCGTGTACTGAATCTCAAAATAAAGAAATGAATATACCGTAGATGTCAGCACGACGACACGATCAAAACGGCATACGGATATCGGTGATACGATCGAATTATAAAATTTTAAATTTTCTACAACGAAAAATGCATAAAATTTGCAGAAAATTAAGATCGACGGAGCCAAAATGTCCGAATTTGGAAAAACGACAAACTGACAACTTGCTCAAAAGATGGTTTAGAATTTTCTATGTAAAAATATTTTGATTTTGAAAATATTTTATTTTCATCGCTTTTTAACTGATTAAATTGAAGTAAATTTACGCACGATATAAACTTTCATATTTTCGGACGAAAATTTACCAGCTACTATATTTAATTAGACGCATTTCAAATATCAAATTTATATTTCAAAACTTTATCGTTTAAAACTTCACAAAATTTCAGTTAATAACGTTCTAGAACCGGTTAAATTTATGGGTCGTTACAATCACCATCCACTATTTTTCCTAGCATCTCTGATCATTCCTCCATCTCTAGGAAAGACCACGAGCACTCCGATCAACTTGATCACCAGAAAAACCAAATATACCCATTCTAGTTCAAACCCAAACTGCACCTTTAATCCCAAACTAAAAATCTTGATTCTTGTGTTAAAAATCATATTTTGGTTGAAGTATTCGATTTGTAATACTAAATTTATAAATTAAAAAGTTTGAGTTTTGATTTTACTTAATATGCTCAGTTATTTTAATACTTCCAGAGTCAAACAAACCTTATTTTAACTAACTTAGATTTTTAAACATTAATTTGGGTTAAATCAAACAATATTTGTTTAATAACCAGACCTTATCAAGAACTAGATCATGTGGAAGGAATTTTTAAATAAAAACTTGAGCCTGGGAAACAAAGCAGAGCACAATATATAAACACAGTATACACACAATTAGATATTCACATATATACACAGAGACATACTTATACATATACTCACAAACATATTATTTTCAGAGATGAGTATGCAACAGAATTTATAAATTTAAACTATTTAAATTTGTGATGTTACTCACCATTGTTTTAAGAAGATGGACAGAGTACTTCTGTATGAAAACAGCCTTGAACTTTTTAAAACTGTAAAATGTTTTGCTTTGATCTTCCTCTACATCTTCTTGCTTTTGTTTAGTTATATGATGTTGCTTAAGGTTATAAGACAGTAGTGCTTATGTGTTCTCTGATATTCAAAGTTTTGATGAATGGAAATGAAACTGGAATGATGTAAATATATATAAAAGAGTTTTGCATTGGTTAGGTATTTACTGGTATAGGCTTTTTCTTTGTCTTTATTATTATTTTTTTATCTTATCAGGCAAGATTCTTATTTTGGAGGCTGAAATGATTTTTTGAAAAATTGGAATTGACTTTGTTTGTGCTAGCATTGAATGCATGAGTACTTTATGTCTCATACTTATCTTATTTGTATACATAGATATTTTCTTTTGTCCTATTTCTTTCTTTGTTTATTTTTTCCTTACATCTATTTACAGGTTACATATATACAAAGCCTGGTTTGCTTTCATACCTTATGTACATAATATTTTCTTTAATACTTGTTCTTGTATCTTTATTTTACAGGCATATACATATATGTCACTTGCATGGCTTGATTTGTACTTCATGTACATAATATAAAGTTGTTTTAGTTATTTGTTATAAATTTTAACTTAAGTATTTAGTTCTATTGCTTATTTTTATCACTCTTTTATTTTAAAACTCTAAAATACTTAATTTACTTATTATTATTTTATTTTCATACTTATGTTAATATCATACATTTGATTTATACTTAAGTTTAATATTTATAAAGTTTATTTTATTTTAAACATTTTTGAAAGATTTTATTTAAAATTTTCAAATCATAGCCTCCTCCAAAATACACACACATATATAAATCTATTTGAAATAACAATTTCTATTTATATTAAAAAAATCCATTTGTAAAAACATTTCATCATTAATATTGTTAAATATAACTCATTATTAAATTAAAATAATTCATAAAAGAATTTGTCTCTTATTTAATAAATTATTTATTTTATCAGCTATATTTAAAAAGAACAAAACAAACTTTTTGTTTAAATTTAAACTTTGGCTAGAATCATTTTAAATAATTAAATTTATCTTTAGTATTTTAAAATCATATGGTTATTTGTTTAATATTAAATTAAATCAACTTTCCAAATTACCAAAAATATTAGAATTAGAAAACATGCCTTTATTTATTTACTTTAAAACAAAGTTTATCTATTTACAATGTATACAAATATATATACATTATAAATAGAAAATAATTTAATTAGCTTTTAAAAGATAAATCTACCATTTAAATATTTATTTAAGAAGATTATTAAATCAATTCAAATTTATTAGTAACAATATTATCAAATCAATTTAATTTTAACACAGATTATTAAATTGATATTGCCAAAAATTCCGGGATATCACAGAATAGGTGTGGATACATGTGTATACAGACGTGCACTGATACATTCAAAGATACAGGAAAATTAAACAACATTCCCAGAACATACTTTAAGCATCAATATAATATCAAAGAATATAGGAAAATATAAGTGAGTTTGCTCACCTGGTTGCACAGAGCAGAGAGCAGATTTAAATCTGGAAACTTTGTTTTATTTGTTGTTGAGCTTTGACCTTCACTTGATTATGTTTTGATCTCAGGTTGATTGACTTTGATTTTTTTCCATGCTTAATTTCCAGGCTTTAAGAATTTTGAAAACATATTCTTTTTCTTTTCCAGGCTGTTGTTTTAAATTTGTTTTAAATTTTGAAATCAGAATATCAATGAATATAAGAACAAACTCAATCATTATCTCACGAAGCACTAGGGTCATCCAATCTACGAAATATACAGGAGCATCGGTTAATTTGAAGGGTAACTAACCTTCTGTACAATATATCTAGACCCAACAGAACAAACAATGGATACCCAATCCAGGTTGGAATGTCTCGAAGTAGATATTAACTTGTCCCTCTTCGGACTTTGATCCTCACAAGAAATTATAATAGAATTCTCAAATCTGGTTCTAATCGAAATCGTTTTATCGATACAAATCTTTATATTTTATTCATCAATTCATTTTAAATAGAATTTTAAATTCATTAAAGTTTAAAACGAAAAGCTGATAGAAATCTGATGAAGAGAATACGAGATAGAAACTTATCTATAATGATTCGGAGTGCCTGTCACCACATCGAAGCTTCTCCCTCGAGCTGCTACGAAGCCATCAAAGAATTTGAAACTAGATCAAAGGAGATTGATAAAAAAGTTGTTTCCGCTGTTGCAGGTATTGACCATTTGTAATGGTACTTCCCTGTCCCCTACCTCGTCCTCTTCTTACACTCATACTTACTATCAATGAATAATAAGAGAATTTACAGAGGCATACAGATGGATATCATAGGGATATAATCATTCTAGGGTATACTTCACCCTATCTATAATGAGTTACCTAATGTGTTATACTCCTGAGCTAAAGTTTCAACCTTCAGCTCTGATACCAATTATAATGATCCTGACTCGACCTTCGAAAATCGACACATGTACTTCACTTGTACTCGAATGCCGCAGATTCAAACGCCGAATCTGGCTCGTCGGAGCTTATAACACATTAAGTACCATAACACAACGGAAGAAAATGAATAATATCATTGATACTGTTAGTCCGTGAGATGGTGGTTTTGATGACAACAACCTTAGAATAGATTATAAAATATAAATACTAACATTATAAGTTTAGATATATATATATGTATATGTAGGATTTAACCATGCAGGTACTAAGAATGAAGACTGTACAGTATAGAGATTCAAGATATCAAGATAAAATATCAAGATAGAAGACTCATGAGTACGAGACTATCAAGAGTTCAAGATTTCAAGGATAAGTATTTTTTATTATTATTAGGAATTTTTGTTAAAACTCGTAGAAATGCACCGGCATCTTAAAATCCAATTTATTCGTGGAATGGAATCCACTTCGAGACCGTTAAAGGGATGGAACCCTAAGTAGGATGGAACCTACGAAAAATCTAGTGGAACATTGTTTTGTATCCGCTAACTTTTATTCAAAATGATTTTCCAAAATTATATCCTATTTTCAAAATGTTTTCAAAACTTTCCTTTTAAAAGATTCAAAACCCTCGATCCTGATTTTAAATAATTTTAGCCTAAAAAACATCTTTATTTTCAAAGTCAAATTACCCCTGATTTTAAACTATCTTTTTAAATAATATATTTAACTTTTAAATATTTATACTTAGATTTAAATATAAAAATATAGTTAAAATCTATATATATTATTCTTTATATTTACTTATGAATTTTAACTATAGTCAAGTATATTTATAAAGTTTAAAATAGTTTTTATATAAGATAAAGGTTATTTTCAAAGAAAATCAAAAACACCAAAAAATCCTTTGGGATGTCGACATGCCTAGCATGACCATGTCGACATGGTGACAGTTTGATTCAAAAATTCAAATTTCAAAAGAAGTGTCTATTCGCCATAACTCTTCATGAATGGTCATGACTGTTGTTCTTCTATAAACAGGGGTCAGTTTCAACGAATTTTTAATCATAATTTTCTGGTTTTCACTCCTCCTCTTCTTCCTCATTTCTTAATACATATTCTTATCATTACTCTACCGAAATCAACATTGAATCATACTCGATTACTTCTAGTTTGATTCTCTATCACTATCTCTACAAGATCCTCAGTGCTATTCAGAGTTATAGACTTCTTTGTAATCTATTAAGCGAGAAAAGGTGTGATTGTAGCCTTGGAAATCAATCAAAAGGGAAAAGGTGTGATTGTAGCCTTGGTAAATCAATTGGATAACTTGTGGCTCGGGAGGGTGTACCTCGTAGCCTTGAAACCGAGGGTGTAATTGTATAATTGCTTTTGAAAGGAAATCCGTACTTGTGTTGCAGGACGGGATGTAGGGTAACTCCGAACCAGTATAAAATCCGGTGTGTTCTTTCCTTTATTGCTTTTATTTTATTTCTGCATCTGTGATTATTTCTGCGATCATATATGTGTCTGTATATTGCATAATTTTGT
Source organism: Allium cepa (assembly GCA_030765085.1). Classification (NCBI taxonomy): domain Eukaryota; kingdom Viridiplantae; phylum Streptophyta; class Magnoliopsida; order Asparagales; family Amaryllidaceae; genus Allium; species Allium cepa. The sequence goes on along the minus strand of CM060934.1, from coordinate 490,304,188 downwards.
GTCTAAATTAACATTAATCGAAAAAGATTTATTAATTCTTTATTAACACTATTCACCCCTCCTCCTCTAGTGTTAATCTTAGCCTTAAGATCCGTAATCCGCATTTCTCACAATTGGTATCAGAGCAAGGTTTTCAAAGTTTCATAATCTGATTTTTGGAAAGTTTTTAAAACATGGCTATATTCGTTAATACTAATTTAGAAGTATTCAAATCATCACTTTTTCATAAGTCTGCATATAATCAATATTCAAATTCAAGTTATCTACAAAAATTATTTGATGTGCAGGAATCATGCTTTATGGGTGTTGAGGAATCAATTCACAACGGACAAATTGTGCATATCAGAAAGAACAAATGGATACTTGATAGTGGATGTTCTAGACACATGACTGGCAATCCAGATATACTAAATGATATAATATACAAAGACGGAGGATTGGTTAACTTTGGAGACAATTCAAAAGGATATGTGATTGGCATCGGCAAAGTCGGTAATTCTGAAACTCCTACTATTACTAATGTTTTGCTCGTTAAGAATCTGAAACATAATCTGCTAAGTATAAGTCAACTATGTGATAAAGGTTATAAAATTAAATTTGAAAAAGATAAATGTCACATTGAAGATAATAATTCAACCATTATATTTAAGGGAGTCGGGAAAAAGAATATATATATTCTTAGTATGAAAGTTTCAAATGATAACCAGTGTCTGTTAGAAAATACAAGTGACCCTTGGATTTGGCACAAGAGATTTGGGCATTTGAATTTCAAACTCCTATCTTGACTGTCAAAACATGATCTAGTAAGAGGTCTCCCTAAAATAAATTTTAAAGTAGATAGATTATATGATGATTGTCAATTAGGAAAACTTAGAAAAAATTCTTTCAAGTTAAAAGATATGATTTCGACTTCAAAACCTCTTGAATTACTTCATATTGACTTATTTGGTCCACCTCAAATTTTATCAATAAATCATAGTAGATATGTCTTTGTAATTGTAGATGAATATTCTAGATTTACATGGACAATATTTTTGAAACATAAAAGTGATACTTTTGAATGTTTTAAGACATTCTCAAAAAGAATTCAAAATCAATTTTCTCTAAAAATTATAACTATTCGAAGTGATCACGGTGGTGAATTTGAAAATGAAAGGTTTGAGGAATTCTGCAATAGAAAGGGAATAACTCAAAAAATTTCATTTCCAAGAACTCCACAACAAAACGGAGTAGTAGAACGTAAAAATAGGATGATTCAAGAGTGTGCAAGAACTATGCTTACAGATAGTAATTTACCAAAGAATTTTTGGACAAAAGCAGTTGCTATCGCCTGTTATATTTTGAATAGAACTTTAATTATACCTCTAACTGATAAGACATCTTATGAACTTCTTTATTCAAAGAAACCTAAGGTATCTTATTTCAGAATTTTTGGAAGTAAATGCTTTATTTTAAATACAAAAGATAATTTAGATAAATTTGATCCTAAATCCGACAAAGGTATCTTTATCGGATATTTTAATAGAAGTAAAGCGTACAGAGTGTTTAATTTAAAAAATAATACCATTGAAGAAACAACGCATGTTTCATTTGATGAAAATTTCAAAATTTTTGAAGATACAAATGATGAAGAGGATTTAATCACTCAAAATCAAGAACATATTGAAACTAATAATGAAATTGATCATCCTAATAAAAGGACAAAACTTTTAAAAGGTCACCCTATAGAAAATATACTGGGAGATATGCAATCTGTTGTTAAAACTAGAAATCAACTAAGTCAAATGAGTAATGTAGCTTTTATATCAACCATTGAACCCAAAAATCCAATAAAAGCATCAACTGATGATTCATGGATTTTGGCTATGCAAGAAGAATTAAATCAATTTGCTAGAAATGACGTTTGGAAACTCGTTCCTAGACCATAAAATAAAACTATAATTGGAACTAAATGGGTTTATAAAAATAAAATGAAAGAATAATGAGAGGTAGTTAGAAATAAAGCTCGTTTAGTCGCTCAAGCTTATTGTCAAGAAGAAGGAATAGATTTTGATGAAACCTTTGCTCCTGTGGCAAGATTAGAAGCCATTAGGATTCTACTTGCTTTCACAAATCATAATAATTTCAAATTATTTCAAATGGATGTTAAAGGCGCCTTTTTAAATGGATTTGTAAAAGAAGAAGTATATGTCGGACAACCACCGCTTTTTGAAAATGATAAATTGCCAAATCATGTTTACAAACTTAAAAAAGCACTATATGGTCTAAAACAAGCTCCTAGAGCCTGGTATGATAGACTTAGATATTATTTATTGCAATCTAATTTTGAAATTGGTAAAGTAGATAATACTCTTTTTATTAAACGAAATAAAAATGATATTCAACTAGTACAAGTTTACATAGATGATATCATTTTTAGTTTAACTAATTTTGAAATGAATAAAGAATTTTCTGAAATAATGAAAAAAGAATTTGAGATGAGTCATATGGGTGAATTAAATTTCTTTTTAGGATTACAAATAAAACAATTAGATAATGGTATCTTTATTAGTCAAGAAAAATATGCTAAAGACCTAATTAGTAAATTTGGTTTGACCACTGCAAGCGAAAAACTCACTCCCATGGCAACCAATGAGTACCTTAGTAAAGAAGATCTCTCGAAAGATGTAGATCAAAAATTATATAGAGGAATGATTGGCTCATTACTCTATATTACTGCTAGTAGACCTGTATCATGCATAGTGTCTGTCTCTGTGCCAGATATCAATCCCAACCTAAAGAGACTCACTTAAAAGCCGTGAAACGAATCATAAGATATGTTAAACACACGTCTGATTATGGTTTATTCTACCCTAAAAATGATTCTTTTGACTTAATATCTTACTGTGATGCTGACTATGCTGGTTGTAAATCAGACCGAAAAAGTACAGGTGGGACTTGTCACTTTTTGGGGCATTCTCTGATTTCTTGGCTTAGTAAAAAGCAAAACACAGTATCTTTATCAACAACTGAAGCAGAGTATATTTCTGCTGCTTTGGCTTGTTCTCGAGTAATATATATGCAACAAACCTTAAAAGATTTTGGTTTAAATTTCTCAAAATCTCCAATTTATTGTGACAATACGAGTGCGATAAATTTATCCAAAAATACTACTCAACATGCTCGAACTAAACATATTGATATCAGACATCATTTTCTCAGAGATAATATAAGCAAGGAAGTAGTTACTCTCGATTATATCAATTCTGAAAATCAAATTGCTGATATCTTAACAAAACCTTTAAATGAATCAATATTTACTAAATTAAGAAGAGAATTAAGAATTTGTTCTATAACTGAAATATAAAATATAAATAACAAGTATAATTAACAATTGGTATCAAAATAAATCAAAGATTTAAATTTTAAAAAGACCATGTCGATATCCCCTAGGTATACATGTCGACATATAACGTTTTTGATTTTTTAAAAAATTTCCCGCCAAAATTCAAAAATTTAGTTATATATTCTTCTCAATTTCGACTTTTCATTCATTCTCTCTGTTTTCTTTTCATTCTCTCTTCTGAAATAAATAAAATCATGGCTTCATCCTCAAAATCAAACATAAAATCAACTTTCTCATTTCCCTCTCCTACTTCTGATCCATTCCAATGCACTACTCTTGCTCGTGTAACGAAAATAGAGGAGTCTATGATTGATGTACTTCAGATGTTAACTTAAATTCAAGTAACTCAACTTCGTATGGCAAAGAAACAGGAAAGGCAAGGCAAGATTCTTAGGAATTTGCAAAAATTCCTAATGAACAACCAGGCCAACCCTATCTTGATCGATGAAGACTCTTCACTCAATCAAGAACAAGAGGCCAGCGATGAAGAAGAAGAAGAACCCATGGAAGAAGCACACGAGGAGGATGATGACCAAGTAGTGTGTGTTGGAGAAGTGTGTTTCGACAAAAATGGAAATCTTGTCGAACAACATGGAAATTTCTGTTTCCACTATCCAAACTATTCGATTCATAGATTTCCTACGTTCAGAAACACACATTAGTTTCTTCTCTTTCCTTCCGTTGTTGTTTGTGTTTTTATGTTTTCCAAACGCAAATGTAAATACAACCATATACGTAATGAATAACTCGTGTTCTTATATGTGTTTTTATTATAAGTATTATTGTGAATTCTTAGTTAGGATAGTTAATAGTTTACGACTATGTTTTAGTATTAGACTTAAGTGTTGATTATTTATGATAACACTATCATTATAATCACATGTCATAGAGTAATAGTTTTAGGAGGAGTTATATAGTTTGGAGTTATCTAGTTTAGATAAAAAAATTGTTGATGACAAAGGGGAAGAAATATAAAATAGGGTAGTTAGGTATAGATTAAGGGGGAGTTGTTAGTTTTAGGGAGAGTTATTAGAATAGAAATAATATTTTATAAACAAAGGTTGTCATCATCAAAAAGGGGGAGATTATAGAAATAATATTTTATAAACAAAGGTTGTCATCATCAAAAAGGGGGAGATTGTTAGTCCGTGAGATGATGGTTTTGATGACAACAACCTTAGAATAGATTATAAAATATAAATACTAACATTATAAGTTTAGATATATATGTATATGCAGGATTTAACCATGCAGGTACTAAGAATGAAGACTGTACAGTATAGAGATTCAAGATATCAAGATAAAATATCAAGATAGACGACTTATGAGTATCGAGACTATCAAGAGTTCAAGATTTCAAGGATAAGTACTTATTATTATTATTATGAATTTTTGTTAAAACTCGTAGAAAAGCACTGGCATCTTAAATTCCAATTTATTCGTGGAATGGAATCCACTTCGAGCCTGTTAAAGGGGTGGAATCCTAAGTAGGATGCAACCTACGAAAAATCTAGTGGAACATTGTTTTGTATCTGCTAACTTTTATTCAAAATGATTTTTCAAAATTATATCCTGTTTTCAAAATGTTTTCAAACTTTCCTTTTAAAAGATTCAAAACCCTCGATCCTGATTTTAAATAATTTTAGCCTCAAAAACATCTTTATTTTCAAAGTCAAATTACTCCTGATTTTAAACTATCTTTTTAAATAATATATTTAGCTTTTAAATATTTATACTTAGATTTAAATATAAAATTGTAGTTAAAATCTATATATTATTCTTTATATTTACTTATAAATTTTAACTATAGTCAAGTATATTTATAAAGTTTAAAATAGTTTTTATATAAGATAAATGTTATTTTCAAAGAAAATCAAAAAAACCAAAAAATCCTTTGGGATGTCGACATGCCTAGCATGACCATGTCGACATGGTGACAGTTTGACTCAAAAATTCAAATTTCAAAAGATGTGTCTATTCGCCATAACTCTTCGTGAATGGTCATGGTTGTTGTTTTTCTATAAATAGGGGTCGGTTCAACGAATTTTCAATCATAATTTTCTAGTTTTCACTCCTCTTCTTCTTCCTCGTTTCTTAATACATATTCTTATCATTACTCTGCCGAAATCAACATTGAATCATACTCGATTACTTCTAGTTTGATTCTCTATCACTATCTCTACAAGATTCTCAGTGCTATTCAGAGTTATAAAATTCTTTGTAATCTATTAAGCGATAAAAGGTGTGATTGTAGCCTTGGACGATCAAAAGGGAAAAGGTGTGATTGTAGCCTTGGTAAATCAATTCGGTAACTTATGGCCTGGAAATCAATCCAAAGATTGAAGAAGATTCCCAAAGACTGAAAGCTGCCAAATCTACACGTAATATTTGATTATCTAAAAAGCCCAACTCTAGACTACCCATGTGGAAAATTATGGGCACCCATAGTTTAGGAAGGGAACAATAAATTCCGGGTCAGTCATGGGACTGGTAAAAGCAAACAAAAATAGTTTTATCTTAAAAGCAAACAACAAAAGTTTTAAATTTGAAATTCGCAATGGTTTTTGGAAAATGAAACTACCATAAGGCCTCCCACCACACACACCATGCAAACGTAGAATTGGAGGAGATTTCTCCTTACGATAGTCAAAAATGCTTGATACGGGAAAACCATTTGATATTATTATTATTGCATAGTGGAAAACATTTGCAAGTATAATATTAATTTTAGCCAGCACAGACATTTCGAACTATGCCAACTATAGCTGCCATCTAAACAGTGGTGACCACCATAAGTAAATGGCAGGTTATACAACTAAAACCATACAGGGCGCGTATTCGAGATTGGACTTCCAACAAATGGTCAGGCCAAGGAACTTCTCATTGCCACATGGGTAAGCCTCTAGAGGGCCACCACGAGAACTTACCTGTCTCTCTGCCAATACAAAGCCGGTTTACTCCCATCCCGAGAGTAAAACCTAAGATATGCCATCCCCGATCGTTTGCAACCTTTATCCGAGGATCATCAACCACAAAGCAACATCACACAGTAATAAATTTACAATGTCCACATAAGTTAAGTATATGGGCTCCATACCATGATACCACCCTTTTCTAGGAGGAATGGACATACCCTAGGGGCGCGACCCCTGCAACCTTGCCGCATCTTTCCTGTTTCGACCATTTTCGGGGAGTGAGGTCATGATGCAGTCTCGTCCACAAAGCTACGCTTTTTCACAAAGCCATGCTTTGATCAACAAATGATCGACAACACTTCGTATGACACATTACCAAATTGGGAATGTATCACTAGTAACTATCAGTGCATAGTGGATAACTTTTGCAAGTATAATATTAATCTTCAGCATAGACATTTCGAACTATGCCTACTATAGATGCCATCTAAACAGTGATGACCATTATAAGTAAATGGCAGGTTATATAACTAAAATCATACAGGGCACGTATTGGAGATTGAATTTCCAACAAATGGTCAGGCCAAGGTACTTCCCATTGGTACATGGTTAGGCCTCTGGAGGATGCCCCGAGAACTTACCAAGCTCTCTATCAACACAAAGCCGGTTTACTCCTCTTCTCGGGAGTAAAACCTAAGATATGCCATCCTCGGTCGTTTACGACCTTTATTCGAGGATCCTTAACTACAAAACAACATCACACGGTAATAAATTTACAGTGTCCACATGAGTTAAGTATTTGGGATTCATACCATGATACCACACTTTTCCAGAAGGAATGGACTTACCCTAGGGGCGCGACCCCTGCAACCTTGCCGCTTCTTTCCTGTTTCGACCATTTTCGGGGTGTGAGGTCATGATGCAGTCTCGTCCACAAAATCTACGCTTTTCCACAAAGCCATGCTTTGATCAACAAATGATCAGCAGCAATTCGTATGCCACATTAACAAATTAGGAATGTATCACTAGTAACTATCAACTACATAACCTCCGAGCTCGTACGTCTCAGAGAAGGGTGTTAAGCTAAGAGAATAAATCTCCGCCACCAAACAGAAATGTATTTGATAGAAACTAGCTCTACATCTCAAAGTGTAACGTCAGACACACAACCATACAAGTCTGTTCCGGGTCCGAACAGAACCGAAGGCACTTCCAAAGAAGCCCTTGCACTCCTAGAATTCCCAATCCCGGTCGGACACCCCATCACATATGGAGATCTCTATACCGGGAACAAATCGATGCAGAGTTATTCAACGGGTCATCCTTTCGTTCTCGAAAATACACGGTCTTCAAATGCCATCCATAACGTCGTATCATTATTCGGAATGGGTTATATGAGACAAGGTCCTCTCCCGGCTAAACCGAATAATGAGCGCAATATTTAGAAACATATGGATATTGGGATTTCAGTTAAGTCACAACTTATTACCCCAAAACTTTTCTTCAAATGGTATAAACAAATTACCATTTACAAATCTTTAAACAAAAAGATTCACTTCACAAAGTTCACCAATATTTCACAAAGATTCATTCACAGCTTTTCAAAACAATTCCATTTCAAATTGGATTAACTCTTCCGATTATTAAACCAAAGGCTCGATTTATAGCTTTCAAAACTATTTCCAAAGATCCATTTATAACTTTCAAAACAATTCCCATTTCAAATCTTTTATATATAAAAGATACACCATTTAAATTCCTCTTCAATTTCAAAACAAAGTTTAATAATCTTTCTCAAAGGTTCATTCATAGCTTTCAAAACAATTCATAATTTCATTTCAAACTTGAAATTTTTCAACACAAATTGGAAATCCTATCTTTATGTGAAAGTTATTATTATTTGAAACAAATAGTTTTCGTTTCGGAAAAATTCGATTACATTTGTACAAGTTAAGCTCTTTTGGTATAAAACTTGGGTTAAATTTAAATTTTCAAAACGATACCTTTTAAAATGGTTTAAACCCATATAAACAGTTTTATAACTTATATAGCCTTTTTAAACCATGATTTCCAAATATAGAATTCAATTTCATATTTTGAATTTAAATTCAAATCAAATTGTTTCAAAACTTAATCAAGTTATTCAAAATAACTTCTATTTTTGAAACTCCTTTTCAAAAGCTTTCAATCCCATTTCCAAAACTATTTTGGATTCAAAAATTCAATCTTTAAAATCATTAAAAATCTATGACTTAACCAATTTCCTTGTGCAATTCATATTTGTGTGTATATGGTGTAGTCCAGGGGTTTTACACAATAGTGCAAAAACATCAATCATCACAGATTTAATCACATCAATATCGATAAGCGATATTGTGATGGCCTGGATTTTTAACGTCTGTTAATTGGGTAATTACCTGATTTATTATAGAAATATTAATATTAATTAGTCAAACAAATAAATTTCTGACGATTAAAATATCTGAATGTATATAAATTAAATTAAAAACTATATTGAATATTGCATTATATAATTTTTGAATCCTATAGAAAAATAAATCATATGTATATGTAAAACCCCACCATATAAATTAAAGATAAAAGTATTCAAATGGATAGATATATAGACAAGTATTATGTTGTTTAAATATAAAAATATATAAATAAGTATGTATGTATATATGTTAAATGAAATGATAAAGTGATAAAATAGGAATATACATATGATGTATGTAAAATAGTACATATAGGATGCAGATATATATGCATAGATATGTAAACATAAAGAGGGAACACATAATTAATGCAAGCATACAACTTTTCTAGTTAAGCTTACAAAACCTGAAATTAAGCTGACATTTCAAAAAAAATCTCTAATCAATAAAAAAAAAACAACTTGTTGTACACAAAACATCTCAGCCTAGCTTCTTCTGCACACCTTAATTCTATGTATATATACATATATCCATCACTACATTGTTTCACACTTTACTGGATTCGAACTAAGTAAAACTGGTAAATATTACTACCATCTCAAAAATCTTAACTGAAAAATAAAGGAAAACTCAACAACTAAACAAGAGAGGATCAAAACTAGATCAAAAGCAAGTAGCAGTGTTTCAAAAACATCTCTGTTCAAAAGAAAGGTGAGTATTCCAACCCGGTTCCCTCTGTTTATTTTTGAAATGCCTGTGAGTAAACCCGTCCTTCTAAATAACAGTTTAAATTTGAAAATGAAGCTTAAATATATGTGAATGTGTGTGATAGCTATGGATTGTATGGATAATTTAGCTTGAACATGCCTGGAATTGATGGTTGAAAACTGTGAACATGCGTGTATAAATGTTGAATTTTTGGTTATCTGTTATTCTACGTGCTCGGAATTTCCTTTGAAAATGTATATCTCAAGATACAATCAGTTTTAAGCCTGGATCTTTAAATGGAAGTTGTAGATAACAACATGTTAGAAATTTCTAAAAATGTTTTCAAGATTTAGAACTCAGTAATTATTTCTGAATTGAGGAAACACAGTAGAAATTGAATTTTGGTCAAAATTCTATAGAAACAATTTAATGATTTGATTGCATGAGTAGATTCGTGGTAATAAATCATGAATTTATGTGTAAGAATTGGGATTTTTAGTTTGGATATGATGGAGGTATTGGAGCTTGGTCGGAATTGGGTCTATTGCCATTTTCCAGCAAACAGCGACGATAGAATGATCGTGGTTTGGCATGGAGGTGGCCGAGGTGTCAGGGGACTTTGGAAAATGGAGGATGAGGTTATCCTTGGCTGTGGTGATCGGCAGGTGGTGATGTAGGGTTTTATTTCTCTTTTGGATCGCCATGGTTGCTGAGGTTTTCTCGGCGTCTATGGTGAATCGGGTTGAATCGCAAGTGGGGGAACGGATGTAGGGGTTCAAGACGAAGCTTGCATGTGGATGACGAGGCTCATTGGGGTCTCTTTCATCGGGGAAGGGGCGTTTTCCGATCTTCTTCATTAGGTTCAGTTGGTCGTGTTGCTCGAATTTTGGTTGGTCGTTTTCGTACTTTGGCTGGGTTGTGTCGAACGTAGGGGTCGATTGTGGTTTGGTGATGGCCAGAGAGTCGATCGGCGTCGTGATTTCCAGTCGTGCATGTGCATGCGTGAGTGCACAGTTGGGTGAACTCGAAATTATGAGGGAAAGAACTGAAGAATGGAAGAAAGGATTGCGTGATGGGTCGTAACGGTTTGGGCCAGAAATTTATGAAAGGAATTTTTGAAGAAAATATAAGTAAACGATGATCAAGTTTTGGAAGTAAAATAAATGTGGAAATTAGTCACAAGAGCCTCTTTAGCAAGTGGAATTAGTTTATAGGACACACAACTGAAATAATTACTTTTAAGGACAAAACACAAAATAATTAGTTTCTAGGACCAAAAAATCTACGAAATTATGTCCTTGAAAGTAATTGGACTGCTGACTTTGTCCTTGAAAGTAATCATTCTGCTGACTTTGGCCTTGAAAGTAATTTCTTTGAATGTGAGTCCTAGAAACTAATTGGACTGCAAAATTTGTCCTTCTGGTGAAATGCCCCAAAATAAATTGTGTTGACCTGTTTTGGAAATAAGATTTTATATCAGTTTCAAGCAAATTTTTAAAAAAAACAAGTTTCTAAAATTAAATTTAAAATAAAATGTTTTGAATTTAATTGTTGGTTTTGTCTAGGATGATCAATTAAAGTTAAAATCCCTAAGTATTTATTTCAAATGTAATTTTATGATGGAATTAAGAAGTGTTTAAGATCAGTGCATTTAACCTTGAACCAGTTAAAAAACTCTTCGGTGATTGATTTCAAGCATTTAATTTAAACAAGAGATAGGTGATGAGTAAGTAATCAATTACGGTTATTTTAAATACTAAGTTTTCAAAGAAATCTTTGAACAAGTTTAAAGTTTGAAATATTGAAAATAATTTAGTTTAAAGAATGATTTAGTTTAAAGTTTGTTCAAATGAAATAAGTTTTCAAAATAAATGTTTTACAACTATTTGTTCAAAAAGGAATTTTATAATAAATTTTTAAATTAACGATAATTTAGTAAATAATAAAGATTAATGGGTTATCTTAATAATGTTTTGATTATTTATTTAATGATGGTTTCTTCCCAAAAGTCATTAACAAGGTTTAAATGGTAATTGTTTTTTTCAAAGGTTGATTAACCAATGGAAGGTAATTAAGGATAATTAGTCATTTAAAATTAATTACTTAATATAAGTAATTACGGATGGATATTTAATGGTTTTAAAGATAGACTAATCAAGGATAATTAAGGATTAAATCAAATAGTAATTAAGGGTTGATTAATTAATAATTATGAATTATTTAAATTGTAATTAAGGTTGTTAATTAATAATTAAATTTTATTAATTAATAGTAAATGGATGATTAATCAGTTAATTAAAGGTTAATTAATTGGGATTGATTATTTTGTATTGAAGGAGATTAGTTGATAATTAAGGTTTATTAATTAATAATTAAAGATTAATTAATTGGTTTATAGGGTAATTAAGGGATGAATTACCCAGTTGTAATTAATAAGGAGAATGTGATTAATTAATTTATTAATTAAAAATAGTCGCTTGGTAATTGATTAAGTATAATTACTTAATGAGATTGATAAAGCGTAATTACTTGGTGAAGTAATTGAAGGATAAATTACTAGATGTAATTAGTATAAGAGAAATTTCTTAATGGGATGTAATTAAAGTTTAATTACTTAGGAGAAGTAATTAGGGATTAATTACTTGGTGTAATTAATAATAGGATTAATTCAATTAATTAAGTAGTTAATTAATTAATATAAGTAATTACAAGATGGTTAATTACTGTTTATGATTAATTAAGGCTGATTTATGGAAGTAAATAATTAAGGATCATTAATTAATGTAATTAATTAATTTAATTAAGGAAGTAATTAAAGACTAACTACAGTAAATGGTTAAGGATAATTAGTTTGTGTAATTAATTAAGGGATAATTACTTTATGTAATTAAAGACAATCAATCAAGGATGTTTAATTAAGATGGATAATTAAAAAATGATTAATTGATTGATTATAATTATTAATGATTAAGTAAAGGTGACCTAAGTGATTAAAAGATTAGTAATTAATTTAATTAGGAATAAATTAAATAAATTTTTGAAATGATCCATCTTGCTTATGAATGATTAAATGATGATTTATTGCCTTGAATTGATTTATATCTCTGATATGAAATATTTTGTGACATGATATATTGGGTGGACAAGGACAATGTGGTTATCTATCGATGATGAATTGTTGTGTAAGAAGTGTCATCCTGTATTTGAAGTTGAATTGTATTCCACTTGAACAACTTGGGTTAAGATGACATTGGATTCGAAGAGACCGGAGTTGGGTATTAGTTATTACCCGAAACCACTTCGTTTTTTATAGAAATTGATGTGTGAAATAAGGGATGTCTATATAAATTTATAAACTGATATGAGTTACCCGGGTTTACTTATGATTTATGCTTTTGTATTCCATGTTAGATGGGTTTACTCACGCTGGTTTCTAGCCAGACCCGGGTGTTACTTTGATGTAATGCTCAGGTCAGACCGAGTATTACAGATTTTCAGGTAAGGACGTTCTGGAGCTCAGGAGGCGAGCTGGATGGCAAGAACGTATTGAGTGTTTCCGCTGTATTATATTGTTGTATATCTGAGACATGATGATTGTGTATATCCAGGTCTGTATATATGTGTAACTCTGATGTATTATAAATGTATTTGACAGATTCAGAATTTTTTTGTAAACTGTTATTATTTGATATTATATTTTCATCCGCTGCGAATGTGAGAATCTTTGTGGTGTTTCTTCTTCTTCTTCTATCTCTTTTTTCTTTCCCTAACTATCCGAAATTTTCGGAATCGAAAATTTCGGGTCGTTACAGTTGGTATCAGAGCTGAAGGCTTAGCGAGAACCTTGGCTCTGGTGGAGTTGCTCATCAAGAATAGGGTTAGTGTTACCCTAGGATGAGTTGAATGTATATGTATGAGAGCGTACTTGTTATTTTCTTATATAAAGATAAAAAATAATAAAAGAAGAAAAAAATGGTTCTAATAAATGAATTTTTGTAAAAGCTTATATTATATATATAAAGCAATAATTGGTTATTAAATAAGAAATTAAGGAATATATACATATCTAAATAAGTATTGGATAAAATGAACTATACAAATAAGATCAATTAAAATTGGTTTAAAACAAGAAAATAGAATGGTTATTGTGTTTAAATGGGATGATTGTTTTCCAATAAACAAATAAATGTCTTAAGGAAGTAACCATTAGATAAGAATAACTTGTAAATTAGAAAAGATGTAAGTTGTGAAGTTTTGAATTCTAAGTCTAGAAACATTTGAAATTATTTTCAAAAGTTAAGAGGAATAATAAATATTATTTAGAATATTTTGAAGGTGATCTTATTTTAAAATAAGAATTGTTGAAAGCCTTAAAGAAAATTGTTTTGGATTAAAAACCAAAAGAGATTTAAAATTTTAAGGTGTAATTTGGTGTGCAAAGGAAATAACCTTGTATATATAAGGGATATACATAATATCAAAGATAATTTGAAATAAACTTTAAATGTTGAGTTTAAAATTTGGAATGAGATGTGATACCCAAGGTGATAAGTTTTTGAACTTATAAGATTATTAATGTGAAGTTTAAATTTTGAAATGGGAACTCAAATTGGGTAAGATTGGCTGGAATAAGTAATTTGAATTTAACTTTGGGAAAGTTAAATAAGTTAACAAGCAACCTGAATTGGAAATTTCAAGATGAAATTGGGATTTAACTTGGAAAATTAAATGGTTAATTTGAATTGGGAATTTGTGTGATCTCAAAATGGGTTTGAGATCTATAAATTGGAAATGGATGGATGTTTTAAAATAATTTGAGTGATACCATCCTGTTGTTATTAATAATCTTTAAGCTGAAATCGGATTTGTTTAAATAAAAAAAAGGACTGTAGTGATATATCCATTATTGAGTTAAAAAGGAAATTAAATTTTGGTTTGAAATTAGAGAAATGGAATCACTTTGGACTTGGGATTTGGGTGTTTAAATAGAATTTCAACTGAAATTGTTGAAAATTGGTTTTAAGGTTGAATTTGGGTAATAAATTGGTTTTTGAAAGATTAAATTGATTTAAAATGAAATTCTAGAATTTGAACTCAAAAATTAATTTGTTTAAAAACTTTAAATAAAGGTTAATTTAGTTTGAAGGGTTAAACCAATATTTGAAAATTTAACTCGAATTATTATAATTCAAGATGGTTTAAAATTGAGATTGAAATTGAAGTTCAAATTCAAAAAGGGAAATTGGGATTAATTTAAACTAGAATTGAAATGATTTGAAATTGAAGTTGGTTCAATTTGAAATAAATCCAATTTGATTTGAATAATTTGGAATTGTGATTAATGTTAAATAGGTTAAAAATTAAAATGGAATTTGATTTGAATTTAGAAGGAAATTGAGGTAAATTCAACTTGAATTGGGTTTAAATCAATTTCAAAGGAAATTGAAGTTATTTAAATTGGAATTGAGTCAATTTAAATGGAAGTGGAAATTTAAATTGAATTGATTTGAAATGGAGGTTGGGAATTGAACAGTTTGACTCTGGACTATTTTCAATATAAATTGTTTTAATATAAACTTATTTTTCCAAGCTATTTAATATATACTGTAGGATCTAGATTAACCCTAGAGAGGGGGTGAATAGGGTTATAGCAAATTTTCTCGAGTTAAACGCAAAAACAAACTGCAGAGAAATAAATATGCTAAAAGTAAATCACACACAAAATTTACCCAGCTTCGGCAACCCCTGCCTACTGCTGCATTACCAGATTTCTATTAGAATTAAACAGTCTCCCACTTACAAACACTCTAGCAGACTCGCACACCCTGCTACCGCCTATAGAGTTTTGCAAACTCGCACACCCTGCTCACTGAACTAATTCTAACTAGACAATCTGACGCTACCTAAAACCTAGGTGGTGATTTACCAAGATTTGAACCTTAAAAGAAAATTTAAAACAAACTTAAAAACAATTTAAAACTAAAACCCTATTTGAATATAAACTAAAGCCCTCATTTATAAAAACAAGGCCGGCCCATTTCTATTTCTTTAACCCGTTCCTCTTTTTGGCTTGTGAAGAAAATGGCGGCTCTGTTCGATCTGAATTAGGGCTTTGTTCCCTTGCAAAAATTAGGGCTTTCTCCAACTTCGATTCTCTAGTTTGTGTTGCGCTTGCTCGCGGCTTCTCTGATGATCAATTCTCTGGTTTGTGTTGCTCTTGCTCGCGGCTTCTCTGATGATCAATTCTCTGGTTGCTTTTGCTTGCGCTTGTTCGCAGCTGCTCCTCTGATCGAGTTCGATAGATTGTGGTATGTAATCTTTTTCGTTGCTGGTTTAATTGCTTGCTTGACTCGATGCTGATGATGAATTTTTGGGTGAGTATTTATATTGATTCTGAGACCCTATAATTCGTTCGTGTCAATTCGATACTTTCCTAATTTTCGCTTTCCTAATATAGTTTCGACTTGATGCACACGGCTTTGATTTTCAAACGTTCGATTTTCCTTGATTAATACGGCAGAGACTTTCCTCTTTTAATTTTCTTTGAATTTTGACTTTTTCAATTTTCACACACTTGATTTCTGACTTGGTCATCTCTGCACTGTTGAATTTCGTTCATCCACTATATCATTGATTTACACGGCATTGAATTTGTTATGTGGTCACCACAGTGTTGAATTCATTTGACTTCGGCCATGATCTTTGACGTTGAACACTGATGATTTATTTTTGACTTTGGCTTGAATCTGTTTCGAACTTGCATCCTTCTTGTGGCTGCTGTCCATTCTACTGGTATCACTTGTCCATTAATTGGTTTGTTTGAGTCAGTGGTATTTGTATTTGATCATTTTGATACTGCTGTTGCACTCGGTGTTTGTAGCTTGCCACTTACTTGTGTTCCATTTGTGGTCATTGTTGTATTGTTTACTTGATTACTTGAGCTTTTGTGTAGTTGTTGACTGCATCACCATATATCAGTTGCTCGGCCCTGTCTTGATTCACTGTTTGTTATTTGAACTTGATGTTGTGTACACTGATACTCCTCTCTGATTTTGCTTTGGTCATGACACTGTAGTTGTATACTTGGGCTTCACTGAGTTGTTTGTCGTGGATATTGTAGTTTGCATTGTGCCATGCTCCCTGTTGTATATATAGTGTATTGATTGTCTGCACTTGCATACTGCTGTCTCATTTACTTGTGTTCGTTGTAGTTTTTTTGTATTGTTGAGTTTCCATATCTTGTGCTCGAGCTCTTTGTTTCATATATTCTGGTTGTTGACTCGACTTGATGATGTAGTCTTCCTTGTTGAGTTCCTGTAGTTGTATTCACTTCATGTTTCTTTAGTTGTGCACTTGCTTGAGTTTCATTGAGCTCGATATCATGATGTATTTGCTGTTGCAGTCTCTTGTGGTTTCAAATTAGTTCCATTTTCATTGACTTTCTGTTGCAAGTGCTTCATGATGATTGCATTATATTGTGATATTGTGATCTTGAGATCTTTCACTAAGGTCTGCACTATCATCATTTTGCTCTTTGATCTGGTCATTGCTTGCATCACTGGTCTTTGCATCCATTCATGTTGATTTTTGAAATTTCACTTGAGTTGAATCCAGTTTCAAAACTCGGATTTGACCTTGTGCTCGCGTCGTGATTTTAAATATATTGCACGTGAGTTGAACCCGGCTTTTCATTTGGGTTTGACCTGTGCTCACCTGTCCCTGTAGCATTATCAAGTGTATATCGATGTGCACGGCCTTGTGGCATGTACAGTGATACACTGTGCATGTCACATTGTTCGTGTATGATGAATTCAAATGTGAATGATG
This sequence comes from Allium cepa, assembly GCA_030765085.1. Classification (NCBI taxonomy): domain Eukaryota; kingdom Viridiplantae; phylum Streptophyta; class Magnoliopsida; order Asparagales; family Amaryllidaceae; genus Allium; species Allium cepa. The sequence continues at coordinate 490,286,918 of CM060934.1, read as the reverse complement.
ACGAACAACCCAAATAACTGAGGCAAATCATATTTTCAAAAATCATATTTCATTTTATATTGCAAAAATATTTCTTTTTCAATTTTACTACGTTAGTGAATATTTTTGCAGATTGCTCAGATGTTGGATTCTAACTGGAATGAAGTTGAAGATAAACTACGAGTGTGAGTGATATGTAGTGAGAAATTTATGTAAATCGAAATTGTGATGTGTTGTAAACAAAATTGTATATGTATAGTGAGAGCTTGAATTTGTACTATTCAAAATTGTAATAAATATTTGTTTGAATAAAATTTCTGTTTGAATTCAAATTCTGTGTAGTTTATTCTGTTTAAATTCAAATTCTGTGTAGTTTATTGTGTTTAAATTCAAATTCTGTGTAATTAATTTTATTTCAACAAATATTTATTTAATCTATGAAAAATAAAATAGTACATTAACAAATACATTTAAACGAATATATATATGTTTATTATCATCAAACAAAAATCATATAAGCGCATATTCAACAATCTCCCCCTTTTGATGATAACAAACATATATTTAAGATTTTGACTGTGTTAAATGTATTTGATCAATGATATACTCTAATTGCTCCCCCTATTTAAATGCTTCCTCTGTACACGATGCTCCCCCAACATATATGCATACAAATAGAAATATACAAATGAGCGTAGATGCAAATGGAAAATTATTTGAGTTTTGCTTGATTTTATTTGGCAAAATCTTAACTTTTCTCTCCCCCTTTTGTTATCAGCAAAAGAATAATAGTATTAGAGAAAAATAGAGATAAAGTGTTCGATATTAATCCAACATTAAAACTCAACTGAATATAAATATTATACTTCAATAAAAAGATCAAACAAAAATCATAACTACCCTTGTTAGGCGCATATTCCGCTTTTAGAAATAATGGAAATGATGTTCTCATATAAAATCATATAGTTGTATCTACTTGTGGTACATTTATATCAGGAATTTGAATATCTACTAATCATGCATAACCGTTAGGACTTTTAAATGAGATTAGTAGTATTCCAATTTAATTTTAAAAATGAATTCAAGTATCTTCTAACCACGCATGACGTTGAGGACTTTTAATTGGGATTAGAATCAACTTGTCTATTTAATCAATCAAATTTGATATGCCCTCCATACATGCATAACCGTGAGGACTTTTAAATGAGCATGAAAGCACATAAACAAAAAATCCATGTAATTAACCCATGCATAACCGTGAGGACTTTTAAATGAGAGTGAAGACTTTGGATATTTATTTATTTTTACAAAAAAAATGTGAAATGAAAAACAAATGATCCCTGATTATAGTACCACATATCGACAAACTATATTTAAGATTTGAAAAACAATGGTCGATAGAAATATGATAGATATAGAAATGGTCATGGAATCTTTACCCAACAAAAAGTTTTATAACTCTTTGTTTGAATTCCTAAAGAAATTTTCCAATTATATTGTCTTGAGTAATGTATGTTAAATATCAACACTTATCACCTTCTCAATCACTATTTATCTTTTTGATAATTAGTAGGGAGTCGGATTAGTCAAAATTTGTCATTTAAAATCAAATAAAAATGACTAATCTGAAAATATGGTCAAAAATGATTTTCTCGAAGAGGTTATATGAGAGAAAAAAATTCTGCTATTTGAAAATTATTGTAATGAAAAATATGCGGATATTTTCTTTGAAAAACGATGCAGTTACTAAATGTCTCAAAAATCACGTTCAACTAGTAATTTTTCTATCAACTAGATTACCAGTGTACTCTGCATCTGAATTTCTTTTTCACTCAAAAATTATCATTAATTGAATTTAATCGACCAAACCATGAAGTGTGCATCAAAAATTTCAAACTCAATTTTAATAGTATTTTAAATGACATTCTCTTGAATTTGAATTGAAGCCGTGTAAACAATTAAAAGACCGTGAATATAGAGTTAGCCGTATTATAACCAAATGTATTATCATCCAACAAAACACTATTTTTAATTCAAACTAATATATGAAGTAATCCAAAGAATCTAGAGAATTTTATAGTGTTTTTGGCATAAGAATATGATTGGCCAACTATGTTGAATAAGTCAGAGTCAAAATCATCATCTTTTCATCATCTCAATATTGGCTGATTTTAATCAGAATACGGTGCAGATTATCACACTTAATATATCGATCAAATAAATATACCTTCAACTGTTTTACCTTTACGATAATTTTTCATGGTTGCCCATTGTGATTTTGTCACCTTTGTACTAGGCTAAGGAACTTTGCTTTGTTGCCCGTTGTGTTTCTGGAACAGCCAAAATCCAGCGAACGCTGTTGTTGTTCCTTAGCCCGCTACCATACCTACACGATGAAATATTTTTGTGACCTATTTGTTTTTATAGGTCCATGATTGTTAGTGGCTGAAGCATTGTGAATAAATAATCCCTTTGGAATCCAAACTTGTTTAGTCCTTTTATTCTTGTTCCAATAGACATGAAATTTGTTTGTAGAATTCTTAGGAACCCAAACTTGTATAAATTTTGTGTTCTTGTTCCTATGACTACAATTTTCAACACAATGTCCAATTATTTCACATCTAGCAAAGACACTCTTACCTTTTGCATTATCATCAGCTTGTGTTTTCCCAAAGCCTAGTCCTTTTCTGCTGTTAGCAAAAATTTGATTTCCCAATAACATGTTGAATGATTTTTCTCCTCTTGAAAAGTTGTTTAGAGATTTCTCAAGATTTTGGAATTTGGTTTTGAGTGTTGTGTTTTCAGTTACAAGTGAGGTGCATCTATGTATAAAATCCTTTTTCCTAGTGTCAATGGTTTCCTTAAGACTCATGTTTTCTTTTTCAAGATTCTCAAAGCTATTCTTAAGTCTGGATAATTCTGAATCTAAAATTTTACATTTTTTACAGTCTAGGTTTTGAATATTTTCAAGTTCAGTTTCTAACCTAAAATTTTCATGAGCAAGTACTCTCCTATCAGATTTCGGTTTTTCAATTTTAGATTCAAGACTATCAACTTATTTAGTAAGATCAAGACACATAAAAACAAGTTCTTTATAAGAATAGTCACCTACCTCACTAGATTCCTCTGAGCTTGCTTCTGAATCTGATTTTGCCACAAGACACAAGTTAGCCTCCTCTGAGCTATTATTCGAAACTTCCTCTCCTTCTTCATCATCCCAAGTCGCTGTAAAGGACTTCTTCTTCTTTTTCTTTCCTCTGTTGTTTTTGAGAAGTGGGCATTGTTGTTTGAAGTGGCCAGGCTTGTTGCAGTTAAAGCATGTCAGTTCATTATCGGAATTGTCAGAATCTTTTGGCCTATTACCACTTGTTTTCTTCTTGCATGGCCTGAATCTTGACAATTTTCTAAGATTATTGACAGCCATTGCAAGCTCTTCAATTGGATCTTCTTCTTCATCATCGCTCTCTTCTTTGCTCTTTAAGGCAATCGTCTTCTTCTTTGATTCGGAGTTGTTGCGTTCCTCCTTTGCTTTTAGCTCAAGCTCATATGTCATCAAGTTACCGATCAAGTCCTCCATGCTTAGTTTACTCAGATCTTTCGATTCTTGTATTGCCGTGACTTTTGCCTCAAAGTTCATTGGTAAAACTCGTAGCACCTTCCTCACGAGCTCTACCTTAGTGGATACCTTCCCAAGCGCTCTAGCGTTGTACACCAAAGTTGAAAAGCGTCCAAACATATCCTTTATGCTCTCGCCTTTGTCCATCACAAAGTTCTCGTATTCATTGCTGAATAGGGCTAGACGAGACTCCTTGACTTGAGAAGTTCCTTCATGTGTCACCTTCAAGGTATGCCAAATTTCATGTGCAGTTTTACAATGAGAAATTCTATTAAATTCAGTTTTATCAAGAGCAGATATTAAAGCATTCATGGCTTTAGCATTTGTAGTTTTTAATCTCTTATCGTTAGTATCCCACCTATCCTTAGGTTTAGGAATCTCAATATCACCAACAGTTATAGTGGGAGATTTATAGCCAGTTTCAATAATGTCCCAAACATCATAATCAACAGAACTAAGATAAATACCCATCCTAACTTTCCAATAAGCATAATCATTCCCATTAAACATGGGTGGCCTAGCAATTGACTGCCACTCAGAAAAAGCATTATTTGATGGATTCATGACTCTAGAGTTAAAGAAAAATACCGGGCTTTGATACCACTTGTAGGATCTAGATTAACCCTAGAAGGGGGTGAATAGGGTTATAGCAAATTTTCTCGAGTTAAATGCAAAAATAAACTGCAGAGAAATAAATATGTTGAAAGTAAATCACACACAGAATTTACCCAGCTTCGGCTACCCCTGCCTACTGCTGCATTCCCAGATTTCTATTAGAATTAAACAGTCTCCCGCTTACAAACACTCTAACACACTCGCATACCCTGCTACCGCCTATAGAGTTTTTCAAACTCGCACACCCTGCTCACTGAACTAATTCTAACTAGACAATCTGACACTACCTAAAACCTAGGTGGTGATTTACCAAGATTTGAACCTTAAAAGAAAATTTAAAACAAACTTAAAAACAATTTAAAACTAAAACCCTATTTGAATATAAACTAAAGCCCTCTTTCATAAAAACAAGGCCGGCCCATTTCTATTTCTTTAACCTGTTCCTCTTTTTGGCTTATGAAGAAAATGGCGGCTCTGTTCGATCTGAATTAGGGCTTTGTTCCCTTGCAAAAATTAGGGCTTTCTTCAACTTCGATTCTCTGGTTTTTGCTGCGCTTGCTCGCGTCTTCTCTGGTGATCAATTCTATGGTTTGTGTTTCTCTTGCTCGTGGCTTCTCTGATGATCAATTCTCTGGTTGCTTTTGCTTGCGCTTGTTCGCAGCTGCTCCTCTGATCGAGTTCGATAGATTGTGGTATGTAATCTTTTTCGTTGCTGGTTTAATTGCTTGCTTGACTCGATGCCGATGATGAATTTTTGGGTGAGTATTTATATGGATTCTGAGACCCTATAATTCATTCGTGTCAATTCGATACTTTCCTAATTTTCACTTTCCTGATATAGTTTCGACTTGATGCACACGGCTTTGATTTTCAAACGTTCGATTTTCCTTGATTAATACGGCAGAGACTTTCCTCTTTTAATTTGCTTTGAATTTTGACTTTTTCAATCTTCACACACTTGATTTCTGACTTGGTCATCTCTGCACTGTTGAATTTCGTTCATCTACTATATCATTGATTTACACGGCATTGAATTTGTTACGTGGTCACCACAGTGTTGAATTCATTTGACTTCGGCCATGATCTTTGACGTTGAACACTGATGATTTATTTTTGACTTTGGCTTGAATCTGTTTCAAACTTGCATCCTTCTTGCGGCTATTGTTCATTCTATTGGTATCACTTGTCCATTAATTGGTTTGTTTGAGTCAGTGGTATTTGTATTTGATCATTTTGATACTGTTGTTGCACTCGGTGTTTGTAGCTTGCCACTGACTTGTGTTCCATTTGTGGTCATTGCTGTATTGTTTACTTGATTACTTGAGCTTTTGTGTAGTTGTTGACTGCATCACCATATTACAGTTGCTCGGCCCTGTCTTGATTCACTGTTTGTTATTTGAACTTGATGTTGTGTACACTGATACTCCTCTCTGATTTTGCTTTGGCCATGACACTGTAGTTGTATACTTGGGCTTCACTGAGTTGTTTGTCGTGGATATTGTAGTTTGCATTGTATCATGCTCCCTATTGTATATACAGTGTATTGATTGTCTGCACTTGCATACTACTGTCTCATTTACTTGTGTTTGTTGCAGTTTTTTTGTATTGTTGAGTTTCCATATCTTGTGCTCGAGCTCTTTGTTTCATATATTCTGGTTGTTGACTCGATTTGATGTTGTAGTCTTCCTTGTTGAGCTCCTGTAGTTGCATTCACTTCATGTTTGTTTAGTTGTGCACTTGCTTGAGTTTCACTGAGCTCGATATCATGATGTATTTGCTGTTGCAGTCTCTTGTGGTTTCAAATTAGTTCCTGTTCGTCGACGGAAATTCTATCGGTTTAGAAAACCGTCGAACGAATTTTGAAATAAAATTTATACCGCAAGCGCACGGTGTACGAATGTAGCACACGGCGAATACGGGTCGATCCGTAGGGAATTGTTGATTTTAAAATTCTATTCAATCAAATTATTCCAAAGTCGAAGAGGATTTGTTAACTAGAAATTATGAGGCTAACACTAGAAAATGTGATTCAAAAATTATTAGACTAAAGAACAATTTAGAGGCAAATCCACTCTCAAATTTTTGTAAATCAACAAACACATAATTTATGATCTCTAACTTTGATATTAAGTGAAATAATCATTGCATTTATCATAAGTATGGTTTGTTTATGCTATTAGTTAACATAACCCAAACCATCAAACTATAATACAAAAATTATACCACTTACAATTCTCATGAAAAAGAAGCCAAAGCAAAAACTATTTTAAGTATGATCTATTTACTATTGTAACTAGTAACATAGATCATCAAATTTCATTTTTACTTTCATTTCATAATCAAAAATTAATTAGCAAATGTTGATGTAAATTGTGTTTATGTTGAGTAAGAATAGATCATTTGTATAAGCAATATAAGCTATCAAACCCACTTGTATAAACTTACATCAAAATTCACATTCATGAAGCATAAACAAAGAGATCATACATCATAAAAATGTTGAAATTACATAAAGTTAGAGAGCTTCATCACCCCTAAATTGAAGGGATTTAGCTACTCATTTGTGGCATTGAAGCAACACAAACAAATTTCAACATTAAAAAGAAAAGAGAATAGAAAATAAGCAAAGAAAGCAAAAGAGATTAGCTACTTACTACTTGCATAAATGTAAATCTAAGTTATGAACATAAAGGAAAAGAGAGCATAGAAATAAACATTAACAATAAAACAAAGAAAAGCATGTAGAAAAGAGAGAAGAAAGAGGCTTGGAAGCCATTTTTATTTCATAGAACATTGAGCTTACACTTTGATTTCTTAATTTCCTAAGTAAAATGAAAGAGTAGATGATGGAAGGGGAGTAATTTGTGGAACAGTGAAGAGTGGGTAGTTTGGGTTGTGCAATCGGTAAAAGTATTGCTTGTTGTGTGGTTATGCAATTGTGGTGAAGGATGGAGCAGAAGTGTAAGGGTATTGTGACAGTAATGAGGGAGTGAAGTGATGTATGTTTGTGACAGTATTGATATAAGGTGGAGGCTGCACTTGTGGATGCAGAGGAGTTATGTGATATGTGACTGTTTGGTGGAGATGGATGAAGTATATGGCAGAAGATGTATGACTGTGTGGATGTGTGAAACTGTGATGTATGAACAGTCCAGTGATGATGTATGAACATTTGTCAGTGGAAGTGGTGAAGGAGAAGTGGTTAGACAGCGTTGAGGAGCTGTTGTTGATGATCAGACTTTGATGGCAGGAGAGAGATATGAAGACAGATTTGAAATGAAATGGCTGTGATTGTTCTGGTGATGCAAATTTGTTAACAGAAGCAAGATGAAGTTTGTTAACAGAGGCTTGCTTATGAGGGGATGACAGTGCACGGGAGTGTTTGCATAGTTTCAACTTGAAATGGAGAATGTATATAATACAGCAATGAGAATTATGAAATCAGATGTACATAACAGATTGCGAAATCAAAATGTAATGCAATCAGTGTAATCAAAGGTTTAAGAACAATGAAGATTGTGAATAACTGAATTTTTTTTTTGATATGGAAATGCAATACAAACAAAAACACAAACAAATGCACACAAAAGCCAAACACACAAACAATATTTTTTTTAAAAAACACAACACACACAAAACAAACAAAACACACTTAAATCAAAGAACAATAATTCAAAGAATAGAAAATCAAAATCAAATCAATTCCCCGGCAACGACGCCAAAAACTTGTTCGTCGACGGAAATTCTATCAGTTTAGAAAACCGTCGAACGAATTTTGAAAAAAAAATAACCGCAAGCGCACGGTGTACGAATGTAGCACGCGGCGAATACGAGTCGATCCACAGGGAATTGATGATTTTAATTTCCTACTCAATCAAATTATACCAAAATCGATGGAAAGTTTAGCTAGAGAATTAACTAACTAACTAAAATAAAAAAAGAAGCAAATATAAGAGTTAAGTTACAATTTAGAGAATAAATCCACTCTCTAGATCATGTAGTTCAACATATATGAAATCATGATCTCTTTTATGGTCATTAGTTAGTTTATTTGATGTGTTTATCATAAGTATGACATATTTGTGCTATTAATTAGCTCAACATAAGCCATCAAACTATAACGCACCCCTTAAACAACTTTTAACTCTCATGGAAAATGACAATGAAAATGAAAATAAAATCTATTTTAAGTATGGCCTATTAACTATTGATTAGAAACATAGACCATCAAATTTTAATTTCAAACCACCTTTTTTGCCATAATCATATTTTGATGAAGAGGCAATTAGTGTTAGTGATTGTTTAAGCATAGCCTATTTGGTGTCAACAATATAGGCTATCAAATTCAAAGCAAAAACAACAATTAAACCACTTCATTGATCATTCATTAAGCACAAAAAAGAGCATGAATTAACATATAGTTGAAGCTACATAATTAGAGAGCTTCATTACCCTCTAAATTGAAGGGGTTTAGCCTCTCATATTTGTCATTTGCTTAACAAATGTAGCTTGCAACATGAAAGAAAAAAGAAAGAAAAATGAAAGCAAATGAAAAGAAAACTATTCTACTTGCATAAAAATAAATCTACACTACTAAAATGAAAGGAAATGAACATGTAAGTAAAAGGAAACACTAATTAACATTGCATAAAAAGATAAGAAAATTACATAAAATAAAAATGGCTAAGTAGCCATGAAAAGAGAAAGAGCGCTTTCTTTTATTTTGCCTAAACTAATGAGAAGAGAGACTAAGAGAAGAGATGGCCTAAGAGAGGAGAGTTGCATGAAACATAAGGGGTATTTATACAAGTTAGAAACCCTAATGCATATCTTTGGGGAGTACCCAAAATGCCCTTGGAGGAAGTGTGGTGGCCAAGTTATCATTAGCTTTAATAATCCCCCACTTAAATGTACATGAAGCTTTAAATGTCTTTTAGCATGTGCATTAGCCTTTAATTTGTACATTAAGGTAGTGGGTAGGTGGGGTCCTCCATGTTCTTCACTTTGAATTATTTCCATCTTCATTCTTTTGTATCTTCTTTGTACATGCATATTCCTTCATGAAACCACTTGTAATTGAGTGTAATTTCCTACAAAATAATATAAAATTTCCAATTAAATTTTCTCAAATTAATATTTGCGTAAAAAATGACCATTCTGCCCCTTGATGAAGATGAATATGTGACAATTTGGAATTAATATGAATTTTGGTTTAAACAAGTTAAAAATACCCAATATGATCATTTATTTAATTTAAGAAGAATAAATATGGTGGTAAAAATATGCACATTTACGTGCACATCAAATACCCCTACACTTATCTTTTTATTCATCCTCGAATAAAGAAAAACTAAGATAAATCCGTTTTCGTAGGGAGCACGATTGCATTGAGCGTATGCAACAAGCCGTTAAACCTCTGGGTGTCCCCAGTAGGACGAGTGTTGTCTCGTGAGGGTTTTCAGCGGATACTACCCACAAAATCCAAGTGCAGGATGAAAATATTTACAAAATGCAAGATTTATTTACCAAGAGATGAATGCAAAATTTTGAAAATATTTACAAATGAAGGATTTATTTTTAAATTGGCATGAATAAGTTAAATATAGGTTTTGGCTATTATCTTGAAAATTTATGTTACTTACTCATCAAAATTTCCAACGAAAATCAAGTTATCATAACAAATAGACTATAGTTTAACTCGTTGTTTTGGTTAATAACATAGTGTAACTATGAAATGGATCCATAGTTGATTATCAGAGTTTACCAAAGTGGTATGTTCATTTCTTTTCAATAACAAATCAAATCAAATAAGTAAAAAATAGTGCTAGGATTTCAATTGCTTGCTCTCTCATTATTTGCAAGAAAAATTACACACCTAGCTCAGGTAAACTGAGGCCAGATATACCACCCATGCACTGCCTTTCGGGCTTATGTGAAGGGAGTATAGAGCATGGCGAGTGCATACATTTTCGTGCATACACCTACCGACCGTAGGTGGTTTTTATTAAGTCTGTTTTTTTTACATGTGTTTCATACATGCATAACCGTGAGGACTTTTAAATGAGTATGAAAGCACATAATCAAAAATTCCAAGTAATTCACCCATGCATAACCGTGAGGACTTTTAAATGAGAGTGAATATTTGGAGGTTATCATTTTTTTATTTTTATATATATATTTTTTTAAGAGAGAGAGAGAGAGAGTTTTGCAAAATCATCTTAGCACCATTTAACTTGGAAGACAAAAAAATGTTATATCCTTTACTTTAAATCAACCACTTTTTAAAACAAAAATTTTCAATTAGGATGTACTTCATAGTTAACACGTATGAGTTTTCCTATATACTAGTTAAACCATTGTTATTTATAATCAAACTTCATTTTTATTTTTGTTAAGATAAATAAACTTTCAAAAATTTCAATTTAATAAGCCAAAACCATATATTTATCCTATAGTGTTTCTTTAAAAATAAATAAAAAGATGTTTTTGGGACTTTTTTTTTAAAGAAAAGGCAAAAATAAACCATGAAAAAGAAAAAAAATGAAGCTGAGTCTCCCCCCACACTTGATTTTGACTGTGTCCCCACAGTCAACCCAAGTGGAAGGAGAAAAAAATAAAATAAAAATCCTATATTTACATGAAAGATTATTATTTACAAGAGATGATAAAGTATACAGTCAAAAAGTAAATGAAACGGTCTTCCAAAGACCGATTCATTTGTCTCGTCAAGTATGCGAGACACAGCTTAAGCTCGAAAAACCAAATCGTAAAAGATTTCGAAGTTGATTGTCGATTTGGAAAAATGAATTTTGTTTTATTAAAAACTGAACAAGTTGTTTTGTTTTCAATGATTTTTGGGGTTGATAAAACAGTTGATTGAAATTCACATTTATTTTCACCACATTGAAATTGAAGTTTATCATTGAAAACTTCTTCCAAATTATCGATTTCATAGTCAAAATGGTGATCGAAATCTTCCCCATCAGAATTTAATGACTCATTTTCGAAAAGTCCATAAAACTCATGTTCGTTAAATTCATCTTCCTTCGTTGGATTATCAACAACTTCATCGCATGTATCCATTTCAAAATCCAAAGTTGTTGTATTCAAATTTTCAGAAAAAGGAAGATCGAAATTTAAATCGAGTTTCTCACCCTCAAAAGAATTGAAATCCAACACAATTACCGTTTTTTTACAACTTCGTTCAGATCATCATTTTCAGTTTCAAAAGTTGTTGTTTGAAAATCATCGATTTGGGTAAAAGATGGATTATCACTTGACTCGTCACACGTTGAAATTTGACTTTGTTTTTCACGTTGTTTCATGTATGTTTCAAACAACAAATCAGTGTGATCATCGTAAACTTCATTCATTTGCTCAAAAAAATCCAATTTATAGTTATTAACTTGAGAATTTTCAATTTGGATTTGTTGAGAACAAAAATTGTCAATTTCGATAAACGGTAGATTATTATTTGATTCTTCGCATGTTGAGATTTGATTATGATTTTCATGAAAAGTTTTGTATTTTTCAAGTAATAAATCCCTGTTATCTTTTTCCATTTGGTCAACAAAATCAAATTCATGATTATTAATTTGAAATTTTTCATTTTGAATTTGTTGACAACCAAAGGTTTCAATCATATCGTTATTGAAACTATTCCCATTGCCAAAATTATTAGAAAATCTGTTCACATTTTCGTCTTGATTTTGAAATTCATTTTGAAACTCGAAATTGAATTGGCATTGGTTACACTCGAAATCATTTGAATTTTGAAATGAATTCAAATTTTGATTATTTTGAAAACTTTGATTCGAGTTATAACACAAATATGAACTGCACAACTCATTTATCTCTTGATTTTGTTGCTTAGAGAGTTCAAGTAACGACAAAATGCTATTTTCAAGAGTTGAGAGTTGACCATTATTTTGGAAATTTTGTGGTTCAAAATTCGAATCGTTTAAAAAAATAGTTATTGTTGAAATATCCATAAGAATTTGAAGTGAAAATATGTGGATTATATTGATTTTCACAACTATTGTAAAATTCACGCAAGTGAGGAAACTCGGACATTTTCACGAAAAATTTTTTTTTTGAGTTTTTTTTGTAAAGGAAAAGTATTTACAAATAAAATTTATTTTTCAAAAGGGAAAAAAATTCTTTGTTTTTGAAAAGGTTTTATAATTATTTTTTTTGGATTTTGGTTTTTCTAAATTTTTTTTGGATTTTTGAAAAAGGAATATTTACAATTTTTTTGGTTTTGGATTTTTGAATTTTTTTTGTTTTTTTAAATATGCATGAACTAATGCAACTAAATGAATGCAAGGGTTAATTACAAATGATTTATCCTAAGTTAACCCAAAATTGTATAATCACACATTGTCTTAGATAAACAAGATAGTTCTTCGCCAGGTAACGGACAGGATTTATCGGTGCACCACGAATCACTGTAGCAATGCAGCTGAAGGTTTAAGTACCTTCAGAGGAACAACCACTATAATATTTACGAATCACCATAATATTTATAAATGGTTATTACTCTGCCGTAGCCTAGACACCAAGAAATTAAATTGTTCAAAGAAGACAAATTGTCAATATACAATTAAGAGCCATTGTTATTATTAATTAAAATTCTAAGATGAAATGCAAAGCAAAAATTAAACGTGTATTAACAATGCAACTAAGAATGGATTTTTGATTTTTTCTATAAAATGCAAATGCAAGCAACGAACAATGCAAGGAAAATACAAACTAGAGATGAAAGAAAAAAAAATTAAACAAGCAAGCGCAGCAGTTTTATAGCAACAGCTCCTCTTCTTCTGAAATTCTGTTTTGTCAACCTAAAATAAAAACAAAATATATACAATTTTTTTATATCAAAGAAAGACTACAACAAACGAAGAAAAAAATAGAACAAACTAAACCCAAAAAAATTCACAACAACCCCACTTTTTTTTTAACAAATTCCAAAGTTTTTTTTTGGGTAAGAAACTTAAAAGTGAAGTTTTACTTAAAAAAAAATCGAAAGAGAACTTAAAGAGAAAAAAGCTAAAATTAAAAACAAGCCAAATTACGATAACACAAGAAAAATGTACATTTGAAGTTAACAAAGCAACCAAACCCGGCCCAAACACACAGAAAACAATCTCGTTCAATTCTTACAAAACAAAAACACAGCAGTCTCGTTCAATTCCCAATTTCAAACCGATTCAAAAAAAAATCGAAATCCCAATAAACAAAATGATAAGTCTCAGAAGAAAAGGATCGAAATTGCAGGTTGGATTTGCGAGGTGGTTCGCGGTAATTTTGCTGAGGAGAATCTGGGTCAAAGGCTGGGTGCTAGGCTGTTGGCTTGGTTCGTTTGGCAGTGGCCAGCGATTGTGGTCAGGTAGTTGGATGTGTGGGTATGCGATCGGTGATCGAATGGCTGCAGTTTGAGAGGAAGCGTTGATGTGGTGGTTGGAAGTTTGTAGGGAATGTTGCTGTCAGGTGATGGGTTTGTTGGAGGAAGTTTGCGAAGTGGCAGAGAAAAGTGGAGATGCACACTGGTAGTGATGGGATTGTATGTGATGGTTCGGAACTTGGCTGATGATATTTTGAAGTTGTATGTGTTTATATAGTGGGGGAAGAAGTTATACAGTGGGGGTATTTGATGAAAGGGAGTGATGACAGTTGTATGAATGATGTATGAAGGGGATTTTGAACCGAAGAGAAGAGGAGGTGTGCAGCAACAATTTTGACAGCAGGGTAGAGTGATGGTTGAGTTACGGTGGTTACAGTAGTAAGAATGATTGAAGTAGTGAGGGGTGATGAAGCGGGTCAATGTTGAGGCAATGGCTTGTGGTGATATGAGTTATTGAAGGCACAGTGGGAATATTTTGTTGGCGAGGTGGTTTTGAGGTGAATAAAGTGACAGGGAAGGGTTGTAGCAGTAGTTGATGGCAGCAAGCAGGTTGGTCTGTGATGTTGTGGTGTGGTAGAGTTCATATATTGCGTCGCGTTTCTTGAGTGGATGGAGGAGGAGTTTAGGCACTTGGTCGGGTAAGTGTGGAAGGATCAGGTTGTGGTTTATGGCACTGTGATGGTTGATGAGAGTTGCAACGTGAATAGCAGAGGCTTGTTTATGTGAGGCAGCAGTTTGTATGAGGATTCTTTTTTTTTTTTATGAATGATGGTGTGTATGGGTTAGGCTAAGGGTGATGTTGTTTGAGAAGTGCGGATGGGTGTGTTGAAGTTTTATGATGGAGGCGAGTGATGTGGTTATCTGATGTAGAGGGGAACAAAGGCTTGTCGGATGAACGGTAAAGTAGATGTTGAAGTAGCAGGCAGTCGAACAAGTTTTGATTGTAGTTATGATGTTGAGGCAATGGTAATATGGTTGCAGAATTGCTGCTTTGAGAAGAAGAGTGAAGTAGGTGGTGGCAATGGCGTTTATCTGTGAAGTGGTGTACAGGTAGTTGAATGGTTGCCGGAGTTTGATGACTTAGGGAGAGGAAGTTGGTCGGTATGGCACTGTTGTTGACAGGCAGCAAGGAGTTGGACAGACTTGCTGGTCAGGGGTGAAGTTGTTGATGAGGTTGCATGGTCAGGTTGGTTTGCCGTCGACGAACAAGTTTTTGGCGGCAACGGCGCCAAAAACTTGTTCGTCGACGGAAATTCTATCGGATTAGAAAACCGTCGAACGAATTTTAAAAAAAATGACCGCAAGCGCACGGTGTACGAATGTAGCACGCGGCGAATACGAGTCGATCCACAGGGAATTGATGATTTTAATTTCCTACTCAATCAAATTATACCAAAATCGATGGAAAGTTTAGCTAGAGAATTAACTGACTAACTAAAAGAAAAAAAGAAGCAAATATAAGAGTTAAGTTACAATTTAGAGAATAAATCCACTCTCTAGATCATGTAGTTCAACATCTATGAAATCATGATCTCTTTTATGGTCATTAGTTAGTTTATTTGATGTGTTTATCATAAGTATGACATATTTGTGCTATTAATTAGCTCAACATAAGCCATCAAACTAAAACACACCCCTTAAACAACTTTTAACTCTCATGAAAAATGACAATGAAAATGAAAATGAAATCTATTTTAAGTATGGCCTATTAACTATTGATTAGAAACATAGACCATCAAATTTTAATTTCAAATCACCTTTTTTGCCATAATCATATTTTGATGAAGAGGCAATTAGTGTTAGTGATTGTTTAAGCATAGCCTATTTGGTGTCAACAATATAGGCTATCAAATTCAAAAAAAAACAACAATTAAACCACTTCATTGATCATTCATTAAGCATAAAAAGAGAGCATGAATTAACATATAGTTGAAGCTACATAATTAGAGAGCTTCATTACCCCCTAAATTGAAGGGGTTTAGCCTCTCATATTTGTCATTTGCTTAACAAATGTAGCTTGCAACATGAAAGAAAAAAGAAAGAAAAATGAAAGCAAATGAAAAGAAAACTATTCTACTTGCATAAAAGTAAATCTACACTACTAGCATGAAAGGAAATGAACATGTAAGTAAAAGGAAACACTAATTAACATTGCATAAAAAGAAAAGAAAATTACATAAAATAAAAATGGCTAAGTAGCCATGAAAAGAGAAAGAGAGCTTTCTTTTATTTTGCCTAAACTAATGAGAAGAGAGACTAAGAGAAGAGATGGCCTAAGAGAGGAGGTCACATGAAACATAAGCGGTATTTATACAAGTTAGAAACCCTAATGCATATTTTTGGGAGTACCCAAAATGCCTTTGGAGGAAGTGTGGTGGCCAAGTTATCATTAGCTTTAATAATCCCCCACTTAAATGTACATGAAGCTTTAAATGTCTTTTAGCATGTGCATTAGCCTTTAATTTATACATTAAGGTAGTGGGTAGGTGGGGTCCTCCATGTTCTTCACTTTGAATTATTTCCATCTTCATTCTTTTGTATCTTCTTTGTACATGCATATTCCATCATGAAACCACTTGTAATTGAGTGTAATTTCCTACAAAATAATACAAAATTTCCAATTAAATTTTCTCAAATTAATATATGCACAAAAAATGACCATTTTGCCCCTTGATGAAGATGAATATGTGACAATTTGGAATTAATATGAATTTTGGTTTAAACAAGTTAAAATACCCAATATGATCATTTATTTAATTTAAAAAGAATAAATATGGTGGTAAAAATATGCACATTTACGTGCACATCGGTTCCATTTTCATTGACTTTCTGTTGCAAGTGCTTCATGATGATTGCATTATATTGTGATATTGTGATCTTGAGATGTTTCACTCAGGTCTGCATTATCCTCATTTTGCTCTTTGATCTGGTCATTGCTTGCATCACTGGTCTTTGCATCCATTCATGTTGATTTTTGAAATTTCACTTGAGTTGAATCTAGTTTCAAAACTCGGGTTTGACCTTGTGCTTGCGTCGTGATTTTAAATATATTAAACGTGGGTTGAACCCGGCTTTTCATTTGGGTTTGACCTGTGCTCACCTATCCCTGTAGCATTATCAAGTGTATATCGATGTGCACGGCCTTGTGGCATGTATAGTGATACACTGTGCATGTCACATTGTTCGTGTATGATGAATTCAAATGTGAATGATGACGAACAACCCAAATAACTGAGGCAAATCATATTTTCAAAAATCACATTTCATTTTATATTGCAAAAATATTTCTTTTTCAATTTTACTGTGTTAGTGAATATTTTTGTAGATTGCTGAGATGCTGGATTCTAACTGGAATGAAGTTGAAGACAAACTACGAGTGTGATGATATGTAGTGAGAAATTTATGTAAATCGAAATTGTGATGTATTGTAAACAAAATTGTATATGTATAGTGAGAGCTTGAATTTGTACTATTCAAAATTGTAATAAATATTTGTTTGAATAAAATCTGTTTGAATTCAAATTCTGTGTAGTTTATTCTGTTTGAATTCAAATTCTGTGTAATTTATTTTACTTCAACAAATATTTATTTAATCTATGAAAAATAAAATAGTACATTAACAAATACATTTAAACGAATATATATATGTTTATTATCATCAAACAAAAATCATATAAGCGCATATTCAACATATACAACCTTTCTTTTTAAAACCAAAATATTTTATATTTATTTTACAATTATTTTTGGAACTATTTAACAATTTTTCAACTGTTTTATAAACTAATTACTATTTTTCAACTATTTTACAAATCAATTACTATTTTACAACTATTTTGCATTTACCTAAAATTTCTGAAACTATTTAACTATTTTCCAACTATTTTACAATTAAGTTAACTATTTTACAGCTATTTTTCAAACTAATAATTGTTTTTCAACTACTTATCTATTTTTAAAATTTTCAAGCTATTTTCTGAATTTAAGCTAGATAGAGTTCAAACTGTTTATGATTGAATATCCATTTGGGATAAGGATTAAAGTGATAATCCAATGGAATTGAAACAATTGTGATTATGTGGATAGAAATTAAAGGAAATGTGAATAGAAAGAGAAATTGATTTAGTTGATAATCAATGAAGATAAATACGTACGTATATTATTCTACTCACATAGTGATTTGATCTGGATTCGAGCATAGAATTTCGAGATAGTTTATCGATCCGAGTTGGGATTTTTCACTCGATTTTCGACGGTGAACCTGGATATGGGTTGTTGATTGGTTCTGCATATTCTTTATCATAGTTATGGCTATGCAAGGAGAATGACGGTTTCTGGTCAAGAAACTAGATCTTAGTCCGCACTAGGAAGTCGGGTGGATGATACTAGTTCGGAAGTGAAGTTGTGTGATCGAGTTAGCGATCAGATTGATAATGCGTACGAATGATATGTCTACATCGTACGGGTTTGAATGAAACTGATATTGGAAATTTCTATGATAAAAGTGACTTTATAGAGTAATCAAATTTAAATATTTGATTTTGAATAAACAAAGTTGTATATCTTTGTTATATAAGATAAATCTCTCCTTGTTGAATCTATTGCCGGAAGAAAAGGATTTTGAAAGTGTTTGAAGTATAAAAGGAGTTTTATACAAGTTTGAAATGGTCCAAAGTTTTTAAAAAAAATTATATATATATATAAAGGATCTTATGAGGATTTTGGAAAAAGGTTTTGGGAACCTTTGGATTTGGAAAGGCTTTCGATTTTTGGGTAAAATCAATATTGGAATTTGGAAAGCCTAGTTTGAGAATTATCGATTTTGGGATAATCGATTTTGAGAAAAGGAGATTTATATGATATGCATACTAGGTGTATGATTTGGAAGATACTATATGTGTATAGTATATAGTGTTTTGAAAATGGCTCTGGGGAAAAAGGCGCTCCCTTGAAATGAACTTCTCAGGAGTGCCATAGGTTGGTACTGCCTTGAACCCTAAGGGGGATTCTAAAGTTGATCCTGTGAGGAGTCCGGACAAAACTAGTTCCTGAGGATTATGAGTAGTGTGTAGCGAAAGTCGAGGGCGTTGATGCCTACAGAGGCATTTGGGTTATGCTATGACGACAGTGTAACCCGGTGTCACTGCGATCTACCACAGACCATAGCGAAAGTCGTGTGTGCCGCTGAGAGCCAACAGTCTACGTTTGATTTTATATCGGTAGACTGCAACCTATGGTAAAATAGCGAAAGTCGTGTGTGCCGTTGAGAGCCAACGGTCTACGTTTGATTTGGAGTGGAGAAGTTTCATTTTTGACAGCGGAAATCGAGGGCGCTGATGCCTACAGTTACATGGACTTTTGATGCGATGGCAACGTAACCCTGTAATGTAACGGTGATCTGTTATGGGTTCCATGGCGTAATCGAGGGGTGCGGAATGCCTACAGTTACATGGACTTTTGCTGCGATGGCAACGTAACCCAGGATGTAATTGCGACCATGGATAGGGATGATGAATTCCAGAGCATTCTCACCAAAGATATTTCCTCTATTTTCAAAACGATTTTCTATATTTTTAATAAAATTATTTTCCAAGTATTTTCACTGGGTGTTGGAAACGGGTTTACCAAGTACTTATAGATTTTTAGTCCTACGCCTGATCAACGTATCACCGAATTTCTATGAAACAAGGATGGACTTGTTGAAACATCGAGTTATAAAAGTATTTTATAAAACTGCTTTGGAATAATATTATATGGATATTAATAAGTGTTTTAAAATGATCAAATAAAATATATCTGATTTTAAGCATTTTAATAATTCTGGCTTCGTTCCTTTTCGAGGACGAAAAGTTCTAAACGGGAGAAGGAGTGTGATGACTCGGATTTTTAATTTCTGTTAATTGGGTAATTACCTGATTTAATATAGAAATATTAATATTAATTAGTTAAACAAATAAATTTCTGATGATTAAAATATCTGAATATATATAAATTAAATTAAAAACTATATTGAATATTGCATTATATAATTTTTGAATCCTATAGAAAAATAAATCATATGTATATGTAAAACCCCACCATATAAATTAAACATAAAAGTATTCAAATGGATAGATACATAGACAAGTTTTATGTTATTTAAATATAAAAATATATAAATAAGTATGTCTGTATATACGTTAGATGAAATGGTAAAGTGATAAAAAAGGAATATACACATGATGTATGTAAAATAGTACATATCGGATGTAGATATATATGCATAGATATATAAACATAAAGAGGGAACACATAATTAATGCAAGCGTACAATCTTTTTGGTCAAGCATACAAAACCTGAAATCAAGCTGACATTTCAAAAAAAAATCTCTGATCGATAAAAAAAACAAGCTTGTTGTACACAAAACATCTCAGCCTAGCTTATTCTGCACACCTTTATTCTATGTATATATACATATATCCATCACTACAATGTTTCACACTTTACTGCATTCGAATTAAGTAAAACTGGTAAATATTACTACCGTCTCAAAAAGCTTAACTGAAAAATAAAGGAAAACTCAACAACTAAACAAGAGAGGATCAAAACCAGATCAAAAGCAAGTAGTAGTGTTTCAAAAACATCTTTGTTCAAAAGAAAGGTGAGTATTCCAACCCAGTTTCCTCCGTTTATTATTGAATTGCCTGTGAGTAAACCTGTCCTTCTAAAAAACAATTTAAATTTGAAAATGAAGCTTAAATATATGTGAATGTGTGTGATAGCTATGGATTGTATGGATAATTTAGCTTGAATATGTCTCGAATTAATGGTTGAAAACTATGAACATGCCTGTATAAATGTTGAATTTTTGGTTCTCTGTTATTCTAAGTGCTCGAAATTTCCTTTAAAAATGTATGTCTCAAGATACAATCAGTTTTAAGCCTGGATCATTAAATGGAAGTTGTAGATAACAGCATGTTAGAAATTTCTAAAAATGTTTTCAAGATTTAAAGTTTAGTAATTATTTCTGAATTGAGGAAACACGGTAGAAATTGAATTTTGATCAAAATTTTATAGAAACAATTTAATGATTTGATTGCATGAGTAGATTCGTGGTAATAAATCATGAATTTAGGTATAAGAATTGGGATTTTTAGTTTGGATATGATGGAGATACTGGAGCTTGGTCGAAATCGGGTCTATTGCCATTTTACGACAAACAGCGGCGACAGAGTGATCGTGTTTTGGCATGGAGGTGGCCGAGGTGTCAGAGGACTCTGGAAAATGGAGGATGAGGTTATCCTTGGCTGTGGTGATCGGCAGGTGGTGATGTAGGGTTTTATTTCTCTTTTGGATCGCCATGGTTGCTGAGGTTTTCTCGGAGTCTATGGTGAATCGGGTTGAATCGCAAGTGGGGGAACGGATGTAGGGGTTCAAGACGAAGCTTGCATGTGGATGACGAGGCTCATTGGGGTCTCTTTCATCGGGGAAGGGGCGTTTTCCGATCTTCTTCATTAGGTTCAGTTGGTCGTGTTGCTTGAATTTTGGTTGGTCGTTTTCGTACTTTGGCTGGGTTGTGTCGAACGTAGGGGTCGATTGTGATTTGGTGATGGCCAGAGAGTCGATCGGCGTCGTGATTTCCAGTCGTGCATGTGCATGCGTGAGTGCACAGTTGGGTGAACCCGAAATTATGAGGGAAAGAACTGAAGAATGGAAGAAAGGATTGCGTGATGGGCCGTAACGGTTTGGGCCAGAAATTTATGAAAGGAATTTTTGAAGAAAATATAAGTAAACGATGATCAAGTTTTGGAAGTAAAATAAATATGGAAATTAGTCACAAGAGCCTCTTTAGCATGTGGAATTAGTTTATAGGACACACAACTGAAATAATTACTTTTAAGGACAAAACACAAAATAATTAGTTTCTAGGGCCAAAAAATCTACGAAATTATGTCCTTGAAAGTAATTGGACTGCTGACTTTGTCCTTGAAAGTAATCATTCTGCTGACTTTGGCCTTGAAAGTAATTTCTTTGAATGTGAGTCCTAGAAACTAATTGGACTGCAAAATTTGTCCTTCTGGTGAAATGCCCCAAAATAAATTGTGTTGACCTGTTTTGAAATAAGATTTTATATCAGTTTCAAGCATATTTTTTAAAAAAACAAGTTTCTAAAATTAAATTTAAAATAAAATGTTTTGAATTTAATTGTTGGTTTTGTCTAGGATAATCAATTAAAGTTAAAATCCCTAAGTATTTTTTTCAAATGTAATTTTATGTTGGAACTAAGAAGTGTTTAAGATCGGTGTATTTAACCTTGAACCAATTAAAAACTCTTCGGTGATTGATTTCAAGCACTTAATTTAAACAAGAGATAGGTGGTGAGCAAGTAATCAATTAAGGTTATTTTAAATACTTAGTTTTCAAAGAAAACTTTGAACAAGTATAAAGTTTGAAATATTGAAAATAATTTAGTTTAAAGAATGATTTGGTTTAAAGTTTATTCAAATGAAATAAGTTTTCAAAATAAATATTTTGCAACTATTTGTTCAAAAAGGAATTTTATAATAATTTTTAAATTAACGATAATTTAGTAAATAATAAAGATTAATGGGTTATCTTAATAATGTTTTGATTATTTATTTAATGATGGTTTCTTCCCAAAAGTCATTAACAAGGTTTAAATGGTAATTGTTTTTTTCAAAGGTTGATTTACCAATGGAAGGTAATTAAGGATTATTAGTCACTTAAAAATAATTACTTAATATAAGTAATTACGGATGGATAATTAATGGTTTTAAAGATAGATTAATCAAGGATAATTAAGGATTAAATCAAATAGTAATTAAGGATTGATTAATTAATAATTATGACTTAATTAAATTGTAATTAAGGTTGTTAATTAATAATTAAGTTTCTTTAGTTAATAGTAAATGGATGATTAATCAGTTAATTAAAGGTTAATTAATTGATTAAGGAATGATTATTTTGTATTGAAGGAGATTAGTTGATAATTAAGATTTATCAATTAATAATTAAATATCAATTAATAGGTTTATAGGGTAATTAAGGGATGGATTACCCAGTTGTAATTAATAAGGAGAATGTGATTAATTAATTTGTTAACTAAAGATAGTCGTTTGGTAATTGATTAAGTATAATTACTTAATGAGATTGATAAAGTGTAATTACTTGGTGAAGTAATTGAAGGATAAATTACTGGATGTAATTTTTATAAGAGAAATTTCTTAATGTGATGTAATTAAAGTTTAATTACTTAGGAGAAGTAATTAGGGATTAATTACTTGGTGTAATTAATAATAAGATTAATTCAATTAATTAAGTAGTTAATTAATTAAGATAAGTAATTACAAGATGGTTAATTACTTTTTATGATTAATTAAGGCTGATTTATGGAAGTAAATAATTAAGGATCATTAATTAATGTAATTAATTAATGTAATTAAGGAAGTAATTAAAGACTAACTACCGTAAATGGTTAAGGATAATTAATTTGTGTAATTAATTAAAGGATAATTATTTTATGTAATTAAAGATAATCAATCAAGGATGTTTAATTAAGATGGATAATTAAAAAATGATTAATTAATTGATTGTAATTAATTAATGATTAAGTAAAGGTAATCTAAATGATTAAAAGATTAGTAATTAATTTATTTAGGAATAAATTAAATAAATTTTTGAAATGATCCATCTTGCTTATGAATGATTAAATGATGATTTAATGCCTTGAATTGATTTATATCTCTGATATGAAATGTTTTGTGATATGATATATTGGTTGAACAAGGATAATGTGGTTATCTATCGATGATGAATTGTTGTGTAAGAAGTGACATCCTGTATTTGAAGTTGAATTGTATCCCACTTGAATAACTTGGGTTAAGATAACATTGGATTCGAAGAGACCGGAGTCGGGTATTAGTTAATACCCAAAACCACTTCGTTCTTTATAGAAATTGATGTGTGAAATAAGGGATGTCTATATAAATTTGTAAATTGATATGAGTTACCGGGTTTATTTAAGATTTATGCTTTTGTATTCCATGTTAGATGGGTTTACTCACGCTGGTTTACAGCCTGACCTGGGTGTTACTTTAATGTAATGCTCGGGTCAGACCGAGTATTACAGATTTTCAGGTAAGGACGTTCTGGAGCTCAGGAGGCAAGCTTGATGACAAGAACGTATTGAGTGTTTCCGCTGTATTATATTGTTGTATATCTGAGACATGATGATTGTGTATATCCAGTGTCTGTATATATGTGTAACTCTGATGTATTATAAATGTATTTGACAGATACAGAATTCTTTTGTAAACTATTATTATTTGATATTATATTTTCATCCGCTGCGAATGTGAGAATCTTTGTGGTGTTTCTTCTTCTTCTTCTGTCTCTTTCTTCTTTCCCTAACTATGTAGAATTTTCGGGATCGAAAATTTTGGGTCGTTACAGGTATAATCTATAACGCTTATCTTCCATTCACAGATTCGTACATAAATAATATACATTAATCATAGATAAATAAATTACATTCATCATAGCATGAATTCAAATCACAAAGCATCACACAGTAGACATATCAAACAATTCACAGCATTTAATAGAATTCGAACATCCATTAGTAAGATCAATTAGTTATCTGATTAATTCAAATCAGATTGACCACTAATCCTGGTTAATTAATATTAATTACAAACCTTAATCATTAATTAACCTTTAATGATTTAGTAATTAACCTTTAATGATTTATTCTCAAATTAATTATCATAATTTATTAATCCTTAAATCAATTATTGTTCAATCGCTTAATTTATCAACCTTTAATCAAAAATTAATTACTTTTAATTAAGTAATCATCCTTCAGATAATTAATTATCTTTAATTACTTTTATACGTTAATCAATCTCTAATTAAAGAAATCGACCTTTAATTAATCACATAAAATTAATTAATCACATTAATTACTAAATCTTTAAGTAATTAAATAATCAATCCCTTTTAATTACATTGGGTAATTATCTTCCTAAATTCCATTCATCAATCAATTATCATTAATTACTTTCATTAAGTAATAAATATTAAAGCTTTCATCATTAAAAATTTAATTACTTTCATTAAGTAATAAATCTTTCATCATTAAAAATTTAATTAAAAGGTAATCCATTTATCTTAAATAAATAAACGTTGTAATTTATTTTCATTAACAATTTAATTAACTTAGATTAAAGTTAGTTAACAAATAAAACATCTTTTATTAATTAACCTCTTAATATTATTTAGTTTACTTAAAATAAACCTTAAAACTTGATAATACTTTTGTTTTGAACTTAAAAAAACTGATTAACTAAATTCCAATACAAACCCGAGTTAAAAGAGTCGAGTAAAACCCGAGGCACTCACGCAATACTCTTTTCTCCGAGAAAAACCATCTTCGGCTTCGAGGCACGACTCGAGCTGATCCTTACTTCCCCAAATCAGCATCATCTCTAGACATACGAACTACACGCGTGCGCGTGCACACGAATGCCCACCACCTCCAGCCACCATCGTGATCCACAGCAAGTCGACAACGATGTCCTCACACCATCGAGCTACTCAGCAACCTCGATCAAATCACCAAAACAAAACCGAGCTTTCGGCTCTAAACCAAAGACCCAGACCTCATCTGAAAACTCCTCGCTTTGACGCCTCCGATCGCCTCCCACCATGCCTTCACGTCCTGAACCTCGCCACTCACCCGCGAAGCTATCCCCCTCGATGCGATCAATCACGACATACCACAATCGATGAAATTTCCATGTTTTCGCTGTCGAACAAAACTGGAGCTTAAACCCTATCTTATCAACGTTCAACCACCACGTCCACTAATAATTTCCATTGCCATTTTTTGATGATCCTTGACTTCTAAGCTAGCTATGACCATGACCCCGTGACCAACAATCCACGCGATCGCCGTAGTTTGCCAGAAACCCATTTCACGTTCAACTCACGAGTTCACCCAAATTAGTCAACTAAACATCTTGATATTTATCTCAAAATTCATCATTTTTCTCGATATTTCAAATTATGTAATCAAACATAGAAATTAATTTGATGAATTTTAACCCAGGTTTTCATTTTCACTCTAATATATAAATTTTTGAGATAAATACCCAACCATTATACTTGAAACAATTTTTAAAATTGATATTACCTGGTTATAGTCATTTTTCATTTAGAATTCAAGGTTTAAAATTTATTGTATATGGAGTTTCGAATTAAATTTGGGTGTATTTAAACATGTGTACAACAGAACAGGTGTGGATACATGTGTACATAGACATGCATTGATACATTCAAACATACAGGCAAATTAAACAACATTCCCAGAACATACTTTAAGCATTAATATAATATCAAAGAATATAGGCAAATATAAGTGAGTTTGCTCACCTTGTTGCACAGAGCAGAGAACAGATTTAAATTTGGAAACTTTGTTTTATTTTTTGTTGAGCTTTGACCCTTACTTGATTATGCTGTGATCTCAGGTTGATTGACTTTTATTTTTTTTCCATGCTTGATTTCCAAGCTTGAAGAATTTTGAAAATAGATTCTTTTTCTTTTCCAGGCTATTGTTTTAAATTTGAGTTTCCAGGTTTTGCAGATTGATTTGATCTTCAGGCTTGCTTTTGTTTCTGATTTACTAAGTTTGTCTTTGCATTTGATCTTAGTTGCCTCAAATCTTTGAGTTATGAATTGAATCTACTGCATGAGGTTTGATCTGAGACTTTATTTCTGGATTTGAAAATCTTTGAATTTGCTTGCTTGAATACTTTAGGCTTTTGTTTTTAAACTTTTTCTTTGCTCTAAATATTGTTGATATTGAATCTATTTTGGTTTTTGTTTATAATTTTCAGGTTTGTAGAGAAAAAATGTTTTAACTTTTGAACTGAAATGAATAACCCATTTTCTCTCTAATACATGTTTTCCTAAAAAAAATGTTGCCACTTGTCTATTAGTACTAATACTTGTTAATCACTTGATCTATGTATTTTACATTTGTCCTGAACCATTGAATTATGTTTAAATCCTTTCCTCTCAATTAATTTACAAATTTGTGTTTTAAACCTTATCTTATTTCAATTTATAAAACATGCTTTATCTATTTTATACTTACATATATATGTTGTGTATTTTAAATCTTATACTTATATTTTCAAAAGATATGTATGTTTTTAAAACTTTTATTAAATCTTATTTTCAAATCATATATACATTATACATACATTTTTTCAATTATTTTTACTTGCATAACTTTTTAAAGAAAAATGAATTAGAAACAATTTATTAACTTAATAAATAATCATACATACATTTTAACTTCAATTTGTTTATAAAATATTTATTACTTGAATTCCAAATCAAATTTCTATTTTACATTCTCTTTTTATATATTGATTTCCTAAATATTTATTGAATTTAAAAAAATCAAATTCCAAATTAAAAATCCATTTATATAAATAAATAAACATACATCTTATTCAAACACAATATATATTTTTACTCAAATTTCAAATTAATGCATAATTAAATTTACAGTTAAAATATTATTCGAAATATTATTTTTCTGAATTTCCAAATAGAAATTCTATTTAAAAATCAAATTTACATACATTTATATTAACAAATAAACAAATATCTATTTAATTTGGAAAATACCAAATTAATTAACAATTTTAATTCCAAAATTTAAATAATTACCAATTAAAATTTTATTTGAAAACAGGAATGTTACATAAACCAACATTTATTTTTAAAACAAAATTCCCTTTCCTTTATAAAATTCCCATTGTGAATTTAAATTTTCCAATATCGACTGGTATATAATTTTCAAATCATTTTCCAAATATTCACTTTCACATACCAAATCAAATTACAAATTAATTTCCAAAAATTTATTTCAGACACCAATTAAAATTTCAAATTGATTTCCCAAAGATTCAATTTTAAACACCAAATTAATTTCCAAAAATTTATTTCAGACACCAATTCAAATTTCAAATTAATTTCCCAAAGATCCATTTTTAAACACCAAATCAATTTCTAAATTGATTTCCAAAAATTTATTTCAGACACCAATTCAAATTTCAAATTGATTTCCCAAAGATCTATTTTTAAACACCAAATCAATTTCCAAATTGACTTCCAAAAATTTATTTCAGACACCAATTCAAATTTCAAATTGATTTCCCAAAGATCCATTTTTAAACACTAAATCAATTTCCAAATTTATTTCAAACACCAAATCAATTTTTAAATTTGATTTCTAAATTTATTTCCTTTTAAAATAAATTCCTTTATCTCTTCCAAATTATTTAAAATCTGAATATTAAATAAATTCTTCAACTAATAAACAATATCACTTAAAACCCATTTATTAAATTCTTTTCTGCAATGTGAAATTCATTTAATAGGTTTTCAAAAATAGAACCTTATCCTTTTAAAATTCCTTCTTTTAAATTCATCCAATTCTCAAAAATAAAAAAATAAAAATTTTCTATAAACTTTCAACTTGAATTTCAAAAACCCAATTTTATTTATTTCCGGTATCCTACGATACCAAAAATATATTCCGCTAAACTATAGCCTTTAAAGATTTCAATCGCAAATATAATCACACGGAGATTATAAATAAAACAACACACAACTTTTAAACAAATTCAAATATTTGAGGAATCCAATTGGATTCCTCCAACCTGTTTCCGTGCATCCACAGACGTTAGCACAACAATTAAATACCAATTCTGCTTTGAGGTGGAATATCGCGGTATATGGGATTTATAAAACATCATCCGCTATTATGCGGTGCATAGGGTCTCATCCGCTATATAATACGGGAAATCAATCATCCAAATACATATATAATACCAATTCCACTTCAAGGTGGAATATCGCGGTATATGGGTTTAATATAATATCATCCGCTATTATGCGGCGCATAGGATCTAATTCAACTCAACTGATGATAATTTATCATCCAAGCACATAATCAATCTATTTTAAATTTAACTATTTAAAATTAAATCAGAAAAATCTGATTGAGTGAGAAGATCTCACCTTAGCTTTTTATTTGATATCCACTTCCAATTCGACTTGTTTTTCCACGATTTTGACCTTGTATAAATATCAGATGATTTAATTAATATTCAAACTAAATCGAACAACTCAATTGTCGGTTTAAAATTTTAATTCAACTAATATTTTTAATTTTAAACAAATGATTTAATTCTAAACAAAGAATTAAATTTTAAACAAATTTCTTTTAATAAATTTATTTAGCTAAATTTAAATTTGAGACTAAATTTTTTCCAACATTTATTTTATAAAATATTCTTATCGATTAAAATAATTCAATAACTTTATTAATGGATTAAACCCATACTACATTATTTAAAATTATTAGTAATTAAACAAATGCATATATACTTATTTCATTCGTTTTATATAAACAACACAGTAATAATTTTTTTTCTTTACTGAAAATCAAGAATTCCATCTATTTATTTATGTTTATATACCTATTTTAAACAAAATAGAGAATTGCTTTTACATTTTTTCTTTTCTTTCTTTCTTTCAGTATCAAATATTTGAAGCTTCTGTTTAATAAAACAATCTTCTTTATATGTGTGTGTGTGTGTATTTCTGTAAAATTAAATAGAAATTTGAAAATAGTATCTGATTTTACTGTTAAACTAAATAAAAAAATAAAAAAAATAAAAACTAGCATATACCTCAGTTCGACCAAATCGAGATCGGCCCACCCTTCCAAAGCCAAATCGCGACCCATCATGTCTCCTCCTCGCTTCTACCGCAACTTGATCGCGATCCCCCTCACGTGCACGAGCGCAAGCCGCCGCCGCCGAGCTCGACGTACCTGATTTCAAGCGAAATTGTGCTTGCAAGATGCCTCGCTTGCGAACTTGCTGGAGCCACCCACGAACCCTCAAACGAACTTGAGCTTAATATCGTGAATTGAAATCGCCCTCAATGCTACGCACACGAATTTCCCTAAGTCACGTGCGCCAGTGACGAGCGAATTTGATTATCGTTCATTTGATTTTTTTATTTGTGGAAGAGGACTTCGGCCAATGACTTGTTAAATTTTACTTCGAGAACGAGAAAAAACTGATTTAGGTTTTTTTTCTTTTCGTTTTTTGTTTAAATTCGTATACGTATTTTCTTTTTCTTTAAAACTATCACGTACCTTGCATCAGAAACAAAGAAACACTCGTACACAAATGAGAAAAGGTAAGGGATTTATAATGTTATATGCATATTCCAAATGCAATGGAAAAGGTTTCAAGTCCAAATTCGATCGTATGGAGAAGATTGCTTTTGGACCAGTTATTAAACTAAATTTCGATAAAATTTTCAGCGCATTTTCTTATCGTACGGCCAAACGATCACTCTGAATGCTACGGAAATTAAAATCCGATAATAATACAATATTACGGATCCAATGAAACTGGTTTCGTCGAATTCTGAGACTGTGCCTCAGAAGGCTATTTTTAAACACCGATTTAAACGAAAAAAATTTCAAAACTGATCAAAGCATTTTCAAATTAAATTATGAAGCTTCCATTATCTTCAGTATTATCAATCCAAATTTCCTAGGCCTTTAAAATATTTTTATTCAGCTTAAATTGAAGATTCAAATTTTTATCCAACTTTAACAAATTAAATTCAATAATTTAATTGCCAAATTCATTCTGATATTTGAAATTCAAGTTAAAGCAACTTCCAAATAATTAAAATCAATTAAATATTTCAATTTTAAATGTTCAAAATTCTGCGTCGTTACACATGCATTCTTTGTCCTTTAACAATTTCAAGGACGAAATTCCTTTAAGGGGAAAGAATGTAATACCCCAAAAAATGCTAAATATTTTATTAAATGTTAATAATATAATAATGTAGAAATAATTTAATTTGGTAAATTAATCAATAAATTAAATATAAGGAGGGGCAACATGGTCATTTTTCTGACATGGAATTTGATGACGAAACCAGCACCACTGCAACCATTTCGTTTTTCGGATCTGCTTGGTATTTTGATTTGCCTCGTTTGGAATTTTTATGAACAAATTATGGATGAAACAGTATCGGGTCGAACGGACGTAAACAGTGGAAGGTTTGAGTTTGAATTTGAGTGGAAAATCACTTTACCTCCTCAATTTTAATCCTAAATCATGTACCTCATTTTCAGAAAAACCAATTGGCCGCTTCTTTTTCTTCCTCTTACTCCTCTAAACCTAGCAAAGACCAAACCTTAATATCTCTCTCAAAACTCAATGAAAATTCACGAAACTAGCGGAGTTACGAACTATCAAAGAGGACTGCAAACTTGAAATGATTATGAGGCAAAATACCAAAGCATAAGAGTGCAGTAGGTCTGATGTAACATTCCCGTTTTTAGGCCAGATTTAATTTGGTAATTAATATAAAAAAATTTATTAAATTGTGAATAAATTTGAATTTTTCAAATTAAAAGAGATATGTACATGTTTATTTATATAAATAGATTTTTATTTGAAATTTGAATTTAAATTTTCCCAAAATAAATAATTGAATTTTTAATAATTTATATTTTAAAAGTTAATAAAATTTGTTTATAGGTATATATAATGATATGAAAGTTGTGATTTAAATTTAATATAATGACTTGAATTTTAAAATTTAAAAACAAGAATGAATACAAAGTTTTAATATGTATTTATCTTTTGAAAGTAAGAAGTATAAAGCTAAAAATATATACATATCTTTTGAAAATTAATAAGATTTGAATAAAATATTTAAAAAGAAAAGGTAATTATTAAAATTGAAAATAGGATACAAACTAATATATGTATTATATAAAATTCTTATTAATATATGTGATTTAGAAATATAAACACTTTATAATGTAAAAACATATGTAAGCATTTTAATGGGAAGATTAACAAGTGTAAGTGATTCATAATGCAAATTGACATTTGTGAGTAAATTACTATATACATTAAACAAGTGTCATATATTTTCAAATTTCTTTTCATTTTAAAGAAATAAAAAAGGGATGAGCAAGGTTATATAAACATATATACTTATACTTTCATTTTCTTTCATATTCTTCAAATCAAAAACCTAAAAAAATTTAAGAAACACAACAAATCAGTTCAATTCTGGCGCAAACCAAAAAACAGAAGAAAAAAATCTCTCAAACCTGAAAGTATCAAAGGAAAAAAAATCAAAGTTAAAAATATTACATCCTTTCTTCCATAATGTTCATCATCCTTCAAAAGAAAATCACAAACCTGAAGCAACAAACAAAAGCTAGAAAAAGAAGATCAAGCAAGCAAATCAAACTACAATTTCAAAACCTAGAAGGTTTGAAACTAAAACGAAGCAAAAATCTAAACTTGGAAATGAAGCCAGAGAAAATAAAATAAAAACTGAAAACTAATAGCTCAATTTCAACCAGATCAAAGGCAATCAAAACAAATGCAAAGATCATATCCATTTCAACTCAATAAGCATCAAAATAAAGTAACAGATCAACGAATCAGATCCTAGTTCCAGATCAAAAATCAAAGTTCCAGACATTAAAACTGTTCTCTGTTTTCTAAGGTGGGTAAACTACTTTTAAATCTGATCTATAACTTGTTGTTTAGGAAGTAAAGCTGTGAAAATGATTGAATGTATGTAAACATGTTTTGCATGTATACGGATTTTATATGTGATTGTGTATGTCTGTTGTCCAGACATAAATCCCTTTGTCCTAAAGTTTTATGTGTTTTAAACCTGTTTAAAAACTCAAAACTCTTCCTCTAATCTTTGGTAGGCATTAAGGCATGAATAAAACGTGTTTGTAAAATTAAGATCCATGCTTTAAAAAATATCTTTAAGTGGAATTTGGAAGAAAATCTTACTGGAACAAAAATATAAAGTGGAACTTAAAATTTTGTCAAAATTCGAGTGTTTTAAATTCTTGATTCAATTACATAATGTGATTTGTTTTCAAAGACCATGATTTTTAAAAATAAAATCAAGATTTTTAATTTGATAAATCGAATGACATTGAGAGTTGAACATAAAATTAATTTGTGTCGAATTCTGGCGATCAAATGGTTTAGAAACTTCGGGGTTGAGGCTGGAGCATGATTGTAGGTAGGCAGTTTCAGGAAAAATAGTGAAAGAAATTATTAATCACCGTGGTTGCCAGACTTGGTGATCTAGGGTTTAAGGTCCGGTTTGGATGGTTGTTGGATTCGAGGCTGTATCGTTGTCGACGTTGCATCGGGCTGCACCGGTCTGGGGGGGAAAGGAAAGAGGGTAGTCCGACAAAGCTTGGGTCATGGTCTCGTGGCGTCAGGTGGTTGCAATTGGCATGGCGAGGAGATTTTGGTGAACTGTGTTGTTTCCAGGAAGAGGTCGATAAGCTCGTTTTCGATTTCCTGATGATCTCGTCGATCTGGGTTACAGGGATCATCGACGAAGTCGTAGGTAATTGAGGGTGGTCGCGGTGATGGTCATATCGTTGTCGTTTAGGCATACATGTGCACGGCGAGGCTGGACGTGTTAGTGGTTTTGGGAAGTGTGTCGGCTCGAAGGAGGACTCGGGAATTTTTGATGATGGCTCGTGTTCGTTCTCGGGTTCGTTCGCATGAGTATTATGTGTTATTAACAGTTTTAAAAGTTTTTAAACATAACAAAGAAAAATTTGCTTAGGGATTTACCCGAGGATGGACTCGAGAAAAGTGGCTATGGGCTCGGGTTTTATTGACTTAATGTTCCAACAAATTTCAAGAAATTTATTTAAACCAAGTTTTTGAAGTTTATTTGAATAAATAAGTTTTCAAAAGATTGTAAACAAGATTTTCCCATGTAAGATTATTTTATAAGATCTTAAACATGTTTCAAAGTTTTAAATGTAAAATTAAATGTTTTTTTAGATAAATTATTTCAAAGGTTTATTAAATATTTAAAAGATAATCAAGAAATTAATTAAGGCAATGATTTGTCTTTAAATTCTTGGGTGATTAAAATTTGATTAATTACTTAATAATTAAAAAATAAATTAATTTATTATTAAGGTTAACTAATAAGTGATTAAAAGATAATTAATTAATTAAAGGATTAATTACTTAATTACTTAAAGAATAATTACTCGATACAATTAAATTGTGATTCATTTATTTAAGTGATTAGAGTTAATCACTTATGGTAATTAATTAAGGATAATTAGTTACATGATTAAGGTTGATTGATTTCATGATTAAGGTTAATTAATTACATAATTAAGGTTAATTAAATGTTGATTAAAAGTTAATTAATTTATAATTAAGGATTAACTAATTTGTAATTAAGGATTAATTAATTGATAATTAAGGATAATTAATAAATAATTAAAGGATAATTAATGTAGGTAACTATGTGATTAAGAACAAAAATTTAATTTGCGTCGAATTCTGGCGATCAAATGGCTTAGGAACACCGAGGTTGAGGCTGGAGCATGATTGTAGGTAGGCAGTTTCAGGAAAAATAGTGAATGAAATTACTAATCGCCGTGGTTTCCAGACATTGGTGATCTAGGGTTTAAGGTCCCGTTTGTATGGTTGTTGAATTCGAGGCCGTATCGTTGTCGACGTTGCATCGGGTTGCACCGGTCTGGGGGGAAAAGGAAAGAGGGTAGTCTGGCGAAGCTTGGGCCGTGGTCTCATGGCGTCCGGTGGATGGAGTTGGCATGGCGAGGAGATTTTGGTAAATTTTTTCGTTTCCAGGAAGAGGTCGATAGGCTCATTTTCGATTTCCTGATGAACTCATCGATCTGGGTTACAGGGATCATGGGCGAAGTCGTAGGTGATCTGAGGGTGGTCTCGGTGATGGTCAGAACGTCGTCGTTCAGGCGCATGCCCGCACGGCTAGGCTGGACGTGTCGGTGGTTTTGAAAAGTATGTTGCCTCAACGGAGGACTTGGGAATTTTTGATGATGGCTCATGTTCGTTCTCGTGTTCGTTCACATGAGTATTATGCATTATTAACAGTTTTAAAAGTTTTTAAAACATAACAAAGAAAAAATTGCTTGGGGGTTTACCCAGGGATGGACTCGAGAAAAGTGGCTATGGGCTCGGGTTTTCTTGACTTAATGGTTCAACAAATTTCAAGCAATTTATTTAAACCAAGTTTTTGAAGTTTATTTGAATAAATAAGTTTTCAAAATATTGTAAACAAGATCTTCCCATGTAAGATTATTTTATAAGATCTTAAACATGTTTCAAAGTTTTAAACGTTAAAATTAAATGTTTTTTAGATAAATTATTTCAAAGGTTTATTAAATATTTAAAAGATAATCAAGAAACTAATTAAGGCAATGATTTATCTTTAAAGTCTTGGGTGATTAAAATTTGATTAATTACTTAATAATTAAAAATAAATTAATTTTTATTAAAGGTTAACTAATAAGTGATTAAAAGACAATTAATTAATTGAAGGATTAATTACTTAATTACTTAAAGAATAATTATTTGATACAATTAAATTGTGATTTATTTATTTAAGTGATTAGAGTTAATTACTTATGGTAATTAAATAAGGATAATTAATTACATGATTAAGGTTGATTGGTTACATAATTAAGGTTAATTAAATATTGATCAAAAGTTAATTAATTTATAATTAAGGATTAATTGATTTGTAATTAAGGATTAATTAATTAATAATTAAGGATAATTAATCAATAATTAAAGGACAGTTAATGTAGGTAACTATGTGATTAATTAATTAAGTAATTAATTAAAATGGTGAAGTAATTACTTAACGAAGTTAAGCAGGGTTAGGTAATTAACCGATCGGTAATTAATTATAATCATGTGATTAATTTATCTTGCTTATGAATTATTGGATTGTATTGAATGATTGAGTGTTTGATATCTATGATCTGTAATATCTAGTGATATGAATTGAGCTGTGTGTATGTTATTTATCTATGTTGAATTTACATATATATGTGTGAATCTGTGAATGGAAGATAAGCGTTATAGGATTATACCGCTTATCAATATTACCGTGTATTGGATTGTGATGATTGATGATATTGCACTATTGTGTAAAATCCCTGGATTACACCATACACGCACAAATATGGATTTCACGAGGAAATCGGTTAAGTCATAAATATTTTGAAATATAAATATTATTTTGTTTAAAAGTTGAATTTTGAATCCAAAGGGTTTTGGAAATGGAACTGGATTTAATATGAAAGGCTTTTGAAAAGGAAGTTTTGAAATTTGAAATTTAGTCTGAATATAATATATCCTGTTTAAATTTTGAAATCATTTTGGAAAGTATGGTTTGAAAGGGTTAAACAAGTTATACAATGTATATATAGATTTTAAACCATTTTTAAGTATATTGAATAAATTATTTTGGGAATTTGAATTTAATTCAAATAGACCTTGCCAGATATGGCAGTTGCTAATTTTCTAATGTGTACTTTGAAAGGCTATAACTTGAGTAAAGTGAATCAGATTTTCCCGAAAATGAAAAGAATTTGTTTCAAATAATAATAGCTTTCATATAACGAAAAAAACTTCAAATTTTTGTTGAAAGATCTCAAGTTTGAAATGGAAATTGTTTTGAAATCTATGAATGAATTTTTGTTAAAGATTGGTGAACTTTCCAAATTGAAGAGGATCTTAAAGGTGTACCTTTTGTATAAAAGATTTGGAATTGGAAACAGTTTGAAAACTATAAATGAATCTTTGTTAAAGATTGGTGAACTTTTCAAATTGAAGAGGATCTTAAAGGTATATCTTTTTTTCAAAAGATTTGGATTTAAAATAGTTTTGAAAGCTATGAACGAATCTTTGTGAAAGATAGGTGAACTTTGTCAAGTGAATCTTTTTATTTAAAAGATTAAAAGTGGGAATTTGTTTAAACCATTTGAAAGAAAGATTTTGGGCTTTAAGTTGTGACTTAATTAAAATCCCACTATATCCATATGCTTTTTAAATTAAGCGCACAATATAGCCGGGAGAGGACTTTATGTCATAAAACCCATTCCGAATAATGATATGACGAAATGGATTGCATTTGAAGACCGGTGGTGAAGACCGAGTATTTTCGAGAATGAAAGGATTACCCGTCGATTGACTCTGCACTGAGTAGCTACAGTATAGAGATCTCCATATGTGATGGGAAGTCCGATCGGGATTGTGAATACCCGGATTGCAAGGGCTTCTTTTGAAGTGCCTTCGGTTTTGTTCAAACCCGGAACAGACTTGTATGGATGTATGTCTGACATTACACTTTGAGATGTAAAGCTGGTTCTATCAAATACATTTCTGTTTGGTGGTGGAGAATTTATTCTCTTAGCTTTACACCCTTCTCTGAAACGTATGAGCTCAAAGGTTATGTAGTTGATAGTTACTAGTGATACATTCCCAATTTCGCAATGTGGCATGCTGAGTGCTGCTAATCATTTGTTGATCAAAGCATGGCTTTTGTGAAAAGCGTAGCTTTGTGGACGAGACTTCGTCAAGACCTCACAACCCGAAAATGGTCGAAACATGAAAGATGTGGCAAGGTTATGAGGGTCGTGCCTTTTAGGGTATGTCCATTTCCTTCTGAAAAAGGGTAGTATCATGGTATGGAGCCCAGATATTTAACCTATGTGGTTTCTGCAAATTTATTACTTTGTGGTTGTTGGTGTTGAGCACTCGGATAAAGGTCGATAACGGTCGGGGAATGGCATATTCATATAGTAGTTACCTAGTTATAGAGGTAACCCGGCCTTGTGTTGGCAGAGATCCGGTTAGGTTCTCGAAGCGTCCCTCCATAGGCGTACCCATGTGGCCTAGGAAGTTCCTTTGCCTGACCATTTGTTGGAAATTCAATCACCAATACGCGCCTTGTACGGTTTTAGTTGTAGAACCTGCCATCTAACATGGTAGCTATAGTAGGCATGCTATAATGGTACGTATGCTGACTAAGATTAATATTATACTTGCAAATGATTTCCATGCACTAATAATAATATCAAAAGGATTTTCGCGTATCAAGCATGTTTGACTATCATAAGGAGAAATCTCCCCAAGTGTGCGATTGCATTGTGTGTGTGCCAGGAGGCCTTATGGTAGTTTCATTTTCCAAAAAGCATAGCGGATTTCAAATTTTAAATGATTTTGGTGTTTTTTTTCAAATAAACTGTTTTTGTTTGCTCACATCAGTCTCATGATTGACCTGGAGTTTATTATTCCCTTTCTAAACTCTGGGTGCCCATAATTTACCACACGGGCAGCCTAGAGTTGGGATTTTCAGATAATCAAATAGTAGGTGTAGATTCGATAGCATCCAGCCTTTGGATTTGGCGATCGCATTTGTTTTTCTAGGATTAGAGATAGTTAACTTCAGTGTTGATGGTGGTTCAAGCTTCTGATTTGGAGCTCTGGCTATGGAGTTGTATTCTATTGGATTCTCTCTTTCACTTGGAATCTATGAAGATATCTTTTCCGCTGCTGTTCTTTCCGCTAGTGTATAAATCTCTGATGTTGTTCATTGGTTGTATCATTGTTGTAATCAACTGTTATGTATCAACGATATTATTAATTTTTCTTCCGCTGTGTTGTTGTACTTAATGTGTTATAAGCTCCGGCGAACCAGATTCGACATTTGAATCTGCGGCATTCGAATATGGGTGAGGTATTCGGTGTTTATTTTCGTAGGTCGAGTCAGGGTCATCACACCTGACAACAAGGGATAAAGGAGTAAATCATCTAACACATTTTCAACATTCAATGTCCAACTTCAAAATGACATATCTTCTTCGTTTCGTAACAGAATTCGACATCGAAATGACCATATGGATGAGGACAATGATCTGAAAAGAAGTTTTGCAAAAAAACAAAGATTCTTGCCCGAAAAGTGGAAGAACCCAAAGGTAGGAGAAACTTCTGAGCTTTGGTGAGTGATTCATCCTCTTATCTTCATATAGTGCGATTATAATCCTATATCTATGAAATGTTAGCAAGTTTAACATCTAAAAACACTTAGTTTCAGATTTAAGGGGAATTTTTTAGGACTTTGGCTAATAACAGCCTTTAGAAACTCGGTTTTATAAAAATATAGTAATTTAATGATTCTATATTAAAATTGGTAAAATAAATAATCAAAACAGATTTAGAAATGTAGGGTTAGATACTAGGAACGTTCATAGGAAACCATAGGCGGAGCGGAGGCAGTTAGAGGCAATAAAATGACTAAGAAAATATCAACTTCTTGAAATCTGAAACTACCAAAAATCATGTACACCGGTCCACAAGTGACATGGACTGGAGCATAAGTGGTCCACTCTAAGCACAAGTTGAACCAGAACCCTAAATTGACCTATATAAATAAATAACGAACAATTTGACTCATATTTCTCTATTGTGACAAATGGAGACTAGTAATGAGGAAAATGACAACATTATGAAATGGATGAATGTGTGTGGTGATTGGTTATTATTTGATATGGTTGTATATGCGTTACTATGGTATGAAGATATGATGCGATGATGGATGTGGATAGGAACGAGACTGGAGCGTAGGTAGACATCCCAAGATATATATACGAGTACGAATATAGCCCTGTAACACAAGTAGGTCATCCGAAAATGATGTTGCTCCTCTGTGGTGCTTCGGTGGGCCAGGTGGAGGAGGTGGATGTTAAGCGATCCTGTAGGCTATGGGCGATCTAAAGCGTGAGTCCAATTAGGTAGCACGAGGACAATTGGTGATCCTATATACATTGGTTGATTCAGGGAAGTGAGTCCTATACATGGTTTATGTGGAAATGGACAATAGACGACCCTGTAGGGCATGAGGCTGGTCCAAGGAAGTGAGTCCATATAGAATTGACATGATATGCTAGATGTATTTGATAGTTATGTATGACGAGATGTGGCGACAAGACGTGTGCTTATGGCTCACTCATATGACTTATGTCTGACCTACCGCTATTTTTCCTTTATATACATACATACATATGCGCGTGCGTGTGCCCAAGTTGATAGAGTTGGAGATGAGATTGTAACACCTTATAAAATAATTAAAAAATAATTCATTAGGCCAAAAATGGAAATTGAGAAAACATCGGAATTTGACCATGAAACTTGCACCATTGCGTTCATGGTGCTCTTCTGATCAACTTTCATATATAAAGCATCGTGATTGGAGTTCAAATGAAGAAGTTATGAATGTTTGAAGTTGTTGGATTGAAATAATTCAAATGGATGTAAAATAATAATAATATAAAGTTAATAACGGCAGAAGAAATAACACCATTAATTCCATCCCCATCCATTGACACCTTAGTAGAACCAATCGACAGCTCTATATCATCGGTCGACCACTCTAAACCGTTGATTAACCGGTTAGTTTAAGGCTAGAATGCCCTAAACCATGGCCGAGTGGCCCGGATTTGATAAATTTTAATCGAACGTATATAATTGATTTGAGGGCCTCTAAATACAGGTCTAGCCCCTCACCTTTGTTCTCGTACTTTTTGAACTGAGCGGCGAAGCTCTACCATTTCTCCTTCTCCACTACTTCTACAAATTTTAAAATTTACATACATACATACATACACACACACACACACATATATATATTGGAGTGGGGCAGAAAATAAAAGAGAATTCATGAATCAATTCAATAAAAGAGGAAAGTTTAGAAATTATAAATTTAGATTTTCACTTAAACTCAAATCTCCTCTTAGATCTTAAATTCTAATGGGAATGTATACACTTCTAAATATATATTTTTGGTTGAAAAGAAAAGGAGTCAAGTGAGAAGAATGGGTTTGGGTCTGGAGATTTGAACATAAGGTGAGTGGAAAAATTATGTAATTTTCATAGTATAAATTTAGATTATTGGAATTCTATTTTTTTGTTATTATGCCAATGTGACAACCATAGGATTATAGGCTTAATTAAACAAAACTAAATTGACATTGTTGCCCACATATTCAGAAAAATTATTTAACTTTGAAGAAACGACATATGCACCTTAGATTTGGAATTTAGAGAGAATAGTCCCCAAAAATTTATAAAGTATGATATTATAGAATTGTATAGTTATTTCCTGATTTTTTTTCATTTGAGGCGTAAACTGTTAAACTTGTAAATCATTCAATTGGAATGTTTTAATTTTATTTGGGATTTAAATTTTCTAAATTTTAATTCATTGGAATTGTAGAATGCGAAATCTAGTTGTATTGACCTCCATGTGAATTTCCATGAACTATCCAACTTTACAGTTATATATGCATAATGCGCCATTTGCAATAATGAGGAATATTCATATATCCAAAGAAACGAGATGTGCAAAGTGGGGATGTTTTTTGTAGTTTGCACTGTCTATTTCAATAAAAATAGAGAGATATAATTTCTTATAATTACAAACGTATCACAGCCCTACTTTTTGGTAGCTTATGAAGAGTTGCAACGGTAACATTTCCTTTGTGGAAAAGATACAGTTCCAATGCATTTAAATGTAGAAATAAATATCTTTATGGAATTTACACATAAGTGTATATTCAAAATTCCCTAAATGTATAGGCTAAAATGTTATAATTAAAAAATAATATCAATAACCAGTTATAATAGCATTGATCAAATATATATGTAGTAAAGTATAAGTTTAAGAAATAAACAAACACACATTAGTTTTTATATTAATTACGTACAAAAGATTAAAATGCAAATAACATAATAATCAAGGAGTTATAAGATCACAATGTTAATAAGCTTTAGTTACGCAGTTAATAGGAAGTTACAGTAAGAAAATATGGATGTAAATTCGTTTAATGGATACAATTCATATAATTCCAAAATTAAATATGACATTTATGAAGGAAATTAAAAGGGCATGATAAATTAATTATGAAATGGATAAATAAATGGCATTTAACAACATTAATGAGGATTGAAGTTAGGGATAGTAAGTATATAAAATAAAAGGTAGTACATAACAAGTAAATAAATGAATATGAATAAATAAACTTAGGAGGTGTAATAATTTCCACAGATGAAATTATATGGCCGCAATAATACATTTAGAATAGGTGTGATTTAGTAGGCCTAGCCCAAAATTTAGATTAATTACAAATAGCTTGATTTAGTATCGGTTGGTATGTAAGGTCGATAGAGTTACCCAACAGACTTCTGTTCTTTGTAAGGGGCTGCTAGCAATTATGTATACGCACTTCTAATGTAGAACATCTCTAAACTATATGACCCATAGGGGATATACATTACCGTATAGGTTTGTGCAAAAATTTACAAGGGGTTCGCCTCAAAGTTGAAGTATTAAATGGCTAAGCACCTTAGGGTGGTTAAGAGATTTACTTCGGGGTTGAGGTATTAAATGGTCATTGGGTCTACCTCTTCCATATTAAGAAGTCTTAAATAACCTATGATTATGCCCAGTTAGGAAAGTTGGGTCTGCTTAAATTCCAAACCAAAGGTATTAAGTAACTGGGAGCGTGGGCATTTTCCTTGACTTGTATTAGGAAAGGCTAAACGGGATTTGGTTCGAAGGATGATGCTACGTCTACAATGTTGGTAAACCCGTAATTGTGGAGTAGGGCTGGGCATAGGTCTGACCACTAGCGGTCTCAAGCAATCATTAACAAAGGCTTGGGTTATGCCCGGATGGATTACGTTTCCTACTAGTGTAAAGTCCGTCCGGGATACACATTGACCTCAAATTTTGGTTGTGTGTTTGTTTAGTTGGAGGTTGGCTAGTTAACCCTTAGATAAGTCTTTGAGATGCATTAGTTATATGGCTCATTAAATTGTAAAGTCATTCCTATGAGTCATCGGCCTTCATAGTTAGGGTCGGTTGACCCCATCGTTTACGTTAAGGAGGGTCTCTTTGCGATTGAGGTATTAAGTGGTTGTTTGGTATGCCTCTTCCGTATTTAAGAAGTATTAAGTGGCCTGGTTTTCTTTTTGGGGAGCATGGAGATATTTATATGTGTATGTGTGTATGTCGCCATATGTACTTATACCTTGGAGTAGGTTGAAGATATCGTATGTGCATATGGAATTAAATGAATAATGCTTGAATAGTAGACATAGTGCTTAAATTGAAATCAATCGGCATAAACTAGTGTTATGGATGAAGTATGTAATTTACCAATCACCCAAACGTTATTCTGACCCGCTCCTCGTTACAACCCATATGATAGATTTAGAGGGGCGTGATACCGGTACAAGATGGGAATGGTAGGTGGATGGGTCATGTTTGGCACTGACAAGGCAACTAGATATCCAACGAATAATATTGGTTGTAAGGCAGTAGCTTTAGTCAGTATATATGTTTTATTATATTTTACTATATCATTGTGAGTTCGTATATATAGTTCTCCGATACACTTCTGTTTACTACATATTACCAATACCAACGATCAGTACCCTAATGGACATGGGTTTTCGATTTAGCTAGAAAATTGGGCCCTTTATGTGCGGGTTGTTACATAGATGGTATCAGGGATGGAGATACATTTGTATATAGTATATGATGTATACAAGTGTAGTGACCTGGATTTGACTATATGTATGGACTGGGTTGTATTTGCATTATTCAGACATATGTATTTGACATTATAGACATGTTGAGGTGTTGTGACCATTGTATTTATTTATGTATTATATTTACTGCCTTTCACTATGGGACTTTGAAAGTGGATAGTATTAGTTAGAACTGTATCTGATATCTAGTATATTTCTGTAGTTGTATATATTTTATACCGACTCTAAACGGTTCATCCTTTCGGTCCTCGGGTGTTGGCATCGGTTCGGGCGTCGCACTTGATGTTGAGAGTGTGGGTTATTACAGATTTGTTTTAAAGATATGATTAAAACCTTTCCAATTCCTTCCTAAAAGCTTTCCACTTTATTTCTTTATTAAATCTCACAAAAATCCTCTTTATCTTCTACCAAGTATGGTCGGCTAAGAATGGTGCCACATGGGCCCTCAAACTACTATCATGTATTGATACATGCATACATAACTTTATACATTTTAATAAATATTAACGACATTTAAACATCAAATCAATTAAATATAATCATTAATATTTCACAAATATCAATTAATTTACAATGATTAGAAATCAATTAAAGCATATGGTTTTTTGGACTATTCATATTATGATTATGTGAATCAAAAGTATAAATCCAGTCAGAGACTCTAATGGTTCGAATATTAAAGTTCACATGTCGCCTTAGCTGATGTCGTGAAATTTTGGTTAAATTTGTCACTTATACATCTTTTTGGTAAAAATCTAATTTTACTATTATGAGTGGTACTTGGTAGCAACGATTATTTTCTCCAATTCTCTTTGCCAACAATGTATCACATTAGACTTATGGAATTAGGTTTCGTTTAACATTCCAACGTTGTCCACATTCAACTTAATTAGTTCAAAAACAAAATCTTTGGTTCAATAGC
The DNA here is from genome assembly GCA_030765085.1 of Allium cepa. NCBI lineage: Eukaryota > Viridiplantae > Streptophyta > Magnoliopsida > Asparagales > Amaryllidaceae > Allium > Allium cepa. The sequence goes on along the minus strand of CM060934.1, from coordinate 490,242,794 downwards.
AACTACCATTATTTACTGTACTTCTTTGGCCAGAGACTTTGACTTTGAGTTAATTGTAATTGACTGTGATATTGACTTCATGTAACTTAGAAGACGAATTCTCTATTGAGTAATATTTCACTTCGCTAGCTTCAACCTAATTATAGTCATTTAATGGATGTCGTACCACGATTTCATTATAATCGAAGTGGAGTGTTCACATTGAAGTTCCACGATATTCTAGTCGAGGGAACTGTAACATCATGGCTTCGAGATTTTCTGTTTGACCTTATTTATATCAACCAACAAAGACTCTAGAGTGAGTCATTCTATAGTTATCCAATAACTATTAGTATATAACCATTTGGTGCTCTCCATGGCCATGAATAATACACTGCCCAACATTGGCGGTCATTACGTACTCTAGTCTTAACGGATGAATCGATATCCTTTCTCGAAATATCTCGACTAGAAATATTTAAAATAATATGTAATTTTTCTATGTAATAAGGTTTTCATGATTACAACACGTTATAATTACCATCGAATAACATATCATTTAACGAGTTTTTATTTAATATCTTTAATGTAGTTAATTAATTATATCATGATGTAACAAGTATATAATAGAAAGAAAGTACCTTTAATTTTGAACAAGTTTGGTTGTCGAATTAAATATATATTACAAATTGCATAACCACTCCAAAGGCATACCCTAAATTCTATCAACCTCTCACTTACACCTAGGGTCCAATATAGAATCTTATTCCAACTCCTTTAATTTGGTTTTTAGGTTAGCCTCTTAGTAAATGGGTATGTTATTTTTTCAATTATCATATAATAATGACATGGGATTCTCAATATTTAGAATCACTCTTAGCTTGATTGTAAATTTGTGCATTTATTCGTAATTATAACACTACAGGCTATTCCAGGTGATGTACTTAGCTTTAGTTGAATTAGTCACTACTTATTGTTTGAAACATTTCCAACTTAAAGTTCTTAACTTAAGAGTGAAGATAAACTTAGCAGTGACACATTTTTACTCGATATCACTTACAAAGTTCTGTGCACTTTTTGACAAGGAGTTCATTGTTTCTATGAAAAATTCTCTAATATTTCATAAGTACTCGAGAACACTTTGAACCATCATATAGTAATCTTAATTCTAGTTTAATGATTGCTCTACGCATCAAATACATAAGAAAAAATTTATATTACAAATAGTATAGCATGTATGACAATTCCTAGCCAATGCATAAGGAACCAATCTTATACGCTCCATATTAAATAATTTTAATATACTATCTGTGTTTATCGTTTTAGGACATTCCCAAAATCCTTTTATACTGATTGTAAAATATGACTTTTCAAATCCTATGACGAGAATTAAATAGCCAAACTGAAATGATTTTAACATGGACACACCATTACTAATCATAAGTTTTTGTTTATTTATGGTTTTAGAAATATTTTAGCACCTATTGATATTCATTCTTACAAACACATGCTTCCTCTGAATTTCGACTGGAAATCAAATTATTTGATTTCTCTATCAAAAAATTGCTTAATTCTGATGCTTATCGAATAATACTTTTATATTATTTCTTAGATCATATCCAATAATCCACAAACTCAGAATTGCTTCCACCGACTTCAAGATAATTTGGTTATTTAGTGGAAACAACCTATTCTAAATCATTATTTAGAATTTTGCTTCAACATTCATATACCAAAACTCAAAAACGTATCAAACTATAATTTTATGAGTAAGATCTGAATTAACTTAAGTACATTGAATGATGAATCTCTGCTATGTTAATTTCAGCGATTGAAATTTACAATATTATTATATCAATGCAGCTTACCATATTCCAACTGTATTGGTCTTCTTTCTGGAGATACTTTTACATCCGATGGGTCATATCACTTTGGGTACAACCATTAAAATCATATTTTAATAATGTAGTTTCAGATTTGCACATCATGCCGTATGGCAGAGCCAATACCCTGATGGCTTATTGACAATTAAAGAAAATCTTTTCTTGATATTGATAAGAAAATCATAGTTTCTCTTTAGTGTGCCATAGTTCTTATTAGATGTTCTAATTAGTCATATCTGTTTAGACTAGGTCAATTTTATTTCATCCTTTGTAATTAGTTGTCTTTGGATCGTATAAAAATCCAATTTACTACTAATAATTTCAAAGAGAAATTCCTTCTTCGTGAAGTTGGTGTTTATTTCTCAATGAATTGGAATAGGTATTCATATACACTTTATGAATTGCATGTATATATGTATAAAACTAATTTGATTTTTAAGTTTATAAAACTTATATTCATAGCATAAATTGATCAATCAATGTTGATCGGTCCTAAACTTACACTGCAATAAAATAGGGTATTTACCTACTAATTGTAAGTGTAGGTAAAACTAGCCTAATAGTGGGTAATATGTTTTAGCTACCAATATTGAATTGTAGACACTGGTAGGTAAAGGTTAGTGGGGAAAGAGATTTTACTTACACTTATAAATACTGGTAGGTAAATGAATCCGTGGACCCCACTAAATTATGAATTAAATGATAAGTCATCAGCTGATGTGTTTGATGATGTGTCATCCTGCGAGGCTGCATACATGGTTGTCACAATCGCATATACGTCGCATACATTAATGCTGCCACTTGGCATCTTGTTGTTGGTCCATGTATCAAACAACAATTTTCCCACATGTCATCACTTGATTAGTGCATATGGCCTCATTTTTCTTAGGTCATGTGGCATCATTTGATTAGTCCACGTGGCATTATTTGATTTTCCATGTGGAATCATTTTCCTTAGCTCACGTGGCATCATTTGATTAGTCCACATGGCATTATCTGATTTGCCGCGTGGCATCATTTTATTGGTCTACGTTGCACAATATTATTAGACCATTTGGCGTTATTTTATTAGCCCACACGGCATCATTCTATTGGTCTGTTACACAATTCATATTTTGGCCAAATTTAATGGTCATGTTTAGGTAAAAGAAAATAACAGTTATTTATAAATGTTCTATATTAGAAATAAACAAGGAAAAAACATAGATTATTATTATCGTCTACAAAACTAATATATCAAACAACCCAAACAACCAAATCAAAGCAGATGTAGTCATTGTGATATTCAATCAAATGTATATGTAGTGTACATAAAATTCGCACTTATATATGTACAAACAATTAATGCCCATTTATATATAATTTACAGAAAATAATTTGAAAAAATTAGATTTCTCTCCTACACAATAGATATGACGCATGCCTGATGAGCCAGCTATCGATACACTGCACGTGAAAAACATGTTTACATTAGTAGACTCCTCATGCTTTCTTTGATTTCAAAATCATGCAAAAAAAATAAATACTTTTGTTAATCATCAATTAATAACTAGGCTTAACATAACAAGAAAATATTTTTCAATAGAAGTCATACCTGAAGGAAAACTGAGCAGCATACTCACTCTAATGCATAAGAACTATTCTCCATTGATATCTTAATTGTTTCAGTTTTATCAATTGTATCTTATGACATGCCTTTTGTGCCTTCTGTATCGAATATGTCGAGGAATTTGATTGCTGGGGAGTCTATTGCGTTCGTCTATAAAGAACATATATATAATGTGAATATCAATTCCAGTTTTATGAAATTCAGTCTATAATATAATGATTTGACTGTATGTTACCTGACTTTGTATGGCAGGTCCTATCTTCTCTCTAACGAGTCTTCCGCTCAAAAGACTAGTAAGGACATTGATCAGTGGTCAATTGTAGAATGATTGTATGAATGTTAGGTCTTCGAATTGAATGTATAGCTTGTTTTTACTTGATTCATTTTTGATTTACCAGAAATAATAACAAGAAAACCTGTCTTAGGAAGATAGATATTTAGGCTAATGAATTGTATTTCTAGTGGAGAAGTCATAAGTTCATACAGTGATTTTGTTTGTAAAACAAACATTGTTATATGTTTATGCTAAGCTCTTGCCAAAATTGAAGATTCCTTATTCTATTAGCCCAGGACCATGCAGCAAAGATTTTGTTGTGGATAAAACATTTTTGATGATAAATTTGTTTGAGTAACATTTTCTTTACTTATTTAGATATAACCTAGCTTTATGTGATATTATATGATATATGAGAATTTGCTTTGTATTTGGAAAAACTTAAAGTTATGTTTGAAAACACTAATAGAGAAAAAGAGTTGAAGTTTTTATTTTTAAAACATGTTTTAGCCATAGGTAGATTAGTAAACAAATAGTGAATGAGTGACTATAATGCATTAAGTACGTTGCGTCATGATTATCAAAACAAAGACAAAAATATAGTTGCAAGTAGCTTATAATCTAAGAATACTATATACCTTACTCTATAGCTCACACACTTCTAATATTTCTAACCTACACATGTTTTGGTTGACTTTTAAAGAATCTCATACTATAATTTCAAATGTATCAAACATTATAACATGGTAAGAAAAGTAAATGAAAGTGAAATTAATAAAATTCCTTGATTAGTATTGTAATGCTACCAAAACTTAAAGGGTGCAAAAAAAAATTTTAAATCTAAAAGTAAGGAAACATTACTGGATTAATAGGATACATAGGTTCCAAGTGGGAAAAGACAACAAATTAAGGAGTAAGAAAATAACCTGAAAGAGTAAGTTCTCAAGATCAAGTTGTAGACCATCATGTAGTCAACTTCTGAAGACATGCACTACTCTTAATTTCAAGAATTACATAAAATGTTAGAAGTGTAACAAAGAATTAATGGCTAATAAATTGTAAAGATAAACACATAAAGCAAAGTGATAGAATATAAATGAATTTTCTTTTTTGAGGCACTGCCTTTATTTTTGAAAGAGAGGTTTATTTTAAAGAAATCATCTTTATAGATTATCAAGCCTCACATAACATATAATTGCCACATAAGTAAAGATATTTGCAATACATCCTTACGAAATAGAAAGAAACCATTATTGGTAACTACCTTAAGGGAGGTCGATATTAATATGGAAACAAAATTATTAGTAGGAATATCATCAGATACCTCTATATTCTTGATTATTCTTAGTACTACATTCTTAATATTGTTTTAAAGAAAAAAATAAGCAAAGAAGTGATGCTAGACTGGGATGGAAGTGTGAGGAATGCGAATTATGGATCTTAAGGCTAGTATAAACACTAGAGGGGGGCGAATAGTGTTTATAAATAATTACTAAATCTTTTTAAGTTTATGTTAATTAGAACACAGATGTATGTAATATTCAGACATAGATATAATTATAGAAACAAACACAGATGCAGAAATAAAGTAAAAGCAGTAAAGGAAAGAACACACCGGATTTTATACTGGTTCGGAGTTACCCTACATCCAGTCTCGTACACAAGTATGGATTTCCTTTCAAAAAACAATCTTTACAATTACACCCTCGATTTCAAGGCAACGAGGTACATCCTCCAGAATCACAATCCTCTGGGTAGAGATACTTGACTTCTCGGGCAACAAGTTCACCCAATTGATTTCCAAGGCTACATCACACCTTACCTCGCTTGATTGATTTCTAAGGCCACAATCACACCTTTTCTCGCTAAGTTGATTACAAAACACCTATAGCTCTGAATAGCACTAAGGATCTTGTTAAGATAGTGATAGAGAATCAAACCAGGGATAATCTAGTTAGATTCAATGTTGATTTCGGCAGAATGATGGTAAGAATATGTATATAGAAATGTGGAAGAAGAAGAGGAGTGAAAAAACCAGAAAATATATATTGAAATTCATTGAAACCAACCCTTATTTATAGAGGAACAACAGTTATGTCCATTCGTAAAGAGTTACGACGAATGGACACTTCTTTTGAAATTTAAATTTTGAACTCAACTGACACTATGTCGACATGGGGTACTTGCGCATGTCGACATCCCAAAGGATATTTTGATGATTTGATTTTCTTTGAAAATAACTTCTATCTTATATTAAAACAATTTTAAACTTTATAAATATACTTGACTATAGTTAAAATACATAAGTAAATATATAGGATAATATATTCAAAATTTTACTATAATTTTATATTTAAATCTAAGTATAAAAATTAAATATATTTTTATTTTAAAAGATAGTTTAAAACCAAGGATAATTTGATTTTGAAATCCAAGATTATTTTGAGGCTAAAAGTATTTGAAATCAGGATAGATGTTTTTGATTCTTTTAAAAGGAAGGTTTTGAAAACAAGATATAATTTTGAAAAATCATTTTGAATAAAAAGTTAGCGGATACAAAACAATGTTCCACTAGATTTTTTGTAGGTTCCATCCTACTTAGGGTTCCATCCCTTTTACAGGCTCGAAGTGGATTTCATTCCATGAATAAATTGGATTTTAAGATGCCAGCGCTTTTCTAGTAGTTTTAACAAAATTTGTAATTAAAAAATAATAAATTACTTGAACTCTTAAACTCTTTATAATCTTGATATTATTGTTACTCATGAGTCTTCAATCTTGATATCTTGAATCTCTATATTGTACAGTCTTTATTCTTGTTACCTGCATGGTTAAATCCTGCATATACATATATATCTAAACTTATACTGTTAGTATTTATATTTTATAATCTATTCTAAGGTTGTTGTCATCAAAACCATCATCTCACGGACGAAAAATCTCTCTCTTTTTTATGATGACAACCTTTGTTTATAAAATATTACTTCTATCCTAATAACTCGCCCTTAATCTATGCCTAACTACCCTATTTTATAGTTCTCCCTCTATGTCATCAACCAAAAACTAACTCTAAACTATATAACACCAAACTATAAAACTCCCCCTAAATCTAATACTCTATGACATATGATTATAATGATAGTGTTATCATATATAATCAACACTTAGATCTAATAATAAACCTAATCCTAAACTACTAACTATTCTAAGTATATAATAACCATATAGTTACATTTATTAATAGGGAAGAACATATATAAGAATACAATTTATTTATTAATCGTATAGTTATTTTTACATTTTCGTGGGAAACGTAAGAAGGAACATACAACAAAGGTAAAGAAAGAGAAGAAACTAATGTGTGTTTTTGAACATAGGAGATCTATGAATCAAACAGTTTGGATAGTGGACACAGAATTCCACGTTGTTCGACAAGATTCTCGTTTTTGTCAAAACACACTTCACCAACGCAAACGACCTTGTCGTCATCTTCCACTTGCGTTTCTTCCATGGGTTCTTCTTCTTCTTCGCTAGCCTCTCGTTCTTGATCTCTTGAAGAGTCTTCATCAATCAAGATTGGGTTAGCATGATTGTCCATTAGAAATTTTTGCAAATACCTAAGGATTTTGCCTAGCCTCTCTTGTTCCTTTGCCATTCAAAGTTGCATTAGTTGGATTTTAGCCATTAATTGAAGTGCATCCTTCAGAGAATCTTCCATTTTAGTCACATGAGCGAGAGTAGTACGTTGAAATGGACCAGAAGTAGGAGAGGGGAACGAAAAGGTTGATTTTATGTTTGATTTGGAAGAAGAGGCCATATTTTAATTAATTTCAAAAGTCAGAATAGGGAGAGAATAGAGAGAATGATCAAAAATTCGAAAATAAGAAGAATATATAACCATTTTTTTGAATTTTGGTGGGAGAAATTTCAAAATTTTAAAAACGTTGTATGTCAACATAGGGTAGAGGGGTATGTCGACATGGTTCTTGAATTTTTGCCTATTTAATTAATTTTGAATTAATTTTTAAATATACTTGCTATTTAAATTTTATATTTCAGTTATTGAACAAATGCCTAATTCTCTTCTTAATTTAGTAAATATATATCCATTTAAAGGTTTTGTTAAGATATCAGCAATTTGAGTCTCAGAATTGATATAATCTAGAGTGATTACTTCCTTACTTGTATTATCTCTAAGAAAATGATGTCTGATATCAATATGTTTAGTTCGAGAATGTTGAGTAGTATTTTTGGATAAATTTATCGCACTAGTATTATCACAAAAACTTGGTGATTTTGAAATATTTAAACCATAATCTTTTAAAGTTTGTTGCATATATATAACTTGAGAACAAGCCAAAGCAGCAGAAATATACTCTGCTTCAGTTGTTGATAAAGAAACTGTGTTTTGCTTTTTACTAAACCAGGAAATCAGAGAATGCCTCAAAAAGTGACAATTCCACTTGTACTTTTTCGGTCTGATTTACAACCAGCATAATCAGCATCACATTAAGACATTAAATCAAAAGAATCGTTTTTAGGGTAAAATAAGCCATAATCAAAGAAGTGTTTAACATAACTTATGATACGTTTTACGGCTTTTAAGTGAGTCTCTTTAGGTTGAGATTGATATCTTGCACAGAGACAAACACTATGCATGATATCAGGTCTACTAGCAGTAATATAGAGTAGTGATCTAATCATTCCTCTATATAATTTTTGATCTACATCTTTCGAGAGATCTTCTTTACTAAGGTACTAATTGGTTGCCATGGGAGTGGTTTTTCCACTCGCAGTAGTCAAGCCAAATTTATTAATTAGGTCTTTAGCATATTTTTCTTGACTAATAAAGATACCATTATCTAATTGTTTTATTTGTAATCCTAAAAAGAAATTTAATTCACCCATATGACTCATCTCAAACTCTTTTGTCATTATTTCAGAAAATTCTTTATTCATTTCAAAATTAGTTGATCCAAAAATGATATCATCTACGTAGACTTATACTAGTTGAATATCATTTTTATTTCTTTTAATAAAAAGAGTATTATCTACTTTACCAATTTCATATTTTGATTGTAATAAGTAAGATTTTAGTCTATCATACCAGGCTCTAGGAGCTTGTTTTAGGCCATATAAAGCTTTCCTTAAGTTTGTAAACATGATTAGGTAATTTTTCATTTTCAAAAAGTGGTGGTTGTTCAACATATACTTCCTCTTTTATAAATCCATTTAAAAAGGCACTTTTAACATCCATTTGATATAATTTGAAATTATTATGATTTGCGAAAGCAAGTAGAATCCTAATGGCTTCTAATCTTGCTACGGGAGCAAAGGTTTCATCAAAATCTATTCCTTCTTCTTGATAAAAACCTTGAGCGAATAAACGTGCTTTATTTCAAACTACCTCTTCTAGTACATTCATTTATTTTTATAAACCCATTTAGTTCCAATTATAGTTTTATTTTCAGTTCTAGGAACAAGTTCCCAAACATCATTTCTAGTAAATTGATTTTGTTCTTCTTGCATAGCCAAAATCCATAAATCATCAGTTGATGCTTCTTTTGGATTTTTGGGTTCAATATTTGATATAAAAGCTACATAACTCATTTGACTTAGTTGATTTCTAGTTTTAACTACAGATTGCATATCTCCTAGTATATTTTCAATAGGATGATCTTTTGAAAGTTTAGTCCTCTTATTAGGATGATTAATTTCATTATTAGTTTCAGTTGACTCTTGATTTTGAGTAATTAAATCATCTTCATCATTTGTATCTTCAAAATTTTTGAAAATTTCATCGAATGATACATGCATTGTTTCTTCGATGATGATAGATCTTAAATTAAATACTATGTACGCTTTACTTCTATTAGAATATCCGATAAAAATACCTTCGTCGGATTTAGGATCAAATTTATCTAAGTTATCTTTAGTATTTAAAATAAAACATTTACTTCCAAAAATTCTAAAATAAGACGCTTTAGGTTTCTTTGAGTGAAGAAGTTCATAAGAAGTCTTATTGGTTAAAGGTCTAATTAAAATTCTATTTAAAATATAACAGGCGGCAGCAACTACTTCTGCCCAAAAATTCTTTGGTAATTTACTGTTTGAAAGCATAGCTCTCTCACACTCTTGAATCGTCCAATTTTTACGTTCTACTACTCCGTTTTGTTGTGGAGTTCTTGGAATGAAAAATTGTGAGTTATTCCCTTTTTATTGCAGAATTCCTCAAACTTTTTATTTTCAAATTCACCACCGTGATCACTACGAATGGTTATAATTTTCAGGGAAAGTTGATTTTGAATCCTTTTTGTAAAGTTCTTAAACATTCAAAAGTATCACTTTTATATTTCAAAAATATTATCCATGTAAATCTAGAATAATCATCTACAATTACAAAAATATACTTACTATGATTTATTGACAGAATTTGTGATGGATCAAATAAATCAAGGTGAAGTAATTCAAGAGGTTTCGAAGTTGAAATCATATCTTTTAATTTAAAGGAACTTTTTCTAAGTTTTCCTAATTGACATGCATCACATAGAGTATCTACTTTAAAATTCATTTTTGGGAGACCTCTTACTAGATCATGTTTTGATAGTCTAGATAAGAGTTTAAAATTCAAATGCCCAAATCTCTTATACCAAATTCAAGGGTCACTTGTATTTGCCAAATGACATAAGTTATCATTTGAAACTTTCATACTAAGAATATAAATATTCTTTTTCCTGACTCCCTCAAATATTATGGTTGAATTGTTATCTTCAATGTGACATTTATCTTTTTCAAATTTAATTTTATATCCTTTATCGCAAAGTTGACTTATACTTAGCAGATTATGTTTTAGACTTTTAACTAGCAAAACATTAGTAATAATAGGAGTTTTAGAGTTACCGACTTTGTCGATGCCAGTCATATATCCCTTTGAATTGTCTTCAAAGTTAACCAGTCCTTCGTCTTTGTATATTATATCATTTAACATATCTGGATTGCCAGTCATGTGTCTAGAACATCCACTATCGAGTATCCATTTGTCCTTTATGACCTACACAATTTGTCCATTGTGTATTAATTCCTCAATAGCCATAAAGTATGATTCCTGCACATCAAAAAATTTTGGTAGACAACTTGAATTTGAACATTGATTATATGCAGACTCAAAAGACAATGATGATCTGAATATTTCTAAACTAGTATTAACAAACATAGCCATTTTAAAACTATTTCAAAAATCAGATTGTGAAACTTTAAAAACCTTGCTCTGATACGAAATGTGAGAAATGTGGATTACGAATCTTAAGGCTAGGATTAACACTAGAGGGGGTGAATAGTGTTTATAAAGAATTACTAAATCTTTTTAAGTTTATGTTAATTTGAACACAGATGTACGCAATATTCAGACACAGATATGATCACAGAAACAAACACAGGTGCAGAAATAAAGTAAAAGCAGTAAAGGAAAGAACACACCGGATTTTATACTGGTTCGAAGTTACCCTACATCTAGTCCCGCACACAAGTACGGATTTCCTTTCAAAAAATAATCTTTACAATTACACCCTCGATTTCAAGACAATGAGGTACACCCTCCAAAATCACAATCCTCTGGGTAGAGATACTTGATTTCCCAAGCAATAAGTTCACCCAATTGATTTCCAAGGCAACAATCACATGTTATCTCGCTTGATTGATTTCCAAGAACATAATCGCTCCTTTTCTCGCTAAGTTGATTACAAAAAGCCTATAACTCTGAATAGCACTGAGGATCTTGTCGAGATAGTGAGAGAGAATCAAACCAGAGATAATCTAGTTAGATTCAATGTTGATTTCGGCAGAGTAATAGTAAGAATATGTATATAGAAATGTGGAAGAAGAAGAGGAGTGAAAAAACCAGAAAATATATATTGAAATTCGTAGAAACCAACCCCTATTTATAGAGGAACAACAGCCATGTCCATTCGTGAAGAGTTATGACGAATAGACACTTCTTTTGAAATTTAAATTTTGAACTCAACTGACACTATGTCGGTACTTGGGCATGTCGACATCCCAAAGGATATTTTGATGATTTTATTTTCTTTGAAAATAACTTCTATCTTATATTAAAACAATTTTAAACTTTATAAATATACTTGATTATAGTTAAAATACATAAGTAAATATATAGAATAATATATTCAAAATTTTACTATAATTTTATATTTAAATCTAAGTATAAAAATTAAATATATTTTTATTTTAAAAGATAGTTTAAAACCAAGGATAATTTGATTTGGAAATCCAAGATTATTTTGAGGCTAAAAGTATTTGAAATCAGGATAGATGTTTTTGATTCTTTTAAAAGGAAGGTTTTGAAATCATTTTGAAAACAAGATATAATTTTGAAAAGTCATTTTGAATAAAAAGTTAGCGGATACAAAACAATGTTCCACTAGATTTTCATAGGTTCCATCCTACTTAAGGTTTCATCCCTTTTACAGGCTCGAAGTGGATTCCATTCCACGAAAAAATTGGATTTTAAGATGCCGGTGCTTTTCTAGGAGTTTTTACAAAATTTCTAGTTAAAAAATAATAACTTACTTGAACTCTTGATAATCTTGATATTCTTGTTACTCATGAGTCTTCAATCTTGATATCTTGAGTCTTTATACTATACAGCCTTCATTCTTGTTACCTGCATGGTTAAATCCTGCATATACATATATATATCTAAACTTATATTGTTAGTACTTATATTTTACAATCTATTATAAGTTGTTGTCATCAAAACCATCATCTCATGGACTAACAGGAAGCAAGCTTGAATGAAAAAATTTATAATGATGATAAATAAGAGTAAATGTCCATAACATTAACATAATAAAGGAAATAAATTTTTAAGCCTAAAAAATGAAATACATAATTGAAATATGTTGGAAAACTTACGTAACATACCAAACTTTAATTCATTCAAATCTTTTCTTAAAAACCGACTTTCACATGGAAGTGGACAACATTTAGAATAATTTCAAATGAATAATGAAAAATATGATTCCAATGTAAAAAAGCAATTTTAGGCGCAATAGAATGAAATACAACCAAAAAAGGAAATATTTCTAGCCAAAAGGTAAACCTCCAAGAAATAATTATAAATTTAATTTGATATAGTTAAATTAGATTCCAATATTGAATACCATATTTAAAAACCGAAAATAAATCAAAATCAGGCGAAGGTTGGTCGAAGTGATTGAAAATTAAAAAATAACTCCATGCATTACCAAATAATGGGCTAGCAAATCTTAAAGCTTGAGGAAAATCTGTTTTTAATGCTAAATAGAAGGAAATGTCAATATAATAGCAAGATATGGAGGTTTGTTGTGAGAAATAGTAAGGAATTAGTAGCTAATAAATTGAATGGTTTCATTTGAATTTAGTAAGGAATTAATGACTAACAAAAATAGCACCAAAAAATAAATCAACCTTCCTTTTCGAGGCAACGATGAACAGAAAAAGGGAGGTTGCATTTATTTTAAAAATGTCATCTTTCAGGTAATTTAAGCCCTACATAACTTAAAATGGATAGACAATTAAATTTTTAATTGTTTTCATTATATAAAATTGATACTTAAATGACATGATTAATATTTGTTATTATAATCAAGGATGTTGCAAGTCATTTAAGAAATAATTTTATACAGTGAACACAATTAAGCATTTAATTATCTATCCATTCATGAAAGGCCATAATAAAATGAACCTTACCAAATGAGTCAATCAATGATGAAATTGGTAAGTAATAATTTTGATGAAAAATCAAATCCAAAATACTACAAACATGGAATAAAAATATTCATATTTATTGTCTACACGATTGTTTCATTTAATATTACAATTACTAAGGGTGCATCATTTAGTCAAGCATTTTGATAATATATAGCCAATTTAGCATTTTACAATCGATGTATTGAAGGACATCAATGCTCTATTACATAACTTTATAGCCTTACCAAATAAGTGAATCAATTGACAATATCATCAAAAATGTTATAAAATCCATAAAAAATTTGAAATAAAGAAAACATCAAGATTGCTATAATTTCTTAGGGTGTTATTTTTAAGAACTTCATGTGCTAATATTTTTAGAGGAAAAATAAAATATGAAAAGTTTATAAAGCATTCGAATGAATGCATGTTTTACCGCAATATTAACCAATGCAGCAGCATAAGATGATGATCCAGAATTTGGTTGTAGTCTAAATAACATTCTCTAGATGACCCTTCTAAATATATCATCTTCCATTCTCACAAAACTACATAATGCAATTTACATAGAAAATTAACGATGAAGCATAATTTAGTCAAAAATTATGAGGAAGCACAAATCAGAAATAAACAAACAGGTTACCTTTTGACGGAACAGAAAACTAATTTCATTATTGAATCAAAAAAGAGAGAAGGGGAGTAAAACTTGTTTGATTAACCAATTTTCTTGTAGTGCCTCTTCCATGCATGGTGAAATTAACAAATTTATTTGCTTCACTTGGGAATTAGGGTTTTGGAAGATGAGATGATTGGGGATGTGCATAGTACTTTGGAAAATGGAGATGTGGGAAATTCAAAGGTGGATAGTGTTCCAGTCGGTTTCTAGTATGGCCAATCAAAAAGAAATACGCGGATTAAGAATTGTACCATTAGATTTTATTTAAAATAAAGATTAGATCTGTAGCTGAAGGGTATGGTATGGATTGTGTTTCTCTCATAAATTGGGGAGAATATGTTTTAGCCATTTTGGATGTTGACATATTGGTATGAAATTGTGAAACTTTTAGAAAAATTATAGTACCTACATTTTAATAGTCCATTGTTCGAATAAAAATGGCAATATATGAAAATTTATTAATAAATGATTAGTTATTAATAAATGATTATTGAATATTTAATAATAATTATTAAAAATTTAATTACTGTTTATTAATTATTAATTGCTAATTACATATTTCAAAATAAATATTAATGATTAATACATAAGTGATTTTACAAGAAACATTGCTAGGATATGCAAACGAAATCTTCATTCCAAAAATGAAATTGCTAGGATAAGGTTTTTTGACACATCATCACACAACTCAGCGTTATTTTTACTAAAAAGTTAAAGCGATGGGAGGGAATTGTATGCGTTGATTGCAAATAAATTTCTATGCAGTATATGCGTAGGTAATACTTTTTACTTACTCGTATTTATTGGTAGATAATCATCCTTCCAAAAAGTTATAATATTGGAAATATTTACCTACCAATAAATCTTACCATTAAATATTGGTAGATAAAGGTTATTTTTACCTACCCATATATATTGGTAGGTAAAATATTGGTAGGTAAAGGTTAGATTTATTGTAGTGTTGTTTGTGGTGGTCCATACATGATCCCGTGCAAACAAGTATTGCACGCTGTCACTCGACTCACACAACATGTCAACTCATTGACTTAGGATATGTAGGGGTTGTTGTCAACACTTATCTTGTATGATCTTGTAAATTATGCTTTAGATGAAATTAAATTTAACCTTATTTGCCTACTCTTAAGTATACGGCCTTACAGAAAGAAGTTCACTCGATTTTACTCATCATTATTCGTGTTTTGTCCAACAAAGTCCATTTACTCCTTATCGAAATATCATTATGTATCCTAAGAAGAAGCAACTATTAAGATCGAATCAAGTTCATTTTTAAGTACTTTGGAACTCCTTCTAATATGCTCACCTATTTGATCAAATTGAATTATTTTATTTCCTTTGCATGTTATTTTTTCCACTTTCATTCTATATTTAAAGAACTTATCATAATATATTGTTTGTGTATTAAATACACATCTTTGTTTAGATGATAATTCATCTATTCATTAAACGAGGTAGGTGGACCGTTTTGGTATCATTAGACTTTTGACTACATACGCCTTATGTATCAATCAAAAGAGGTTATCAACTCTTTTGTCGCTCCTAGCAAATGGGTGCTTCGCCCTTAATCTTTTGTTATATAATTCATCGGCACCATGTGATTCATAATCATGTGATTAAAGAATTATTTTTCAAAATTGTGGCTTTTACATAATTGCAAAAAAAAAAAAATATTATATGTTTGTATGTTATGTAGCTATTGCAACAAATACATTTGTTCCAATGGATTTATTGCATAACGAAAATTCAAAATATTCACAACTAAATAAAACTATATTTATTTTCAGTCAATACTAAAAAATAGTTATTATTTCATAAATAAATAAATAATTTGTATCTTGATACATTTACTAATAAATATTATATGGCATGCTCCCTTTATTTTCGCCATTACTGTAATAACGTATATAATATGAAGCTTTATTTAAATACTTAATATAGACAATTCATTTCTTTACTATGACTAGTTTGTGGTAGAGATTTTTTATCAAATATCTTTAACTTATAAAAATAACCTTTAAAGAAAATGATATCGTTTATTATAACATAATTTGAATAGAAATCACATTTCTCATTCCATATTATATTTTAATATTTACATAGTTCTCGTTTCTGATGTACCTTTATAAAGCAGATATGATCATCCACTCTTTTCATCCCAACTATGCCAAAGTTACATCCACTCTTCTACATTTACTTTCCTTTCCAAATGGTCGAACCATTCAAATGAGATCCTTATTGTAATCAATCATATTGAATACATGATTATGCATTGTGGTTTTTTTGCTTGTTCCTAATGAACTAATTGCATTGTAGTTTGAACATTACAAACAGCGACCATTCACTATATAACATTTATATTGATTGAATATGGATCAAATATCCATATGCCTATATTGCTATTGGAGTTTTACACTCGTAGAAGATAATACACAGTTTGTACAAATAAACAATTAAGTGACTGAGACACGAATGTTTCGTTGTTAAACAAATTGGCTATTGCGTGGGTCTGAAAGCAGCAACATGCCAAGGAATTTAAAGGTAAGTGTATTTTATATTTCTTCAAGCTTTAATTTACATCATTTATATGTTTTAACTGATAAATTTTTTATTAGTTTTATTAGTTGCACATAGGCAAATGTTTTTATAATTTTAAAAAAGTTAAACGTTTCCATTTCATTTTTCTGATAAGATACCCATTGGACTTTTATGTTACTCAAAACCCTAAGAGGAAATATATAAATCTTTTGATTTCTCTTTTAGGAGTTTTGACTTGCATGCCTTAGGATTCTATCCTTGAGGAAAGCTCAACAAATCATAGGCTCACATGTGATGGATGACACCTTATCGGTTGTACCATATATAACTTCTAACCCATAGTTTTTATCCTAACCACATCTCAACCTCGAGGAAACCTCAACAAATCAAAATAGATTATTCACTCATACTCACCATTTCATGATGGACTAAGTATAATGCACATACCTTGAGGAAAGCTCAACAAATACATGCATGTATCTTACCTCATCTAGTAAGTATATTAATTGTACACAACATAACATCACTAGCATGAGGAAAGCTCGACAATTAAAGAGTATGAAAGTAATCTGTCAGTATATAAATGGTAGAGGACAACTTATATAAAAGGCCCATAATCTTTCATATATATTTTTTCCTAGTGATATAAATTAAGGGAATAATGTATTTCTTATGAAATACCCTAGTATTAACTTCACAACTTTTACAACTTAATTTGCAAATATAATATATACATGTATCTTATTAATTAAATTTTATCTAATTAATTTTATTTTTATTTATTAAATCGTATCTAATTAATTTATTTTATTTTATGTAAAATTTCCAAAATTTTATATTTCTCATCTTAAACTAATTTAAGATAGTTAATCAACTATAACATTTTTAGTTTGTTTATATGCACATATCAATATATAATACTAGTGCGAACTCATGCTACGCACACGGATTGTCACAATAAGGTTGCGGTGGAAAAATTGTAAAATATTATATTTTTCGACCCTACAATAATTTGTTTCAATAGAAACATAAAATACTGTTGTTTGAAACTAAATTATTGTATACTGCTCTGTTAACTTAGCAAGTAACATGAATACACCAGAAAGTAAAGATGAAAATGTTGTTCTATAAACATGTAACACAATGGAATAAAAGAAGTGCATTTTTGAATGATCACAATTCATTTGTCAATAGATACAGATGTCGATTTATAGACATGTAGGTGGAGGTAAAAAAAATACATAAGTTAACGTTGATAGCATTTTCACTTTATGTTACAGAGTAAGGACAGATGTTTATATTGTATGCAGTGTAATATAAGATTAAATAGTTCCAACTTTCCCAATCATGAAACCAAGGATTTGTTGGAAATATACTTCAGCCAGCATGCACCCGTTGATTCATTTGTCAACCTTCTTTACTCCCTTCATGCAAAGGGGAACTCCTGCTTCTGTATCAGTCCTTAAAAATTGGAAAATATGGGTTAAGATGCAGGAGGGGAGAATAATTTGAGGGAGAAAGCAGAATGGCGACTAGTCAATTTAAAATGTAAAAAATCACTTACTCTTGTGTTCTTCAGACCAAGGTCAGCAATGATAGTGTTAATTTGACAGTTATTGTTGGACATTAAATTTAAAGGTAGTGGATATTGAAGAGGAGGAAAAAGGAAGAAGGGATAAGAAGCTATTGAAGAGGAGGAAAAATTTGTAATAAGAAAGAATGTAAATATCTTAGCCACCATGATACTCTTATAAAAGAGAAAACCAAATTGCATATTAATATTCGAAGAAAATGTCTAGTAATAGAAACGGTTTCTATTATCGAGGGACAGTAGCTAGTAAGGCAATTTATAATAATATTTCAAACACACTGGACTTATGGTGTGACTTGTGGGATAACTCTTCAAGCCTTATAAAGAAGGTAAAACAAATTAAAGAAGCGCACACACACGGTCAGACATGTTGTAACAACCCATAAATTTTGTAAATATTTTTAATTCAATTTATTTGAAAACTTTGATTTTTAAATCATTCAAAATTGAAATTTTGGAATTTTCCAATGAATTTCTGGATTTTGTTTATAATTATTTTTCCAAATATAATAAAATAATTATTTTCTGAAAATTTTATATTTTGGTCAACTATGGTCAAACTTTGACTTTCAATTGAAAATTTTAGATTTGAATTTTTAAATTCCAATCTTTTTCTTTGAAGTTGAATTTGATTCTGATATTGGTTCTGCTTTTTGTTTCATCAAATTCTACTTCATACTTTTTAAATCTGATAAATTTCAGCGTTTTACACGCGATTATTTTCAATATTTTGATTATTTTCTATTTCATATCTATTTTCTATTTTATTTTATTTTTTCCATTCTCTAATTTCTATTTTCTTTTATTTGATTTTGGCTCGGAAATTCAAAAGACTTAAGTTCCTTTTCTTGGATATGAAGTAAAGCCCTTCCATTTTCTAGCCATTCAAGCATTTACATTTCTAACCGTTCAAAACTTCCCATTTACTTTTCAATTCACGTATAATACTTATAATTTCTATCTCTTCTCATTTTCATTTCCTGTAGAAAATTTTTACAGTAAGC
This sequence comes from Allium cepa, assembly GCA_030765085.1. NCBI lineage: Eukaryota > Viridiplantae > Streptophyta > Magnoliopsida > Asparagales > Amaryllidaceae > Allium > Allium cepa. Next base: position 490,223,478 of record CM060934.1, on the reverse strand, counting down.
TTTCATTTCTCCTTCTCCATCTTTTTTATTTTTCTTTCTTTTTTCTACAAGCATAGCTCGGCCATGCATCATCTAGCCGGTATCTCCTCCTCACCACCACCACCTGACCGGCCTCCACCACCTCATCACCATCCCACCAAGTGTCGTGACTCCATAGACCCAAACCCATGGACTAATGGCCTCACAAACCCTAGCCGAGCCCACCACTAGATCCCCTCTCTTCCTTGCAAGCCTCGGCCACCACCATCACTTCCACCTCCTCCATCCCCTTGCCATGACCATCCCCTAACCCTTGCCTTTATGATGTGACCTGAACCAGATCTTAGCACATAGGGCCGAGACATAGTAGCTTAGGGCCAAACCCATACACTCTTGACCCTTGACCTTTTGCCTTCTACATGAGTTTGGTTGCCACCCCTTCACCTACCATAGCCTAGCAGTGCCTTTTCTTGCCATAGCCGAGCACATATGCTTCAGATCTAGTCATGACCGAGCCATGTGATGATGGTCTAGCCAATTTGCAAAGTGGTCGAGCCCAGTTGTTTGGTTAAGCCAATATTTGTTTCATTTTGATTTAGATTTGTATATTATTTTGATTTAAATTCTTGTGTTGAATTATATATTTATGTGTGTTTATATTTGTTTGTTTACAAGACTTGAATCTTGGCTCTCCATTCACTCGAATCTAATTCGTGCTTTGTCGTGCTTTTTGGAGTTCAGTTGCATGTCTTGAATTGTTATCTCCAGCTTTAGAAGGTGAGTTTATCACTCTCGACATTCGTACTTATATAATTGTGAAACAATGTCATGTGAATTGTAGTTGATGATATGATAGTAATTTGTATATGTCTGTGATATGATATTTCATGATGTTATAACCTGACTGATATTTGTTACATCACCTGATATGATATGCCATATTATACTGCTTATTTATTTCTGCTTCTCACAGTGCAAGTTCCCTGTTAGTATAGAATCATTATGGGTTGAAATGATACATACCCGAACGGACATTAGAATAAGGAAAAATCGTTATGAGCTGAAATTATAGGCTCAAGCGATTTTTATTTTGTTTTATTTGACTTGTGATTGTGGGTTTGAAATGATAGAACCTGGATTTTTATTTTTAAATTACGGATTGAAATGATACATATTTGTATCACTTGACCTAGGTTAGACAATATTATACAGACCCGTGGTTAATTTTATATATTTTCTGAAAATTATTAAGTATTTTTGAAATTTAAAATATGAAATATTAACTTAAATTGGATTTAAATAAATGTTGTAGTGATTTCTATAAGTTAAAAATGCATAAGTTAATAAATGTACTTTTGACTTAATGAATGAATTATAGTTTAATTTGGATATTTTATTTAATCATAAGTTAAATGATATCCAAATAAATATTTCTGAAACGTGAGATATGTTTTATAAGTTAAAAATGGTGAAAACTGAAATTATAATGTTTCTAAAATGTTATAATAGATCTTAGACTTGTATTGGCAGCATTTTCAAAAAGCTGTGGTTTTAAGGTAGCGTTTTCTAAGTGCTACCATTTCTGAAAATGTATTATTTTTCGAAATACCACTATATCTGCAGTAACGTTTTCTAAGTGCTGTTGTTTCTGAAAAGACAATATTTCTGAAATACTATTATATTTGCAGTAACGTTTTCTAAGTGCTGTTGTTTCTAAAGGATGATATTTTCGAACTGCTACTATATGTATTATCACATTTTCCAAGTGCTACGAATGTTATGACATAATGTGTGTTTTTTAAATTATTATAATTGAATGAACTTGGAAATGCTACAACTTTGGAAATGAATATTATTTTTTTGAAAGATATTGACATTGAATTTAAATGAATATGTTTTGATTTGAAATATAAACCATTTCGAAATTTATAACCATGGGTTATAATAACGCTTGGTTGTTAAAGAGACCGGGATTGGAAGTTGTCATACTCTCTTCCAATTCCGAAAACCACTTTAACAACCGTGTACGCAGTGAAGATTCCAAAATGAAGTAGGATGGTGGCGACGTTCTATTGAGGTATATACGTGGACCCGACTCCCGTGAGTTGGCACAAGATGGCTAAAACAGGAGCGATTCCAGGCCAAGGAGGTAGCTCCTCTTATCGGATACATTTCTTTGATACCATTCTATTACTTAGTGATTGATTGGGTGCACCGTTGATTTTGGGAGTGTGGCTCGAGGTGGGCGGTAGTGGCTGCTATGCGTTATCACCAGTCCGGATGCGTAATTGGTATATCTACCCTGGCATTTCCTAGTTGTGTCATGTCGCCTATCCTAGCATGCCTTACACAATTTTGTTTTGTACCATACCTATGGAGTGCCCTCTGATCGCGTCCAGTACGGGGGAGATTGCGGTACTGTATAGACTATGGGATTATAAAATGTGTTAAGGTGGAAAAAGTAAAGCTTTAACACTATTTTTAAGTATATTATACTTTACACTAGACATTATTATAATAGCGTATATTACTAATAGTAAATAGTTTAATGGATCCATAAAGAATGGGCGGTCCCAAGCATCCTTTAAGTTACTTGTGCATTTTATTACAGTTCGCTTGAGTTAGTTTACATTGTATAAGTATGTATGTCCTGACTCAAGTGTTTTGTGTTTTCTTTATGCTTGGGTCAGCCTGAGTATTTCAGCTTTGAATTTACTTTCTGGAGCTAGGATTTGCCGAATACTATCTATCTAGTTGTTATCTATTTCCATTCAGTTCTATTCAGCTTATGTATTAGTGCACATTTGTGTATTGGTATTTCTGTTGAATTTACTTTTCAAACTCTGGTATTTTGTACTTGTTTGAGACTGTGTTTGTAGTAGCTTCATGAACTATTATGGTATTTATATTTCCACTGTAAGTTATTCTGATATTTCTGTGTCTTTGATTCTATGACTGGTTTTGTTTGCTCCAAATTATATTACAATCGATTGTTTTGAATTATTCAAGTCCGACATGTGTGGTTTTATTGTCGATTTGAATGGTCCAAAATAGTGGGTCGTTACATTTGGTATCAAAGCCAGGTTTTAGACAAACCTTAGCCTACAGAGCAAAAACTCATTAGAGATAGGGTAGGAATACCCTAGAATGAGTGAAATCAATCTTAGAATCATTTCCTTGTGAGAGAACGTATTTTAAAGTATAAAAAGGATTTTCAAAGGATTTTCCAAAAATTTATTTTGATATAAACTTTTCTTGTCTTGAAATCAAATTTTCTAAACTTTTTCCCTTTCCTTATCCATCTTGTAGTAATTGTCTGTTTATAATATTTATTCTAGTTGAATCTAATCTTACCTTATATTATATAATCTTGTTTTGTTTCTCAATTACCTCTGTCCTAAAATTCATTCTTGATTTTTTCAGGATGAGTCATAGGAATGCTAAAGGTAGGGGTCATGGTGTTGCCCCAGTTCCTGAGCCTGCTGCACCAGTTTGGTTCACTACTCTCTGTAAGGAGTACACCGAGCTTCATGGAACCAAGTTTACCAGATCAGAGAGCATTATCGAGGCTCAACAGTGGTTGAAGGGATTGGAGAGGATTTTCTCCGGTCTTGACATTACTGATGCTCAAAAGCATCAGTTGGCAGCTTGGCAGTTGAAGGGAGCAGCCTTGGATTGGTCGGAGACTGTTACAGCTCACACTATCGAGGCTGACATTTCTTGGGAGCAGTTTAGGTATCATCTTCTGTTTGTGCTGAATTTGGTTCAGTTTTCTCCTTTTTTTGAAATCTGTGTTATATTTCGTTAACATGCTTTAGGGATGCTTTTGTTGTGAAGTGGATGCCCGAGGCAGGGAAGTCTCGGCTGTATCGGGAATTCATGGATCTTAAATAGAGCGATATGTCATTTGTTGAGTATGAGAGGAAGTTTAATGAACTTTCTAAGTTTGGCCCTAATCTGATTGACACTCCTCTCAAGATGAATGAGATGTTCATCGTTGGTGCTTGCCTGGAGTACTATGATCGTATCATCGCTCATGTGCATAGCCCTTATGACGTCCCACCCTGAGACCCATATTAACAAAGAGAATTACATAGTAATTTTGTCTGCTAATGCGGAGAATAAGGCTGGTTAAGGGCGACCATCATGGTCTTGCATTAGATAAGAGCTAAGTACGTCGATATTTATACTCCTCTTTTTTTTCATTTCATCTCGAGTATTCGACATACTTAATTCCTATCTAATACACTACTATGGCGGCTACAGGATCGATTCAGAAACAAAATATAATAACTATCAATTACAAGTCACAGAACAGCAACACAGAAATGATACATATGAATACATACATCAAATGTAATACAACATGTCACTAGTGGTATACAACCACGATATATATACATACATTCCCTACAAAAGAATATATACATCAAAAGTTTCCAACAAAAAGGCTACTACACAAAAACTATGCCATGTCCCAAGTCAATGGTGAAGTCCAAAAGATAAAGCAAGCTAAGAGTCCAACTACCTAACCTGCAACTCGGTCTGAACCGAGTAATAAATACACGGGTCAGGCTAGCTAGAACTTGATATTAGTCTAAGATAAGAGGAATATAAGTGCATAAGGGAATTCATCCTTTAACTATAAAGGATGGGCACAAGTATAGTATAATCTCAATGCATGATATATGTTCACCAAGAGTTGTCACATGAATAGGTTTAATTCAACATAAGAAACTCATACTTAATGGCATTCAACTCAAATGCAAGGAATCATATGAAAGTCATGAGAGAAACTCATTAAAATTCCAATATGAATCTCATGGAACTCAAGATTAAGTTCAAATATCATAAAAACGAAATCACTATATATAACGTCTCATGCAGCACTGGGCTATCGATGTAATAAAAATATCTCAAAATAGTGAAATCGTATAAAACTCAAAAAAAAACTCAAAAACCCGGATTGGCCAGATCCCTGATTGCAAAGCTGAAGCAATGCTGCACGTGCTAAACTCTTGTCCAGTGCTATTTACAATTTAGGTACCTAACTCGTGGACCCGAAGGTCATACTCGTGGTGACCGATGTCACATAACTCGTGGTGATCGAAGTCACATAACTCATGGTGACCGAAGTCACATAACTCAGATGACCCGAAGGTCTATAGCACTGGCATACTCGTGAATGTGTCACACACTCTCGGAAAGGAACCCGAAAAGTGTTAGGTGTGTCACATACCACACGTTCGCACAAAACGGTTTACTAACCGCTAGTTAACTCCACATGATAAAACTAAAATCTCAAACACCAAAAATGAAATCTCAGAATGCTCATATATCTTGCCTCGTATCATCGGCAAGTGCAAATGAATCTCATAATAGTTTCTCATAAACCATAATTCCCGCAAGGGGAAAATCTCATCTCAAGACTCGCCTCATCTCATCGGCGAGTAATACAACGTCTATAAGTAGTTCTCATCGATTATTACTCCTATAATAGGAGATCTCAAACGTCTCAACTAGTCAAATATTGGCTAAAACAAATTCTAAGATCAACAATCATTGTTGCCGTCATTTTGATCTCAGGACAGCAACAATCAAGCGCATTTTTTTTCAACAAAATTACAAAAATATCAAAATAAGAAACTTCTAGAGCAAATTCTAAGCTTTTCGGAACATCTAAGATTATTGAATTTGGATAAAAATTGAAAGAGTTATGCTTAAAATGGTTCAGATGTCTAAATTTAACACTGTTGTAACTTTAGTCTCGGGATAGCAGCAAAAAAATGCAATTTTGATCAATTTAACTTCAGAATTTTAAAAATCTCAAAACATGAAACTTTTAGAGAAAATTCTTAGCTTTCCGGAACATCTAAGATGATTGAATTTGGATACAAATTGAAAGAGTTATGCTTAAAATGGTTTAGATGTCTAAATTTAACACTGCTGTAACTTTAGTCTCGGGATAGCAGCAAAACAATGCAATTTTGATCAATTTAACTTCAGAATTTCAAAAATCTCAAAACTTGAAACTTTTGGAGAAAATTCTTATCTTTCCGGAACATCTAAGATGATAGAATTTGGGTAACAAACGGCAAAGTTATGCCAAAATTCATTTTCAGCTAGGCAATTTGTGAGCTTACACTCACCTTAAAGATTTAGCAGCGAATTTGGTTGCAAATTATGATCTTTGGTGATGAATTGAAGCCTTAAGCACCTGAAATGGCCGACACAAAACATGCACGAAAAAGAAAATTTGTTATAGACAAGATCATTTCATGTACTAAGAATTTAGATGAAAAGCTTTAGGTATTGGTTGTGATTACCTTTTCTATTCTTGATAATAGTAGATTTCTTCTTTAATTTGCAGCAAATTGGGTGAAATATGGTTTTAATTGAAAGTAGCCATTGTTTTCTTCTGTTTACTGTAACCCTTTTTTTCCCAGAAAGAGGACAGAAAGAAACTACGTACAGCAACTTGTTTCTCACCAGAAGTTTCTAGGCTAGGGCTAATGGATCAATTCTTACCCAAAAAGCCCAATAGAAAATTACTTAGTAAAAAATTGCAAGGTTATGAACATGCATTAACCTATGTCACATTAAATTCACATGTTTTCACATTTTAAAGTCAAAAATATGCAAACCCCCATTTGTTATGCAATAAAAAATTTATTAGAACAAAAGTTAATTTTTTTTTACAATTAAAACCATATTTTACACAATATTTAACAATTTACACAATTTAGTGTAAAAACACTATTTTTAAAGCATAACTTGTAGAAAAATTATTTTCTTTGTCAAATAAATTAAAATAAACTATTTTAACTTTATTAAAACATCAAAATATTATTTTCAAACAATATTTCATCTTTTATTTTAATAAAATACATATTTTCTTCATATTTCTCCTTTTAAATTCAATAAAAGGTTAATAATGGCAATAATTACCAATATTAATGCATTGATTCAACTAAAATCCAATAAGTAATCACTCCAAATTCTCAAAATAAAGTTTTTAAACCTCTATTTTCATCAATTTGTATTTATTTCAACAATTATATGTTGAAACTCATCAATTGATTAATTTATTAATTCTAGTTTAACAAGATCCTATTATTTTCCATTTATTAACTCAAAGTAAATAAAAACTCAATATTTATACTCAAATCACATTGTTTATTTGAAATAGACAATTTAAATCAAATTTATTTTCTCCATTTTATTTTCAATATAAAATTGAACTAAGTTTATAATTTAATATCATAGGTAATCACCAATACCAGGGTTGTTACAGACTCCCCCTTATAAAAATTGCGTCCTCGCAATTTCTAGAGGAAATCTATATACAACACAATTTATTTCATCAAACAAAGGAAATTAGATAACTGAAGTGGAAAATTCTTACCTTCGGAGTGAGAAGATAAGAAATCAAGATACGATTGCTCGATGAAATCTCTGGTTTCCTAAGTGCAGTCATTGGGATTATCAGACCACTGAATCTTCACGAGCGGAACACTCTTGCTTCGAAGATGTCTAGTCTCCGAAGCAAGAACTCTCAGAGGATGCTGCACATAAGATAGATTTGGAGAAACCACCAACTTCTCTAAAGCACGAGAATCAAGCACAGAATCTGGAACTCGTAGACACTTTCTCAATTGAGAGACGTGAAATACGTCATGAACTCCAGAAAACTGATCGGGAAGTACTACACGATAAGCAACAGGACCGATACGCTCTGTAATAGGAAATGGTCCAATATAGCGTGGCGCCAATTTCCCTATCTGGCTAAAGTGTACCACTCCTTTCAGAGGAGAAGCTCGAATATAAACAAGGTCGCCCACTGAGAATTCAAGGGGCTTCCTACGGTTGTCCGCATAGGATTTCTGGCGACTCTGTGCCTCTTTCATTCTTTCACGAATAAGATAGATCTTCTCAGATGATTCTCGAATAGATTCGGGGCCTAAAATAAGCTTTTCCCCCGACTCAAGCCAACAAGATGGAGAACGACACGGCCTTCCATATAAGGCTTCAAAAGGAGCCATGCCGATAGAAGATTGGTAGCTATTATTGTAAGCAAACTCAACTAGAGGAAGATGATCCTCCTAGCTGCCACCAAAATCCAAGATACAAGCACGAAGCAAGTCTTCCAAAATACGGTTCACCCGTTCAGTCTGTCCATCAGAGTGTGGGTGGTAAGCTGTGCTAAGGTTAAGCTTTGTGCCTAAAACTTGCTGGAGACTCTGCCAGAAGGACTCGTGAAAAGAGGATCACGATCACACACAATAGATGAAGGAACACTATGCAATCGTACGATTTCCTTAATATATAGCTTTGATAAAAGAGATGCCGTTATATTCTACTTAATTGGAATAAAATGTGCGGACTTGGTGAGACGGTCCACAACAACCCAAATACTACTATGGCCTGACCTCGAACGAGGTAAGCCATCAATGAAATCCATAGAAACTTGGTACCACTTCCACAATGGAACCTCTAAAGGATGAAGAAGACCACTGGGTCGCTGAAGCTCGGCCTTAATAAGCTGACAAGTCATGCAATTACTCACATAACTTGCCATATCTCGCTTCAAACCTTCCCAGTAATACAAGCGGCCAATATCAGCATACATCTTGCTGCTGCCCGGATGGATAGTATACTTAGAACGGTGACATTCAGCTAGAATGTCCCGCCTAAGTTCTGGAATAGGAGGCACGACTAGATGGTCCTTCTTTTGAAGACACCTATAAATATCGATGCTGAAATCCCTCATCTCAATATCATTATGGGATTCAGACTTACACTTCTGAATAAGAGCAGATATATCGGAGTCTTGCCGCTGAGCCTCGGCAGTCCGATCTAAAAGAGTAGGACGAGCTTCCATGCTATATAATAGAATAGGAGAGTTGGATGTGGAAGCATGATCATGAATATCACACATGGAAAGTGTCTCAAGAACTTTCCATTCTGCAATCATCATGGAAACAATAGCTGAATGCTTGCTACTCAAAGCATCAGCCACTCGATTCCTCTTGCCAGGGGTATACTGAATATCAAAATCATATGAAGCTAGAAACTCGAGCCAACGCTACTGTCGCATGTTGAGCTCCTTCTGGGTGAACAAGTACTTAAGATACTTGTGATCGGTGAAAAGAGTAAAGTGCTCTCCCAACAAATAATGACGCCACATTTTTAAAGCAAAGACAATGGCGGCAAGTTCTAAATCATGGGTAGCGTACCAAACCTCGTTTGGACGTAATTGCCTTGAAGCATAGGCAACTACCCTATCCTTCTGCATAAGAACTGCACCGAGGCCACTATGACTGGCATCAGTATAGACAATAAGATCCTGATTCCCTTCGGGAACCACAAGAACAGGAGCATTAGTGAGAAGCTACTTCAATATTTGAAAGGAAGCCTCACACTTATCTGACCATAAATAGAGAACGCCTTTCTTCGTAAGGCAAGTCAATGGAAGCACAATACGAGAAAAGTCTTTGATGAAGCGGCGGTAATAACCCGCCAAGCCAAGAAAGCTACGAATCTCATGAACATTCTCGGGCCTCTTCCAATTTCTGATGGCCTCGATCTTAGAAGGATCGACCGAAATGCCTTCGGAAGAAACAACGTGGACTAAGAATTTAACTTGCTTTTTCCAGAAATGACACTTAGAAAATTTTGCTTTGAGTTGATGTTGTCTAAGAGTACTCAAAACAATTCTAAGATGTCTAGCGTGGTCCGCTTCGGACTTAGAATATACAAGAATGTCGTCAATGAATACAAGGACGAACTTATCGAGGTATTCCCGGAATACTCGATTCATAAGGTCGACGAAATAAGCAGGGGCGTTCGTCAAACCGAACGGCATGACGAGCCACTCATATGAACCATAGAGAGTGCGGAAAGCTGTGAGTGGAATGCTATCTTCCGCAACTCAGAGCTGATGAAATCCAGTGGCTAGGTCAAGCTGTGAGAAGACCTTAGCGCCACCTAACTGATCGAACATATCGTCGATTCTAGGTAATGGATAGCGGTTCTTGATGGTTAACTCATTAAGCTTACGATAATCGACGCATAGCCTAAGAGTCCCATCGGATTTCCTCACAAATACCACCGCGGCTCCCCACGGTGAAGAACTAGATCGAATAAAATGCTTGGATTAAAGCTCTAGGAGTTGCTTCTTGGGTTCCACATTCTCTTTGGTAGACATCTTCGTAGGAGGACGACTAACAGGCGTGCGCCTGGAATAAGGTCGATGCGGAACCCGATGGCCCGCTTGGGTGGTAACCCTAAAACAGGCTCAAAAAAGTCTGGAAAGTCACGAACAACAGGAATCCGAGACACATCATCATCATCGTCTTGAGATTCAAGAGAGAATAGAGAAGCTTCTAAATCACCATCGACGTCCCAAAGTATAAGAGCAACCGAGTAGGAGAGTCAGGATGTCGAAGGTATATGATTCTCTCTAAACATAGAATCCTGGCATCGTATTGAACTAGCCAGTCCATACCCAATATCATATCAAAACCAAGAGAAGGAACCACGTGTAGATTAGAACGGAAAGAAAAGCCACAAATAAGGATCTCAACATCTTCATGAAGCATGCTAAGGGTTGCGGATCCCCCGATAGGATTCACAATCCTCAACGAAGTAATCAAGTAAGAAACATCCAACTGTAAAGTATCAACGAGTTCCTTCAATACGAATGAATGCGGCGCACCCGTATCGAAGAGCACTCTAATAGAACGATCATGAAACAATATACAATCCTCCAAAATAGTAGGAGATATACCTCGAGACTGAGAAGCACTACCAGAAGCCATTGCCACATTCATATTACCAGAACGAGCATCCTTCTTCTTCTTAAAGCAAGTAGAAATCATGTGTCCCTCTTGCTTGCAATAGAGACACTTGCGAGGATGAGGACATTCACGAGCTAGATGGTCTCGAGAATCACAGTTGAAGCGGGATAAGACCTTTGCTGAATGAGGTGTGACATGAGGATGAGAACTAGAATTGCCTTGCTTCTTCTTCTTCTTAGGAGGAATGGACTTGGATCTCTGAAAAGGGAATTTCTTCTTGTGTGGGTTCTTTCGAACCTCGGCCTCATCACTACTATCCTTTTCCTTTTCGACAGCTTCGAAGTGAAGCGCCGAATCCACAAGCTCCTCGAATGAGAGCTTAAGCTGAAGCAAGAGAGATTTCTTCAAATACTTCTTAAGTCCAGATACGAACTTAAGATTCTTCTTGTATTGGGTGCTGATAAACTCAAGCCCATACTTAGACAGAGACTCCAAGGATGAAACGTAATCAGATACGGAGGATTTGCCCTGATTCAAATTAAGGAAGTGACGGGCAAGAAATGCCTTCTCGGATTCTGGCACGAACTTGAGCTCAAAGCGGTCTCTAAAATGTTGCCAAGTGAGGGTGGACTTATCCATCTCTGCTATAAGGAGCTCGTACCAGTCTAAAGCCCGTTCTTGTAGCATACTGGATGTTACAAGAACTCGATGATGATCGGATATCTCCATGCGAGTGAAGATGCGCTCGCAAGTACGGAGCCAAGCCTAAACCTCAAGAACTGTCTCGGAGCCTTTGAACGGCTTGCCTCCAAGGTGGGTGAAGTCGCTGCACATGCGTACAAATGCGGATTTGCATGGAGGAGAGGACTGAGCTGGGGCAGGAGGCTGAGTGCTCCTAATAAGCTCGAGAATGTGGTCATTCGACATATAAACTCCTTCGGGACGAGAACCACTGGACGGTCCTGCCTTCGAAGTGCGACCTCTTCCTCTTCTAGACATAGCTGAAAGTTAAGATAAGATATAATTATTCACAGGGGTAAATATTAGCAAATCAAATGCATTAAATAACGAATACTATGGAATTCAAAATTAACACTCCTAGACATATTCCTTTCTATCTACCCCCAAAGGAACTAAAAGGGAAAGAACAAAGTCGAGTTTGTTTACGATTGGGGATGATGTTTACACTTATTATACTTGATGTATGGTAATCGTGTATATTGTTCTGTGTTTATTAAATTTTTGTTCTGAATCCAGCTCTGATACCAAGCCATGACGCCCCACCCTGAGACCCATATTAACAAAGAGAATTACATAGTAATTTTGTCAGCTAATGCGGATAACAAGGCTGGTTAAGGGCGACCATCATAGTCTTGCATTAGATAAGAGCTAAGTACGTCGATATTTATACTCCTCTTTTTTTTCATTTCATCTCGAGTATTCGACGTACTTAATTCCTATCTAATACACTACTATGGCAGCTACAGGATCGATTCAGAAACAAAATATAATAACTATCAATTACAAGTCACAGAACAGCAACACAGAAATGATACATATGAATACATACATCAAATGTAATACAACATGTCACTAGTGGTATACAACCACGATATATATACATACATTCCCCACAAAAGAATATATACATCAAAAGTTTCCAACAAAAAGGCTATTGCACAAAAACTATGCCATGTCCCAAGTCAATGGTGAAGTCCAAAAGATAAAGCAAGCTAAGAGTCCAACTACCTAACCTGCAACTCGGTCTGAACCGAGTAATAAATACACGGGTCAGGCTAGCTAGAACTTGATATTAGTCTAAGATAAGAGGAATATAAGTGCATAAGGGAATTCATCCTTTAACTATAAAGGATGGGCACAAGTATAGTATAATCTCAATGCATGATATATGTTCACCAAGAGTTGTCACATGAATAGGTTTAATTCAACATAAGAAACTCATACTTAATGGCATTCAACTCAAATGCAAGGAATCATATGAAAGTCATGCGAGAAACTTATTAAAATTCCAATATGAATCTCATGGAACTCAAGATTAAGTTCAAATATCATAAAAACGAAATCACTATATATAACGTTTCATGCAGCACTGGGCTATCGATGTAATAAAAATATCTCAAAATAGTGAAATCGTATAAAACTCAAAATAAAAACTCAAAAACCCGGATTGGCCAGATCCCTGATTGCAAAGCTGAAGCAATGTTGCACGTGCTAAACTCTTGTCCAGTGCTATTTATAATTTAGGTACCTAACTCGTGGACCCGAAGGTCATACTCGTGGTGACCGATGTCACATAACTCGTGGTGACCGAAGTCACATAACTCATGGTGACCGAAGTCACATAACTCAGATGACCCGAAGGTCTATGGCACTGGCATACTCGTGAATGTGTCACACACTCTCGGAAAGGAACCCGAAAAGTGTTAGCGTGTGTCACATACCACACGTTCGTACAAAACGGTTTACTAACCGCTAATTAACTCCACATGATAAAACTAAAATCTCAAACACGAAAAATGAAATCTCAGAATGCTCATATATCTTGCCTCGTATCATCGGCAAGTGCAAATGAATCTCATAATAGTTTCTCATAAACCATAATTCCCGCAAGGGGAAAATCTCATCTCAAGACTCGCCTCATCTCATCGGCGAGTAATACAACGTCTATAAGTAGTTCTCATCGATTATTACTCCTATAATAGGAGATCTCAAACGTCTCAACTAGTCAAATATTGGCTAAAACAAATTCTAAGATCAACAATCATTGTTGCCGTCATTTTGATCTCAGGACAGCAACAATCAAGCGCATTTTTTTTCAACAAAATTACAAAAATATCAAAATAAGAAACTTCTAGAGCAAATTCTAAGCTTTTCGGAACATCTAAGATTATTGAATTTGGATAAAAATTGAAAGAGTTATGCTTAAAATGGTTCAGATGTCTAAATTTAACACTGTTGTAACTTTAGTCTCGGGATAGCAGCAAAAAAATGCAATTTTGATCAATTTAACTTCAGAATTTTAAAAATCTCAAAACATGAAACTTTTAGAGAAAATTCTTAGCTTTCCGGAACATCTAAGATGATTGAATTTGGATACAAATTGAAAGAGTTATGCTTAAAATGGTTTAGATGTCTAAATTTAACACTGCTGTAACTTTAGTCTCGGGATAGCAGCAAAACAATGCAATTTTGATCAATTTAACTTCAGAATTTCAAAAATCTCAAAACTTGAAACTTTTGGAGAAAATTCTTATCTTTCCGGAACATCTAAGATGATAGAATTTGGGTAACAAACGGCAAAGTTATGCCAAAATTCATTTTCAGCTAGGCAATTTGTGAGCTTACACTCACCTTAAAGATTTAGCAGCGAATTTGGTTGCAAATTATGATCTTTGGTGATGAATTGAAGCCTTAAGCACCTGAAATGGCCGACACAAAACATGCACGAAAAAGAAAATTTGTTATAGACAAGATCATTTCAGGTACTAAGAATTTAGATGAAAAGCTTTAGGTATTGGTTGTGATTACCTTTTCTATTCTTGATAATAGTAGATTTCTTCTTTAATTTGCAGCAAATTGGGTGAAATATGGTTTTAATTGAAAGTAGCCATTGTTTTCTTCTGTTTACTGTAACCCTTTTTTTCCCAGAAAGAGGACAGAAAGAAACTACGTACAGCAACTTGTTTCTCACCAGAAGTTTCTAGGCTAGGGCTAATGGATCAATTCTTACCCAAAAAGCCCAATAGAAAAATACTTAGTAAAAAATTGCAAGGTTATGAACATGCATTAACCTATGTCACATTAAATTCACACGTTTTCACATTTTAAAGTCAAAAATATGCAAACCCCCATTTGTTATGCAATAAAAAATTTATTAGAACAAAAGTTTAAAAAAAAAAAAAATCTTACAATTAAAACCATATTTAACAATTTACGCAATTTAGTGTAAAAACACTATTTTTAAAGCATAACTTGCAGAAAAATTATTTTATTTGTCAAATAAATTAAAATAAACTATTTTAACATTAAAACCATATTTTACACAATATTTAACATTTTACACAATTTAGTGTAAAAACACTATTTTTAAAGCATAACTTGTAGAAAAATTATTTTCTTTGTCAAATAAATTAAAATAAACTATTTTAACTTTATTAAAACATCAAAATATTATTTTCAAACAATATGTCATCTTTTATTTTAATAAAATACATATTTTCTTCATATTTCTCCTTTTAAATTCAATAAAAGGTTAATAATG
Organism: Allium cepa; assembly: GCA_030765085.1. Taxonomy (NCBI): domain Eukaryota; kingdom Viridiplantae; phylum Streptophyta; class Magnoliopsida; order Asparagales; family Amaryllidaceae; genus Allium; species Allium cepa. The sequence continues at coordinate 490,208,418 of CM060934.1, read as the reverse complement.
ACAATAATTACCAATATTAATGCACTGATTCAACTAAAATTCAATAAGTAATTATTTTCACTCCAAATTCTCAAAATAAAGTTTTTAAACCTTTATTTTCATCAATTTGTATTTATTTCAAAAATTATATGTTGAAACCCATCAATTGATTAATTTATTAATTCTAGTTTAATAAGATCCCATTATTTTCCATTTATTAACTCAAAGTAAATAAAAACTCAATATTTATACTCAAATCACACTGTTTATTTGAAATAAACAATTTAAATCAAATTTATTTTCTCCATTTTATTTTTAATATAAAATTTAACTAAGGTTATAATTTAATATCACAGGTAATCACCAATACCAGGGTCGTTACAGCCCTTTCACTAGTCTAATGGATATGGCCATTAGATATGAGAATCCTACTTCTAAGGATCCTCTAGTTGCTCGTGCTACTTCATCTCAGTCTTTTTCTAGTAACCCTAAGAAGAGAAAGCCCAATTTTCATCAACGGAAGAAGAATTAGAACAGGACTCCAGGGTTGGGATCTTCTTCTTCTCAGAGGCAGTCTATCGACCTATCTTCCATTACTTGCTTCAGATGTAATCAGAAGGGACATTATGCTAATAGTTGCCTTACTTTAGTTGGTGTTGCTATTCCTCCAGTTCAGTTGACTAGGCGTGATCTCTGCCACATTTGTCTGCAGCCTGGTCACTTCAAGAAGGATTGTCCTGCTCGGCAGAGGGGCAAGTCCTCTGGTATCTTTGATGTTATCTCTGCTTCTTCGCCTGCTCCACCTCCTGCACCTGTTCCTTCTCCTGCTCCTAGTGATCCCCAAGATACTCTTCTGGGCACCTTTACTTTGTTTGAATCTCATGTTCATGTTTTATTTGATACTGGAGCTTCCCATAGTTTTATTTCTGTGGACCTTTGTGATAAATTTGAGCATCTTCTTTCTCCCGAGTTTGCTCCTGAGCCTTTGTGCATTTCAAATCCTATTGTTGGTCCCACGAATCTTAGTAGGATTTGTAATCGAGTGAAACTCCTCTATTTTAGTCACTATTTCAGTGGTGATTTCTATGTTCTAGGTTTTGATTCTTTTGATATGTTGCTTGGAGGTGATTGGTTGAAGAGGCATGAAGCTGTTATCTCTTGTAAAACTCAAACTGTTTCTCTTGTGGATGATTTTGGTAATTCTTTGGTGATTCAATGTTGCATGCCTCAGGAGTATGCCGGCAGTTTTATTTAATCTCTTGACTCTTCGTCGGATGATCTTGATTCTACTCCTGTGGTCAGACTATATCCCGATGTATTTGGTGAAGTCACTTCTTTACCTCCTAAGTGGGAAATTGATTTCTGTATTGATCTTATTCCTAGAGCTACTATTTTCTCTCAGCTTGATCTTGCCATGGGTTTTCACCAGTTCAGAGTTAATAAGGAAAGTATTCCTAAGACTGCTTTCCATACCGAGAATGGTTTCTATGAATGATTAGTTACGCCTTTTGTTTTGACTAACGCTCTTGCTTTCTTTGTTGATTTGATGAATCGTGTTTTTCGTGATGTTCTTAACAAATTTGTTCTGGTCTTTGTCGATGATATTCTTATTTTCTCTAAATCTGAGGAAGAGCATAAATCCTATTTGAGCTTTGTTTTGGGAACTCTTAGGAGTCATCAGTTAAAAGCTAAATTCTCGAAATGTCATTTCTGGAAAGATGAAGTCTGATTCCTTGGACATATTGTTTATATCAATGGAGTTTCTATTGATCCATTCAAGATCGCTGCGATCACTGATTGGGAAATTCCTAGGACTCCATATGATATTCGCAGTTTTCTGGGCCTTGCCAGTTATTTTCGGAGATTTATTGATAATTTGCTCAGATTTCTGCACCTCTCACTGCTTTGACTTGGAAGAATGCTAAGTTTATATGGAATGATAAGTGTAAAGCTTCATTCAATGAGTTGAAGCGTAAGCTTATTGCCGCACCAGTGCTTACCATTCCAAATGAAAATGAGGGATTAACGGTATACACCGATGCTAGTCATGAGGGTTTTGGAGCTGTTTTGATGCAAGATGGGAAGGTCATTGCTTATGCTAGTCGCCAGTTGAAGACCCATGAGGCCAATTATGCAGCTCATGATTTGGAATTGCTTGATGTGGTTTTTGGTTTGAAGATTTGGAGGCATCATCTTTTGGGTGCTAAATTTGAGCTCTTTACTGATCACCAATCTTTGAGGTATATCTTCACCCAAAAGGATTTGAATCAGCATCAGGTTAGGTGGCTTGAGTTTATTGCTTCTTATGATCTCGACATTAGCTATACCTCTGGGAAAGCTAATGTTGTGGCTGATGCTTTGAGTCGGAAGAAGGCTATGTTGTGTCAACTTGATGTTTCTTCTTCTCTTCTTTTGGATCGTATCATTGCTAAGCAGGATGAGGATAGGATTATTAGATTGATTAAGGAGAGTATTCGTAGCAGAATTGGTGGTAGTAATCTTGATGGAAGTGGAGCTCAGATCGATGATGGAGGGATTTTGAGGATTAATAATTGAATTTGTGTCCTAAATGTTGATGGATTGAGGCAAGAGTTACTTCGGAAAAATCATCGAACCAGACTTTCTGTTCATCCTGGTGTGGCGAAGATGTATCAGGATATGAAGAAACTTTATTGGTGGAGAGGTATGAGGTGAGATATCTTTATCTTTGTAGTAGGTGTGCGACTTGTCAGCAAGTCAAGGCAGATCATCAGAAGACCTCTGATTTGTTGCAGCCCCTTGTGGTTCCCAATCTGAAATAGGAACAGGTTTCTATGGATTTATTGATGGTTTACCAAGGACTAGGAGGGTAATAAGAGTATTTGGATTATTGTGGATAGATTGACCAAGTCAGCTAATTTCATTTCGGTCAAATCTACCCGTTCTGCTTCTAGTTTGCCTGAGATCTATATGAGGGAGATTATTCATCTCCATGGTGTTCCTATCAGCATTGTTTGTGATTGAGATCCTATCTTTGCCAGTCAGTTTTGGAAAGCTTTTCAGGAATCTTTGGGTACTCATTTGAATCTGAACACTGCTTACCATCCACAGACCGACGGCCAAACGGAAAGAGTGAATTAGATTCTTGAGGATGTTATTCGTGCTTGTGTTCTTGATTACGGAGGATCTTCGATAGATCATCTCTATCTTGTTGAATTCACCTATAACTATAGTTATCAGGTATATTTTCAGTCTTCTATTTTAATCTTATCTTAATCTTTTATCGATCTCATTTCATCTTTGAATTCAGGCTAGTATTGAAATGTCTTCGTTTGCTACTCTTTACGGAAGACCTTGTAGATCTCCATCCTGCTGGATTTAATCTGGTAATCGTTTGGTTCGTAGTCCTGATATGATTTTCGAGGCGTCTTAGAAAGTTGACGAGATTAAGAGGAAGATGAGGAGTGCTCAGGATAGACAGAAGAAGTATGTTGATCATCGTAGGAGAAGTGTGGAGTTTTCTGTTGGTGATCTGGTTTTTCTTAAGGTCTCTCCTTTAAGGAATGTGATTTGGTTTGGTCAGAGAGGAAAGCTTGCTCCTAGGTTTTTTGGTCCTTTCCGTATCTCTGAGAGGATTGGTTCTTTAGCTTATCGTCTTGATTTGCCTGAGAAGTTTTCTGAAGTGCATAATGTATTCATGTTTCGCATCTTCGTCGATATCTACATGATCCATCTTTTATTATCCAGCCTTGTGCTCTCGAGAGTTTGGATATTGAGCCTAACCGTACTATCGAGAGGAAGCCACTTCGTACTATCGACAAAGGTATAAAGCAGCTGAGAAGGAAATCTGCCAACCTAGTCAAAGTAAGTGGAGTACGGATGATCGGGATTGTACCTGGAAGATGGAGGAGAACATGCGTGCTTCGAATACGGAATTGTTTGTTTCAGGTACTATTTTCTTTTCTATCTTATCCTTCCTTGTTTCCGTGTCTCGTTCCTTTTCGAGCACGAAAGTTTTGAGTGGGGAGAATGTAGCAACCCATAAATTTTGTAAATATTTTTAATTCAATTTATTAGAAAACTTTGATTTTTAAATCATTCAAAATTGAAATTTTGGAATTTTCCAATGAATTTCTGGATTTTTTTATAATTATTTTTCTAAATGTAATAAAATAAATATATTTTGAAAATTTTATATTTTGGTCAGCTATGGTCAAATTTTGACTTTCATTTAAAAATTCTAAATTTGAATTTTTAAATTCCAATCTTTTTCTTTGAAGTTGAATTTGATTCTGATATTGGTTCTGCTTTTCGTTTGGTCAAATTCTGTTTTATACTTTTCAAATCTGATAAATTTCAGTGTTTTACATGCGATTATTTTCAGTATTGTGTTTATTTTCTATTTTATGTTTTCTATTTCATTTCTATTTTTTATTTTATTTTATTTTTTCCATTCTCTACTTTCTATTTTCTTTTATTTGATTTTGGCTTGGAAATTCAAAATACTTAAGTTTCGTTTCTTGGATATGAAGTAAAGCCTTTCCATTTTCTAGCCGTTCAAGAATTTACATTTATAGCCATTCAAAACTTTCCATTTACTTTTCAATTCACGTACAAAACTTCTCATTTCTATCTCTTCTCATTTTCATTTTGTGTAGAAAACTTTTACAGCAAGCTTTCATTCTCCTTCTCCCTCTTTTTCATTTTTCTTTCTTTTGTCTACAAGCATAGCTCAGCCATGCATCATCTAGCCGACATCTCCTCACCACCACCACCTGACCGGCCTCCACCACCTCATCACCATCCCCACCAAGTGTCGTGACTCCATAGACCCAAACCCATTACTAATGGCCTCACAAACCTTAGTTGAGCCCACCACTAAATCCCCTCTCTTCCTTGCAAGCCTCAGCCACCACCATCACTTCCACCTCCTTCATCCCTTTTTTTGACCATCCTCTGACCCTTGCCTTTCTGATGTGACCTGAACCAGATCTTAGCACATAGGGCCGAGTCATAGTAGCATAGGGCTGAACCCATACACTCTTGACCCTTGACCTTTTGCCTTCTACATGAGTTTGGTAGCCACCCCTTCACCTACCATAGCCTAGCCATGCCTTTGCTTGCCATAGCCGAGCACATATGAGTCAGATCTAGTCATGGCCGAGCCATGTGATGATGGTCTAGCCAATTTGCAAAGTGGCCAAGCCCACTTGTTTGGTTAAGCTAATATTTTTTTCATTTTGATTCAGATTTGTACATTGTTTTGATTTAAATTCTTGTGTTGAATTATATATTTATGTATGTTTATATTTGTTTGTTTACAAGACTTGAATTTTGGCTCTCCATTCACTCGAATCTAGTTCGTGCTTTGTCGTGCTTTTGGGAGTTCAGTTGTGTGTCTTGAATTGTTATCTCCAGCTTTAGAAGGTGAGTCTATCATTCTCGACGTTCATACTTATATAATTGTGAAACAATGTCATGTGAATTGTAGTTGATGATATGATAGTAATTTGTATATGTATGTGATATGATATTTCATGATGTTATAACCTGATAGATATTTGTTACATCACCTGATATGATATGCCATATTATATTGTTTATTTATTTCTGCTTCTCACAGTGCAAGTTTCCTGTTAGTATAGAATCGCTATGGATTGAAATGATGCATACTCGAACGGACATTAGAAATAAGGAAAAATCGTTATGAGTTGAAATAATAGGCTCAAGCGATTTTTATTTCATTTTATTTGGGATTGCGTGTTTGAAATGATAGAACCCGAATTTTTATTTATAAATTACGGATTGAAATGATACATATCTGTATAACTTGACCTAAGTTGGAAAATATTATACAGACCCATGGTTAATTTTAAATATTTTCTGAAAATTATTAAGTATTTTTGAAATTTAAAATATGTAATTTTAACTTAAATTGGATTTAAATGATTTAAATAAATGTTATAGTGATTTTCTATAAGTTAAAAATGTATAAGTAAATAAATGTACTTTTGACTTAATAAATGAATTATAGTTTAATTTGGATATTCTATTTATAAAATTTTACTTTATTTAATCATAAGTTAAATGATATCCAAATAAATAATTCTGAAACATGAGATATATTTTATAGGTTAAAAATGGTGAAGACTGAAATTATAATGTTTCTGAAATGTTATAATAGATCTTAGATTTGTATTGGCAGCATTTCCAAAATGTTGTGGTTTTAAGGTAGCGTTTTCTAAGTGCTACCATTTCTGAAAATGTACTGTTTTTTGAAATACTATATTTGTAGTAATGTTTTCTAAGTGGTGTTGTTTCTAAAAAGACAATATTTCTGAAATACTATTATATTTACAATAACGTTTTCTAAGTGCTGCTATTTCTGAAAAGACAATATTTCTGAAATACTATTATATTTACAGTAACATTTTCTAAGTGTTGCCGTTTCTAAAGGACAATATTTTCGAACTGCTACTATATGTATTATCACATTTTCCAAGTGCTACGAATGCTATGATACAATGTGTTTTTTTTGAAATTGTTATAATTAAATGAACTTATAAATCCTACAACTTTGGAAATGAATATTATTTTTTTGAAAGATATTGACATTCAATTTAAATGGTTTAAATGAATATGTTTTGATTTGAAATATAAACCATTTTGAAATTTATAACCACGGTTTATAATAACATTTGGTTGTTAAAGAGACCGGGCTCGGAAGTTATCATACTCTCTGCCAACTCCGAAAACCACTTTAATAACCGTGTACGCGGTGGAGATTCCAGAATGAAGTAGGATGGTAGCGACGTTCTATTGAGGTATATACGTGGACCCGACTCACGTGAGTTGGCATAAAGCGGCTAAAATAGGAGCGATTCCAGGCCATTGAGGTAGCTTTTCTTATCGAACATGCTTCTTCGATATCATTTCTATTACTTTGTTATTGATTGGGTGCACCTTCGATTTTGGGAGTGGCTCGAGGTGAACGGTAGTGGCTGCTATGTGTTACCACCAGTTCGGATGCGTAATTGGTATATCTACCCTGGCATTTCCTAGTAATGTCATGTCACCTACCCTAGCGTGCTTTATACAATTTTCCATACCTATGGAGTGCCCTCTGACGATGTCCAGTACGGGAGAGATTACGGTACTGTATAGACTATGGGAATATAAAATGTTTTAAGGTAGAAAATGTAAAGCCTTAACTCTATTTTTAAGTATATTATACTTTACTCCAGACATTATTATAATAGCGTATATTACTACATAGTGAATAGTTTAATGTATCCTTAAAGAGTGGGCGGTCCCAAGCATCCTTTAAGTTACTTGTGCATTTTATTACAGTTCACTTGAGTTGTTTTACATTGTATAAATATGTATGTCATGACTCGAGTGTCTTGTGTTTTCTTTACACTCGGGTCAGCCTGAGTATTTCAGTTTTGGATTTACCTTCTGGAGCTAGGATTTGCTGGAGACTATCTATCTATCTAGCCATTATCTATTTCCATTCATTATTTTCTATTCAGCTTATGTATTAATGGACATTTGTGTATTGGGATTTCTGTTGTATTTACTTTTCAGACTCTGGTATTTTGTACTTGTTTGAGATTGTGTTTGTAGTAGCTTCATGAACTACTATGGTATTTTTATTTCCGCTGTGAGTTATTCTGATATTTCTGTGTCTGTGATTCTGTGAGTGGTTTTATTTGCTCCAAATTATATTACAACCTATCGTTTTGAATTATTCAACTCCGACATGTGTGGTTTTATTGTCGATTTGAATGGTCCAAAATAGTGGGTCGTTACACATGTAGATAGATTAGCAATGAAAGATCCATTAAAAGCAACTCTAACTCTAGATGAAAACTAAGAATAATTAAAAAGCAATATGCTACAATTAGAAGTGCATTATCACCAAAGTAAAAAATTAAAGAGAGAATTTTGGAAAGAGTACCGAACTATGAATTCTGTTAATGCTTACAGAAATAATCTTCTCTTTTTTACTTTGATCATGTCTAAATACTACTATTCTTTTCCATTTCATTCTTCTAGATTGGGAAAAATAAAATAGCCACATTAAAGTAAAGCATCTACTCAGATAGAAAATTATCCTTTGACACCGCGGTCGTCCAAGTTGTTGCATGCCTTCAAAGAACAAAAGCTATTATATTAAAGCGATTCATGGATTGGTTAATTTCAGTATAGATCTGGAAACAAATTTGAAATCGCATTTGTCGTTGACTATTCTACCATATGTCAATAGAGAAACCTAATAAATGTACATCAGCTTCCTACCACTTAAAAGATCATATGTTGATTGAATTAATTGATTTATATGGGTTAAAAGTAAACGGTAGAATAGAACTAAGAAGATTTTTGTAAAAATTTATGGAAATTTTAATGCATAATAATTTAAAGTAAAAAAAAAAAGAAAATTGGTATGTTTATGCTAAATTTTTGAGATAAATGAATCACAATTAGTTTACAAATTTATTTTTAGATAATAGAAGTGGTACTTGAAGCATATCACTTATTTTGATATCCGAGGGATTCAAACTCATAATCTTTGAGACCTCACATCCTACCATGTTTTACCATAGTCATTTAAGCTAATTGTCCTTGACATAATTAGTTTACATACTAATTTTGTCATTATTGTTTATGTTTGTAATTTATGTTATGTGATCATATATATCTTTATAATTGAAATGAAAAAAATAGCATTATCGTTTTCGTTAATATGAATATATATATAGACTTATGTATGTATGTATACAATATTGGAATTGGTAAATATTTTTAGGATTTATTAGAAAAACAAATCAACTATTTTAGTAAAACTATTTCAATGGTCTAAATTTGAGATTTTGTAAGTAGTGTAATATATGGAATCAAAAATAAAATATTAGGAAAGATTTGTGTAGGAGCTTTGTAAATAAATTCAGAAATGTTAAAATATAGGTATATAAAGCTTATATACAAATTTGCAACGCAATATATGAAAAATCTACTGAGATAAATGAATAATACTTTTTAATATTATTTATGTAATTTGATTAATATATCTTTATATTTGAATGAAAAAATAGTTTTACCACTTTCATTGCTATGAATATGATATATATATATATATATATATATATATTAAAACTGTCGTGTTTTAGCATCTATCACATGAATTGATATATATACATACATACATACATACATACATACACACACACACACACACACACACATATATATATATATATATATTAATTGAATTTATATATATGTGTGTGTGTGTGTTAATTGAATTTATTTGAAACGTTCAAAATTGTTTTGCAGTTATTACTACACGAATTCCAAAAATGTAGGTACTCGCTGTTAAATTTTGGTGATACAAAATCACAAATAGAGAGAAATAAATATGCAAAAGAAATAAAGAGAAGATTTGTTTCATCTAATTAATAGGCTATTTGAGTATGTTTATTTCTCTCTCTAATTGGCTAATCAAATTATTTTTTGCCATCTAATGTTAACTTGGGCATTAAGTAATTAATTATATAAATAGAGACTAGAAGAGAGGGTAAAAGTGTGGTGGAAAATCTATTTTCTAATTTTCTCTTCTTCACCTTTGTTCTTTTTCTCCAACAATTTTAGCCATATAGATATTTGCCCCCTTCTCAATTTGGTTATTGATTCAATGATATTTTGTTTACTTTAGCTTTGCTCCATTAATTGTAAACAAAATTTGGTGAATCAATAAAGTGGGTGGTTGGGTGGAATATTTGGGTTATTGTGTTTTAGTTTCAATTCCGTCTTGTTTTCAATCCAAGTTATCTCTTTGTGATTTGGGTGACAAAGATCCATTGATAAAACTTCCGCAAAGCGATACTATTTTCATAATAGTTTGGTATTAGAGCACAGATCATCGCAAAGCTTAGAGTAATTTTGGTTTGAAAAATTACTGATGTCGGATATGATTTCATTTTCAAAGATGGCTATCTTGGATGGGAAAATTAGGGTATTTGGAAGCCTAAGATGGAAGATGTTCTGTACCTTAATGATCTGATTGATGGAGATGGAAAGAAGCTCTCTGATGTAGATGAGGGAAAATGAAAGAAGATGGATAAGAAGGCGTTTGCCTTTGATTCGCCGGTATCTTGATGATTCAGTTTTTCATCATGTGGCTAGTTGTGAATCCACGAAGGCTTTGTGGGACAAGTTGGTATCTTTGTATGAGTCAAAGAGTGCTACTAGTAAGGCTTTTCTGGTTCGAAAGTTAGTACAACTGAGATTAGATGAAGAATAGTCTGTTGCAGAGCATTTGAATGAATTTCAAGATGTAATAAATCAATTGGAAAATATGAAGGTCAATTTTGATGATGAGTTACAGCCTCTTTATTAATGAGTTCGCTTTTAGAAAGTTGGGCAACTGTGGTTTTTTCGTTGAGTAATTCCAATGCTAATGGAGCTATATCTCTGGAAACTATTCGAAGCAGCCTTTTAAATGAGGAGCTTATAAGAAAAGGGTCGAGTATGAAATCAATTCAGAGTGAGGCTATGGTGGCAAGTGATTCGAAGAAAGATACAATTTGGAAGAAGAAGGACGCTAATGCTAAAGGTGTTATCACTTGTCATTAACGTAATAAGAAAGGTCATATACGCAGCAAGTGTTATGCTTATAAAAGAGATCAGAAAAAGTCTGCGTATGGTGATACTAGTAGTGATGCACATGCAGGTTTTGCTGAAGGTACTGATAGTGATGCTTCTTGTGATGTCCTCTTTAGTGAAAATAAGCCTTGGAAGATGGATTCGGGAGCCAGTTTTCACATTTGTAGATATGTGAATTGTTTTTCTTCTTATAAGAAGAGTGTCGGCATGATTAGGACAGCCAATAGAGAAGAGCTACCGATTTGTGGTATTGGATATATCCGATTTCATATGCATGATGGTGTGGTTAGAGAAGTCTCTGGAGTAAGACATGTACCCACTTGTTCGCATAATCTTATTTCTCTCGATCAGTTTGATCGTCGTGGTTGCATTTATTAGACTCATGGTGGAGTTTTGAGTGAGAAGAAAGGTGGTCGTGTAAGGATGAGAGGAGTAATTGAAGAAGGAAATCTTTGTACCTGGTTGGTTCTGTAGTCGACAATGGAAAGCGAGTGACGGTTGAAGGACCTAGTCCACAGCAAGGTGGAGAGGTTAATGCGGTCACTGCTTATGGTTCTAGCATTGAGGATCATATTTTAGACAAGGGTCTTCATGTTGGTGATGCTCCAGGGATCGATAGTGATCAGGTAATGAGCTCAGAACGAGTGATAGAGAGTGTCGAATCGCAAAATCCACAAATACAAGATGGAGATCTTTGTGGTATTACAAACGTTTTTGAGACCGGATTTGTGTGGTGCACCTCATGTGGGAGATGCATCACTTGCAGACGGTGGTTGAGGTTTGTAATTTAGTGTGGTTGAGATATGGCGATTTGTGATAGATCTAGATACGGCATGCTTGATATGTTGAAGATATGTGATTTTGCATCAAGGTGGAGTGTTAAATTTTGGTGATACAAAATCACAAATAGAGGGAAATAAATATGCAAAAGAAAGAGAAGATTTTTTTTCCTCTAATTAATAGGCATATCTGAGTATGTTTATTTCTCTCTCTAATGGCTAATCAAATTATTTTTTGTCATCTAGTGTTAACTTGGGCATTAAGTAATTGATTATATAAATAGAGAGTAAAAGAGAGGGTAAAAGTGTGGTGTAAAATCTATTTGCTAATTTTCTCTTCTTCATCTTTGTTCTTTTTATCCAACAATTTTAGCCATAGAGATATTTGCTCTCTTTCTCAATTTGATTATTGATTCAATGGTATTTTGTTTACTTTGGCTTTGTTCTATTAATTGTAAACAAAATTTTGGTGAATCAATAAAGTGGGTGATTGATTGGAATATTTTGTGTTATTGCGTTTTGATTTCAATTCTTCTTGTTTTCAATTCAAGTTATCTCTTTGTGATTTGGGTGACAAAGATCCGTTGATAAAAGCTTCCGCAAAGCGCTACTATTTTCATAACACTCGCCGATAAAAAAGAATTGTATAATGCAAAACATGATGAATGGATATAAATGGATTATAAATTAATTTTGCAATTATTAGTTATATATATAATTTATGGAATTTGATTGATGTATTTATATATCCAGATGAATTTTTTATACAATTGCAGTTAACATACACTACAACAAAATTACCATATTACAACGCCCTTTTTACAACGGGCGTTGGTTGTCCGTTGTAATAGAAGGCTATTACAACGGTTTATTCAGGCTCATTGTAATAGATGCCCTATACAATTCCCTTTTTAAAATGGACAAGTACTGCCCATTGTAATAGAATGCTATTACAACGGTCCTTTCATGCCCGTTGTAATAGATACCAATTTTACAACGGCCAAAACATGCACGTTGTAATAGAGTACAATTTTACAACGTTCGCCAACTGGCCGGCCCCTTTTTCTTTTATATCTTCGGCCCGTTTATTTTTATTTGCTCCGTTCCTTTCTTTTGTGAAAATGGCGGTCGTTCCTCGTTCGTTCGTTCCTCAGTCCTGATTTAGGGTTTTTAGAAATTCGAAAGCTCCGACGTTGTTGATCAATCAAGTGGATGTTCTCGATTGTATCTTCAAGTTTGCATACGGCAGCTTCGACGATCGAGTTCAAAAAGACTTCGGTATGTAATTTTTGCTCTTTGCTTTTTCTGGTTGAATACTTGAACTCGATCGATGATTCGAGTTGAATGATTATTCTTTGTTGCTTTGACTCGAATGCTTTTGAAAGCCGATGATTCCCACGGTTTGTGATTTCTGACTTGGTTGATTTCTTGGCCACCACGGTTTTGAGTTGATTTTGCTGATGTTGATTTCGTTCTTTGTTTCCTTGGTCATCACGGCATTGCACTTGCTTTGACTACAGATATTTAAACTCTGCTACTCATGTATAGTTGTATTAATCAACCTGTGTCCACATTAACATGGAGAGAGAGTACAATTTGGTTACGTACGATGAATTGCCAGAATATATGAAGGAAAATGAATACATTAGAGGCTACTACAGATCAGAGTGGCCGCTTTCACATGCTTTTCTAAGCTTGTTTTCCTGGCATAATGAGACTATTAACATCTGGACGTAAGTAATATTATTTCCCATTCCCTATTTTCTGTTTATGTTTTCTTTTTGCAACTTCTCTTAGATATAACAGACAATGTCCTCAAAGAAATTTGAATTTATTATTTGGAATAGGCATTTGATCGGATTCTTGACCTTTTTGGGGTTTACACTTGTTCATTTGGGGCATGTACCGGGAGTTATTGATTTGCTTGGAAATTTACCCTGGTAAGTCTTTTTATGATTAATTTTCCTGTACTTTGATTTCATATAATCTAATGAAAGTGGATGCCTTTTTTTCTTATGAAACACATATGTCAAACTATGCTTCGTGGTACACACATTTGAGAATTCAATTTTTATATAGAATGTTGTACAGTTCGTATGAAATGTCTGGGTATGTTTGATTGATGTTTAGTATGTTGATGAAGAGATAACTAGTTGGTGCATTGCTAGAGAAAATACCCAGTAAATTTCTATATATATATATTAAATTGATTTCTTTCTTACTCTTAAAAATTTTGGAAAGTGACCATGTAACTTGCTTGTGAATATATGACTTCTATGTGTAATTAATGCAGGTCGATTTCCCTTGGTGCAGTTGATAACAACACATCCTGTAATCAAGCCAATTTGTTTAGCGTAAGAAATCAATCACTTTTTCATATACTATATATGTCAAGATATGTTTAAGTTGAGAATTAATATGAGAAAATGACGGTTAACTACGAAACTGAATTGAATGTATAGATAGCTGTTGCTTTCCCAGCTTAACCGCTCATTCCAATTTCCAAGCATGTCTGCTAACTCATTTGTTTAATCTAGCAATAGCTTTTCTTCCCTGTTTTGAATTTAAAATTAAACAAAGGCATCGCTGAGGCTTAGATAATATGTTAGGAGAATCAGTATAGCCATGCAGGTTTGGCGTTAGGATATCTGATAGTATGATGTGGAAATTGAAGAAGAGAATGTTTTGAAACAACTGTTCATGCACATGGTTGAAACAGCACATCTTGTTGAAATTGGTTCAAGGTTTGACAAATTTGAGATTTTAAAATTTTGCCGTGAAACAAAAGCTCTATTGGATGTAAGCATCACAAACTAATTCAATGAAAAAGAAACAAGAAATTTTCTTCATTGCTAGAAACTTAGACAATGGGTTTGACAACTTTTTACAATAAAATAAGATAGGAAAAGGAAGCAAGGTAGAAAAAAGGGTTAAAATTGGAATAAACAGCATATTAAGAGCGAGGGTTTGATATATAAATACACACACTAGTTAGTGGGGGTGTTAGGAAATTAATGGGGGTAATCAAATAATCAAAACACAACTTGACAGCAGAAACAACTTTCTTGACTTGGTCCACCTGCAGAAAAAATGTGAAGCAGTGAATAAAAAATTGTGAAGACATCAGATATAGCTTGCAAGAAAGTCAGTTGAGTCACTCTTTTATGTACAAATGACCAACTTCGCATTACAACTGTGGAAATATTAATGATGTAGGATAACTTATTTACTATTACCGTATAATTTCTGCTCATGCACATCTTTGCAAAAATTCTAATTGATGTCTGGTATAAAAGTTCTTTACAATCGAAGTATTTGCATTTCCTCTAGTGCATCATAATAATGTTTTAGACTACTTCGCATATACATTTGCATGAGCTTACATGTACATTGTCAGTTTCTGTGAATTTATAAATCGGGGAATGTTAATTTGTGCACACAGAATATATGTTAACAACAACAATTATTTCATAATGAATCAGTTATCGTCTATTTATCTTCAATGTTGTTATGACTTACTTTTTACAGTACCAATGTATACACGATTTTTATCTGTTTAGTGAAGAAAAATAAATAATATTTCAAGCAATAACCTGTATTTACCTACAGCCTCATAAACTTACTGCTGGATCTTATCTTTGCTATGTTGGACCTATTATTTTATATGGCAGTTTTGTGAACACTGCTTTATTCCTTTGTTTTAGGATACAAAGGAGCTGGAAAAGAAGAAGATAGGAGTAAAAGGGCTTGGAATTAAGAAGACAAACGAGGCTGAGCATTTCTCATGGAAGAATGACGTGAAAGTGCCATGTGGGAGCATCGTGGATTCCGGGTACAAGGATAGCCCACTTGAGTACAATGAATATGTTGTCTATGATTCAAAAATAGTAAGAATTAAGAAGAATTATGTTTAACTCATGTTACACATGATATTGTCAAAGCTCAGTGTAGATTGACAACTGAAATTCTCAACGTTTGTTATGAAACTAGTCGTCATGTGTATATTAAAACTATGTCAATGTAAACTTATCTAACTTTTTGAAATGAGTTAGAATTTTATGACTCTAGCTTTTAGTCTTTTCGTATGTGATTTTGGTTGTTTTATGATAATATTTATTACTCGTTAAATTATTCATTATTGGTATGGATGTATGCTGCTGTATTTTTTTTTAAAATTTGCATTTATTTTGCAATGGTCAGAAACCGTTGCAAATATCATGTATTACAACGGGCATTGCCCGTTGTAAACAGGTGTATTACAACGGGCATTGTCTGTTGTAAAATATGATCGACCTATTACAACGAGGCCTAATACAACGTGCTCATGCCCGTTGCGAAAACCATATTACAACGGGCATTGCCCGTTGTAAAATAGCTGTTTTGTTGTAGTGTGTGAATATGATATAAATATGAATTTTTTTATATTATTATAATTTATTAAACAAATCAATGAATAATATTATACCAAATTTATGTTAATACTTCTAAGATTACATAATTAATACTAATGCATGAGCTCAAATGTAAATATTGAGTTAAATATGAGGGATTTTCATGGATGGTTATAGAAATTTCAAAATGCAGGTAGTTGGATACAAACATAATTTTTCAATGCAGTATATGATGAATCTATTGATATAAATGGGCTGTAAATTGAGTTTTTCATTATTTTATATATATATATATATATATATATATATATATATGCTTTATGTTACATGACTTATGTATCTTTACTTTAATAAAAATATAATTTTACTATTTTCGTTCGTATACGAATATGGTGTACATATTGTAATTTTCTTATTGAGATAAATGGATTACAAATCAAAATTTTACTATTGTTATATGTGATTTACATATTATAATTGAACAAAGAAAGTAATTTTATCATTTTGGTTAGTACAATAACGTTATACGTATTGAAATTGTCGTTCATTAGTGTTCACTAAAATATAAATAAATATTAGTTAACTGTATTCGGTTAAATAGTCAAATTTTGGAGTACGTAATTAACTTAAATATATTTAGAAATATTAACATGTATTAATTAACTAAATACATGGTTCAAATTTTTTATTATGAAATTAATCTAAATGTATGGAATTGAGTGTTAAATGTTAGGAGGTAATTGACGAATTATTTATAAATAGTTGTATAAACTTTATATGTATATCAAAATTTAAAATAAGGAAAGAGAACTAGTAAAATAAGGGTAAAGTGATCAATTAAAAGATTTGAAAATAATAAAATAACTATGAAATAAAGAGAAAACTCTTAGAATCGATAAAAAAGCTATAAATTCCTAAATTTTACTATTATTCAATAGATAAATGGTAGTGTGTTTTGACTTTTATGCTATTCTCCATTATATTCGACACACTTAATTATCTCCAAGCTACCATTACTTCTCCAAATTTCCAATTTTGACAACATGATATGTTTTTTATACTTCAAATGAAATCACTTCTACTTTGAGACAATGGCTTGATCAATGTCTTTAATTTGTTTTTTTCATAAAAAACTTAAAAGCTCCTATAGTTAATTATGCCAGACTCAATTTACTAAGGATTGCAGATAGTCATACTTAAACCTGATTCCATTACTCTTACAACAAAGTGTTGGGATGGTACTCAAGATGCAAGCAGTGGTCGTAATGATATAAAACTCCATTGCTCAGCTTGAATTTCCCTAATTTGTGTATGCATATAAAAGACAAAATCAATTCAAAAAGTATACATAACTTCAAACTTTTATACCTCTCGAGCTTCTTATGAAAAATGGTCATTACATGCACGTGTCTTAAATGTTAGCATTTTCTGTTAAACTACGTCGATGTACCTATAAATTTCTTTAAGGGAAACCTTCTTTTTATCACACTCCTAGTATAATGTACTTTAAAATCTTGTAGTCATTTAATTAAATAACATTGGTCGAATAGTTGTACAGAAAGATTAAAGAATGTTCTATAATATACAACTAAAAGAATTCATCGTATAAACATGAAACTAATGGATTTCAAAATATAAATAATTTAGAACCTAAAATTTTCAACTATAAATCTTGCAGGCCAAAAGATAATAAGACCTAAAATTACTAAATTGTTTGTATACATCGCCAAAAAAACAATTTTGAACTTGTCTAATTTTGCAGGTGGATCACGCATCAGTAATGATAGGGACACATGCAAGTGTATAAAAGAACACATAATCCTCGATGAAAACTACGACACAAAATGTGAAAACTTATAATAATTGAACTAAAATAAAAAAACTGGTAATAAACTCACACCAAGGACATCAATTTGTTGTACTTATATAATCAGATAAATACCACTGAACTATAGAAACGTTACAGAGAAGCGACTTTTGTTTCTTGCACAAATAAACACAACTACCATTGAAGTATAATTTCAGTAAATTGTAAATAAAAATACCATCCAAAAGCAATTCTTTTAGAAAATCAAAGACAATACAACTTACAATGATACCACTAATAGCAATATAAATATTATCGATTGAGTGCCCACTACATCGACTACTTTTGATTTACGGATAAAAAAATTATCCTTCGCGGAAATTTCTCCTTTCCAATTTATAGCTAATAGGTAGGACTATTTTTCCTTACAATAGACACAGTGAAAAAGTCAAACTATTTGTGGGCACAATCAAACATTTAGTTCATGTCATCATAATTATCATTATAACTTTCCTCTAAATCAACCCTCGTAGACCCTTTGATTCTTGTGTGTTCACAACTCAGACATATCTTCAACAAACCCAACCTTTTACTTCCTTCCGCACTCGACTCCTTTACAGTGATGTACTTCTGACCAAATAACACTCAACACATATTAACTTTGCTATCCTATATACTCACACACCCACACATGTGTGTGTATTTTTATTATGTAAAGCTGAGCTCTCTAATGATGATGTAGTGCCAGCATAGTTAAGGGAAAGCTAAATCTCAATGCGGGAAGGAGGAGCCGATGTCCTTTTTTACATCCTAAACTCCTTTGTCGGCTATGGGGAACTGCTGTCTCTAAGGGAAGGAAGGGGGTGTGTGTGTTAATCGATTGAGATTAGTGAAGTTGTAAAGGGTTTACATATGAGTTTTGATTGAATTAAGTGAGCAGAATGAGTGACACTCATCTTCCCAAATAGTGGAAAACCATTTTTATATAGGTCATGTTTAATATAATAGACAGTATTGTATTACTAACCAGTGTTAACTGCTAGCCTAAACTATAGTGATATTGATGCATTATAATACTCACCCAAGTTCAATGGTAGCTCAAACTTAAAGTAGCACAATGTCCTAATGTCAGCTTAAGGCTTGACGTTAACATATAGTAACATGATAATGATAGTGCAGGATGGTAGACAATATATGTTTAGTACCCATTAGCGGTAACTTATTTAAAAAATAGACTGGAAGGAGTTACGCTATCCGGTCAGGAATATGTGGAACATTTGGTGAAAACTTGGAATACATTCAGAACATCAAAACATGGAGAAAGGATCGTTGCAAAGGAAAAAACTACAATAAAAAATATTATATTATTTTTTTAATTTAGAAGCACGTAATTTGGAAAAGAAGATACTCAAAAATTCAATTTGGCCAGAAAGGAAATTAGACTAAATATGGTGGTGACAATCATGGTGAAGAGAAAAAATGCAATAAAAACAAACAATCGATTAATTTTTTAGTTTACAACCATAGAATTTGAAAAGAGGATACTTGACGATTCGATTTTGGCAAGAAAACATACCAAAATGAACATTGATAATCGAAGAGTTGAAATAATAACTCAAAATACTATATTGATTATACCAACGAGGAATCCATCATTGCTAATTTAGGGAATTCAGTCCGTGGCGATTCAGCGGCTACTTAAGAAGAGTAATTAGGGTTTTGGGTAAATTGGGTTAAAGGGAAAAGGATATAGGCGATGAGGTGAAAACCTTGATCTTAGAGAAGAAAACCTAATATGGGCTGCAGTATAAGGAAGAATCGTAGAGAGGGAAACAAACAGAGGGAATAAAAAAAAAAGGACCGTTCAGTTCGCAAAATTCCTAGAGAGGCTTCTGAGCAGTTGAAATGCAAGTCAATAATAATATAATAATAGCATAGATATATTAATGTTACTTAATTAAATAATTTAATTAATTATTTTAATTAATATGAAATTTTAAGTTAATTTATTAAAAAGATAGATAAATAACTACAACAATTATAGCTATACATATATATATATATATATATACACACACACACACATCAACATATTTGTTTTAATCAATTAACAGTTGATTATTTATTTTATTTAATTCAATTAATCATAATGATTAAATTTTAAATTTCAAATTTTTACAATTAATTATTCAATTTTTCAAAACAATTTTGAAATTTTTGAATGCATTTTATAACTTTTATAAAAATTTCCTTTTATATCTTAACATATAAATTAAAAATAACTTATAAATATTCAAATAGATGTGAAAATTAGCCCAAGGCCTAGAATAAATTTGGGACTTTATATTGGGAGTAACATTTAGGCTTACTTCATCCTTTAGGCAGACCAATAGTGAGGTAGGACAGAGTACTTATTACCCAGTCCTAACCTTGGACACTACCTTTCTAGATACCCTACTAAATGGTAAGCTTTAATCAGTTAATCCTAACATTGCTAAGTTAGATCGCATTGACCACTGGGCTCTGATACCATTGAGGATATAGTTCTTATATCATTGCTAATCGAGCCCAAACTCCTTTGGGGGTGACCTAGATATTAGTACGTAACCCTTTGGTGCCCCTAGCACTCATGAGTAATATGCCACCCAATTTAAAGAATGTACGTACTCCAGTCACAACGAATGAACTGATATCCTTTCTTGAAACATCTTGACTACTAATATTTAAAATAATATGTTATTTTTCATTGTGGTAAAACTTTCACGATTACAACACATTGTAGTTACTATCACATAATATATCATTTAAGGATTCTTTGTTTGACATACTCTAAATTAGTTAATTAATTATATCACAATATAACAAGTATATACTAGAAAGAAACGCTTTTTATTTTGAATAAGATTGGTTACCGAATTGATATATGTAATAAATTACATAATTGCTATTAGGGCATACCCATAACTGTATCAATTTATCATTTGCACTTGGGATCAATTATGGATTCTTATTGCAACTCCATCGATTGGTTATCTCAAAACAAATTGGATCTTCCCCTTAATGAACGGGTATGCTATTTTTGATTTAATTAACTCTCTTTAATGTCGATAAACTTTCTCAATCATGTAGAACCCTTCGAAGTATATTTTCGACTTTTAGTGAGCTTTGGGTCCTTTTACAAACTATATCGCAGCATTGTTATCATACAATAATGTCGCTAGAGTGTTACATTTGAAATCACCCTAGCTCATTTATAAATTTACATTTATTTATACTTCTTGTATTGCAGTGCTATTCAAGGCGATATACTTAGTCTTTGGTTAAATCAACCATTACTTATTGTTTTGAGCATTTCCAACTGAAAGTTCTTAACATAAGTTTTAACAAGAATTTTGAATTGACATACTATACTCAATATTACTTTTCAAGTTCGAGTCTATGCACTCCTCCATAAGAAATTTGTTGTTCCTATCAAAAAAATTCATAAATACTCGAAAACACTCTAACTTATCATATAGTGATCTTGATTTGGATTTGATGCATACCTAACAAATACATAAGCGAAATGTGATATGGTAGACAGTACAACATGTACGATAGTTCATGCTGTCAATGCATAAGTAATTCATCTTACATGCTCCATATTAATATTTTAATATGATGTCCGTGTATATTATTTTCGGGCAATCCCAACATTATTTTATATTAATTATATAATGTGTTAATTTTAAATCCAATATTGAGAAATAAACAACCAAAATAAAATGATTTTAACGCGGTTACATTGTTAAAATCATAAGTTTGTCCTTTACTTACTGTTATAGAAATATTTTAGTACATTTAATGATCTTTCTTATGGACAATCTCTTCTCTGCATTTTGATTAAAATTCAAACTATTTGGTTTCCCCATCAAAATAATGCTTGTCGAATAATACTTTCATATCATTTTTTGGATCATATCCAATGCTCAATGACTCAGTTATCACTCCCTACTGACTTCGAGATATTTTGATTATTATGTGCAAACGGTCTATTTTAGATCATTATTTAGAATTTCTATTTCAACTATGTACCAAAACTCAATGTCACAATGGATGATAAATTTTATGATAAAAATATGAATTAATTCATTCTGTTATGTTGATTTCAACAATTGAAATTCACAACGTTATGCCGCCAATATGGCATATATTCCAACGACATTGGTTTTCATGTCGAAGACACATTTATGGCCGATGGATCATATCCCTTTGGTACACATATCAGAATCATATTTGCCAATGTACTTTAAATCCATTTCGGATTTATGCATCATGTCATATGGTGAGTTAATACTCTTAACGGCTTATTGACGATTGTGGATATTCTTTTCTTGACTTTGATAAGAAATTCATAGAATTTCTTTATTGTGAACGAGTTTGTAGACTATCTAATTAGTATGTCCATTTAGGTTTAGTCAATTTCATTTCATCTTTTGTAACCAATTGTATTTTTAGATCGTATTCAGATTTATTCTATAACAATAATTTCTAAAAGAAATTCCTTTGTCATAAAATTGGTATTTCTTGAAACAACAGTCGTTTCCCTGTGCAACAGAATAAGTATTCATAAACATTTTATGAATATCCTATATATGTATGAAACTAATTTGGTTTTAAATTTATGAAACATATGTTCATAACATAAATTGGTCAATCAATATTGATCGGTCCCAAGCTCATTTGGAGTAGTCCACACAAGATCCCCCACGAACAAGTATTACGTGTAGTCTCTTGACCCATGCAACCTATCAACTCCTTAACCTAGGAGATATTAGGGTTGCTTCATCAACCCTTATCTTGTATGATTTTGTATACATTGTTTTACATGAAATTTAATTTAATTTTATGTGCTAACTCTTAAGTACATGTCCTTACATAAAGAAATTAACTTAACTTCACTCATCATCAATCGTACTATGTCCAACGAACTCTGATTACCCCTTATCGACGCATCATTATGTATCATAGGAAGGAGTGACTTTTGAGATTGAAGTTTATTAATTTTAGGTACATATGGATCTCCTTTCTAATACAATTACCAATTTAATCAAATCGAATCATTTTCTTTTCTTTTGTGTATCATGTTAATTACTTCCACTTTATATTCTATGAACTTATCATAGACATACTATCTGTGGATCAAATGTAATTCACCAGTACAATATGATCCATATTCACATGATTAAAGAATTATTTTTCAAACTCATGGCTTAGTCCATGATTCCAAATAATTATAAATATTTTTAGATACTTGCGTGTTATGTAATTATACAATAAGTACCCTTATTCTAATAGATTTATGTCATATCAAAAATTCAAAATACTCACAATAAAATAAACCTATATTTATTTTCAGTCAATATTGAAAACTATTATTATTTCATAAATTATATTAGGTATAATATGGAAATATTTTTTTGTATCGTGATGCATCCACTGATATCTATTATATAACAAGCCCTCATTGTTTCTTCCATGGCTAAAATAGCATATAAAACATGAAGCTCCATTTAACTACTTATCATGAGTTATTTATTTCTTTTACTATACCTTAAACTCAAAAAAATAATTTATGCAGAAAATGATTTTCTACACGACAATGCAGTTAAAATAGACATCGCACTTCTCATTCCATATTAAGTATCTTTTAGTATTTTATACAATTCATGTTTTTTACATCTCTTCATAGAGTAGAGGGACAATTCAATCTCTTTATGCCAACCATGCTTAAGCTACATCCACTCTCGTACGTTCGCTTTCATTTCCAAAATGGTCAAACCATATCAAAGGAGATCCTTACTGTAATCAATTAAATTGAGTAAACAACTTTGCATTATGGTTTATTGCTTATTTTCGAATTTCCATACATTACTAACCACAATTGTTCACCATATAACATTTATATGTGATTGAATATAGATCAAACATTCATAATCTTGCATTTCAATTAGAATTTGACACTGAATGAAGACAATACACAGTCTTATATAAATAAATAATTAAGCGATGAAGGCACGATCATTTCGGTGGTTGTATAAATTGGCTCTTTCGTGGGTTTTGAAGTGACAACATGTCAAAAGATTGACTGATAAGTATATTTTATATTTCTATGTCGATCTTAGTTCAGTTCATTTGCATATTTCAATTGATAAACATTTCATCAATTATAATGGTTGCACAAATTTATCTATGTAAATTATTTTAACTTATATAGCGTACATTTTTACAATATTATAAAGGTTAAAAGTTACCATTTCATTTTTGTAATAAGGCGCCCACTACAATTTTAAGTTCTTCAAAACCGTAAAAAAACATAGAAATCATTCGATTTATTTAGTGGGTGTTAGGGATCGCTTGCCTTGGTATTCTGACTTTGAGAAACATTAACAAATCATGGTCCCATAAGTGATGAATAATACTTTATCGATTGTACTATATATAAGGAATATTAAAAAATTGAAAGAGATTATTCACACATACTCACAAATTCACGACGACTGCGTATAATTCATGTACTATGAGGAATATCAAAAAATGCATGCATGTATCTTACTTATCTAGTCATATACTGATAGTACTATGCATAACATCTCTAGCTTGCAGAATATCAACAACTAAAGAGGCATGCAAGTAATTTAATAATATAGAAATGGTAAAGGACAACTTATATATTAGTGGATATTCATAATCTTTAATATACATACATTGAGTGATATCGATCTAAGGAATAATATGTTTCTTATGAAAAACCTTTATGATTCACAAGTGTCTAATGCATTTGAAATCATGGTATACATACCATACATATGTATTACTCCTTAAATCCCATTTGGGTTTCTTTCCGTTTCCCCTTAATTTTATGCATATATAGTTAAACAAATATTAAATTGCTTTAGTACATTAATAATGGGTGGACTTTAAATCATAATCTTCAGAATGCTTCGTATGGGAGAATAATGGTTATCTACAACCTGAATGTTTTCACTCTACAACCCATTATGACAACCCTACAATTCATTCACTTTCATGCCTTTCTCATTCCAACTGACATTTCCTTCTATCTAACAATTGTCTATGCTTGTAATTCGTTAGAAACTAGGCAGTCATTGCTTGACTTGCTCCCTACTTTTAGGCAGGATACTCACCCATGGATTGTTATTAGGGATTATAACTGTTGTTTTAACCTTGATGAAAAGCATGGTGGATTTCCTTTTACTACTGGAGACGTTCAACCTTTAAATGTTGCTATTAAAGATTCTTGTCTCCTTCCAATCAATAAATCTGGTGCCAAGTACTTCTGGAATAAAAGGAGTAGGAGTGGCACCAGAACTCTTTCAACAATTGATCGCTCTTTCTGCAATTTCAAAGCTTTGTCAGCTTGGTCCTCCTTATCCTCTTTCCTTCCCCTTCTCATATTGTTATATCACTCCCCCATAATCTTATCTACTGATTCCCCTACTGTTTTGGAGAAAAGAAGTTTTAAATTCTATAATACTTGGGTCCATGAACCTGGGTACAATAATATAATAATAGAGGCACGGTTTAACATTTATCATGGTAACCTTATGTATGTTTTCTATAGGAAATTGAAGCAGGTTAAAAAAGATCTTAGAACATAGGCTCAAAGAAACTACTATCATAAAGCAGTTGGAGGAAGCACAATTATTAATGCTTAGTAATCCTGATGATGCTGAAGCTGCTAAAGCTGAGAGTAGCCTTTTTCTTGCTCTTGCTGATGCAATTAAGATGGAATGCTTGATGAAGAAGCGGCAACTCGATTACAAATGGTTAATTGAAGGTTATAGCAACACTGCCTTTTTCATGCTGCTATTAAATATAAACAATCTGGTGAACAAATTAATGGCATTCCGGATGATAGTGGGAACCTTCACTCATCTCCTCTTACTATGGAGAATGCATTGGTTGATTATTTTTCTAAGCTTTTGGGTAACTCCTCTAATTTTGAGCCTAATCTTTCTACTCTTCATAATATTGAGCTTCCTACAATCCTGCTTCACCATGCTATGAAGTTGACCTCCCATACTTCTGCGGACGAGATTAAAAGAATCTTTTCTCTATGAACAAGAAGTATAGTGGAGGACCGGATGGGTTTAATGTAGTTTTCTTCATTCATAGCTGGGAGCTAATCTCTTCTGATTTTTGCAAGGTTGTTCAAAGCTTCTTTTCCAATTTTAAAATGCTTGGTGAGGTGAATGCCACTAATTTGGTCCTAAACCCCAAAGAGAATCCCACTATCTTAGTTAGCTCCTTCAGACCCATTGTTGTAATGTAATGTATAAATGCATATTAAAATTAATTGCCACTAGGCTTCTTACTGTCCTCCCTGATCCTGTATCTCGGAATCATGCAGTTTTCTCGCCAAACAGGAGTTTTCTTGACAATGTTACGCTTGCTCATGAGCTTTTAAAGGGGTATGGTAGAGTGCAGGGTACTCCAAGTGCTGTGATGAAGCCTGACCTAAGAAAAGCTTATGATAGTGTTCAATGGAAGGAAATAGTTAGAATCATGGCACTAATGGGTTTTCCCAAACCATTTGTTGCTTGGATATATGTGTGTATCTCAACCTTATCCTTCTCAGTCAAGTTTAATGGCAATGCCTCTGGTTACTTTAAAAGTGAATAGGGAATAAGGCAGGGTGACTTATTGTCATCTTATTTATTCATATTAATTATAGAAGTGTTTACAAGAATAACCAATGTAAAATTCCTGAATAAGGAAATCATGTACCATCCTAAGTGTAAACATACCAGAGTCTCCTCTCTCCTTTTTGTAGATGAAATAATAATATTTACTAAACCTGGCACCTCTTCTATAGATTGCATTAAGAGCACACTTGATGCTTTTCATTCGATTATTGGCCTTAAGCTTAACCCTACCGAGTCTTATATTCTTTATACTGGAATCCTTCAGGCTGATGCAGATGAGCTAACTAAAACAATTGGTTTCATTCCTATGCAAAATGACATGAATTATCTTGGCCTTCCTTTATACTCTTAAATTACTAATGCTAACATCTCCCTCTTTATACCAAGATAACTGGAGTTATGAACAACTGGGCAAACAGGTTCCTCTCTCAAGCTGGGAGATTAGTCTTGATAAAGTCTGCTAGCTTCTCTATGATGGTCTACTGGTCCAAAACCTTCATTCTTCCTCTACAGCTTATGAAGATGGTCAAAAGTTTTATGTTGAGAATTTTTTGGACTGGGAGCATTCATAACAGGAAACCTATTCCTTGTTCCTTCTCTCTTTTAGAAACCAAAATCTAGAGGTGGGTTAGGCATAGTAAGTATTTATTTGTGGAATAAAGCTTTTATTAGTCACCACTTCAATTCTTTGCTATTAAACAAGGATAATCCTTGGGTTGATTGGACCATGAAGCATAATATTGGGGAAAAAAATTTGGACTATGGATGTTCCCCATTCTTGCAGTTGGATTTGGAGGAAGCTCCTAGATTGAAGGATAGTTTATCTGTCATATCTTAGGTTCTCCCTCTCTGCTACTAGCACTAGATCCTCTTGGCATGTTCCATGGTTGAGTGAAGGGATTATTTTAACTTTAGCGGTAACACATCGGCAAAAAAAATCAGTTTGGAATACATATAAATGCAAAGGCAATTGACTACATTGCGGATGGTAAGTTGTCCCTTCCATGTACTAGTAACCATTTTTTGGGAAACTTCTGGGCCAGTAATAGAGGTTTTCATAATGCCTATCCTGAAACTGATGAGTTGCTATGGGGAGGTAAAGCTCATTTTGCCAAGCATGTGATGCAGCTTCTTTTTGGGGTTTGTAGTATGCCTATTTGTCCATGATATAATGTCATGTGGAGTAAACAGTCCTCAAGCATTGAGAATCTAATGTATTGGAAAGTCTATCGCAATGCTTTGATGACTAAGGAGAAGTTTCTTGGTTATAGGCTGATAACTGACCGGAGATGTTCCTTCTGCAATGCTTACAATGAACCAGTGCACCACCTTTTCTTCAATTGCCCTGATCTTTATATTTGGGAGAGGCTTACGGTCAGCATTAGAAGACATGACGCCTCCATGGTTTCTTCTTTTTACTAGGCATTGGTTCAGAAGGCTACAAGATGAAGGGAAAGAGAACGTGGTTTGTTGTTTTACTGCTTAAAGAAATATATGCAACTTGTATGGAGAGAAAGAAATTTAATATGCTTTGAAAGCAAGTCGCGAGATAAGCTAGTGCTATGGACTGTTTTGTGGAAAGAGAATGAGTATGGATTGAAGCTTATTAGTTCTCCCCTTGCTTCAATGTTGGGTTCTAGTTTGTAGGAGGGATCTGTCTTGCATGGCTGTGGCTGGGTTGTTGGTGGGATCATGGGTGTATGGCGTGTAGTGTTTTTTGCAATGTTCTAGTGGTAGTCATCTATATTACTACGATCTCTGCTTGGTTTCTGCATGGGCTTTGCTTCGGGATCCTTCTTTGTTTCAGTGATAGTTTTTCTCTGTTGTTTTGAGCTCTACTTGGAGTTAGCTTGTGTTATGCTTTAATCTCCGCTTGGAGTTTGTCATGGCTGTGCTTTGGGTCCCTCCTGTGGTTTTTTTATCGTTTGTTTTTCCTTATCCTTCTTCTTGTTTGCATGATTGTTTGTCTTCTCTTCTTTATTTTTCTCTTTTGTTTTATAGCTTGAAGTGTGTTTCGAGCTATTTTTATTTTATTGTTTTTTTGTAGTAAAATCTAGTAGGGGTCCAGTCAACCCCACCAGCCTTGCTAAAAAAAGCGTTAACTTGTTTATAGCTTTTATAATTTAATTTACATAAATAGTATATACATTTTTCTTATTAATTAATCTTATTTGGCTAAATTTAATTCTAATTAATTAAATTATACTTAATTAATTTATTTTATTTTATATAATAGTTCTGTTTGCACAAAAAATGGGCAAACACCTCCAAGTCGTATGAACTAGTCGATTTTATGTTGTTTTTAATGATTTTGGTGATTTATGCAAATATATAAAAAGCAAGGACTAAACTGTAAAAGACACACAGATTTATAGTGGTTCGGCCAGAACGTGCCTACGTCCACTTTATATGTTATTCTCCTTTTCTGTTCAGATTACAAGTACAAGGCTCTGATTACAAGTAACTGAAAGTTGTTTGAAAGTTCTATCCGTGCTTGAGCTCTCAAACTTGTCCGTCATTGTTGTACCCCTGCCCCTCTATTTATAGAGTGAGGTTAGGGGCAGGGGTCCTGGATGTATACAGCTGTTGGTGGGCCTGGGCTGATGCAATCTGGCCTGGAAGTGCTGGTCCAGAACGCCTTGGTTAAGTGGTAGGTGGTAGATGGTTTGGTTCGGCAGTGGTTGTCGGATAGGCTTTTGGATCGGTGGCCACCTGGTTCGGTGGTGGTTGGAGCGGTGGTTCTATGATTCGGTAGTAGGTGGAGTAGGTTGGTCCGGTAGGCGTTGGTCTTGGGTAATGGTTCGGCTTGGAGTTGGTTCGACAGTGCTTGGAGTTGGTTCGGCAGTGCTTGGAGTTGGTTCGAATTGGGGTTGGTCCGGCAGTGCTTGGATTGGTAATGGGAGGACGGAGTGTGGTGTTTTCGTCTTGGGCCGGTAGTGGGCTGGTTCGGCTGAAACTTGCCCAACACTTGCCCCCCAAAGTAGGGCATGTGTATGCACATGGCATGCTTTGTTTTTAGCTCGGATATGTGTGCCGAACCAAATGGTCCGGTCGTTCGTAATTTCCTATAAGTATGGGCCTTGTGCTTCCATTATTCCTTACCAGCCGAATCAAATCCTTGTCATTGCCGGTCCAAACGTATTAGCCGAATCATACATGTTAGCCGAATCAAACATGTTAGCCGAATCAAACGTGTTAGCCGAACCAATCCTGGTTTTCGCCGAGTCAGGTGAGTTCCCCCTCTTTTCTGCCGAATGAGTTTTTTACCGAACGGACTTGTGGATTTCTGGTACCGAATGGAGCCATATACTTGAACAGCCGAATGAGCTCGTGAACCCTGAGTACCGGACGAAAATGATACCGAATGAATCTAAAAAACTTGCCTGTTTTATATTCCTACATCCTACGTCCCAACATCGTACTTTTGCTTTTGTGTTTGCAGATAAATGTCTCACAAAGTGGAAACCCGATCAGAAAAGAAAAAATCTACGGACAGAAGTGAGTCTTCCGTCGTGCCCCCAGTCCAGCCGGGACCAGCGCGACATGGACCTGCCCCGAGGTCATTAGTGGACGGATATGGCCCTCAAGAGCTTCTGAACTCTTCTCCCGACTGCTTTTCGAGCTCCCTCAAAGAGGGACAACTTGATGTCATCGCTCGCTCCTTTGGGATTGACAGAGCGAGTATGTTGTTGCCGGGTGACGATGTGATGTCGTATGATCCTCCTGAAGGATATTTCGTCTATAGCCGATACCGTTGCATGTGCGGGGCCATCCCTCCGATCAATGCGTGGATAGTCAGCTTCATTACCTACTTGAAGGTGGCTCCTTTCCAGCTTCAGCCCAACTCCTACGCCATCTTAGTGTGTCTGTTCGTCATCTTCCAGAGGAGGTATGGGCACCCCCCTTCTAACCGGGAAATTCGATATTTGTATAATCTGAGGGGCTACAAGAAGGGGTCTCCATACATTAGTTTAGAGTCGGCCGTGTCCTTCAAGACGGTCCTGAACCTATACTCGAAGTTCACCATGTTTAAGAAGGAATGGTTCTTCGTCAAGGACGACTCTGTTTCTTTTCGCCTTTTCACTTCTGCCTGTAAGTTGAATTTCATTTTTAATTTCTCTGTCCCGACTGCAATGCTTCTTCTTATATGCTTCTGTTACTTGCTAGCGACAGGTGGCTTTGCGGTCGTGGAGAATGATCGCCTGGTACAGATGGCTGCGGAGATAGAGGCCATCTCAGGAAGGGATAGGTCAGCTTCTTACCTGATCAGGAATGCCACTCTCCTGAAGCACAACTTAATTTTGCCATGTCAATCTGTGGTTAAGCAGAGAGATACAACCGAGGAGAGGGCTGCCAAAGCTAAAGGCGGGGCCATGGCGAAGAGCAGCAAGAGGAGACCCTTCTCGGTACCTCCAGTCGTCGGAGGGAAGAAGCTCAAGAAATCTGATGGACCCTCTTCCAGCACATGCCCAGATGCTCCGGAGGAGGAAAGTGGAGAGGAGGAAAGAGGCGAGGAGGAGAGCGGAGGGGATGGAGAAGGTGATGGTGGTAACGATGGTGAAGGTCAGGGTGGTAGTGGCGTTGGTGCCCTGACCTCTGGGCAAGCGGGTGAGATTCAAGAGTGGACGGATGATGCTTTCCGCCAAGCCTTTGAGGGGTTGGAGGAAGGGCCGGCCTTGGTGGAGAAATCGAAGAAGTCTGATAAGGCCGGGACTGGTGCCAGTCTATCTTCTGAGAGTATTTCAGCTAAGCAACTCCGTCGGTTCAAGGTGAATTCTTAACTCCTTTTTTAACTTCATATGTTTCTTGAATCATAGTCTCATGCATGCTTGTAACACTTGGTTTTTATTCCAGGATCGGTTGAGGCGGCCAAGACATCAGACATCCGGCATCGCCTTGAGCAATTCAAACTCTTCAAGGCTTCTACTAAACCGAAGCCCTCGACTGACCGTTCCGGGAGCGTGGTCAGTTACCGTCCTCTTCTCGGAGTTATTGAAGAGGATATTCAAAAGAGAAAGAGGAGGCGTTCCATGTTCGAGCCTTCCCTTGGACCTCAGCCCCCAACCCAGCCTATTCATGACATCATGGAGGAAGATACAGAGTCCATACCATCTCCGCATCCATCAGAGAATCCTTCCGTTACTCATATTGATCATCCCGGTTTGGCTCGTAACCCATTTGCGGGTCATCCAGATCTGGACCCGAGTTCTCATGATATTTCCTTCGATGAGGTTACCGGTGAGCACCTTCTACCCCGCAATCCTATGGTAAGGGTACTTGATGAGGCTAAGGCTTTGCATCTCGACTTGTTGACTACTCGGATTGTGACTATGGGGGATGAGACCAAGGCAAACATCGATCGGGTGGCTGAAGAGACCAAGAAGTTAATGGAGCATCATGCCTGACTGGTCAAGGCTGGAGAGGAAATCGGAAGTGCTAACATTCGGCTGCGGCTAATGGTTTCCGATCAGGCCAAACAGCTTGCCGATCAGGCCATTCAAATCTCCCAGCATGAGGCGGCCTCCAGACGGCTAAAGAAAACTATGGAGGAGGCTAGTAGAGCCGAGCTGCGAAAAATGGAGGCCACCTGCAAGGAACGAATTGATATGGCCATTGCCACTGTGGATGAGGTTCGGAGAGCGGATCTTGAGCAGATAGAGGAGTTATCTGGGAAGCTTGAGGCCGCAGAGCTTGCTCAAGCTAAGCTGAAGGAGGAGATGGAGGCGATGCGGAAATCCCTTCAGGCTGACTGCTCGAGATACCGATTGGAGAGAGATGCTTCCGTTGGAAGGCTGTCGGCTTCCGAGGCCCGGATGAGGGAGTTTGAGGAGAACGAGGGGATGATGGATGAGATGCTCCAGGACATGTACTTCCGTACTTGGAAGCAGGGCGACCTGTCCTGGATGGACGATTATCCCCGGGTCATGGCTAGGATATATCTCCGGGCTTTGGAGGAGGCCAAGGCTGAGGCGGATAAAGAGGACGGTGTGGCTTTTAGAATGGATGTGGTTACCGCACAGTTTACCAAGGAGGAGAAGGTGGCGGTGAAGGAGAGCATGCGGTTGCTTACCGCCGAGGAAGTGGGTGTGCAGTTGGAGGATGACGATCAGGGAGCAGACGTTGGTAAGTCTTCCTTTTTAATCTTTTCTTAACTTGATTGCTTATCGTTTTTCTAATAGATTCTTCTCCTGAATTGGACAGGTGGGACCTCTGGTCAGCATGCTGGGAGTTCTGATCCTGTGGTCAAGTAAGTCCCGTAGGGCTAGCAGGATAGAGGCGGAGCCCTGCTGCAGCTGACTACTTTCTTTTGATTTACTTGACATTCCTGAATATACTAGTCCAAAACATTAATGTACTTTCAGGCTGTAATTATGTAACTATGTCATTGTAGCGAATGATTTTATTCTTATAACATAAGCTGATTCTGTCGTATTGGAATGCTATCGTTATTTTGGTGTGTTACATAAGAAATATAGCTGTGTATGTGCATGTACTTTAATCGTGTTTGATGCTAAGCTCTTTCTTAAAGTATAATTTCATGTCTCGTAATGTTTGTGTGATGTGTGAATAGGCTATAGCTACATGTTTATGTACAAGAAAAGGAAGTACCGCCCTTCATGTTTTAGTTGTAGACGGTAGCTTTGAATGTCTTGTGTGACTGAGAATGGAATGCGGCTGAGTGAACTGTTATCCAGTCGTGAGTTCTCATTTCCACCGGCGAGTGTCTCCCATTTTGTGTCATGTACTTTAGTGATCGTTATAGAGGATAGGAGGAAAGTTTTTATAAATAAAATGGAAATATAAGAAATAGTAAAACTTCCAATCACGGAAGGCCTTCGATGTGCTTAAGTTCGTGGCAAACAGTTTTGTAGTCACTTTCCCTAGCTGTGGGTCTTGGAGACATTCCTCACCCATCTTACGCCTCCGCGGGGGAGTTTTCTTTTTTACCACAGTCGTACTTAAGACACATCGGAGCCGAGATCGCGTACAGTAACTACCCGAGCCATTATGGTCCGTAATCGTGGGTATTATTCGATTTACCATGGCCGGCTAGCGTGGGTGCCTATCATCAACTGTGAACTGCCCCTAGCTGGCCACACCTTATGTTGGGGCTTATAATCGGTTTACAGTCGCCGGCGAGCCGAACGCCGTAATGAGCTACCTCGGCTATAGTCGGCCTTCTCGGTGGCTTATGATCGGCTCATTACAGTTGGCTTTGAGGGCCGTCGCGAGAAATGAGTTAACCCGCAGCAGAGGGATGCTGGAGCAAAAGTGTCTCATTGGCGAGGGCATAGATTCGTATCGTACCTGTTAGGTCTTGTCCAGGTGAGGTTGTGCCGTGAAGTGTCCAGAATGGGAATGCCATTACACTGGATTTTGTTCAACAGAAAAGGATAAAGCTTAACAAGCAGCCAAGATATATAGGAACAAGTTAAAAAGAGACAAGATTTTTAAAGTGGTTCGGCACGAAAATGCCTACGTCCACTGATTCTCTTTGTTAATTCACTTCATATGGGAAGTACAAGTTAAGAAAAGTATCGACGAAGGTGTTTGATGTTCCATGCCCTCTGGAACACCTCTCCGTCCATTGTTGATAAAATATAAGCTCCGTTGTGGAGATCTTTATGAATTACATAGGGTCCGTCCCAGATTGGATCTAGTGCTCCGGGGCGCGGAAAGATCTGTTTAAGGACAAGATCTCCTTCTTGTAAGCTGCGGTGTTTGACCTTGGAGTTGTATTGTGCTTCCACTTTTTGCTTGTGAGATGCCGCTTTGAGTGCTGCATCATTTCTTCTTTCTTCAATTAGATCCAAAGACATGTGGAGGAGTTCTTCGTTCTCTTCTGTGTTGTAGTGGATCCTACGGTGGGAAGGCACTACAGTTTCAACTGGGAGCATGGCCTCCGATCCGTATGCCAAAGAGAAAGGAGTATGCCCTGTTGATGTTCTGTAAGATGTGTGATTGGCCCAAAGTGCCGTAGGAAGTTCATCCACCCAAGCGCCTTTTGACTTTTCAAGTTTCTTCTTGATTAGAGTTTTGAGAATTTTGTTGACAGCTTCAACTTGTCCGTTTGCCTGGGGGTAAGCTACAGATGAGAAGCTCTTGTGAATTCCATGCTCTTGGCACCAGTCGGTGAATTCTTCGCTGTCAAATTGAAGTCCGTTGTCCGATATGATTTTGAGTGGGACCCCGTACCTGCATAAAACATTTTTGATCAAGAAGTTAATAACTTTTGCTGAAGAT
This sequence comes from Allium cepa, assembly GCA_030765085.1. NCBI lineage: Eukaryota > Viridiplantae > Streptophyta > Magnoliopsida > Asparagales > Amaryllidaceae > Allium > Allium cepa. Next base: position 490,173,866 of record CM060934.1, on the reverse strand, counting down.
ATTTTATTTAGAGGCTCCGCTTCCACCCATTTGGTGAAATAGTCGACTGCCTCTATGGCATATTTGGCTCCGCCTCGGCCCATTGGCAGTTCGCCAATCAAGTCAATTCCCCATATCGCAAAGGGCCAAGGGCTGGTCATCTGAGTAATCTCAGTCGTTGGTAGCCGAGGAATCTTAGCAAATTTCTGACATCTGTCACGTCTTTTGACGAAGTCTAAGGCGTCTTTGTTTAAAATGGGCCAGTAATACCCGTATCGGAGTATTTTCTTTGTTAGAGTCTGCCCTCCGGTGTGATCTCCACAACTTCCTTGATGGATGTTGGACAAGACTTCCCTGGCTTCCCTTCCAGCGATACACATTAATAAGGGATTAGAGAAGCCGCGCCGATAGAGGATGCCTTCTTGTAATGTGTAGCGAGAAGCTTTCCTTAAGACTTTCTTAGCTTCGTTACGCCCATCGGGTAGTGTGCCACTTTGTAAGTACTTCCGGATGGGAGTTATCCAAGTTTCCTCTTCGATTGCAGCTATCATATTCATTGGCTCGTAACTCGAGGCCAGTTGCTTTGAGATGGTTATTGTTCGGGAAGCGGTGTCGTCCTTCATGCTAGCTTGCTTTGCCAGTTCGGCCTCCTGATTCTCTTCTCGAGGAATGTGTTTGATTAAATAGTGATCCAATTGATTGAGTAGTAGCTTGGTCTTCTTTAGATATGCTATGAGTCGTTCTCCTCGAGTCTGGAATTCTCCCAGTATTTGATTTACAATAAGTTGAGAATCTCTGTGGAGACATAAAGAACTGATTCCAATTTCTAAGGCAAGTTCCAGTCCTGCTATTCCTGCTTCATATTCTGCATCGTTGTTGGTGGCAGCGAATTCCAACCTTAGGGCATAGTGCAGCTTCCTTCCCCTGGGGGTGATTATCACAATACCTGCCCCCGAGCCTTGTTCGTTTGATGCTCCATCTACAAAGAAATTCCACTTGATATCTTTTGCTATTTCAGATTGGTCCTTACCTTCGTGGGTAGTGAATTCGGCAATAAAATCGGCCATGGCTTGTCCCTTGATGGCGGTGCGAGGATGGTAGGTGATATCATACTAACTCAGTTCAATACACCATTTAAGTAGTCGCCCAGAAGTGTCGGGGCGATGGAGTACCTGCCTTAACGGTTGATCGGTTAAAACTCTGATGGAATGAGATTGGAAATAGTGTCGCAGCTTCCGTGACGTGATTAGCAGACAGTATGCTAGCTTCTCGAGTTTAGGGTACCTGGCTTCTGCCCCTGTAAATCTCTTGCTTACAAAGTATACGGGTCGCTGCGTGCGGTTGTCTTCCCTCACCAAAGCGGCGCTTAAAGCATGGGACGATACAGCAAGGTATAGGTATAGTTCCTCGCCTTCATTTGGAGTTGAGAGTACTGGTGGTCTCTGGAGGTGTTCGATTAAGTTAAGGAAGGCCGTCGAGCATTCGTCAGTCCATTCGAACTTTCCTTTGTCTTTCTTTAGAGCTTCAAAGAAAGGGATGCATTTGTCGGTTGCTTTAGAGATGAACCTGCTTAGGGCGGCCACTTTCCCGTTTAGGCTTTGCATCTCTCTTCGAGTGGATGGTATCTTGATATCTTGCAAAGCCCGAACTTGTTCGGGGTTTGCTTCAATCTCCCGGGCATGGACGATGAATCCCAGGAACTTTTCCGACGATACTCCGAAGGAGCACTTTAGGGGATTCAGCTTCATTCCATATTGGCGAAGTACTTGAAACATCTCGTCCATGTGGCTTATATGATCGTTGGCTTTTCTCGATTTTACTAGCATGTCATCCACATAAACTTCCATAGTTCGTCCTATTAATTCCGCAAACATCTTGTTGACGAGGCGCTGATAAGTAGCTCCGGCATTTTTAAGTCCAAAAGGCATTACTTTGTAGCAGTACAATCCCCGGTCAGTGATGAAACTAGTGTGGTCTTGATCGGGGGCGTGCATAGGGATCTGGTTATATCATGAGTATGCGTCCATAAAGGATAAGAGTTCGTGCCCGGCTGTGCTATCCACGAGCTGATCGATTCAGGGGAGTGGGAAGAAGTCCTTCGGTCAAGCGTCATTTAAGTTGGAGAAGTCGATGCATGTTCGCCACTTCCCATTAGCCTTCTTTACCAGTACCGGGTTAGCGATCCATTCTGGGTAGATGGCTTCTCGTATGAAGTCATTGGCAAGTAAGTTCTTTACTTCTTCCTCGAGGGCTGCTGATCGTTCTGCCCTCATGCTTCTCTTTTTCTGCTTTACTGGCACCTTAGTGGGATCGATGTTCAACACGTGGCATGCTATGTCTGGGGAGATTCCAGTCATGTCGGCGTGCGTCCATGCAAATACATCCATGTTGTGGCGAAGGAAATCGACGAGTTGATCATTCAATTCCGCTCTTAACTGAGACCCGACTCTTAGCAGTCTACTTGGGTCATGTTTGTCCACAGATACAAATTCTATAGCCTCTGCAGGCTCGGCGGTGGCCTCCTCCTCTTTATCCCTGGGGTCTAATTCATTGAAAGGATCACTCGTATATCGAAGAGGAGGGGATTTCTTTAGTTGTTATGCTTCCAAGCTTTTTATGCAGAGAGTAGTCTCTGCATTTTTTCCTTTATCTTTTCTGCGGTTATTGCGAAGTTCAGTCACATAGAAACCTCGAGCGGCGTCTTGATCCCCCTCTACTTCCCCTATTCCGTTGTCTGTTGGAAATTTCATCTTCAGGCACCACGGGGCTAGGACAACTTGGAAGTCAGACAATGTTGGTCTTCCCAAAATGGCGTTGTAGGCCGAGTGGTTCTCTATTAGCACAAACGTTTGTTTTCGCACAACGGAGCGGGGATGACTTCCTATTTCGACAAAGAGGTCCAGTTGCCCGAGGGACATCTTCGCATCCCCAGTGAAACCATGTAGCGGTTTGTTGCAGGGAGACACATCCTTCATTGACAGCTTCATTTTGTCGAAAGCATGCTTGAATAGGATATTTACTGAGCTTCCAGTGTCCGCTAGAATTCGGAAAACCTTGGCTGGACCGAACCAGGCAGAGATGGCCATGGGATCCATGTAAGGGTATTGCCTTCCCTCTGGATCACGCCTACTGAATGTGATGTCATCATTCTCCTTCCGTTTCGGGTGGCGTTCTTCCGTAACGGAATTGACGTAGCCTTCATTGTTTCTAAGTGACTTACCGTATCTCTTCATATCTGCCCAGCTTTCGTCGGCGATGTGTGGTCCTCCTGATATGGTAAGAACCACTATCTTCTCTTGACTGGAGCCGCTGGTGTTGCGATTTCCTACGCCTACTTCCGGAAGGGGCAGCCCTGGGTTTTCATTGACAGGAGTTGAAGTCCTATTCTGACCTTTCACATAGCGCTCTAGTCTCTTCCTTCTGATGTGTTCTTCAATCAAGTCCCGGAGATTCGTGGAATCGACAGAACTTTCCAGACTTAATTGCATTATCTGATTCCTTCTTGTGCGGGGGGCGCTTCTATTTAACTTCGTCTTGGGTTGCTAGGAAGATGTTTTTGATTGTTTCGTTCAAAGGAGTGTAAGAGTCAAATCTTGGTCTTGGTCGATATAAGCGCTTTTCTCCCTTCTTGCCCCCAGCATTGTCTCTGGAGTTATTTCTTCGAACGTCCTTTGCTACTGCGGATGTGTTGCCATGAGCTGCCTTGGTTTGTTGCCCTGTCTGCCTTTCAATGGAAGTGTCTTCAAGTCTCATATATTTTCCGGCTTCGTGGAAGAAATCGGGTAAGGTAGCTGGCTTTTCTTTCGTTAGTCTCCTAGCAAACTTAGTATCCGGATGCACACCACTGTAGAGGGCCATTAGGATAAGTTTCTCGTCGGCATCTTGGACTGCGGCTGCTGCGGCGTTGAATCGAGGTAGATATTGTTGCACTGTCTCCCTGGGCTTCTGTTTGATATTAGATGGGGAATAAGCGTCCTTGGGTTGTTCCACATGAATGCAGAACTGGATGATGAACTTTTCTTTCAACATTTCCCATGAGCTGATGGATCCTTGGGGCAGATGGCAGAACCAGGAGGTAGCTAAATCTGCCAAGAATAGTGGAAAGCATTTACACAATACTCCCTCTGTTGCTCCGCTCATTAACATATGCTGTGTGTATCTCTGCAAGTGTACAACGGGGTAAGAGGTTCCTTGTAAGGTTCCATTGTTGGCATTTTCCATTCCCGGAGGGTGATGGCAGTTTCGATATTGCGGGTGAAGGGGTTGGTTACCCTAGCACCGATCCCCTGATCCCTTTGTTCCCGTTGGACGCACTCTTTGAATAATCGTGCTATCCTTTCATCAGAACTTGGAGCGGATAGAAATGAGATTGGTTCTTCCCTGCAGGATTGATTCCGTCCAGATGACCTGTAGGGATGGTATCGTCTGTCACTCCTAACATTCTCCAATGGCTGTCTCTGGTCTTCCGGGGGCATGCTGGGGTCAGCCATAGTTGGTCCATGCCTTGATCTTCCCCTGCTGGGCTCTGTTCTCAGCACTTCCTCGGATCCAACTTCGGGATGGACTCCAGCTCGGCCCCGTCTACTGGTGTTTCCATGGTTAGGTAGCATGACGGGCTCAGCTACATCCGACCCCTGCCTGGTACCTCCACTGTTGGATTCGGTTCTAAGTGTTTCCTCGGGTCAGAATTCGGGCTGAGTCCGGGCTCGGCTCCTACCATTGTTGTTTCTGTTATTAACCTCTTCGAAAAAGAAAGACCTTTGTCGTCTCCCAGATCCTCCAGACCGGGACTCACCTCATGATTCAGTGTTGTGGTTGGATTCTTCAGCATCCCTTAAGCGTGACATGAGTTGGTCCACCAAGGCTTCTTGTTGAGATGCGAAACGGTTAGTTACTTCAGCCACAATCCTGTCCAGAACCGTCCGTGTAATTGGTTGTTCCGCAGCAGGGGCTGCGAATTTGCCTGATTTTCATTTGCTGTTGGAACCGGAAGATTGTCTTGATATCTGATTACTGGATCTGGGATACTACTAGTTGCAATGTTTTTTCCTTTGTTAGCATCCTTCTTCCGTCCGGGAGGCATGTTTTCCAAGCAACGGACGATGCTGATAGGAAAAGGGTTAAGTGGGAGAAGCTGAAGCTCCGAGCTCCCTTTCTTAGTGAAAGCACCAAAAATGTTTGCACAAAAAATGGCAAACACCTCCAAGTAGTATGAACTAGTCGATTTTATGTTGTTTTTAATGATTTTGGTTATATATGCAAATATATAAAAAGCAGGGACTAAACTGTAAAAGACACACAGATTTATAGTGGTTCGTCCAGAACGTGCCTACGTCCACTTTATATGTTATTCTCCTTTTCTGTTCAGATTACAAGTACAAGGCTTTGATTACAAGTAACTGAAAGTTGTTTGAAAGTTCTATCCGTGCTTGAGCTCTCAAACTTGTCTGCCATTGTTGTACCCCTGCCCTCTATTTATAGAGTGAGGTTGGGGGCAGGGGTTCTGAATGTATACAACTGCTGGTGGGCCTGGGCTGATGCAATCTGGCCTGTAAGTGTTGGTCCGGAACGCCTTGGTTCAGTGGTAGGTGGTAGATGGTTTGGTTCGGCAGTGGTTGCTGGAGAGGCTTTTGGATCGGTGGCCACCTGGTTCGGTGGTGGTTGGAGCGGTGGTTCTATGATTCGGTGGTAGGTGGAGTAGGTTGGTCCGGTAGGCGTTGGCCTTGGGTAATGGTTCGGCTTGGAGTTGGTTCGGCAGTGCTTGGAGTTTGTTCGAATTGGGGTTGGTCCGGCAGTGCTTGGATTGGTAATGGGAGGACGGAGTGTGGTTCGGTCGTCTTGGGCCGGTAGTGGGCTGGTTCGGCTGAAACTTGCCCAACAAGTTCTAAAGTTTTATATTGCCCATCTTAAACTATTTAAGATAGCTAATCAACTATAACTTTTACAGTTTGTTTACGTGTACATATCAATATATGTATACATTTAATTATTCTATATAATAAATTTTATTCGATTAAATATTTTAATTAATTTTAAATTAAATTAAATTTATCATAAATAATTTTAAGATAAATAAACAACTACAATAATTATAATTACACAATATATCAGCTTAAATGTTTTAAATAATTAAATTTTTATTTATTTATTTATTAATTCAATTGATCATAATAATTAAATTTTAAATTTCAAAATCAATTATTTAATTTTCCAAAACAATTTCAAAAAATTTGGATGCATTTTATATCTTTTAAAAAAATCCCATTTTTATAATTTAAACTTAACTTTTAAGTTTAAAATATCATTTAAATTTTAAACAAAATTTGAAAATTAGCCCAAGGCCCAAAATCAATTCGAACCTTTGTACTGGGGATAACCTTTGGGTTTACTTCATCCTTTATGCTACCAAATCTTAACCTTGGACACTACCTTTATAGACACCCTACTAAATAGGTGAGCTTTAATCAGTTAGCCCTAACATTGCTAATTTAGACCACACAAACCAATTGTGTTCTTATACCATTGTAGGAACTGGACTAATCAGAAGCAGGTGAAATATGTAGATTTCAATTTTTTTCCTATTTTGAATCTATAGTGAGCCTATGAAGTCTCATAGGTTTATTATTAGATCCACTGTAGTAATTATTGATAAAGTCATTTTTCATTAATACCGATCAACTTTGGTTAATTAATTATATTAATTGATTCTAAATTGGTATGTGTTAAAATTTCAACCAAATGCTTTATTGAGAATGCATCATATATACATTCAAACATACAATAACATAAATTAACAAAAAAATAAGTGTGTGTGTGTGTAAATTTAGATATTAAGATTTATATCGGTTGCATATACATACATACATAATATATATAATACTTTCATACACATGTAATAATTTTACATGCATATCAAAAAATACAAATGCCTAAGTATATACATATATTTAAGCATATTGTAATATATGTATATGGTTTGTATCCACATATTGACAATACCACATGTATATAGTTTAGACATGCGTGTGTGTAGTCTTTGTTGTCACTTATGTAAAAAATTATGCATACACATACAAACATATACATATATACACACATACATACTGGGCCGGCCCAATGGTCTTTGATGCCCTAGTCGAACAGTATATTTTTTATTTTTGTTGCCTCTTTATTTAACTAGCAACAGTAAATTTATATGTACTAAAGCATACACGTAAGAGAAAGTGGTGTTATTTTTTGTTTTCATTTCTTCAATTTGGCATGAATTTGACGTTTGAGAGTATTTATATTTTCCTTGAAATAAATTTGAAATCTAACCCATTAGTGATTTTAATTCTTCAACTTTAAATTCATTTTTTCTTTCTATTTTGATATCTGAAATTTTGTTTTTGATTTATATCTCAATGAAATTGCAACACAATATCAATATAATTATTTATTAATATGGAAAAAAATTACGTGTCTAAAACTGCACGGCCAAAGGTTTTAATTCTAAGTTATGTATTGTTTATATTTTAATAATAGTGATTCATATTTTGTTGTTCACAGAAGAGGATAAATCCTACAATAATTTTTCTCACAATCCTAGTATATTTCCGCCATGAGCTTTACAAAATTACAATCACAAAATTTGCTTCTTTCATCATTTTTCGATTGAGGTACAACAATATTTACAATATTGCATATATGGTTCTACCACAACCGAAGCAATAGTACTCCTCTCAACAAGAGGTCCATGTTTTATTTATAATTATCTGTTAACTTAACCCCTTCACCATTAATTTAATTGTCAAACAATTAAAAAATAATAGAAATAATCATTAATTCACTACCGCTTACGTGATTTGTTTGCAGACACCTGATCGAGTTGAGGAATTTAGGTTGACCTTTCTAATTTTGAGCCGCTGGACTCTATAAGGGGAAATGCGACTTGAGGTAGTGGAAGGGACGAACGCAGCAGTGTTCAAGAAGCAATGTACAAGAGGTGGTGGAGCTAGTGATCTCGTGGTTCGATAGAAAGATGTGAGAACGAAGCGATGAGCGAAATGCAATTTTGATTTTGATTTTTGTTGCCCCCTTCCAGTTTATTGCCCTTGTCGTTTGTCTCGCTCAACTATGCTTTGGGCCGGGCCTACATACATACATGCATACATACATATAAAGGTATGAAATTAATTCATAGAATGCAGACATTTTATATAAGAGTAAATTAGATGAATGGAGATGGAAAGGTAACTTATACTATAATTAAATTTACTCAAATATGAGTTAAAAGGGGAAATAATCATGAAATTCAATTTACTTTACTTTTATTCTACAATCACAAACTAACAATTAATTTAATTCCATACTGAATTCCAAACGTAATTATAAATAGCACCAAAAACATTAAAAACTTAAAAGGAATTTATATTATATCTAAATCCAAAAGACATATAATAATTAACATAAAAAAATTAATTTTACAAATTAATTTATTGTCCCTAGTTACATAATTAGATATGGAATATAAAACTTATATTTGTGTACAAACATTGTAATGACCCGCTATTTCCAACCGTTCAAATCGATAATCATCCGCTCATGTCAGACTTGAATTGCTCAAAACAACAGATTGTTAATTTATATTGGTCAAAACCTAGCATATATAGTAAATAAATCAATCACAGAATCACAGACATAGAGTATTACAACAATTAGCAGCGGAACAGATAAGTAGTAATTCATGAAGTTACTATAAAACATCAGAGTCTGAAAATAAAATACAATAGAATCTCAAATACAAACGAATATTCTATACATAAGCAACTAATGAGTCTGAACATAAATGACTGGAATAAACTGAAATAACTGAAAGTTATACAGATAGATCTTCAAACAAAGCTCCAATCTCCAAAGATGAGTCTCAAATGCTATGACACTCATTCTGACCCGAGCATAAAGAAAAACACAAAATACTCGAGTTATTATTAACATTCCTATATCATTAAATTTAACTCAAAGTGAAATGTCAATTGAAATACAAATAACTTAAAGGATGTTTGTGATTTCCATCCTCTAAGGATCTGTGGAACTATCTACTGTGTAGTACAATATGCTATTATAATATGTCTATAGTAAAGTAAAGTACTAAAATAGCGTTAGGGCGTTACCCATATCCCCCTTAACATATTTTATATAATGCCATAGTCTATACAGATACTCTAAACTCCACCCGCAGGTGGGCTATCAAGGAGCACTCCATAGGTACGACACAAACAAAACTCGTAGAAGGCGCGATAAGGCCTGTGACAAGGCACGCGAGGCAATGCCACGGTAGATATACCGTTTGCGGATCCGGACTGGTGGTAACGCATAACAGCTACTACCTCCCACCTTGAGACACACTCTCAAATCAAAAGTGCACCCAATCAAATCACAAAGTAATAGAATGATATCGAAGAAATGTGTCCGATGGGAGGAATGACCTCACTTGGCCCAGTATGGCTCCTGTTTTAGCCACATCAAGCTGACTCACGGGAGTCAGGGCTGTGCTAAAACCTCATATAGAATCATCGTCAAACCATCCTACTTTGCTCTAGAATCTCCACCACGTACATGGTTATTAAAGTGGTTTTCGGTATTGGCAGAGAGTATGACAATATCTGATCCCAGTCTCTTTAACAACCAAACGCTTATTTCACATCATGACCATTTCATTTCAAATAGTTCATACTTTATATCAAAATATCATATTCATTTAAAAACCACATCAATTCGACATCATTATTCACTTTAAATAGTATTCATTTCCAGAATCATAACACTTTCAAAATTATAAAACTTTCGAAATCGTAACACTTTTGAAATCATAACACTTTGAAATCATAACACTTCCCAATTAAACAGTTTACATACTGAAAATAATATATATACACATACATACATACATACATATATATATTAAAATAGTTACAAATTAAAATAGTTTATATATTAAAATAATTTGTATATTAAAATGGTTATAAAATAGTATGTATATATTTAAAGAGATTATACTGAAATAATTTCCCAATTAGAATTGTTTCATTCAATTCCACAAATCGATTCAAATCAACTTAATTTCCAAAAATTCAATTTAAATCAATCCCAGTTCGACAATTTCAATTTAAAAGGTAAAGATTTCAATTCAAATTCTCAATAAACCATTTCAATTTATATCGATTTCAAATCTCGGTTTGAACTATCACTTCAATTCTAATAAGATTTAGACTTTAAATATTCAAACAATTTTCATATAAGTTTCGTTTATATTTCAAAATTTAACTTAAATTTTATTCAAATTGGAAAAAAATTCACTTAATCATTTTAATAACAATTAAATAAAATCTCAATTTATAAATTTAAAGCAATATTAAATATTCAGTCTCAATTTTAGTTAAAGTTGAGAATATTCTTTTAATCACTTTTTATCAAATCAAGTTATAGATCATATCTTTTAAAATCTCAAAATCAATATGTTCAAATCAATTCTTATTTAAATTCAATTATTAACCAATTTAAATTCAAAGTCAACGTTAATTTATCTTCCTAACCTCTATAAATAAAGTTATTAAAAATCTATTATTAAATATTAATATAAATTAAATAAATACTTAACATGTTATAAACCAATTAAATTAAATTTTATTAAATTAAATCTTATTGTTAAAATGTATTTCGTATTAAATCTTATTTATATATTTTTAAAATAATAAACTTATAAGAAAAATCTTAAAATTTATATTTTCAAAACTAACCTATAAATTTAAAAGTTCCAAAACATATAATTTTAAAAGTCTAAATTTTACACATATATTAACATAAATTCTTTATATTATTACTTAAAAATCAATACTTAATAAAATCCGTATATTACCTTCCAATTTTGGCAATCATTTTTTTTCAAAATAGACCAACGGTGTCCGTATATAATTTTCTATCACATGGTCAAGTGATATGGATATTTATCATTTCAATCCGCAATAATTTAATATTTACGGGTATATATCATTTCAACCCTCAGTCCCAAAATTTCAAAATCAATGAAAATCACTTGGGTTTTTCAATTCAACCATAACGATTTTCCCAACTCTATAAGATCGTTCGGGTATGTATCATTTCAACCCATTGGGAGTTCTAAACTAACAGGGAGCTTACAAAGTGCGAACAAATATGATAATAATATAACATATCAACAACATGCATATATCATCAGTAACAGATTTAAATATAATTTATACAATTATGGTGTCATATGTCATAGGTAAGTATTTGTGGATAATGGCATATCAAAATAAACAATTAAATAACTTAAAAATTCAAATTTTTACAGCATATTTTAATCGTCATTTCATGTGAATTAAATTTACTACATATAAGAATGTTAATCGTGAGTGATCGCTCACCTTTCGGGGTTAGAGAAATAACAGGGATGAGAAGCAGCAGACACGGATACGGCATGCAGAACAGCGACGAAGCAAAGCACGATGAACTGGATTTGATGAAGATCAATTATACAAGAGAACATATATATATACTACATATATTAAATCATATTATATTTCAAAAATCATTGTATCTTAAAACATATATTTCCTTTTTTTCCTTTTCCAAAAATCAAATATATATGTATACACATTATATTTTAAATCTCCATACTTAAAGACCCATATGTATAACTAAAATTGAATACTCATGGATATATAAAATTGCAAATAATATAAACTGAAGAGATCAAAGAGCTCGCTATGTTATTTGATAAACAAAATTTGTAAACATAAACTTTGTAATATCCTTATACAACATATATATACACACATACATAACAACATATCATATACAACTTATATAAACTGACATATAGTATATATATAAACTTTTATACGTAACAAATAGGACTTATACACTATAAATCAATTGATTAAATATATAAGCTAATATATATACAAACAGTTCAATTATATCATCACTAATGTAATCATAATATATGTAAACAATATAAACACGAAAACAAATGTATATACACGCTAAAAATGCACGCTACCTATGAATGCAGACTGTCTACATATACATGCATGCTACAAAAAGATTATATGTAGACCAATAAATAAACTCATATACTTATATATATATAAACTTACATATATATATATATATACATTATATTTAAAAAATCAATACTGAACCCAATATGTATAACAAATCGAATGTAATAGATACATAAAGTTGTGAAAAAAGAAAAAAATGTAAACAAAAGAAACCAAAACGTAAGAGTGGCTTGCAAGCTGTTGGGGTAAACAAAGTAACTTGGACAGAAAGCATGAAGCAGTGGCTGGGTTTGAGCAAGGAGCAAGGCAAGGCAGTTTAGGTCGAGAAGGTGCAGGCAGGTAGGAGAGGCTGTTGGTGATGGGGCCTTGGCTGAAGGGTGACAATAGGATGCAGATAAGGTCATGGAGTGTTTGGTGATCGGTGTGGAGTATAGAGGCCAGTCGATTAATGTGATTTGGAGGCGGCGGTTGCGAGGTCAGGAAGGAGAGAAAGCGGGTGAAGGTGGTGTGGGCTAACAGGCATTGCCATGTTATGTAGTGAAAGGCTATATTCTTTTTTTCTTTTTTTATATGGAAGGAGGCGGGCCTATTGGTTGGAGATGGTGGCTAAAGGCATGGCGTAGATTGTTTGAAGCTGGAGAGGGAGGTTGTTGCCGCACACGGTGGTTTGCAGCATGAAGGGTTAAAGGCTTCAGTGGTCGGTTGACTGTGATGGAGGGACGAGGTCGGATGGGTTCGGCAGGGAAGTGGGGCTGCTGCCTCGAGGAGGTCAGAGTAGCATAAGGCGGGGAAATGGAATGGTTGTGCTGTGGATGGGAGAGCAGATTGGCACAGGCGAAGTGGCAGGTTTGAGGCAAGATGAGCAAGCTTGAAGGTGGAAGGGAAGATGTCCTCGGAAACAAATATAATGCTAAGTATTATATTCTTATTATTGAGAGTAGAAAGAATATGAAAGATAGAGCAATAATGAATCCACGAACCAGAATATATTTCAAACCAGTGGAATGATAAAAGTCGTGTCAGTTGAATTCTAGAATTATCAATATCAAGAGGCTGTTTAATTTCAACAGGTAGACAAATGAAAGGCCACGTGAAGTCAAAAGGTTCAAAAGCGGTTACCAATACGGCTAACTGTTTTGCCGATTTCGCCGTGTACCGGACGCCGAAATTAACAAATGAATATACTACGGAGATCAGAACGACGAGACGGACAGAATGGTACACAGATATCAGCGATATGACTATCCTATCAAAACTTGATTTTTCACTGCCGAAAATGCTACTAAAACGCCGAAAATAAGATAAACGGAGCTAAAGCAGTCCAAATTCGGCGAAACGTAATATGACGTCCCACTCAAAAAATGATTTACATCTTTACTGTATAAAAATATTCGAATTTTGAAAACATTTTATTTACATCAATTTTAACTGATTTAAATGTAAATGAAAATTTTCACAGCAGAACTAAACTTTCATATTTCAGATGAAATCTGACATTTGCTACGTTAAGATAGACGCATCACTAATATAAAATTTTCATTATTAAATTTAATTGTTAAATTTTTAAGAAAAAATCGGTTAATTACATTAATAAAACAGTTAAAATTTATGGGTTGTTACATACGTATACAAAATAAATTGAAATTTAATTTTAAAGAATGAAACTGAATTAATTTAAAACAAATCAATCAGATAAAAGATTTAGTTTTAATGTTAGTATACAAATTGAAGAAGAGTTGATAATACACACACACATCTTCATAATACAATTTTACTAAATTAGGTCCATCCAAATGGGAAAAAACTATAACAACAAAAGTAATTTATTTCAACAAAACAGATTTACAACAACATGCTATTTAAGGTTCAACAAACAAAAGGACATGTTTCAAATATCAAATAAAATAAAAAATGAATCTTTTGGATGAAAACAATAATTAAAAAACTATAGTAATGGTTGAATTTTTTTAACAAATAAATTTCATGACAATTAATCAATTCAGATTCGATTATAGTATTAAAAGAAACATACGCAAAAGAATTTACATTTAGTCACAATACATAGATGAATTTTAAACAGATTTTAATAAGTGGCTACAATAAACATATACAGATACATGAACAGTCAACCTTGCAACTTATATAAAATAATTTTTTATAATAATGCTTCCGTTTAATATATGCTCCACCTATATCAATGTACTCCTGATATCAATATGCTCATGTTTTCTACATATTTCTCCCCCTTTGGCATAATCAAGAAGAGATAAAACTTAGGGTATATATTGGTGAATTGTAGCTCCCTCTTGATTTTGCGTTGTATGACACTTTTACCAAATTTCAACATTTTTTCTCCATTTGTAGTATCATTTCCACATGTATCAGTGAACTTAGAATAAATCAACCACTCAATATGTGGCGTATTTGCAAAAAATTATATATATATATATATATATATATATATATATATATATATATAAAATCTTGTATAGACTTACTACGTTAGGGTTCGTGGGTTAGACATAAAGTAACATACCTAAGAGGGTATGGTAGAACTTTTGAAAACATAATTTTCAATATATACTACATTAATGAAATAAATGAAAATATTTATCTCTATTCGTTCATTTTAAAGGAACTCATATATTTGAATATTTGATATTTTTATTTCCCATCATATTTATATTTCAAGAGCTAATACATGACACATAACATGATGAAATACTTGTTTTTCTATGAAAAGTGTATCGATGTCTAGCACTAGCATAATTTTTATACTTAAAAGCATGTCTAACACTATTATTATCATTTGATTTATTACATCCTATTCCATTTTTATCAAGTAAAGGTCTAGAGCTAGATAAAATCATGTTTGAATCGTTTTGACCTTTATTAAATTTTGTGACTTCATTGTAAAGTTTTTCAAACTTAGCTTTAAAACGACAATTATTATTTTTCAAAAAGAAATTGCTATTTTTCAAAATATCAGTCTCTTTATTTAATTAAGAATTCTCGTATATTAATGTACAAATCTCATTTTTGAGAAGAAATATTTTAAGCTTTTGAATTATCTAAAGAGGATTGTAATAAATCATTTTATTTTTTCAAATCCAAAATTTCTTTTGAAAGATTTTCCCCCTTTTTCAAATATAGTATTTTATTCATCTACAAATTCTTTAAGTGCCATAAAATTATTTTTCAAAACATCATGTTGATTTTCTAAATCAAATTTCTTATTTTTCAATTTCTCATTTTCAAGTTCAATAGATTTCATATTTTCTAAAATAACAAAATCAGAGAAGCACCATTGTCCCAGTGGTTAAGTGATTTGGCTTTGATACGAGAGGTCACAAGTTCGAAACTTACGTAGCATGATTCGAACATTTATTGACATGTGATATGTTGTTATAGTGACATGTTATATATAAAGTACCATTTCAACAAAATTAAGCTTTAAGATTTTATCGCATATAGTAAGTAATTCATTATTTTATTTTATGTAAACGGGTGTGGCGCAGTGGAAAGAGGTGCCTAGGTTTGGTAACAGACCCAAGTTCGAACCTTGCCCTGCACACACTTCTTGCAAAAAAATAGTACGCAGGGGTTATAGGTGCAATGAGTTGAAGCGGACATGCACGACCTAATTCCTCACGGGAGTTTTACTAGTCTGCCAGTTCTCCAAGAGTGTATTCAAAAAAAATATCATCTTCAATAGAAATTTTTAAATCGAAAAGCGCATTTTGTAGTCCTTATTAGTGATGGCCTTGATAGTACTAGAGTTTTTACTTGTTGTATTTTGACTGGATCTTTTTCTGACTATTATTCGATGATGTTGTAACGATCGATAGAAATACAAGCTTCGATACCACTTATAAATCGCTGTTCATAAGATCGAAGATGGCTGATAGTAATAAATAACGTAAATGCATTGGAAATAGAAAAGGACCAAGCTGTCAATTTTATACTGGTTTAGGCCTTCCATCCTATGTCCAGTCTTGAAGCTTCCCTTAAAAATTTCACTTGCAATAACCTCACTTTACCCGAGGAACATGTTTACAAATAGCACTGCTTGAAGATTACCTCGGTAAAACTTCAGTTTTTTCTTTTACGATGAAATAACTTGACTATATATAGTGTCTTCAGTACATTGATTAGTTAGACTTTTAGTACAAATCACCTATAACCACCACAAACAATATGAAGATGAATAAACTGGTATACAAGAAGTTGTACGACCTTTAGTGGATAAAGTGGAGTGATAATTTGAGGCCTAGATTGTCTTAATTTCCTATTCTAAATGATTTAGAACAGAATGCACAATAAACACCAATAGGGGCTTTTGATTTGTGAATATAAGAAAACAATTTCAATTGAGAGAAAGAGAGTTTGAATGCATATGGTTGAGTAATTGCTTTGGTAATAAGATCACTCTACATGCACAGTGACTCTTAACCGACTGTAAACCAAGCGCTGGAAGAATTCCAGACCAAAGAAGAATACTTAGTGTCTTATCTAAGGAAGACAAAGGCATTGCTTAATAAGGCGAAGCACTATGTGATCAAGCATATTCCAAGAGAAGAGAGTTAGGAGGCAAACGAGTTGGTAAAATTAGGGAGTCCAGGAGGCGAGTTGTTACTAGGCTCAATACAGTTGATGACCCTGCCGAGCCCTAACTTTAAGGAGGTGAATGTACTTGCTACTATTGATGGGTAGGAGACCAGGTTGTCTCTGACCATAAGGTATTTGAGTGAGGAGTCTGGTTGGGAAACAATAATAAAGCCAGGAATGTTTTACGGAAGGCACCTCGCTTCGTTATTCAGGAGGGTATATTATACCAAAGAGAATTCTCTAATCCATTGCTAAGATGTGTTGCTAGAAAGGAAGCCCGATGGGTATTGGATAACATACATAAAGGGCAGTTGTGGAGACAACATTGGGAGGCTAATTTCAGCAAAAAAAGTGTTTCGATATGGATACTTCTGATCGACATTGAATCATCATGTTATTAAATATGCAAAGACATGTGATGGGATAAAGAGAAGTGATAATGTGAGGTGTAGAGTGCCTTAGTTTGTTGTTCTAAATGATTTAGAACCGAATGCACAATAATTAACAATTGAGGTTTTTGATTTGAAAACACACAAAAAACAATTTCAATAGAGAGAAAGATAGTGTGAATGCATATGATTGAATAATTGTTTTGGAGAAGATGTGAGGCTTATATAAGAGTGAAAGGAAGTTATTAAATAGGTGCAACCCTTCATAAATTTGTTTCACAAAGAGAAGAATAGACCCGAAACACCTTTTAAAAAAATAGTCATTGTAGGAATTCTAAACAGAGGGCTTTAGACAACACTATACACTAGTAGTTCGATTCAGAAATTTTACCAAAATTCTACATAAAATGTTGCCATTTGGACCCTTTGGTAACATTTTCAACCAAAGTGTCGTGCTTTGCTGCAGTGAAATAACTACTTAAATTTTTCTTTTTTTTGTTTTTTTATCACTTTTTTCAGTTTAAAATTTCCATAAAAATATAGGAAAAAACTTAAATAAATTTTATGATATTTTAGAGGTTTTATAGAAAGGCAAAGTGGTTTGGAGTTTGTTTATGGAGTCCTAATAGTTGTAGACTATAATAACTCGCCATAGACTCAACATCTAATATGCATTCTTCTGAAAGTCTTGAGTTCGTTTCTTCTTGTCATCTTGATGCATATGATTCCAAATAGATTTTAAACACCATAATTGATCTTTGAATGTTCGAACAGTCCATAATTGAATAGTATTCTCTATATCTAGTACTTGTGCATATGTATGTTATCGTTTTGAATTATGCACTTGTATTTGCTTCTTTAATCACTTGGATACTTGCTTAAATCATCAATAATATTGCTGTAATGTTGTTATCATCAAAATACTAAAAAAAATTCCTAACAATATATATTAAAAAATCACATAATTTCCCTTAAGCATACCGCTGACTCTATGAGATTTAACTATAATCAAAGTGGAGTATCTACATTGAAGTTCAACAGTTGCTCAAGTCAAGGGAACCGTGTAACATCATCACTTCGAGATTCTTTTTTTAGCCTTAGTTATATTAACCAACAGAAAACTCTCAAGTGAGTTATTCCATAATTATCTAATAATTGTTGGTATGTAACCTTTTAGTGCCCCCAGCAACCATGGTTACCCAACATTTTGATAGCGTTGTGTATTCTAGTCTCAATAGATGTATCGATATCCTTCCTTGAGACAACTTTATTATGAATAATTAAAATGATATGTCATTTTAATTTGATAAATTCTCACAAATACAACAAATTATAGCTACTATCACATAACATGTCACTTAAGGATAATTTATTTAATATACCTCAAATTAATTACTTAATTAATTATATCATAATATAACGAGCACATAATATAAAGAAAACACATTTTATTTTGAACAAGATTGTTATTGTTTAAATATATGTAATAAAATACATAAATTCCCCAAGGGCACACTCCTCGCTCTACCTTTTATAATCTTATTTTTTAGCCCAAAGTCAGAAATATATGAAATCCAATATACTACGAAAATGCCGCTAAGTTTGACTTTTTTAACTTTTGATCTTCTAAATCAAATTTAGCAAGTTATATATGATTTCTAATTTTATATAGCATTCCAAATGCAATACGATTGATCCAAAGCCAAATTCTAGCTTCTATAAGAATTTACTTTTGTTCTTTATGTTAAATTAAGATTACCCTTTTTAATTTAATAATTTAATTATGTAAAATTATGCAGTGTTGCGTTTGTACAAAACATTTTTATCAATTTAAACCATACAAAATTTCAATACATAACCCAATGATTCCAATGTTTGGATAAAATATAATCACAAGTTATACTTCTAAAAGCAACATATGATGATGCCTCCTTAAGTGATCAGAGTCATAAACACGGATGGTTATAAATCGCGTCGCTACATACAAATTCACAGTTATGCTACACAACAGAACGAAAATATAAAACTAATATCAGCGTGTCTCCTTGGCCTAAATCATGAAATTACATGCTCTTGACCTACTCAAATAAGTACCAAAGAGTTTAGAGGAAAACCAAGAATTTCGGGTCAGATAAACTGTATAAAGAATATTAGTCATTCCAAAATGAAATAGATATATAGTGAGACCATATCGTTGAGCTGAATGGATTTCTTCTCGCTAAACCATAACAATGAAAAAGTCAAACACAATATTAGTAGGATAGGATGATACAGGCCTAATGCATTGTGCTATCCTCATCTACTTATAACCATAATGGTTTTAAAACAGTATAAACATTATTCGTAATGGGTTAAAGATAAGTAGATTAATATCCCATAAGGTTCAAGTGTCCCACCTTCCCTACACTACCCATACCATTAAATATTACCACATCAATATAGTTTTCATGGGATCAATGCAAAATTATTAATTTTCCAATGCCAATAGAAAACCTATCAGGTTGACTTAGACCAAAACCAAGTGCAACAACGACCTTTTGTTCCTATTAAAATAATAAGATATCCCTGCGGTAGAAGAAAAATATGACGAGCATGCTCGCTTGATTTATGAATGCACACACACAAAATTTAGCCTCGATGTTGGGAAAGCCCAACAATTAGGATCATTGACGTTGATAGCCAAAAGGCTTAATTAGTTAAAGTGTGAGGCACTACCCCGACATCAGTCTTGCAAAACTTTACCTGGTTTTCTAAATATCAAAAAGTCATTTTACCATTTTCATCCTAACACATTTAGATCTTTTAGATCTCCTTGATGCAATTCTACTCACACGAAAGCTTATCCCAACGGTACCCTCTAATGGAACGACTTTACATGGTTATTAATTCGAATCCCTTAATATCCGGTGATTTTATATAGGTAAGCACATCAATGGTATACGGGCAATAAAATAACTGATCAATTTACACAAATGAATATAAAATGTTATCAAAATATCCTCCTTAATCAAAACATGGTCATTCTACATATGTCCCATGGGAATGAAAACACATGTAATTACTTATAAAATTGAATAATTATGGCAAAATTTCTCGTTACCATTTTCCAGATTAGACAATTGTAATTCAAATTCCTTCACTTTAAAACTTCTTAAATAAATTTTAACGCTATTAAAACACAAATTTAATTATTAGGAAAATTATAGCCCATTAGTTAATAATAAGTAACGACCCGTATTTTTCGATAATTAAAAATATTCAATTTAATACGATTTTGGAATTTAATACTGTGAGAGATTTAAAATGTATGAATTATAAATGGAAAACTTTGAGAATATAATTTAACATGGGTTGAATGTTATTGACAATTATTTTAGTGTAATTTCAACCAATTGAGATAATTGTAAAGTTAATTTAGTTATAATTGTAAATAAGGAATAAATTAAATGTTGGATTTAATGTTGGAATTATATGTTATAAATTGAAATAGTTTTACTATAGAATATGAATAAATTATTTAGCATGTAAAACTATTAGCTGTGGTATAAACAATAAACTTAGAATTGTGTTTAGAGTACGAATGTATAACAATTGTTTTATTTGTCACTTTATTATTTAATCCATTGAAATTAGTTGGAAATCTATGAAATTTAATGTAATTAAATATTGTAATGAACATAAGAAAATATATTAACTATAGAGTATGAGAATAATAAGATGGAAACTTATGTTAAATAAATTCAAAAGGTAATAGTGATTTAACATAAGAATTCAAATCAAAATAAAAGATTTTGTTTGGAATTTAAATTTTAATGAATTAAATATTGAATTTCATTGCAATTGAGTTATTGAACTGGTTATTTAAAGTGGGTAAAGTGAAATGTAATTGATTAAGCTGAGGAAGCAACATCGTTGGCGTTGAATATAATAAGCATTTAAATGAAAGCAAAATTATGATACGGACTGGTAGAATTTATAAATGTGTTTATTTAAGGATCAAATTGATGTCTAGTTAGGACAAATGCTTATGTTGTTTATTTGGAATACATATTTAAATATGAGAGAAGATAAAGCGACGTAAACTTTTATGTATGAAATAATCAAATAGATAATGTTGATGAAATAAACGAAGTTTAAATTTTAGATATAAATATAATTTATAACAAGGTGGAATTCGATTTAACCAAATATAAGTGCAATTGTAAAGAAATGATGATTGTCAATGTGAAGAAGTTGTGATAATAAAACTAAAAGTAGCAGGTAATAATAATTGAATAATTTAACATGTATAATTTATTGTTAAACTAAAATCGGTTAGTGTGAAATTGTAAATTTTATTCAATTTCAAATTTATTGAATAATCGATTAAATATTAAATGAAAATTTTATTTGTCGAAAAGTAAATATGCAATTGATTTCAAAATGTGTAGTAATAATTGTTAATAATCGATTTTGTTTTAATTAACGAATTTTGAAATAGAAATATATTTTTGTCTATAACTATAGATTCAAAAATAGTCGAGTATAAACTATTTAATTTCTATCAAACAATTTGGAACGTTAACTTTTATATGCAATTAAATTGGATCTCGAAACTAGTCTCATTGAGTTCGAAATAGAGTTATTTGGTGTAGGACGCTAGTGGACATGTCTCATTTGGGGACCATGAACAGTGTATGTATAAAATCTATATAATCATCTTTTCATTTTCATTTCATTCGCTTAGCAAATTTCAGCCGGCCCTAATAAATTTAACAACCAATATCAAACACCTCCATTCGATGATCCATAACAAACGACGCCAATCCGTTCACTTTTAGCCTTCGGCTTCTACTACAATGTTGTAGAGCTCGGTGAGATGAGTGTGTTCAACGGACATGATCGTCATCGATGTGGTGGATCGACGGCAAATCGTCGGCGACAGTCAGATCTTGTTGGTCTAAATTTGTCGCTGTCCTTCGTCGATTGACGAGGGCACCTGAAGGAAAGTTGGAGAGGAGGAGGAGAGCTTGCTTCAGATGGATTTTGGTGATCTAACATCACCTCTAGCGACCAAAATCTAGCGATAACTGGCGCAACATTTTGGTCCGGTTTTAGATGTTATAAAGATGACATGGGCGACTTGGACGACGCTAGAGGGATGCACAATGTCAGGCCAAGACGTGACAGCGACGTGGAGGGTTTCGATCAACTCTAGGCGGCGCGAGGTTCGGTGGAACGGAGCGACATCGGGGAAGCATTAGCCTGGAAACGAACGTGATGAGCGGGAAGATGAAATTCACGTGAAACTGGGTAGTTAATGATGTGGATTAGTACTAATTAAGGTAATTAACTGGATTTAATTTATTGGTTAATTAATTAAGTTATCTTATGTGTTAATCTATTCATATATTGGTCATACAATATCGGATTCAAGTATTGTCTGTTGCATTGGATTCGTGTAAACGTTATCTACGTCATGGAGTTGGATTCGTTGTCATTTGGTTAGTTTGAATTTTTAGCTTCATTAAAAGGTAATGTTCAAACCACTCATGTAATACTAAAATATTTTAATGTTAGTTAAATCATAATCATGAAGGTAATACTAAAATATTTTGAAGTTAGTTAAATCATAATCATGAAGTTATAAATTATATTGATTCATGATTGGTAGTTTTATTGGCATTTAAATTTAAGTTTGCATTGAATCGAACTTGAATTTATATTTAATCTAAATTGACAGTAAATTGACATTTAAATTAAATTGCTAGTTAAACACCTTGATATTTGTTAACTAATAACTGCTATGATGTATTGGTTGATTTGGAGGTTGATTTATAAGATTTGATGATATTGTGATTGGTTGTATGATTGTTTATTTACTTTGACATCAATCCCTGTTATCACTCTACAAGTTCCTGACATCACATACACTGTCAATTGAATCATTTCGAATAAATAAAGAAATGGTTGAATGATATATACCTATGATATTTCAGCTTTACGTTGAAATGATAGATATCCATATATGCAATTAAAAATGTAAATAACTGATCACTTGGCCATATGATAGAAAATAATATGGATGCCGGATTGGTTAAATTAAAGAGTTTTAAATTCTTGGAATTTTCATTTATTCAAATTCTTGTTCTAAAAAGAAATAAAATTGGATTTATATGAATTGAATTATATTTCAAAATGTGAGCTTTGAAATGCTAAGATTTAAACTATTTAAAAGAAATTGATTAAAGAATTAACTTTGAAATTTTAAAGTAAATTTGAAATATGATTTAAATTTATCGAAATTGAAGTATCTTAAAATTGAATTTTATTTTGAACTTCGAAATTTATTTTAATTAAAAGTGATTTAAATTGCATTTTAGTTGTGAACTTGAAATCGATATAAACTGAAATGGTTTTAAATGAGAATTGAATTAAAACTTTTAGCCATTTGAATTGGATTGTTTAGCCAAAATCAAAATTGAAGTTAATTCAAAATTTAAATTGAAGTTGATTTGAGTCGAAATATTGGAAATCAAATTTGTTTGATTTGAGTTAGAACTTATGATCAGATTTGTTGAAATTGGAATTCATAAACGAATTTGACTTTAAATTTGACTTAAGTGATTCAATTTATTGGATTGAAATGAACTTTATGATCGAATGTTTTCAAAAGGAAAATAGGTTTAAAATCAAAATGTTTTGAAATGGAATTTGGGAAAATGGTATAATTAGGTTATGAGAACTTGGAAATTCAAATCCCAATCTATCTAAATATAAATTATTTTAAACCATAATGATCAAGTGGTGTGTAAAACAAATGTTAGGTTGTTAAAGACATAGGGACCGTATATTAATATACTTTCTGTCAATCCTGAAACCACTTTAATAACCGGTGGATGATATCCAGAATGTAGTGGCTGAATTGGTGAACGTTTACTGGAATGAAGAAAGAGAACGATGATGGAAGCCTTGACACCCGTGTCATAATTAAAATATCTAAAACTGGAGCGTAAGTCTGGCCAATGAGGTTATCTATCTCTAGGGACATTGATCCCTCGTACTACTATCTTGATTTTGAACTCGATAGGTGCACCCTTCTGTTTGGATTGATGGTCGCGGTCGACCATGGATGAGTTACGAGCAGCCAGAAAGGGCAAACTAGTAGAATCATACCTTGAGCATTGCCCACGTGCCTTGTCATATTTATCATTATACAAGCCCATTACGAATTTGGTTTAGTATTGTACCTATATGGGACTCATTGGTTACTGACGTTACAGGTTGTGTTACAGGACTTGCATAGACTACATGCTATAAAAATGTGTTAAGGTTGATTAATGTAAAGACTTAACTCTATTTCAATATTTATTTTACTGGTTACACATTATATATGTAGCGTATTATACTCACACAAATAATTTGACAGACCCTTAGGAGATGGGAAATCCCGTAACATCTCTTGAGTTATTGCACACACGTTGTATTCTAGATAAGAGACGTGAAATTCGGTAAACATCTCTGATCCTATTGCACTCATGTTTATATGATATCGATTTGACTCACATAAGAATATTTTAGTCCTGACTCGAGTATTTTGTCTTTTCGTTACGCTCAAGTCAGCCCTGAGTTTTTCGGCATTGAAGATTGACGAAGATTTAGTATATTATTACTATTATTATTCTCTATGATGTGCACGTAAATATGCATATTTTTACCACCATATTTAATCTATTTAAATTGAATAAATGATCATATTGGGTATTTATACTTGTTTAAACCAAATTCAAATTGTTTTCAAATTGTCACATATTCATCTTCATATAAGGGCAAAATGGTCATTTTTGTGCATATATCAAATTGAGAAATTTTAATGGGAAATTTCTATATTATTTTGTAGGAATGTAAACTAAATTACAAGTGGTTTCATGAAGGAATATGCATGTACAAAGAAGATACAAAAGAATGAAGATGGAAATAATTCAAAGTGAAGAACATGGAGGACTCTACCTACCCACTACCTTATTGTACAAATTAAAGGCTAATGCACATGCTAAAAGACATTTAAAGCTTCATGTACATTTAAGTGGGGGATTATTAAAGCTAATGATAACTTGTCCACCACACTTCCTCTAAGGGCATTTTGGGTACTCCCCAAAAATATGCATTATGGTTTCTAACTTATATAAATACCCCTTATGTTTCATGTAGCCATCTTCCTCTTAGTTAGTTAGTTTTACTTTAGAAAATAAATCAAATCTCTCTTTCTTTCCATGGCTACATAGCCATTTCTTCTCTTATGTAATTCTTTTTTTTATGCAATGTTAATTATTGTTTCTTTTTAATTACATGTTCATTTCCTTTTATGCAAGTAGTGTAGATTTTCCTGTATGTAATTAGAATAGTTTTCCATTTCACTTTGCTCTCTTTTCCTTTTCTTTTTCTCTCATGTTGCAAGCTACATTTGTTCATATGATAACAAATATGAGAGGCTAAACCCCTTCAATTTAGGGGTAATGAAGCTCTCTAATCATGTAGCTTCAACTTAATTTGATGTTTATGCTCTCTTTTTGTGCTTAATGAAAATGATTGAAGTGGTTTAATGATGTTGTTTAGCTTTGAATTTGATAGTTTATGTTGTTCATAACAAGTAGGCTATGCTTAAATGAACAAAACACAAATTGCCTCTTCATTTACATATGATTATGGCAAAGAAGTGATTGTTGAAATTAAAATTTGATGGCTTATATTTCTAATTAATAGTTAATAGGCCATGCTTAAAATAGATTTTGCTTTCAACTTTGTTGTCATATTTTATGAGATTTAAAAGTGTATTAGTGGTTGTGTTATAGTTTGATGGTTTATATTGAGCTAATTAATAGCACACATATACCATACTTATGATAAGCACATCAACTAATTCACTAATGACAAGAAAAGAGAGATCATAACTTCATTTTGTTGATTTATGTGATCTAGAGAGTGGAAATTGCCTCTAAATTGACTTAACACTCTCATATTTTTATCTATTTTATTTTGTCATTTTTCTTCTTTTTTTAGTTAATCACTCTTTCAACTTTGGTTAATTTGATTGAGTAGAATTTTGAAATCATCAATTCCCTATGGATCGACCTGTATTCGCCACGTGCTTCAAGTGTACGCCGTGCGCTTGCGGTTATTTTTAATTCAAATTCGTTCGACGGTTTTCTAAACCGATAGAATTTCCGTCAATGGACAAGTTTTTGGCGCCGTTGCCAGGGAGTTGCTTTGATTTTTATTTTTTATTCTTCGGATTATTTTGTTTGATTTTGTGTGTTTTTTTTGTGTGTGTGTGATTTTGATTGCATTTCGGTTTTGTGTGTGTTGTTTGCTAGTTGTTTTCGCATTTGAATTTTACACAATTTGCATCTGAAAAAGAAAAAAAGAGTTTCATTCCATTTCATTTTCAAGTACATTTTCCATTTTCAGTTTACAAATTACAGTCCATTTACAATTTCCCATTTAAAAGAAGAAAATCAAAAAAATAAATCAAAGCACTGTTTACATTTTCTGTTTATACTTCACTGTGTTACAAAACTGCTCTCTGCCTGTACATTTCAAATCATCATCACTGCACTTCCAATTCATCCCCCTGACAGCCACTCCTGCATTCACCACCTTCAAAACTGCATTGTCATAATCAAACCACCACCAATTCTCTGGCCATCCCCTTGTCGTCATTACCACAAACAGCCACGACAACACTTCAAACCAACTCACCAGAAACACTGCTTCCACCATCAAACATTGCTTGATTCTCTCATACAAAACAAACCCGATCATCCCACTCAAATAACAGTGCAACCTCCCATTCCAGCCACTTCAGAACAAGTCATACTCCAATCTACCACCCCATCAGTTAACCACCACCATCGGTTCACCTGACTATAGCAACCAGTACCCGACATCGACAAACCGACCTAACAGTTCTTGTTTCTGCCCGACTCTCTTGCCTTTCTTCTATCCGACCCACTTAAAATTGTTGCCTTCCATTACATATCTCCACATCCCTACACCTCATAACCACCATTCACTGAAACCATCACCACAGTTCACTTCCATTCTCTGTCATCAAACTGCTACTATCTTGTTGTTCTCTACATTTCACTTCCCTCTCCTCACAATAGCACAGCCACATCGATGACAACATCCCCTAAACTACATCACTTCATATCACCATACTCTCAGCACCTCTACTCCAATAATCCACAACTACTGCCACTATTGCATTCACTTCATATCACCCCCATCTGTAACATTCCTAAAAATTTATCTAAGTTTAAATTGGTAATTAAATTTATTTTTGGAAATAAATTTTGAATTAATTAGAAAATTCTTGGAATAGATAAATAATTTTGATTTTAAATAGAAATCTAAATTTAAAATTTAAGAATAAGTGATTTAGAAAACAAGTATTGAATTTAATAAAAATAAAATGTATTAAAAAGAAAATAGAAAAAAAAATATAAATTTATTTATAGAATGAATAAGACATTAAATTTTATATAAAAAGCTTCTTTTATCTTTGTATAACCACAAATGTATATATGATATATGTATTATTCTTTTCTTCCGCTGTGTTATTTACTTAATGTGTTATAAGCTCCGGCGAACCAGATTCGACGTTTGGATCTGCGGCATTTGAATACGAGTGTCGTATTCGGTGCCGATTTTCGAAGGTCGATTCAGGATCGTCACACCATCACTCTCACCACAAACACTCCATCAAACCATTGCATATCCTCATATCCTTGCAACTACATTTACCTCATCCCACAGATTTCAAACCTCCATAGATACATTTCATCACATCCCCACAAAAAAGAAAAAAAAATTCACATCTCAACACTTCAAAATTCGCCAATCACCAACACTTCGTAGACAGTAAACAAGACATACTAACCTGCTTCTTCACCACCATTCACCAGAGCTTCAAACTGCCACCACAACTCCACGAAGTTTCCCCACATCACTACCCTGACTTCACAGTACTGTCAAGCCAAACAAACAACTGTCGATCACCTGGTTCATTGCAACCACATCTTGCAAGCAGCCAACCTGTACAAAACAACAGCAGTTACCACATCTTCTCAAACCACTCACAACAAACATTCCCCATTCCCACCGTGCCGCTGTCACCAACTCTTCAAACTTGTGCCCCATTCATTCACTGACCATTTAACATAACCACTCACTGCCACTGTTCCAACAACATTTCCACGGACCATCAACTCACCCTTGCTACCACTCACCGCCCTCTCCAAATCGCTTCACAACTGCAACTATCCACCATGAACAATCTTTCTGCATGAAGCAATCCTCATCTCGGCATCACTCTGTCACAATCCATCACCGCAACCAAATTCAAACAATTGCCGAAACCCACACCATAACATCGAGAACGCCAACCGCGACAATCACCACAAACATTGAATCCCCCAATTTGCTCGAACTTACGAACCCATACGCCTCCAATCGCCTGCAAATCAAAACCAAAACAAATTCGCGACCCTCAACCGCCTCACAATTCGACAAACACAAGCTTGAATTTCTTGCCTTCGAACAAGTTTTTGGCTGCGAGATTTAATTTTGAATTTGATTTTGTGAATTGAGAAGTTAATTTGGAAATTAAGAATGAGATTTTGGATGAATCACTGTGTAATTTAGCGTGCTGGTTTCGTTTTTTTTAACCTGGGATTAGTTTTGTTTTTAAATGTGGGTTGAACGTGTGATTAAAAAGAAAAAGGTGTGTTTGGTTTCAGCTGGTTAGTGGGCCGGGCTGTTGGATTGGTCCAATTTTTTTTGTTTTTTTTGTTTTTTTTGTTTAGTTCAATTTAGTTTTCCATATTTCCAAGAAGAAAAAAAAATCAATAATTTTATTTTCAAATTTCATTTATTTGAAGTTTAGTTGTATTGTGATTTGTTGGCTTTTTCTATCCTCTATTTTGTGTTAAAAAAAAGATTGTATATATCGTGCTTTTAGTTTCAGGTTGCCAAAGCAGAAGGAATTAGCTTGTTGAAAATTGAAGAACTGCTGCCAAAAATAAACTGCTTACCTGCTTAAAAAAAAATTATTGTTTTCATCTCAAATGTTATTTGAATTGCATTGTTGTTTGCATGCATTTAAAAAAAATTCATCGTAGTTGCATTGTTAATACACGTTTAATTTCTGTTTTGCATTTCATTCTAGAATTTTAATTAATAATAACAGTTAGACATCGATAGCACTTAATTGAATATTAACAAATTGTCTTCTTTGAACAATTTATTTTCTTGGTGTCTAGGCTACGACAGAGTAATAACCATTTATAAATATTACGGTGATTCGTAAATATTATAGTGGTTGTTCCTCTGAAGGTACTTAAACCTTCGGCTGCATTGCTACGGTGATTCGTGGTGCACCGATAACCCCTGCCCGTTACCTGGCTGAGAACTATCTTGTTGATTTAAGACAATGTGTGATCATACAATTTTGGATTAAGTTAGGATATATCATTTGTAATTAACCCTTGCATTCATTTAGCTGCATTAGTTCATGCATATTTTAAAAAAATCAAAAATCCAAACCAGAAGAAAAAAAATCCAAAAACAAAAGAAGATTTTTTTTTTTGAGTTTTTGGAAGAAAAATGAAAAATTAATCTTGAAAAATCAAGTAGAAGATGAGTCTCTACATCATGTTGTTCTGCTGCATTAGTTTCCTTGTTGTATATAACTCTGATAAATGTTGTATAAATCATGATCAAATGTATAATGAACAGCTTCATGGATTGTTTATTTGATTTTATATTTTATCATTCCACTGCAAAATTTTATGTTTGTTTTCTTCTTCTTTCTTATTTTCTAAATTAACCCAATGATTATCTAGATTTCGGATTGTTTAAGTTGGACATATGTGGATTGTTATCTATTTAAATCTTTCGAAATGTAAATATTCACAGTTGGTATCAGAGCCAGGTTTAGCAATACCTTAACCTGTTTGGAAATAAACTCATTAGCGACAGGGTTACTAATACCCTAGAATAAGTCCGAGTGTATATATATGAGAGAGCGTACTTGTTAATGTTATAAAATTGTTTTATATTATGTTATTTTGTTCTGTTGTGTATTTATGAATTATGGTCGATACTTGGGACGTCATGACATCGATAGAGATTTCTAAACACTTTAGGACAAACTTGTTAGTCCGTGAGATGATGGTTTTGATGACAACAACCTTAGAATAGGATTATAAAATATAAATACTAACATTATAGTTTAGAAATATATGTATATGTAGGATTTAACCATGCATGTACCAAGAATGAAGACTGTACAGTATAGAGATTCAAGATATCAAGAATGAAGACTCATGAGTATCAAGAATATCAAGAGTTCAAGATTTCAAGAATAAGTAATTTTAGTTAAAACTCCTAGAAAAGCACTAGCATCTTAAAATCCAATTTATTCGTGAAATGGAATCCACTTCGAGCCCATTAAAGGGATGGAACCCTAAGTAGGATGGAACCTACGAAAAATCCAGTGGAACATTGTTTTGTATCCGCTAATTTTTATTCAAAATGATTTTACAGAATTATATATTGTTTTCAAAATGTTTTCAAAACCTTCCTTTAAAAGAATAAAAGACATCTATCCTGATTTCAAATACTTTTAGCCTCAAAATAATCTTTAATTTCAAAACCAAATTATTCTTAGTTTTAAAACTATCTTTAATAATAATTAATATTTATACTTAGATTTAAATTTAAAATTTTATATATCTTATTCTCTATATTTACTTATGTATTTTAACTATAGTCAAGTATATTTATAAATTTTAAATTTTTTTTTAATATAAGATAAAAGTTATTTTCAAAGAAAAACAAACCATCAAAAATTCCTTTGGGATGTCGACATGCTCAATATACCCATGTCGACATAGTGTCAGTTAATTTCAAAATTTAAATTTCAAAAGAAGTGTCTATTCGTCATATCTCTTAACGAATGGATATGGTTGTTGTTCTTCTATAAATAAGGGCTGTTTTCAACGAATTTATAATCATATTTTCTGGTTTTCATTTCTCTTCTTCTTCTTCCGCATTTCTTTATACACATTCCTACCATTACTCTGCCGAAATCAACATTGGATCTAACTAGATTATCTCTGGTTTGATTCTCTATTACTATCTCAACAAGATCCTCAGTGCTATTCAAAGTTATAGGCTTCTTTGTAATCAATTAAACGAGAAAAGGTATGATTGTAGCCTTGTAAATCAATCAAGCGAGAAAAGGTGTGATTGTAGCCTTGGAAATCAACTGGGTGAATTTGTTGCCCGTGAAATCAAGTATCTCTGCCCAGAGGATTGTGAATCTGGAGGGTGCACCTCGTAGCCTTGAAATCGAGGGTGTAATTGTACAATTGCTTTTGAAAGGAAATCCGTACTTGTGTGCGGGATTGGATGTAGGGTAACTTCGAACTAGTATAAAATCTGGTATGTTCTTTCCTTTACTGCTTTTATTTTATTTCTGCATCTGTGTTTGATTCTGTGATCATATCTGTGTCTGAATATTGCATACATTTGTGTTCAAATTAAAAAAAATCAAAAAGATTTAATAATTTTTTAAAACACTATTCACCCCCCTCTAGTGTTTATCCTGCCTTAAGATCCATAATCCGCATTTCTCACATTTGGTATCGGAGCGAGGTTTTCAAAGTTTCACAATCTGATTTTTGAAAAGTTTTTAAAATGGCTGCCAACACTGGTATTGTTACTAACACTAGTATCCCTGTCACTAGTTCATTTGTAGAAGGTCAGTCTATTGTTAGACCACCATTTTTTAATGGTAGTAACTATGCATATTGGGCATGTAGTCTGTAGGATTAGACACTTGGAATATCACACAAACTGAATATTCTGAACCCAAAACTGATATTGCACTGTGGACCGCTGAGCAAAAGACTGTTGCAAAAAATAATTCTAAAGCAATGAATATTATGTTTTGTTCACTTGATAGAAATGAATTTAATAGAGTGTTAGTTTGTAAGTCTGCATATGAAATCTGGAAAACTTTGCAAGTTACTCACGAAGGAACAAGCAAAGTTAAACAGACCAAAATTTCCATGCTCACAAATCAGTTTCAATTATTTAAAATGAATTCTAATGAGTCTATTTCAGATATGTATAGTAGATTTCAGGATATTGTGCATTCTCTAATATCCTTGGAAAAGGAATTTTCGGAAGAAGATCAAGTCAGAATTTTTTTAAATTCTCTTACTCCAGAATGGGATCAAAAGTCACTTGCGATCGAAGAGGCAAATGACATCAGTACCTTAAAGATAGAAGAATTAATTGTAAATCTAATGTCGTTTGAAGTCCAAATGATCGGAAGAAGAGAAAGCAAAGCATCTGAAAAGAAATCAATGGCATTTAATGCATTGACTGATGAATCAGACTCAAACAGCGATAATGATGAAGAGATGGTCTTAATGACTAGGAATTTTCGGAAATTTCTGAAATACAGAAAGATGAATAATCTCAAGAGAAACAACTATAAAGACTCTAGAAATCAGAATGTAGTGCCAAATAATATCAAATGTTTCAACTGTGATGAACCAGGTCATATCAAAAGAGACTGTCCGTATCCAGAGAGGTAAAATCCTCCTATAAAGAATGATTCATTAAAGAAACGGAAGCGTGCATTTACTGCTACTCTAGATGACTCAGACTCGTCCTCAAGCGATGATGATTAGAAGACAGGTTTCACGGCAGTTCACGACTCCGACAAATTCAGAGGAACAGACTCAGAAAAAGGTACACATTCACAATACAATTGGTTGAAATTGCATGCTTAGAATTAGATGCTTGATTGATTGATTTTGAATTGGTGTGTTATTTGAATTTTAAAAAAAAATTACTATTATTTTTATTATTATTTTATTAGTATAATGATATATTATGAAATATACTATAATTCTAATAATATTGCAGATATACATAGACATTAAAAATAATAAGTATGTATATATATTAGAGTACTTAGGAAAAATAAATCATAGAATTTCACAAACACATATCGACATGGTCCCTACTATGATGTCGACATGGGTACAGAATTTGAAATTCAAAATTTGAATTCAAATGGTTGAATTTCCCTCCACCTTTTCACTTCATTCAATTCTCTGAAAAGGCATTTTTTGACCAGAGAATATGTCCTTTGAGAATCTATTTATTCACTATCGTTTATCACATCTTTTCACTCTCGTTTTCAAAATCAAACTCTCTCTTCAAAACTTCAAGCTCTCTACTCTCTACTCTAATGGCTTCTTCAAGCAAGCCCTCCACAATGAGAATTTTCAAAAAGATAAAAGAGCAACTCTTCAATGATCCGAAGGCTATAAAAGCATATATAGTTTATGCTAACTATGCAAAAATCCATCCACGAAAGTTTGCTATATTTCAAGATTTCTCTTCTTATGAAATTGATTCTCTTTTTGCAAACAATCAAATTCTTAGTATTGTTGATGCTTCTCAAAATGATTTTTTTTGTTATTCAAATATTGTTAAAATTTTCTATGCAAATTTAAACCGTGGATTTTTATATTGAAAATGATGATGAAATTTGGAGTAGTGTCAAAAACACTAAAATTGTTTTGAATTGTAATCTTTTGGGTACCATTCTCAATTGCAAGAGTACGTGAATGGATCTTTCTAATTTTAAAATTGATGAAAATTATCGCGAGACATTTCATTACATTTTCGAAGGAAATGATAATTTTGAATTCAAAAATCGAAACTTTCGACCAAAAGCTAGAATTGTCAATCTTCTTTTACAACATGCTTTGACCCCAAGATCGGGAAATTTTAACAATCCTACTACAAAAGTTTGCAAAGCATTTTTTTCTATTTTTGGAAATTATGATATTAATTGGGTGCAAGTTATTTTGGATGAACTTCGTCCCTAAAATCTTGAAATGGGTGAGAATGCTTTGTATCATGGAATTTATCTCACTCGGATTTTTAACTATTTTGGAGTTAATTTCAAAGGAGAAGAATTTGTTTCTAGAAAAGTTTTCAATCATTCCAACATTTCACTTATGAAAATTTCAGTTGTTTTTCAACCTTATGAGACTCTTGCCGAAAAGGAAGAGCGTTTGGCTCATGAGGATATGGAAGAAGAGGAACAGGAAGAAGAAGAAGGGGATAAAATGGAAATTGAAGAAGAAGAAGAAGGTGAAACTTCTTTAGAAAGCATCGATTATCCTCCTAATCCATCCAACAAAACCTTCTCAAAAACCAAAAGACCATTGTTGAGAATAAACGGATCCTTAAACGATCTGTTAGTAAGAAGTTGGACAAAATTTCATCCAAGATGAACAAGTTTATTTCCAAAGTCAGTAAGAAGCTTGGATTATCTTCATCGTCATCATCCTCTAACTAGTTCTACCTTTTCGTATATCGTTATATTAGTTTTAGTTTATTTTGATTTGAATGTTCGTGTAGTTCTTTGTGTTTAATCGTTGTATCGTGTTATCATGAAATGAAATTGAATTCCTTTTCCGTTATCTAGCTTATCTTATCTCCAGAATAAATGTTAGTATATTATATAAAACACACACAATTATTCACAAAATCAAAATAAGTCATCAAAACTCACTGGACCATGTCGACATCCCCCCTATGACCATGTCGACGTGTACTGGTCAGAAATGTCATTTCATTTTGAATTTGAAATTTGAATAACTACCTTATGTCTATTCATTTCAAACGAATTTCTACACCTATAAATACCTATTTCTTCCAGAATTCATCACTCAATATTATTTCTTATCCACTTTGTCTCTCATCCTTCTCACAAACTCGAATATGGCCAATCCAATTCATAATTTATCCGAGAATCTTGAAGAAACTCTTAATTTTTTCAAGAATATTCTTTCGTTCATTCTTCGTAACTAGCGACACTTCGAATTGAGTCGAATGCAGATGATTAAAGAGCAAGAAAGGCATTTCGATGCAATACGATAGATGATTTCCTCCCTACACAAGGATGATAACAAAGCACATCCTCCAGTCTCTCTTGCTAATGGTAATGAAAATTGGGATGCCATTAAAGCAGACTCTATATTTAGAGAAGAAGGATGGGTGGAAGTTCCTCGTAATGTTTGATTTGGGTTGTTTGATTTGAATTGTTTGATTTGATTTGATTTGATTTGGATTGATATTTGGTGTGAAAAACATGTATAAATATGCATTGATATTTATATGATTTTTAATTAATTATCATGTCTATCAATATAATTATCTCTTAATCTATCTATTATATACTCCATTTGTATAGTTTATTAATGCAGGTACTTTATCCCAAGAATGAGGGGGAGTAGTACGGTTTGGAGATTATATAGTTTGTATTTAGTTTTTGTTGATGACAAAGGGGAAGAAATATAAAATAGGATAGTTAGGTATAGATTAAGGGGGAGTTATTAGGATAGAAGTAATATTTTATAAACAAAGGTTGTCGTCATCAAAAAGGGGGAGATTGTTAGTCCGTGAGATGATGGTTTTGATGACAACAACCTTAGAATAGGATTATAAAATATAAATACTAACATTATAGTTTAGAAATATATGTATATGCAGGATTTAACCATGCAGGTACCAAGGATGAAGACTATACAGTATAGAGATTCAAGATATCAAGAATGAAGACTCATGAGCATCAAGAATATCAAGATTATCAAGAGTTCAAGATTTTAAGAATAAGTAATTTTAATTAGGAATTTTTGTTAAAACTCGTAGAAAAACACTGGCACCTTAAAATCCAATTTATTCGTGGAATGGAATCCACTTCGAGCTCGTTAAAGGGATGGAACCCTAAGTAGGATGGAACCTATGAAAAATCTAATGGAACATTGTTTTGTATCCGCTAATGTTTTGTAAGGACCCGATTCTTCGACTTCCGAAAATCGACATTAATACATCCCCTGTATCAACTGTCGAACAATCGAACGCCGGAAAACCGAACCGTTAGAGTTAAAGAAGAAGAGGTAGAAGAAGAAAGAAAGAAAGAAAAGCAACAGAACAATATCAGAATCTCACAATCGCAGCGGAACAACATATAATAGATAAATGAATAATTTTTCAATCAAAAGAACTGTACATTTTATACATTATGTCATCAAAGTCAATATACAACACTGAACAATAATGGACAGTTATATAAACCTGTCCTCACGACTGAATACACAGCGGAAAAGATAATATCATATACAAGTGATACGCTTCGCCATCCAGCTCGCCTCCTGAGCTCCACAGCACCTTCTGAATTCCAGAATATCCTGATAACCTGACTCTAGACTGTCCGTGTGAAAATTGGTGGGCACCCAGAGTTTAGGAAGGGAACAATAAACTCCAGGTCCGTCATGGGACTGGTGTGAGAACTTAAAACAGTTTATCTTTTAAAAAAAATTAAGGTAGATCCGCAATGCTTTTAGAAAATGTAACTACCATAAGGCCTCCCGTCACACACACAATGCAAATGCAAAATTGGAGGAGATTTCTCCTTATGATAGTCAAACATGCTTGATACGTAGAAAAATTTCTTTGATATTATTACTATAAGTGCAAGGTGCAGAAAAACATTTCGAAAGTATAATATAACTCTTAGCCAGCATACGACCATTATCGTATGCCTACTATAACTACCATCTAAACCGTGGGGTGCCACCATAAGTAAATGGCAGGTTATACAACTAAAACCGTACAATGCTCGTATTGTTTAATCCATTGATTTCCAATAAATGGTCAGGCTAAGGAACTTCCCATTGCCATATGGGTACGCCTCTGGAGAGACGCCTCGAGAACCTAACCGGATCTCTGCCAACACAAGGCCGGGTTACCTCTGCAAAAGTAGGTAACCACTGACACGAGTATGCCATCCCCCGGTTGTAAACAACCTTTATCCGAGGATCCTCAACCAACAACAATCACAAAGTCATATATAATTGCGATATCCACATAAGTTAACTATCTGGGCTCCATACCATGATACCACTTCTATCCAGAAGGAAATGCACATACCCTAAGGGGCGCTACTCCCTATAACCTTGCTGCATCTTTCCTGTTTTGACCATTACCGGGTTGTGAGGTCCGACGAAGTCTCGTCCACAAAGCTACGCTTTTCATAAAAGCTATGCTTTGATCAACAAATGATCAGCAGCACTTCGTATGCCACATTGCCAAATTGGGAATGTATCACTAGTAACCATCAACTACATAACCTCTGAGCTCGTACGTCTCACAGAAGGGTGTTAAGCTAAGAGAATAAATTCTCCGCCACCAACAGAAATGTATTTGATAGAAACCAGCTTTACATCTCAAATTGTAACGTCAGACACACATCCATACAAGTCCGTTCCGGGATCGAACGGAACCGTAGGCACTTCCAAAGAAGCCCTTGCAATCCGAATATTCACTAATCACGTCTGGAATTCCCATCACAAAGGATGATAAAATCTCTATATCGGAGATCAGCCGATGCAGAGACATTCGATGGTAATCCTTCCATTTTCGAAAATATCCGGTCTTCAACAACGGTCTTCAAATGCTACCCATTACGACGTATCACTATTCGGAATGGGATTCATGTCCCAAAGGTACTCTCCCGGCTAAACCGAATAACGTGCGCTTATTTTTAAAATAAGTGTAGCATTCAAATTCAAGCAAATCGCAACAAATACCCATTTAAAGGTAAATATTGATAGTCGGTTATTTAACTATCAATAGATATGCACAACATCACCAGATTCCAAATAATTTCTCAAATTATTTATTTTCCAAAAATATCTTTACAAGATATATTTTTCCACACTTCAACCATTTGAAAACAATTTTCCAATCACTTTTCACCTTTACAACTTTTGAAAACAAATTTCAAATCATTTTTCCTTATGCGGAAACACTTCCAAATATTTATTCATTTTCACTGAAAATCTGCAGAGTTCAAATACTTTAAAATAATTTATAACACTTATCCAAAATATATCGGGAAAACACTTTGAAATAAAACTATTTTTCTTCAAAAACTTTACTTAAAATATTAATTATAAAAAAATATTATACCAATATTACATATAACTTAAGTCCCAACTAATTTTTCAAAATAAAAATTAGTAGATTAAATCTTTGGAATAACCATTTCTAAAATAAACTTAATAAACCTTTACTTAAAGGATTTAAAATAACTTAAGAAGTTAATTTCTCCAAAGTATCCTTTTCAAAACCAATTCTAGAATTATATACGTGTATGTGTGTGTGTGTGTGTGTGTGTGTGTGTGTGTGTATTTCAAAGTTATTCAGAAAGTTTATTCGGCTTTGCAGGGAGAATACACTTTCATTTCAAAATGGTTCATTTAAACCAATTAAATAAATCCTTACCGATTTACTTTAATTTTACGTTTCAAATCCGTAAATTTATTTCCACGCTTAAAAAATAAATCAATGTTTATTTTTAAACAAATTTCCCTTTTCTTCATAAATTCCATGTGAATTCACATATCCAAAATATCTATTGATATACGATTTTCAAATCGATTTCAATTATTCACTTTCAACACCAAGTCAATTTTTCAATTGATTTCAAAAACAACCAAATCAAATTCCATATTGATTTCCCAAAAAATTAAACACCAAGTGAATTTCATTCAAATCTCAAATTGAAATCAATTTCTACTAAACCCCAAATCAATTTTCAAATTGATTCCAAATTCAATTCAAAACACCAACTAAATTTCCAAATGGATTTTCAAAAGATTTAAATTCAATCACCAAAAATCAATTCCTAAATGGATTTCAAATTTTATTTCCTTTTAAAAAAATAAATTCCTTTTAAAGAAAACAAATTCTTTTATTTTTCAAACTCTTTAAAATCTGTATTTTGAATAAATTCTTCAACCTTTGAATAATATTACCCGAAATCCATTTATTAAAGCTCTTCCATATTTTGAAATTTTATTCAATAAGATTAAAAATAAAACTTTATTATTTTAAAATTCCTTCTTTTAAATTTATCCAATTCTCAAAAATAAATTTTAATATAAACTTTCAACCTGTATTTTCAAAAATCAAATTTTTATTTATTTCCGGTATCTAACGATACCAAAATTATATTCGACTAAATTTTAGCCTTCAACGATTTCAATCACAAAGATAATCACATAGAGATTATAAATAATCAACACACAACATTAAAACAAATTCAATTATTTGAGGAATCCAGTTGAATCCCTCCAACCTGTTTTCCCTGCATCCACAGATGTTAGCCCAATACCAATCCCGTTTCAAGATGGAATATCGCGGTATATGGGTTTATATAAAATATTATCCGCTATTATGCGGCGCAATAGGGTCTCATCCGCTATATAATGTGGGAAATCAACTCCAAATACATATATAATACCAATTCCAGTTCAAGGTGGAATATCGCGGTATATGTGTTTAATAAAATAATCTCCGCTTAATATGGGGCGTATAGGGTCTATTTCAATCCAACAGATAGCAATTTATCATTCAATCATACAATTAAGCAATTTTAAATCTAACTATTTAAAATTTAAATCGAACCAAATTCGATTGAGTGAGAAGTTCTCACATTGCTTCCAATAGCGGTTTCATCGTTTATTTCGAATAAAATTAAACACGCGTTTAATTTTGTCCAAAATTATCACTAGCTCCAATCGATCCCAATCTAGCTCCATTGCGTAGTGCTCGTCCATACGAATCCAACGCAATATGTTTCGTCGGTTTTCGACCTCGTATGAAGAAGATACGACGTTTTAAAGATTGAACGAATTTAAATATAATTAATATTTACAATTTCTTTATTATTTTCTAACCCAATCAATCTCGGCCGTTTATTTTACTTTGATGAGATTGTGGCCGCTCGTGCCTATCTTCCCCAATGCGACAATGTCAGGCCGAATAAACCCAAAAGCTCGAAACTTTGACCAATTCTAGCTCCAACATCAACGATCTAGACGATGATTAAAGCCTGCCATTTCGAAGAGCTTCGCGCGACACCCAATGGCCACAGGCTGGCCCCACTCGGCTGCCTCCTTGCCTCGTAATTCGAGCTTGAACGCACGCCTTTGATCACCAATTGCCGTTGATTCGTGACGCGAAATCCGATCATAGCCGTTGACATTACAGATCTCGATGCCCTCTTTGATTTATAGTTGAAAACTTCTTGAATTGATGCGTGGATTAGAAGAGAAAGAGGGATGAAATTCGAATGTTTTCGGCCATTAATATTGTTGGTGGCGGCTGAAGAATAGGGTTAGGGTTTGTGTAAAATGAAGATAATGGGGTCCTTTTATAGAAAATTGCAAGACACTATTCATCCGAAAAAAATTCAAACTCCAAACGAAGCGTGCCACCTGGCATTTATAATGTTTTGCCCATATTTCGAATGCAATGGAATATATATCGGGAGCCAATTCGATCGTACTTGAAAGATAGGTTTTCGAACCGACTAATTTAAATTTAAAATTCACTTAAACCGATTTCAGTGCGTTTTAGCTTGCTCCGGACAAACCGTAAATCCGATTGACATGAAATTTGAAATCTTATAATAATTTAACATTATGGATCCAATGAAACTGGTTTCGTCAAAATCCGAGACTGTTTGAAAAATGACTATTTTTACTCGTCAATTAAATATTAAAATATTCAATCTCTACAGTTTGACTTTTAATTCGATTTTAAAAGTTCTATAACATCATTCTAACTCCAATATGATTCAATACAACTTTATAAATCATTTTCAATCACATTAAACCCAATTTCCAATTATTTCTGTAATTTCAAATATTAAATTATCGATTTAATTATCCAATTAAATCTAGATATTCAAAATAAAAATTTATACGACTTACAAATTTTACTTGTTAATATATAAAATCAATTAAATATACGAATTTCAAATGACAGAAATTCTAGGCCGTTACAAGTTTATTCAGAATGATTTTACAAAATTATATCTTGTTTTCAAAAAAATTTAAAATCTTCCTTTTAAAAGAATCAAAAACATCTATCCTGATTTCAAATACTTTTAGCCTCAAAATAATCTTTAATTTCAAAATCAAATTATTCTTAGTTTTAAAACTATCTTTAATAATAATAATAATTAATATTTATACTTAGATTTAAATATAAAATTTTATATATATTATTCTCTATATTTCCTTATGTATTTTAACTATAGCCAAGTATATTTATAAAGTTTAAAATAGTTTTTAATATAAGATAAAAGTTATTTTCAAAGAAAAATAAACCACCAAAAATTCCTTTGGGATGTCGACTTGCTCAATATACCCATGTCGACATAATGTCAGTTAATTTCAAAATTTAAATCTCAAAAGAAGTGTATATTCGTCATATCTCTTCACAAATGGACATGGCTGTTGTTCTTCTATAAATAGGAGCTGTTTTCAACGAATTTATAATCATATTTTCTAGTTTTCATTTCTCTTCTTCTTCCACATTTCTTTATACACATTCCTACCATTACTCTGCCGAAATCAACATTGAATCTAACTAGATTATCTCTGGTTTGATTTTCTATCACTATCTCAACAAGATCCTCAGTGCTATTCAGAGTTATAGGCTTCTTTGTAATCAATTAAATGAGAAAATATGTGATCGTAGCCTTGGAAATCAATCAAGCGAGGAAATGTGCGATTGTAGCCTTGGAAATCAATTGGGTGAACTTGTTGCCCATGAAATCAAGTATCTCTACCCAAAGGATTGTGAATCTGGGGGGTGTACCTCATAGCCTTGAATCGAGGATGTAACTGTACAATTGCTTTTGAAAGGAAATCCGTACTTGTGTGCGGGACTTGATGTAGGGTAACTCCGAACCAGTATAAAATCCGGTGTGTTCTTTCCTTTACTGCTTTTATTTTATTTCTGCATCTGTGTTTGATTCTATTATGATATCTATGTTTGAATATTGCATACATTTGTGTTAAAATTAACAAAAATTCAAAAAGATTTAATAATTTTTTAAAACACTATCCTCCCTCACCCCCTCTCTAGTGTTTATCCTAGCCTTAAGATCCATAATCCGCATTTCTCACAAGACTGACATAATATTGCTTTAAAATTATATTTTATTAACAAAAATTACAATTTTCTGAAATTTAGATAGTCAAAATAAATTAGTTGTTAGAAATGATAATATATGATCGTTATCTTTTATTGTTTGATTAGTTAATATTTCTTAACTACTAACTATTGTATCCTATAAGAAAGTGAATTTTTATAAATATGAATTGCAAATAAAATATTTTTAAACCGAGAAATTGAGGATTTGAATTCCGGTATTTTGAAATTTAATTTTCTAAAATTTTGGAAAATAATATTAATATTAATTTGAAGTAATTGCAAATAGAAATGTTTTCAAAAATGTTTTCAAAGTACTTCCCTCTTATGTCGCTAAAAAATAATGCAGGTGCTGATTGCGACATCATCAATATTCATTTTTAGTTTCAAGGTGGAAAGACTACCATGGTAGCTTTGATACACATATGCTTTGAAAAAAATAGGACTTTGATTTAAATTCCTAAGTATTTGATATACAAAATATATATGTATTTCATATTAATTCGAAATGAATCGACATTTAATATTTTTAAATTT
The DNA here is from genome assembly GCA_030765085.1 of Allium cepa. Classification (NCBI taxonomy): domain Eukaryota; kingdom Viridiplantae; phylum Streptophyta; class Magnoliopsida; order Asparagales; family Amaryllidaceae; genus Allium; species Allium cepa. The sequence continues at coordinate 490,131,136 of CM060934.1, read as the reverse complement.
ATATTAATTAATGATTTTCAGTTATTGAAATGAGATGAAAAATTGAATAGTTGGAAACTACTAAAATGAGAAATAAGAATTTAAGCTAAGTGTTTAATATAAAGGTTGACTTGAAACTCTCAATTTAAAGGATAATAAGAGTTGGAACAAACTTGAACCATCGAACATTCTATTTAAGCAAATTGAATAAGATTTATTTGTATAACGCTCAATTACATTCTTAAACATATATAAACTTACCCGAAATTAAAAAGTTGAAATGTTAATATGAATATATAAGTGAATGATATCAAGAGAAAAATAAATTGAAGTAATAAAAAAACGTTCCAAAATGAAATTGTATTTAAATAAATATTTATAATATAATTTAGTTGTTATAATAAGTGTTGTACACTTAGTTAATGTTTATGAATTGATGAATGAACAAATTGAACATTTAAAAGGGAGTGTTATTTAAGTAAATGAATGTGGACTAAAGAAGGTTAGTAAATAAATTAATCATAACTTTGTAAATAGTGTAAAATTAAGAGAAAATTTGCAAAGGATGTTTACAATTTAAATTGTAACCTATAATTATAACTTGAATAAAGTAGTATAAAAGGAGACAAGCTTTAATAAAATGTTATAAACTTGAAAAAAGGGGATTAATGAATTCTATATTAAATGGAAAAATGTGGAATCTGAAAATTAAGTGTAAAAGAAACTTAAGGAACGTCTTAAGAAATAATTCATTAATGATATAAATGGTAAATGAAAAACGAATATTATAATTTAAGTGTTGTATAAACGTAAAAGTTAAAGTTTTATAACTTGATAAGTTAGAACAAACTTTTTTTAATTTGATTGAATATTTATGATAAGGAAAGAAAGGTAATATTGATTTAGGTAATGAAACTTAACTTAAGTAAAAAAATGAATGAAATAAATCAATAAAATGAGTTAAATAAAATAGAATTTGGTTAGAAAAAAATGAACTTAAGTGAATAACGAATGAATGAATTTTTTATATGAATAAGTGAATGTTAACGTAATGAATTTAAAATGAATGTAAATCCATTTAATGATTCATCAAAATGAATGTGGATATGTAATTGTTAATCAATATGAATGAAATAGATGAATATATCGAATACATGAATAAAGCTGAAATGAAGTAACGGTGAATAAAGGGAATGCAAATTAATCGAATGTTAATAAGAAATGGAAGTACAATAAATTTATTATTGACATTTGAAAATGATATATGTATGTATGTATGTTTGATTGCATGACATGAATTAGTTAGCTTGGATTGCTATGAATGTGTGTTGGATTCTTTTGTTGTGTTTAATGGGTATACTTCTTTTTGTTTTCATATGATTATTATATATTGTATGTTGTTTCTGCTATTAATTGAAACAACTAAATATTACTCCTTTACATAGTTTTAACTCTTTTGGATCATGTAAGTAAGATGCTGGTTTATGGAATACATAGCAGTTGATTTTGGTTTCATAAATAAACTTTGTCGTCCGACAAATAGGTACATTTTCGGATTATGGTTTTGTTACAATATTATATATTGTTTCCCCGTGGTTTGGGATGCCTCATCATTGAGATGTATATTTTTAATTTTATATATATATATATATATATATATATTGTAAATTTTCAGATCGAGCTATGCAAAGGAGATGCTGCCAAAAAAATTCGTAAATTTAGGACTAAGATTTTTTTTGTAGAAGTTAAGTTATTTCCAAATTTTTGTTAAACATAAATATGTATGTTAAATTAATATAAATTGACTACTTGAATAAAATATATCAAATTTCCTGATTACTTCTTGTTCCTTTTCGGGGACGAAAAGTTTTGAGTGAGAGAGATTGTAACGACCCGTATATTTCGTTAATTAAAATTATTCTATTTAATATGATTTTGGAATTTAGTACTGTGAGCGATTTAAAATGTATGAGTTATAAGTGGAAATTTTTTAGAATATAATTTAATAATATAGTTTGAATGTTATTGACAACTATTTTAATGTAATTTCAATCAATTGAGATAATTGTAAAGTTAATTTAGTTATAATTGTAAATAAGGAATAAATTAAATGTTGGATTTAATGTTGGAATTATATGTTATAAATTGAAATATGTTTATTATAGAATATGAAAAAATTATTCAGTACGTAAAACTATTAGCTGTGGTATAAACAATAAACTTAGAATTGTGTTTAGAATACGAATGTATAACAATTGTTTTATTTGTCACCTTATTATTTAATCCGTTAAAATTAGTTGGAAATTAATGAAATTTAATGTAATTAAATATAGCAGTTAATATAAGGAAGGACGTTAACTATAGAGTATGAAAATAATAGGACGAAAACTTATATTAATTAATTCACAAGGTAATAATGATTTAATATAAGAATTTAAATCAAAATAAAATATTTTGTTTGGAATTTGAATTTTAATGAATGGACTTATTTCGGTTGTAATCGAACGCTGAATTTAATGTAATATTTAAAAATTGAATTCATGGCAATTGAGTTATTGAACTGGTTATTTAAAGAGGGTAAAGCTAAGTGTAATTGATTAAGCTGATGGAAGCAACATCGTTGGCGTTGAATAAAATGAGCGTTTAAATGATAGCAAATTTATGATATGGACTAGTAGAATTTATAAATGTGTTTATTTAAGGATCGAATTAATGTCTAATTAGGATAAAGGTTTATATTGTTTATTTGGATTACATATTTAAATATGAGAGAAGATAAAGCGACGTAAACTTTTATGTATGAAATAATCAAATTGATAATGTTGATGAAATAAACGAAGTTTAAATTTTTGATGTAAATATAATTTATACAGGGTGGAATTCAATTTAACCAAGTATAAGTGCAATTGTAAAGAAATGGTGATTGTCAATATGGAGTAAGTTATGACAACCAAAAGTTGCAGGTAACAATAATTGAATAATATAACGTGTATAATTTATTTGTTAAACTAAAATTGGTTAGTGTGAAATTGTAAATTTTATTCAATTTCATATTTATTGAACAACCGATTAATATTTAATGAAAATTTTATTTATCAAAAAGTAAATATTCAATTGAATTCAAATGTGCAGTGATAATTGTTAATAAACGATTTTGTTTTAATTAATGAATTTTGAAATAGAAATATATTTTTGTCCACAACTGTAGATTCAAAAATAGTTGAGTATAAACTATTTAACTTCTATTAAACAATTTGGAGCATTAACTTTTATATGCAATTAAATTGGATCTCGGAACTATTCTCATTGAGTCCGGAATAGAGTAATTTGGTGCAGAACGCTAGTGGACAAGTTTTATTTGGGGACCATGAACTGTGTATTTTAAAATCCATATAATCACCTTCTCATTTTCATTTCTTTCACTCGGCAACTTTTAGCCGGCCTAATAAATTTAACAGCCAATATCAAACACCTTCATTCAACGATCCACAAAAAACGACGCCAATCCGTTCAATTTTCAGCCTTCAATTTCTACTACAATGTTGTAGAGCTCGGTGAAATGACTATATTGAATGGACATGATTATCATCGGCACGGTGGATCGACGACAAAACGTCGGTGATAGTCAGATCTTGTTGGTCTAAATTTGTCGTCGTACTTCCTCGATTGACAAGGGCACCTAAAGGAAAGTTGGAGAGGAAGAGGAGAGCTAGATTCAGATGGAGTTTGGTGTTCTACTTTTGGGTCCGGTTTTAAGCATTTAGAGAGCTACGTGGGCAGCTTGGACGACGCTAGAGGGATGCATGATGTTAGGCCAAGGCGCGGCAACGATGTGGAGGGTTTCGATCAACAATAGGCGGCACGAGGTTCGGTGGAACGGAGCGACATCGGGGAAGCATTAGCCTGGAAATGAACATGATGAGCGGGAAGATGAAATTCATGTGAATTGGGTAGTTAATGATGTGGAATAGTAATAATTAAGGTAATTAACTGAATATAATTTATTGCTTGATTAATTAAGTTATTTTGTGTGTTAATCTATTTATATATTGGTCGTATGAGGTCGGATTCGAGTGTCGTTTGTTGTGTTGGATTCGTGTCAACGTTATGTATGTCATGGAGTTAGATTCATCGTCATTTGGTTAGTTTAAATTTTCAGCTTCGTTAAAAGGTGAATGTTCAAACCACTCACGCAATACTAAAATATTTTCATGTTAGCTAATCATAATCATGAAATTATCAATTATATTGATTAATGATTGGTAGTTTTATTGACATTTAAATTTAAGTTTGCATTGAATCGAACCTGAATTTATATTTAATCTGAATTGAAAGTAAATTGACATTTAAATTAAATTGCTAGTTAAACACCTCGACATTTGTTAACTAATAACTGCTATGATGTATTGGTTGATTTGGAGGTTGATTTATATGATTTGATGATGTTGTGATTGGTTGTATGATCGTTTATTTACTTTGACGTCAATCCCTGTTACCACTTTACAAGTTCCCAACATCATATAAACTGTCAATTGAATCATTTTGAGCAAATTAAGAAATGTGTTGAAATGATACATACCTATGATATTTTAACTTTGGGTTGTAATGATAGATATCCAGACATGCAACTAAAAATGTAAATAACTACAACTAAAAATGTAAATAACTGATCACTCGACCATATGATAGAATATTATATGAACACCAGATTGGTTAAATTAAAGGGTTTTAAATTCTTGTAATTTTGGTTTATTCAAATTATCTTGTTCTAAAAAGAAATAAAATTGGATTTATATGAATTGAATTATATTTCAAAATTTGAGCTTTGAAATGTTAAGTTGTAAACTATTTAAAAGAAATTATTAAAGAATTAACTTTGGAATTTTAAAGTTAATTTGGAATATGATTTAAATTTATCGAAATTGAAGTGTCTTAAAGTTTGAATTTTAATTTGAACTTTGAAATTTATTTTAATTAAATGCGATTTAACTTGTATTTTAATCATGAACTTGAAATCGATATAAAGTGAAATGGTTTTAAATGAGAATTGAACTAAAACTTTTAGCCATTTGAATTGGAGTGTTTAATCGAAATAAAAATTGAAGTTAAATCAAAATATAAATTGAAATTGAGGTAAATTGAATCGAATCGTTGAAATTGAGGTTGATTTTAATCGAAATTGAGGTAAACTGAATCGAATCGTTGAAATTGAGGTTGATTTTAATCGAAATTGAGGTAATCAAATTTGTTTGATTTGAATTTGAACTTATGATCAGATTTGTTGAAATTGGAATTCATAAATGAACTTGAATTTAAGTTTGACTTAAGTGATTTAGTTTATTGGATTTAAATGAACTTTATGATCGAATGTTTTCAAAATGTGAATAGGTTTGAAATCGAAATGTTTTGAATTGGAATTTGAGAAAATGGTATAATTAGGTTATGAGAAGTTGGAAATAAAAATCCTAATCCATTTAAATATAAATTGTTTAAACCATAACGATCAAGTGGTGTGTAAAAAAAATGTTGGTTTATTAAAGAGACCGGAGCCGACTATTCACATACTCTCTGTCAATCTCGGAACCACTTCGATAACCATGTACGTGGTGGATGCTATCCAAAATGTAGTGACTGAATTGGTGAACGTTTACTGGAATGAAGTAAGAGAATGATGATGGATAGCCTTGACACTCGTGTTATAATTAAAATGACTAAAACAGGAGCCTATGTCTGACCAATGAGCTTAGCAACCTCTAGCGACATTGATCCCTCGTACTACTATCTTGATTTTGAACTCGATGGGTGCACCCATTTTGTTTGGATTGATGGTCGTGGTCAGCCACGAATGGGTTACGGCGAGCGAGAAAGGGTAATATGGTAGAATTCTACCTTGGGCATTGCCGCACTTGCCTTGTCATATTTATCATTATACGAGCTCGTTACGACTTTGGTTTAGTATTGTACCTATAAGGGACTCACTGGCTACCGACATTACTGGTTGTGTTACAGGACCTGCATAGACTACATGCTATAAAAATGTGTTAAGGTGGATCAATGTAAAGCCTTAATGCTATTTTAATATTTATTTTACTGATTAGACATTATATATAGCATATTCTACTATATATAAATAATTTGACGGATCCTTAAGAGTTGGAAAATCTCGTAACATCTTTTGAGTTATTGCACGCATGTTACACAATAGATAAGAGATGTGAAATCTCATAAACATTTCTAACACTATTGCACTCATGTTTATGTGATATCGATTTGACTCACAAAAGAATATTTTAGTCCTGACTCGAATGTTTTATCTTTTCATTACGCTCGGGTCAGCCCTGAGTTTTTCAGCATTGATGATCATTTTCGAAGGGCGAAGACGAAGATTTGATATATTATTACTATTATTATTCCCTACATCATGTTGTTCTGCTGCATTAGTTATTTATCCATGTTGTATATATAACTCTGATAAATGTTGTATAAACCATAATAAAATGTATAATAACAACTTTATGGACTGTTTATTTGATTATTATATTTTATCATCCCGCGGCGAGATTCTGTGTTTGTTTTCTTCTTCTTTCTTATTTTCTAAATTAACCCCAATGATTATCTATGTTCCGGATTGTTTAATTGGACGTATGTGGATTATTGTTGATTTAAACCTTTCGAAATGTGGGCCGTCACAAATATGCTTCATATGTTATCTACTATACAAGCTATCGAGCATGTAGCTATCGTCTTCGTAGTTTTCAAGCAGATGAGCTATCGAATCTATAAAATTTTGATATTGTGTCTATAAAATTGCTAATGCTAACGAGTCTATAATAATTTGGTATCGAGTCTATAAAATTTTAGTTACCGAGTCTATAAAACTTTGGTATTGAGTATGTAAGACTTTGTCATCTAGTCCATAAACTCTCCCATTGAGTTTATAGAATTTAGACATATGCATTATCGAATGTATAGTTGTCGACTCTGCAACTTACCGTGTTATCATATGTGTGCAATGGCGTGTTATCGAAGCTATAATGGCAACATTATAATTTAATTTGAAACTCTTTTATTTATTTTTGAAGTAACAACTTTGACCAAATCATAAAATATGTTAAATTCCCATTGTCGGTCTCCTTCTTTACATATTTCCTTCTAGATAATTTCGTAGAATATTTTTCCTTTAACCGAAACATTAATTTCTTCCTTAATTAATTAAATGCTATATTTACCACATTTCCCCTAGTTGGACTAATTCGTGGAAATTCGCAATTTTGTGGGAAAAATCTAGAAAAACCGACAAAAATAAAATTTTCCATTTTCTACTACATATAAAATTTTAGGAAAAATAAATATTTTTTATAATTTAAATAATAAATCCTAAAATTTCGATATCTTCCAATGTAGAAAAATTAATATTAAAATAAAGAATTATGAAATAAACAACCCATCTCCAAATTAATTTTAAAAACAATATATCTAAATTTTAGATCATTTAGAGGCCTTTTGTTGTGGTTTCAAATTCAAATTCTCCTCTTTTAACATTAAAACTTCGATTATAAATTCACAAAAACACTTTAAATAATCATACAATCTAGCCCTAGGTAGTTATCATCACCACCACCTCATTTTCTATCAAGCACAAAAATGAAAACGCAAAACAAAGAGGATGGTAATATTATTCACCTTAGTTGGCCTAAGTATGGAGATGCCTTCATTCATTTCCATGATGGTGTTCTCACAATGCCGCCATCTCTAAACTTTAGCTCAATTTGCCTTTAATTGGCATAAGCTTTTATTGACCTTGAGATGCCTTTATTGTTTCCAGATTAGCTTGAATTTCTTCAAACTCTTATTGATTAAATTTGGTCCAAGTATTTTATTATTAGTTGTTTTCCATCAATATGCAGGCGATTTTCAAGGCCATATATACATCACTTTAATTGGTGTTATACTTATACTATCTTGATAGTATTTTCTTTGTGAGAACATGATAAGATGCAAGTTATATTCCCATGATTCTCCAAATTCAAGTATGTAAGCTCTCAACAAATCCTTAGACATCTTATTCACTCATTTAGTTTGGCCATCCACTAGGGGATGATAGGCCATGCTCACATTCATTTCCATACATAATGCATGGTGTAAGCTCTTCCAAAACTTATCTATAAAGCCTTGATCACTCATTATACAAGATAGTACACCATGTAACCTCACTACTTCCCGTACATATAATGTAGCCAAAGATGGAGCGATCCTAGAAACCTTCACATGAATGAAAGAACACATTCCATCAAACGATTTACAACAAACCAAACGCTCTCATTTCTTATCCAACTCCATGGAAATCAATTATAAAATCTATAGATATGTGTTCTTGAGAGTGTTGGAGGTATGTTATATGGACAATAATACACTTTGTTACATATATTTAACTCTATATCCATTTTTTTTGGTAATAGAGGTATTTGATTTCTATATATAATTTGTTATATAGTAATATAATTAGTTAAGTAATTAATTTAAAGTATATTAAATGAAAATCCTAAAATGATATGTTATATGATAATAATTACAAGAGTTACCATTATGAGAAAATTATCATATAATAAAATAACCTATTATTTTAAATATTCCTATAAAAGATGCTTCGAGAAAGGATGTCACTACATCCATCGAGACCATAGTGTGTAATGTTATTCAGATGTTAGGTATTGTATTGCTCATGGTCGTTAGGGACAACTAAAGATTATGTATTGATGGTTATTGCATAAATATGGAATGACTCGTCCAAGAGTTTCCTATTCGTTAATAGCAGATAGGTCAAACATGAAATCTATGAGTGATGATATTACATAATTCTCTCGACTTGAGAATACCATTAAGCTTCTTTGTGTTGGAACTGGGCCAGCCAGTAGTTGAAATTGTGGGTGAAGGTCAAAAAAATTATCCTGTTAGATCTTTATTGAGCCTATGAAGTTTAATTCATTTAGAACATTTCTGAATATTATTCAAATAAAATATTTTATTTTATTTAAATTCATAAATCATATAGTCTTATTTAATATACACACACACACATGTATGTATGTATGTATGCATGCATCACACACATACATACACATATATGTGTGTGCGTGTCCGCGCGTACACGTGTACGCATGTGTAACATGTCAACCCGTGCAAGTTATAACATGCATATGTATAGATGTATTGCAATGGATACTTTAGCTCATTTGATATATAAATATATATTGTCCAAATATATTCATGTATATAACAATCAATTATATACAAAATTACATACATATACATGTTAAGTTTGTTTAAATAATTTAAGTAAATGTAAAATATACATACATACATATATATATATATGTGTGTTTCTATGTATGTATAAAATATTAAAAATAAAATATTAATATATATATGCATATTATTATAATATATCTATTTAAAATAAATAATTTATTTAAATAATAAAATAAATAATAATTTTTTAGATCGTGAAAAAATATATATGAATATAAATATAATAATAAAATAATATTTTATTTTATTTTAATATATACACACATACATATTTATAGTATATAAACATATGTATATTATTGATAAAACTATTCAATTTTAAAAAAAAATTCCAGATCATGGGTATAGCATAGAAAAAATTTATTATTATTTTAAAATATATTTTAATTGAATATTTATTGGAAACTGCATAAAATATTAATAAAAATTATTTTCCAGATATTAGATTTCCAATAAACCATAAATGATATTTTGAAGTTTAAATTTTTTTTTTGGCATCATTTTCGGTTCAAATTCATTTTCAAATAAGTTATTAATTTTTGACCGAGTTAAATAATAATTTTTAAAAATAACAAAAATTGTTTTTAATTTTTTATTTTCCGGACGAGAGCTTATCTGATCTTAAATTTTTTAATAAAATTAAAAAAATTCACAATATATCTTATTTTGTACGATTTATTTTTGTAGTATATTGATTTGAATAATAAGAAATAATTATAAAATTATTTCCATATTATCGAAAATTACCATTACTATAAAAACTTTATATGTAAAATTATATGACCAATTTCAACAATAGTATGATGACGTAATTAAATATAAACCATATATATGTAACTAAATAATATAATTTTATATATGTATTTTTTTTAAACTCTACTTTGGAGAGAGTTGAGCCAGGAAACAAAGCTACTCCCCACACCATTCCCTCATTTAAGTTAGCCCAACTTGGAGCTTCAATCCCCCATCATTTTTATTCGGTATTTATTAGGGAATAACCACTATAAGCCTTAATGGAAACACAATTTAGTTTGTCAGGACTTGAACCCGCGATCTCAAGGAACTTTGTTCCATAGTCGCCAAGCAGCCATAACCAACCAAGCTTGCTGGCGGACTGATCTGATTTGTATATAATTTAAATAAAAATAATATATTTATATATAATTTAATATAAGTTAATTATAATATATTATGCAGTTGCACTAATCTAGTTTGTATAAGAAAATTAATTATTTTTATTTTTTACATAATTATATACATGCGTATAATTAAACTAATTTGTGACAACATTCTTACGTATCAGAATCGTCACCTAACTAACAATGTAATAATAATATTTATATACAATAAAATATTATACAGAAAATTATAAACTATAATTTAATAAAAACCATTCCTAAGTACTAAATTCTTGAAGTACACCTTGACAAGATGAACTCACTCCTTTGAAGCCTTTTTCGATTCAGCAGATTGCTAGTTCTTGAACCGTTGACCTTCACCTTTTGGATAACGATGTAATCTGACTTGATTTGAGTTTGTATTAATGGAGATGTTATTATATAATTTTAACAAGCAAAGGATAGAAGAAGAGGCGGCAAAAAGATTATTTGCAATTAGGGTTAGGAATGCCTAAATGTGGATAAAAGTGAGAAAAGAGTGGATCTCATCTCATATTATTTCTCCCTCAATATGAGCCATCCAAATCAAGCATTTCCAACCCCTATTTGAGTTGCCCTATGTCCATATTGCTTTCAAAATTTTACCCACCATGATGGGCCTAAATCCCATTTAATCCCAAACAAAATATTATTTGATTAAATCAAATTTAATCGCTTATCGATATCGTATATCGATTGATATATTTGTAACTATTATACGTGTATTTAATAATATTTATTTCTTAAATCATAATCGAAAATTTATAATTAATATTTCATAAATATTAACTAAATTTAATTAATTCATAATAATTATAAACTCACTAAATCTTTTGGTCAAAGGAGAATTCATCGTTTTGGTTGTATGACTTGTTAGGTGCAAATTTGGTCAGCAATTAATATCGAACTATTCAAATATTGACGTTTACATGCCACTTACAGGTGATGTGACATTTTGGTCAAATTTATTGCTTACTTGGTTTCATTAAAATCCAGTTTTGCTCTGTTAAGCGTTACCCGGTTGTGACTTTTATTTACACCAATTCTTTTCGTCAAAACTATATCGCTTTGGACTTATGAAATTTGGTAATGATCAAAATTCCAATATCATCCATATTCAACTATATAGTCCAAACACAAAGTCCTTAGTTCATTAATAACAATTATTATTAACCGAAATGCTCTGGCCAGAGCTTTGATTTTGAGTTGACTTGAGTTGATCGTGATACTAACCTCATATAACTGGGAAGACAAATCCTCTCTAGAATAATGCTTCACTTCCAAAACTTATACTCGACCCAAAAATAGTCACTTGATGGATGTCATGCCATGATTTAAATATAATCAAACCGAAGCTTTCATATTGAGATCATAGTATTCTCAAGTCAAGGGAAATGTGTAAATTAGTCACATTAATATTTATTGTTTAACCTTAGTTATATTAACCAACAAAATACTATCGAGTGAATCATTCCGTAGTTATCCAATAATTATCGATACATTAACCCCTTGTGACTCTAGCAGCCACCAGTAATACACTGTCCAACATTTGGAGAGCGTTACGTACTCTAGTCTCAATGGATGTATCAATATCCAGTCTCAATACATCTTGATTAGGAATATTTAAAATGGAATATTTGTTTTCATTGTGATAACTTACTCATGGTTAAAATACTTTGTAACTACACAAAACATACCATTTATGGATTTTCTAATATTAAATACACTTTTAATTAAATTAATTAATTAATATAACACATAATATCAAATATATATATATAATAGAAAGAAAACAACTTTTATTTTGAACAAGATTGGTTATCGAGATAGATATATGTCATAAATTATACAATTGCTCTTAGGGCATAACCCTAACTCTATCAATCTCCTACTTGCACTTGGGATAAATTATGGAATCTTATTCCAACTTCTCCAATTGGTTTTCTCAAAACCAATAGTCCTTTAGTGAACGGGTATGTTATTATGTTTCGATTATGTACTCTATCAATCAACTCTATCCAATGCTGATAATAATGAAATAAGATTCTCAACATGTAGAATTACTCTCGACTCGGTTATAAATTTGTGCATTTATTATATATGCATTGCTTTTATCGTGATGCTATTCAAGTCAATGCACTCAACATTTTTCGTTGAATCATTCACAATCTCTTCTATTTGGAATATTTCTAACTTAAAGATTCTTATCTTGACTTTTATTATCAACATATTATACTCAATATCAGTTATGAAGTTTGAGTCCAAACACTCATTCATAAGAAATTCATTGTTTTTATAAATAGTTTTCTAGTATTTCGTAAATACACGAAAACACTCCAAACTACCATTCAGCGATATCAATTTGGACTTGATATTTGCTTCATGTATCAACTATATAAACAAATCAAAATATCATGGACAACATAACATGTATGATAATTTCTATTGCCAATGCATAAGGAATCCATTTTACACGTTTTGTATAAAATATTCTAATAAGGTGCCCTTGCATATCGTTTTGGTACATTCTCAATATCTTTTATACTTAATATAAAAGACATCATTAACAAATCCAACATTGCGTATTAAAACAGCTAAAACTAATTTTAACATAAGTATATCGTTAAAAATCAGTAATGTGTTGTTTACTTATGGTTTAGAAATATATATGTACCTTTTAACTTTCTTTTTATGAGCACATGCTTCCTCTGCATTTTAATTGATAATCAGACTATTTGATACATCTATTAAAATTCTTGTTCGATATTGATGCTTTTTAGAATGATACTTTCATATCCATTCTTGGATCGTATCCGAAATCCCACAAACTTAACATCACTTTCAAAACTTCAAGACGCTTTGGTTGTTATGCGCCAACGGACTAATCCAAATCTATATCTAGAACTTTATGTTTCAACGCTTGTACACAAAAATATAAAGTCATACTAAGATAACTTTGTGTCTAAGGTCCAAGCAAACTTTAGCACATTGAACGGTTAATCTGATATCGTAGTTACAATAATTGGTATTCGCGGTATTAATCTTATCAATGTGGCTCACTATATTTTAATTGCATTTGTCTTTCTCTTAAAGACATATTTGCGACCAAAAGGATCATATTCTTAATGATACAACTATCAAATTCATATTTTAATAACGTACTTGGAATCTATTTTGAATTTGCGCATCGTACCCTATCATAGAGTCAATGCTCTTAGTGTTTATTTAAACAATCGGAGTATTTAATCTTGACATTGACAAGAACTATTGGTTTCTCTTTATTGTACAAAATTACTTATTATATGTTCTAATGCATTTGTGTTTAATTAGGTTTGGTCAATCTTATTTCATTTCTTGTAATCGTATATGATAAATAAAATTAAAATTAATTAATAAATAAAACATACCATTTATGAATTTTCCATTAAATGTACTTTTATTTGTATTAATTTTGTTAATATAACACATTATATATGGTATATAATGGATAGAAAACGCTTTTTATTTCAAACAAGATTGATTATCGGTTAGATATATGTAACAAATTGCATAATTGCCTCTAGGGTATACCCCTAACTCTATCACTTTGTGGACATTGATTTAAATCATGACACAACAACTATCAAGCAGTTATAGTTGGATCCTAGTTGAAGCATTGTAAATGAAACACTATTCAATAGAGAATTCGTCTCCTAAGTTATACGATGTTAGAATCACGGCCAACTGTAGTCAACTCAAGGTCAAATCTCTCGATAGAGTGGTATAGTTAATAATAAATGTTATTATTAACCTAAGGCTTTGTTTATGAGCTAATCAAGTTGAATGTGGTTGATATTGAAATTTTAACCAAAATTAAATTCATAAATCTTAAAGTGACATGGTGTTGATGAAGAGAGTTATTGCGGATAATAAATGTTAAAAAAGTACAACTTAAGTTTGTAAATTAGATTTACCGATGAAATTTGCAAGCGATGAGTTCGGCCAAACTATCACTCCACTAGCTAAGGTGACATGTGCACGTTAGCATTTTAATTATTCAAATATCAACCACTTACCGAAATTACACATGCGAAACGCACAACCGACTCTGAATCGTCACTCAATTTAATTTATCTATAAAGTGTTGTAAATTAATTAATATTGAAAAAAATACTAATTATTTTTGTATTTAATATTTGAGGTATATTTAGTAAATAAGGCGGCCTCTAAAAATGTTCTGGGTTCTATTCGTAATTAATTTGGTGTGTGTATAACAGTTATATATGTGCCTATCGATATACAATATTGATAATAATTTAAATTGGATCCGAACAGAATTAATTGCTGTTAGGTTTTAGATCCATTTGGTTTATTATTAACCAAGTTTAGGCAAGCCAAAGACGAGGAGGGAGAGGGGGTCTTAGGGCGTGACTTGGTAAGAGAAGATGGTGGAAAGATATTTCTACTATATCTCCTATTTAAGTGAACCCAAGCCTACACCTTTTATTTCTGCTTTTTATTCCATCTGTCGTACTCCTTGGCCATCATACACCTATGTACTCCAGCCCATGGCTCTAACACAGCACAAATAAATTACAAAACTCTTTCAAGTGCCGACACTCAGAAATTTGCACATGTGCACATGGATCTATGTGATTTAGGAGGCGATTTGAATCGAAATGTGAATCAAAGGCTACATCTCTTATGTATATTCTTTTATGTATATATATTGGTTATATCATCATAACTATTTATATATATGATATTATCTCCACATAAATATTAATATATATTAAATTATATCAAATGATTAATCTACATGAAACTGTTAATTTGAACTCAAGTTCATAGTTAAATAATGTATGTAAATATTTTATAGATATGTGAGTGTCTGTTCTTTTAATAAAGAATTAATTTTGTTTTAAAAATTCAAATTTTCTTATCGGCTAACTTTTTTACATATATATAATTTTAAATTATTTATTATATATTTTTATATAAATTGTTTATACATATTAAAACAGTGTTGTTTATTTTAAATAAATAAATAATATACATACATATATTAAAAAAAAAATTCCTTACGGACCAAAAAATGTTTTACATATATGTAATTTTATAATATATATATATTAAAAAATTGCTTATACATATTAAAACAACGACATTATTATATATATATATATATATATATATAAATTAAAAAAATTATTATTTTTGACTGTAATAATTATTTTATGTAAGTACACATATTTAAATTTAATTAAATATATTTTAAGTAATATTTCTTCAGGGTAAGCTAAGGAATAACAAGGCCTATAATAATCCTGTTGATATTGTTATAACTGCCATGATTTGGCATATATGAGAAAAAAGAAACGATTGAATATTCAACAATATTTAGATGTCCCGAAAGATTATAACAATTCTTATTACTCAAGATTATAAATTAGTGGTACTCAAGACTACAAATTAGTGGTAAAAAATATGAAAATTTTGAGTGACAAATGTGGGAGTAAGATACTTATCTTCAACTAGTTCGAGATCTTTGCAACTTCCACTAATTGATCATTTCGTGATTTTAACTTGTGCTCCTCGATGATTGCTGGATTTGTGGTTAAGAAGAACCTCTGTCTCTCTTTTTTTGGCCACGGTTAATGTGACATCCCGGAATTTTGACCCCATTATTATCATAAGTTTTTGATCAAATTTAAACAAAAATACAATATTTTTCATTTATAAATAAACAAGACTTTGAATATTATTGGTTGTATATGGGTTATAAAGGAATTGATAATTTCAAAATGTAAATTAAATTCTTTTAACAATATTCAGAAATAAATCTGTTTTATTCAATTACATTAAAAATTATATATTAATGACATTCAATATCAAAAGTATAAATGTAAATAATCATAACAAGTATAATAATACAATTTTATTCATATTAAATATAAATATAAAATACATAGGTGCAAATACATTACAAATCCAATATTGAAAAAAAATAACTTTAAATAAACAAAAGATTTAAGTACTGATTCTACATAGTAACTTTTATAACTAAAATAAAATAAGCTTATAAATATTTAACATGAGTTTCTATATAAATATAAATACTTATAAATATGGTTATAAACATGAGCTTCTATATAGTTGACATAAATAGAACATAACAGTAGGATTACAAACATAAGTACAAAATTATAACTTGAATAAGAAATAAATAAAAGTGTTAACTATTGAAAGACAAAAGGGTCTATGTCAGTAAATACTAATGAATGTAAACCTAAATGAAAACATATTAGTACAAACATTTATAATATGCAACACAAAAATCTGCAGGTATCAAAATTGAATCCATCTCAGTACAAATATACTGCAAATATATTTGTACCATATGTTGTGTCAGTAAACATAGATTATGTTAGCATAAGTGAAGACATAAACATTAATTAGCCACTCTTATTTCTGCAAAGAATAGATGCTAGCCGAAATTCTTTGTTTAGCTCAGTTTTGCAGTACCATGTTGCAAATAAAAATAAAGCAAATGTAATATCAAGTTGAGGCTTGCTCCAGAAGACTTTGTGTTCAAAGCCATATATAAATATATTTATCATTCCATAACTTAAACAAAACTGATAAAACAAAAAGCCTAAATAAAAACCTGTTAAAGCAAGGAGAGTTTCAACAATTCAAAAACAAAGAAAGATGTATACAGGCAGTTTTAAAGCTTCAGGTGTTCATAAATTCGAAAGCATCTTTATGTTCAAAGGAATTTTGGTGAGTAAACTTACCTATTTTTAAATCTAAACTTGTGTCTTTAGTTTATAAATGGTTTGTGCTTTGATATTGTTTATATAAATAGCCTTGGGCATTTCCTGTTGCTTTGGTAGTTCAGGTAGTCGTTCTTCAAGATTTTGACTATCTGAACAAAGAAAAGCTAAGATATTTATAAATACTTGTCCATATAAGTGTTTGAACTTTAATGTTGTTGCTGATACATGTGGTTATCCTCAACATAGGCCTGTAAACTTGTTTTAAGAGTTTTAACAGTATGTTATAAACACCGTATCTTCAAGTTACAGTAAATTAGAATTAATGTTAAAATTCAAATGTTTTAAATTGTAAATTCAGTAACATATTTAGGTTCCATGCACAAAATAATGATTTTTAAAATAAAAATTATGATTTTTAAGCAAGGAATTTAAGAGCAGTTTTATAATGAAACTAGAATAGGTTTTTGCAAATTCAGGAAGTTCGAGTAAATTTTAATTCCTGTAAATTGATAGGATGCAAGTTTGTAATCTATGTGATTCCAGAAAAATGTCAAACAAAATTTTGAATACAGGGATTTGGAGATTTTGATTTAAGTAGGGTTTAAGGTCTGTATCCTTTGGGTTCTGCAGTTTTGGTGATCGCGACATCATAGCATCACCGGGTGGCTTGAGATTTGGGTAGAGGCTTGAGAGGGGTGTTGGCAAGGATCGACCGAAGCCGCGCCACCTCAGAGGGTCGCGGCAGTGAGAACGAGGTGGTTTTTGACCACTGGGTTCGTGATGAAGTTCGACCTTTGGGCAATATTTTGTTTACGTGGTAATTGGGTATATCTGGGTTTGGATTTCACGTGAGGGGATGCTTTGTGACTTGCGGGGGGCGTCGTGATGCGACGGCACGGTGGTGGACCGCCGTGCACGTGCACGGCGGTGGGAAAGTATATACTGGGGATCGACTTGAGTTTAACTCGAGAACATTAGCGTGTTGCTTCGGGTTTTAGCTGAGAAGTTTTGGTTGAGAGACGCGTGCGTATTAATATGTTTCTACAGTTTTAACTTAAGCTAAAAAAAAAGAAACAGGGAAGAAAAGAACAGGGGAAGAAGAAGATAAGGAAGATTGACGCGAGAAACATACTGGGAAGTATCGATTTTGACCCGTGTTAGATGCGAGACTTACTTCGAGTTTTAATGTCAGTAGCTTGCAAACTATATTAAGCAAAAGATTCATAAGCTAAGTATTAATCAGGTTATAAATGTTTACAAACTGTTTCAAGCCAGGTAGAACTTTAAAGTTTTACAGAAAACGTAGAAGAGTACTTAATGTAAAATCAAAGTTAATTATGAATTGTAATAAATTTATAATTGTAATTTAATAGTAGTTCAAAATGTAATTAAATTGTAATTAAAGATTTCAATGATAACTTTGTATAAATCATTTGTAATTAAGAATCATTTGAAGTTGATTAATTAATAAATCGTAGTTAACAAATTAAATAATTAGTTAATGATTAAACGATTAAGTTAATTAATAATTAATGATTAATTAAATAAATAATAATAATTAATTGTGTAATTGAGTTTTATAAATCAATCATTAAGGTTATTGATTAGTAATTAAGAATTAATTCATTAATTTAGTGGATAATTAATAAGTAATTAATAAATTGAAAAGTGTTAATTAATTAATTATTAATTAAGAAAGAATAAAATATAATTTACTCGTAAGTATGCAATTAGGTTTAAAACAAATCAATCTTGTTGATATGAATCGATGATTATATTGATTGCCTCTGATGTTTTATTTATTTCTGTGATGTTCTGTGATATTTTAGATATATCTGTGATGGTTGTGTATACTTTATTGTGTTTCATTGTTATACGTTTATCTGATGTTATTTATCTGTATTAAATTGCTATATGAATTCAATTGTTGAATTTAAATTATTTAAACTGTTTAAGTTAATTAGACAACTTGGCCCTTAAATGGCGTTTGGATCCGATGAGACCGGGATCGGAAAAATCAATCTTGATTCTCCGAAAACCACATCGATCCAAATTAAACGATAGGTCATGACTTATCAAATGGTGATCAAGTTGGAGTTTTCAGAATGCAAGGGTTATCGTCATTAACTCTGAGGGTGATTCCAAAATGAGTGTAACGAGATAATGCCTTCGGTTTCGTTCGAACCCGGAACGAACTTGTATGGATTGAATGCTTTCAGCACATCGTCAGGCGGACGATGAGCATTCTAAGTGATTTGTTCTTTAAAGGTAATCGCAGCCTCAAGCCTCATCAACCGGGAATGGCTAAAACAGGGGAGATGCAGCAAGGTTAGGTGGGTCATGCCCAAGCAGGACAAGATATTTCCCCTGTCTAGATGTCTCTTTTTTATTTCGGCTTAGTGGGTGGTTGGTCGCGCCAACCACGGGGTTTATCTTGTTCGGGACTGTTCAGTAAGGAATGGTTCCGGCCTTGTGTTGCAGGGGATGAAGGGAGTAATCCTCGGTACGGTGATCTAGGCCCCGTACTGTGACGGGCGGTACCCCAGTAGCCCTGCCATTGTTGGAAATCCATTTTTCCTACGAGACCCTACGGTTTTGATTTGTATTACCCACTTTTGTGGCTAGTAGCTGGAATTTAATGAATGTAACAATTTCGGCTATTTTCTATTTACTTGAAAACCCTAGACACTATTGTAATATCACTGGATTTCCTATGAAATGTTTTGGTTAGCGTAAGGTAAAAACTTACCCGTATTTATTTGTGGGGAGTCTTACGTGATACCTTTATTTTCAAATGTTTTTCAAAGTTAAGCAACTTTAAACCGTTTACTCATACCAGACCCATGTCTGACCCGAAGTTTATTTTTGTTTTCATAAACTCTCGGGTACCCAAATTTTTACGGGTAGCCAAGGGATTCAGGTTGGTTTTGACGAATTCTGGAGGAGCAATGGAGCAGGAGGCTTCTACGTTGTAGATATCTGTATATATATAGGGTGTTCCGCTGTGTTGATATCTCCGAGTCTTATCGTTTGAGTTGTATTATATTGAGTTGTATTAACTAGACAGGAGTTTGTAACTGTCTAGTATGTGATGTATGATCTGTATAACTCTGATTGATGTATTAAACTATGTAATATTTATGTGATATATTATATTTGTTCCGTTCCGCTGTGAGATTCTGATGTTGTTGTTCCTTCTTTCTCTTTCTTTTTCTATTTTCTATCCCTTTCTTTTTTTATGACGATACGTCTTTCTGGTAGTAGAAGGGCGGATCGTCACAGTTGGTATCAGATCATAGGTTGGTGATAACCTTGGCTCTGGTAGTGATTACTCATAAAATAGAGTCAGTAGAACTCTAAAATGAGTTTGAGTGTATTAATAGATATGAGCGCGTATTTGTTAGTGAATATAAAGTTGTTTTATATTGCGTTGATTGATTTATTGAGTGGTATATGAACCTTCGTCGGCACAACCTCGAAAACTGTATCGAATGGGTTTCTAAACACTTAAATAGAGCAATTCGACACAGTATTGTTTTTAAAGGTAGGGTAAATGAAATAATTTTACCCAAAATTATATTTTGATATAAAAGAAATATTTTTCTACAATAACTATATATACTTGGATGTTTGATTGTTAATAGTACAATCAAATAAAAATTTAAATGTGAGTGGTTTATAACCAAATAAAATTATTTAAGAATGATTTAAATAAAAAGGAATATAATTAAAATTTGATTAAACCAGAATTTAAGTCCCGGGAATTTGAAAAGTGTTTAAATGAATTTAAACAAAAGAATTTGGTAATTTAAAAATCTTGGGAATGTTTGAAATGTTTTCCAAAGATTTGAAGAAAATAATGAAATTTTGTTTTGGAAAATATTGTTGAATGGAAATTGTTTTTGGAAAAATTTATGGAAGTAAGGAAGCAATGAACTCACTTCAGTCGCTGGAAAATAATCCTGATGATGATGGCCACATCATCAGCATTCATTTTCGAGTTTCTAAAGTGATGGATTGCTGCCAGGGTAGTTGGTTATGATATTGTTTGGGCTTGTTGGGTATCCAAGTTGTTTCAGAAATTTCAAAGGGAAAATTGTTTTCGTGGAAACAAGTGTTTGGAATTTGAATATTTGATTCGATATACCAGGTGGATATATGTATAGTCATCATTTCAAAATGGTTTTGGAAATGAAAACCGGGAAATTGAATTCTAAGAAATTCTATTTAAATAATGTGAAAGGTTTGAATAAATCAACTATTGAACTTATAAAGTAAAGTAGATATTAATAAGAAAAAAATTGGGAATTTTGATCCCGGTATTAAAATTTAACTTAAGTAAATGAAAATAAGAAATATACTTGAGTTTAACCTGAGATAAGTTGAATGAAATTGAAGTTCAAAATGAACTTAATTGGATATAAAATTTGAAGGAAAAAAAATGATTGTAATTGTAAGGTGGAAATTTATACCTTAAGGCAGTAAGTGCTATATATACATAATCTGAAATTGTGGTTATAAGGTGAAATGGCTCAAATGAGCAATATAAGCTTTTAAGTAAACAAATAAGCTTTGAACTCATATATTGATAAGTAAAATTTAAAAAGAATGATAAGTAGCTAGATTAACTGAAGTGGAGTGGAAATAAAACCGAATTTAAATGAATTCAATCGAGTTACTGATAATATTGAATGAAATAAAATTATTATGTAAATAAGTAAATGTAAACCAAGTAAGTCTTGAATTTGGTTAAAATAGAGTTGGAGTAAGTTGTAAACAAATTTAATTCAAGTATAAATTGAATAACCTTATTATGAATAAGTTCAATAATGAATTGTTAATGTAAATTAAAGATTTGAGAATGAATAAAAGATAAACTAATCAGTAAATAGTTGGGCTTTGATTAAAGGAAAATCAAATCAAAGATTTGAATGGAAATTGGTGAAATAGAATAAACCTAGTTGTTAGGTGGCACAGCTTGAAGAAAATAAACGACTTAAGTAAATTATAGGATGATTATTTAAAATATTGGTTGTCAAGTTTGATAAAATGATTAGGAATCAAACCTGATTGAAATGAAAGGAAATGCAATGAAAGGATTGTGACTAAATTTAATGTGGTAGAGTCAAGTGTAAAATTGAGATGGAATCAATTTAAAATGGTCATAAAGATTAAGTGATTATTTATTCACAATGATATTGTTAAATTGCATAAGAAAATGGGATGTTTGAAGTAAATGAGACTGAATAAAATTCTATGAATTATTGGAAGCAAAATAAGATGATTTTGGGTATGAGTTTGTATTGCTTAAATGGATTATATAAGCAAGTAAGTTGTAAATTCCTTTTAGTTAAAAGGAATGGTTTGAGAATTGATTAAAATTAATTGCGTTGAGGATTTGAACCTTACACATGTGCTTATGAAAATATGTAATGGAGACTCTGTCAAAAACTTTTCAGAATTTGAAAACTATATAAAAAAAACAAACAGACAAGAAAAATTATTAGTAACAAAACAACTTCAAATTGAAGACTATAAGTAAACTAATGAATGCAACTAATTTAAAAATAATAATAATAGGAATCAGTTATAAATGGAGATAGTCAATAAATGTTCAATATTCAAAGTTAAGAAGGTTGAATTCATATGGAATTGGTAATTCAGATAAAAAGGCTAATGTGGCAGAGTAATAATATACGAGTATGCTTATATTAAGCTTAAGAAATGAATGGTGAAATTCTTAAGTAAAATTTGGTATTGAGAAAATTTAGAAGTAGATAGAAATCAAAATTGTGTGAATAAAAGAAAATAGATATAGTTGATAAATCAATGAATATTAATACGTAGGATGAATGTATATTGTTTTATACGCATGACAATTTGGTCCAGATTCGAGCACAGAATTTCAAGATAGTTATATCGATCCGAGTTAGGATTTTTCACTCGATTTTCGACGACGAACCATGGATTTGGATTTTGATTAATTCTGAGGATTCTCTATCATAGTTGTGACTATACAAGGAGAATGATAGTTTCTGATCAAGAAGCCAGTTCTAAGTCCGCACTAGGAAGTCGGGTGGACAATACTAGTTCGGAAGAGAAATTGTATGATCGAGCAAGCGATCGGATTTGATATTGCGTACGAATGGTATACGTACATCGTACGGGCTTGATTGAATAGATATTGAAATTTCTGTAAAGAGTTAATACTGTAGATTTCAGAATTTAATTTCCAGAATAGATGTCTGGAATTTATTGTGTATTCCTTATATCTTAGGAAATTTGTTCATGATTCATCATTAATTGATAAACCAGTAATTCAGGAAATTGGAAGTTGAGTCGAATTTAATTGTGGTCAGGAATCCAGTTTGGATTATTGATCATCGAGAGACAAACTCTCGATAATTTTAGGAAAGCTTATCCGAATTCGTGTTCGGATAGCTAGTATTGTTTGTTAGGATAGACTGTTTGTTTGTTGTTAATATATAAATGATATTTATGTTTGAATGATTGGCATAACAGCTTTTTGAATTAACTGTTGTTTAAATTTCGGGGACGAAATTCTTTTAGGGGGGGAGGAATGTGACATCCCGGAATTTTGACCCCATTATTATCATAAGTTTTTGATCAAATTTAAATAAAAATACAATATTTTTCATTTATAAATAAACAAGACTTTGAATATTATTGGTTGTATATGGGTTATAAAGGAATTGATAATTTCAAAATGTAAATTAAACTCTTTTAACAATATTCAGAAATAAATCTGTTTTATTCAATTACATTAAAAATTATATATTATGACATTCAATATCAAAAGTATAAATGTAAATAATAATAACAAGTATAATAATACAATTTTATTCATATTAAATATAAATATAAAATACATAGGTGCAAATACATTACAAATCCAATATTGAAAAAAAAATTAACTTTAAATAAACATAAGATTTAAGTACTGATTCTACATAGTAACTTTTATAACTAAAATAAAATAAGCTTATAAATATTTAACATGAGTTTCTATATAAATATAAATACTTATAAATATGGTTATAAACATGAGCTTCTATATAGTTGACATAAATAGAACATAACAGTAGGATTACAAACATAAGTACAAAATTATAACTTGAATAAGAAATAAATAAAAGTGTTAACTATTGAAAGACAAAAGGGTCTATGTCAGTAAATACTAATGAATGTAAACCTAAATGAAAACATATTAGTACAAACATTTATAATATGCAACACAAAATCTGCAGGTATTAAAATTGAATCCATCTCAGTACAAATATACTGCAAATATATTTGTACCATATGTTGTGTCAGTAAACATAGATTATGTTAGCATAAGTGAAGACATAAACATTAATTAGCCACTCTTATTTCTGCAAAGAATAGCTGCTAGCCGAAATTCTTTGTTTAGCTCAGATTTACAGTACCATGTTGCAAATAAAAATAAAGCAAATGTAATATCAAGTTGAGGCTTGCTCCAGAAGACTTTGTGTTCAAAGCCATATATAAATATATTTATCATTCCATAACTTAAACAAAACTGATAAAACAAAAAGCCTAAATAAAAACCTGTTAAAGCAAGGAGAGTTTCAACAATTCAAAAACAAAGAAAGATGTATACAGGCAGTTTTAAAGCTTCAGGTGTTCATAAATTCGAAAGCATCTTTCTGTTCAAAGGAATCTTTGGTGAGTAAACTTACCTATTTTTAAATCTAAACTTGTGTCTTTAGTTTATAAATGGTTTGTGCTTTGATATTGTTTATATAAATCGCCTTGGGCATTTCCTGTTGCTTTGGTAGTTCAGGCAGTTGTTCTTCAAGATTTTGACTATCTGAACAAAGAAAAGCTAAGATATTTATAAATACTTGTCCATATAAGTGTTTGAACTTTAATGTTGTGGCTGATACATGTGGTTATCCTCAACATAGGCCTGTAAACTTGTTTTAAGAGTTTTAACAGTATGTTATAAACACTGTATCTTCAAGTTACAGTAAAGAAGAATTAATGTTAAAATTCAAATGTTTTAAATTGTAAATTCGGTAACATATTTAGGTTCCATGCACAAAATAATGATTTTTAACATAAAAATTATGATTTTTAAGCAAGGAATTTAAGAGCAGTTTTATAATGAAACTAGAATAGGTTTTTGCAAATTCAGGAAGATCGAGTAAATTTTAATTCCTGTAAATTGATAGGATGCAAGTTTGTAATCTATGTGATTCCAAAAAATGTCAAACAAATTTTCGAATACAGGGATTTGGAGATTTTGATTTAAGTAGGGTTTAAGGTCTGTATCCTTTGGGTTCTGCAGTTTTGGTGATCGCGACATCATAGCATCACCGGGTGGCTTGAGATTTGGGTAGAGGCTCGAGAGGGGTGTTGGCAAGGATCGACCGAAGCCGCGCCACCTTAGAGGGTCGCGGCAGTGAGAACGAGGTGGTTTTTGACCACTGGGTTCGTGTTGAAGTTCGACCTTTGGGAAATATTTTGTTTACGTGGTAATTGGGTATATCTGGGTTTGGATTTCGCGTGAGGGGATGCTTTGTGACTTGTGGGGGGCGTCGTGATGCGACGACACGGTGGTGGACCGCCGTGCACGTGCACAGTGGTGGGAAAGTATATACTGGGGATCGACTCGAGTTTAACTCGAGAACATTAGCGTGTTGCTTCGGGTTTTAGCTGAGAAGTTTTGGTTGAGAGACGCGTGCGTATTAATATGTTTCTACAGTTTTAACTTAAGCTAAAAAAAAAGAAACAGGGAAGAAAAGAACAGGGGAAGAAGAAGATAAGGAAGATTGACGCGAGAAACATACTGGGACGTATCGATTTTGACCCGTGTTAGATGCGAGACTTACTTCGAGTTTTAATGTCGGTAGCTTGCAAACTATATTAAGCAAAATATTCATAAGCTAAGTATTAATCAGGTTATAAATGTTTACAAACTGTTTCAAGCCAGGTAGAACTTTAAAGTTTTACAGAAAACGTAGAAGAGCACTTATTGTAAAATCAAAGTTAATTATGAATTGTAATAAATTTATAATTGTAATTTAATAGTAGTTCAAAATGTAATTAAATTGTAATTAAAGATTTCAATGATAACTTTGTATAAATCATTTGTAATTAAGAATCATTTGAAGTTGATTAATTAATAAATCGTAGTTAACAAATTAAATAATTAGTTAATGATTAAACGATTAAGTTAATTAATAGTTAATGATTAATTAAATAAATAATAATAATTAATTGTGTAATTGAGTTTTATAAATCAATAATTAAGGTTATTGATTAGTAATTAAGAATTAATTCATTAATTTAGTGGATAATTAATAAGTAATTAATAAATTGAAAAGTGTTAATTAATTAATTATTAATTAAGCAAAGAATAAAATATAATTTACTCGTAAGTATGCAATTAGGTTGAAAACAAATCAATCTTGTTGATATGAATCGATGATTATATTGATTGCCTCTGATGTTTTATTTATTTCTGTGATGTTCTGTGATATTTTAGATATATCTGTGATGGTTGTGTATACTTTATTGTGTTTCATTGCTATACGTTTATCTGATGTTATTTATCTGTATTAAATTGCTATATGAATTCAATTGTTGAATTTAAATTATTTAAACTGTTTAAGTTAATTAGACAACTTGGCCCTTAAATGGCGTTTGGATCCGATGAGACCGGGATCGGAAAAATCAATCTTAATTCTCCGAAAACCACATCGATCCAAATTAAACGATAGGTCATGACTTATCAAATGGTGATCGAGTTGGAGTTTTCAGAATGCAAGGGTTATCGTCGTTAACTCTGAGGGTGATTCCAAAATGAGTGTAACGAGATAATGCCTTCAGTTTCGTTTGAACCCGGAACGAACTTGTATGGATTGAATGCTTTCAGCACATCGTCAGGCGGACGATGAGCATTCTAAGTGATTTGTTCTTTAAAGGTAATCGCAGCCTCAAGCCTCATCGACCGGGAATGGCTAAAACAGGGGAGATGCAGCAAGGTTAGGTGGGTCATGCCCAAGCAGGACAAGATATTTCCCGTCTAGATGTCCCTTTTTTATTTCGGCTTAGTGGGTGGTTGGTCGCGCCAACCACGGGGTTTATCTTGTTCGGGACTGTTCAGTAAGGAATGGTTCCGGCCTTGTGTTGCAGGGGATGAAGGGAGTAATCCTCGGTACGGTGATCTAGGCCCCGTACTGTGACGGGCGGTACCCCAGTAGCCCTGCCATTGTTGGAAATCCATTTTTCCTACGAGACCCTACAGTTTTGATTTGTATTACCCACTTTTGTGGCTAGTAGCTGGAATTTAATGAATGTAACAATTTCGGCTATTTTCTATTTACTTGAAAACCCTAGACACTATTGTAATATCACTGGATTTCCTATGAAATGTTTTGGTTAGCGTAAGGTAAAAACTTACCCGTATTTATTTGTGGGGAGTCTTACGTGATACCTTTATTTTCAAATGTTTTTCAAAGTTAAGCAACTTTAAACCGTTTACTCATACCAGACCCATGTCTGACCCGGAGTTTATTTTTGTTTTCGTAAACTCTCGGGTACCCAAATTTTTACGGGTAGCCAAGGGATTCAGGTTGGTTTTGATGAATTCTGGAGGAGCATTGGAGCAGGAGGCTTCTACGTTGTAGATATCTGTATATATATATAGGGTGTTCCGCTGTGTTGATATCTCTGAGTCTTATCGTTTGAGTTGTATTGTATTGAGTTGTATTAACTAGACAGAAGTTTGTAACTTTCTAGTATGTGATGTATGATCTGTATAACTCTGATTGATGTATTAAACTATGTAATATTTATGTGATATATTATATTTGTTCCGTTCCGCTGTGAGATTCTGATGTTGTTGTTCTTTCTTTCTTTTTTTCTTTTTTTTCTATTTTCTATCCCTTTCTTTTTTTATGACGATACGTCTTTCTGGTAGTAGAAGAGCGGATCGTCACAGTTAATTTGGTTGAATTTGAGGTCGATTACCTTATTTGGTAAAATGAGATATTAATGTGGATAAACGTGGACATAGAGCGCATTTGTGGAGTTTTTGTATAAATTTGTTTGATTATGTTAGTTGGTGTATTATAGTAATCATGTTTGTTTTACTACTGTTTATTACCGGAGCATCTATACATGTTTTTTTTATAGAGTATTTGAAACTACATTTATTTAGATTTCTGATATATTATGTTTGTAATCTGTTCCGGTGTAAAGAAAGTATTCTTTTTTACTTTCAAAAAAGTAAAAATAAAATATTCTCCCTTAATTCGTCTTCACTTTCTTATCGATTCTTAACAACATATTTCATGTTTTTCTCTTCCCAAAAAGAAGAAAGACGTATATTTCAAGTAAAGAAAATACTAGTTTTATTTATCCATTCAATGATTTAATACAGATGAGTATTTACAACAGAGTTATACAAGTAGGATTAATAAACAACAAGGATTGAATACACAGATCGTTAAAATAATAAATTAAATTAAACAGGGAATTAGGCTGAAGGAAAAACCTGAGAACACTTTTAGTCTGAAGGACAGAAGTTTTAAAATTTAGTCTGAAGGACAAAAAATGATATATTCATATAGCATTGCACATCCATAATGCTATATTCATATAGCATTACACAGCTGCTTGTTTGTGTATGCAGAAACTTATAAAATTGTGTTGTATATAGCATTATAGATGTGTAATGCTATATGAATATAGCGTTATGGATGTGCAATGCTATATGAATATATCATTTTTTGTCCTTCAGGCTAAATTTTAAAACTTCTGTCCTTCAGACTAAAAATGTTCTCAGGTTTTTCCTTCAGCCTAATTCCCTCTTAAATTAAATTACAAAAATTTCATAAAAAAAATTAAAATGTAAATATATACATAAACCTCCGAGCGTTTCCAAATTTTGAGAGGGAATAGAATAGGTCAACATGCACCGCAAAGTAGCAGAACCACCACCAAGTTATCCTCCAGCATCTCCAACGTAAAAGACAAAAACCTCGCACCTCTCCACTCACTGCCACTCTATTCAAAACCCGGGCCATGGCTTCTCTAATCTACAGCACCTCTTCAATCTACATAACCAATCAGGTATCGTTACGTCGCCATCGACTGCCATCTCACCTCCTCTCCGTCTCCAGTAAACTTTTCCCTTCACCTTGTGCCTCATTTCCCACTTTCAAAATAAGTTAGGGTTTTAAGTGTTGATTTTCGTTTTTCAGGGCGGAAGCTCACAGTTAGAGCTACAGAGACTGATTCTAATGAAGGTTTGCTTTTATTTTTCTTCGTAAAGTATGAATTTTTTTTGATTTTGTTTGTTGTGTGAATGTAGTTAAGAGGGAGGCTCCGGACAAGGCACCGGCTAGTGGGTCGAGCTTCAATCAGCTTCTTGGGATCAAGGGAGCTAAACAAGAGACTGTGAGTTTTTTATCGTCTTTGGTTTTAGCGTTTGATATGTGCATAGTGCGACATAAGTAAATATAGAATCAGTTGTATACTTGTTACGTTAGTTTTGGGAAGTTCAAAATATATTTCTTTTCAGATGTATAACCTTTTGGTGTATACAAATCATACTTCCATGACAAAAAATTTCTCAAAAGGGTGATCCATCTAGAAAAACACCAAGATGTCGAATGGGAAGATGCAAGATTCAAATCTCAACAATGGAAGTAAACAAAATATCCAAGTTTGGGGGCTTTATGTCACACTCCCTGTGGGGTTTACATAGTGTGTTGGGTTTGAATTTTTCACTGAAGAATAGAATATTAGTATAAAAAAAAAGGGACCCAGCTGTGGCATACCAAACTTAAATCGTAAATTCAGATGTTTAAATGTTATGGTTTTATCTCTCCCTTCCGCAACTTCATGTATAGGTTTAATCTTTCTTCATCTGCTTGTGAATATATTGTGGTGACAAGAAGTAACCTACAGTGATTCAATATCATATCCGGCTTTCAACTTTATACAGCAATAAATAATGTTTATTACTCCAAACAGATCATCGAAGGCTAGAATGCTACATAAGAACATACATTGATTGTAAGTTTGTTTTGTAACTTAGAAATTCGATGACGTGTTGCTGCAAAAAATGTGACTGCATTCATCTGGTGTTAGTGATTGTAATTTTGATAACGCACCTAATTTTTGGGAAGTTTACTAACTCGATTGCACAGTAAAAACGTCTAGTTGCACATTCTTTAACATAAAAGCTATGCTGATTACATGGATTATTTTTAATGAAAGATGTTTATGGTATTATGGTCCAGAATAATAAGTATCATAACTGATCGTTATTTAACGGCAATCACGGATAGGATATTTGGAAGATTCGGCTTCAACTTACAAAACCAGTAACGTGGCCCCCATTAGTATGGGGAGTGGTATGTGGAGCTGCTGCTTCAGGTACTTTCTTATCTTCTTTTTTGTCAAGTTACTGCCGGTTATTCTGAACGTTAAAACATGTACTTTTGTATAATGTAGCGTATATTTCATCTTTCTCCATTGTTAACTTGTTGACTGAAGTTCTAAATCTGGGAGTATAAAATGAAGGTGACTGTAATCAGGTCTCGAAAGTTCATTAGTGTTGACATTTGTATAATTGATCTGTTAACATTTTATATAAATTGATGTTTTTTAAGTAATGTAAAACATGCCATTATGCTATATATTCAGTATATAGTAGTGATGTGGGTGAATGATAGGAATATATATGTATGACTAATGACTTGATGCATGCATCTACGACCATAAACATGCATTTTCTTTGTAACTTACTATTTGCTAGCGAAGATGCTCATAGTTCTCCCTTCCGTTATACATGCTCCTTTTAGCACTCCCTCCAATTTTTTGTTAGTTAACATTTTTGGAACTTGTGTTAATATGTTTATCCGTCTTTTGGAATGAAATTTGAGTTTTAAATCTTTTCAGAATAAAATACGCTTAATTGATGAAAAAACACTACGCCTAGCCTGTGAGACCATTACATGGTTTTTCCATTAATTATGCATATATACACGTACAATATGTAGCGTGCCCTTTTTCTATTCAGTGACTTAAACATGTTGAATTTCATTAGACCTTTATCTCCTTTTGTAGGAAACTTTCACTGGACTGTTGAAGATGTGGCTAAAGCTATTGTGTGCATGATAATGTCTGGACCATGTCTTACAGGCTACACTCAGGTTAGTGGATGCCCTTCATATAGCCTTATATGTTACAATTCTCCATTCAACTTTTCGACATGCATGCAGACAATCAATGATTGGTATGACCGTGAGATTGATGCTATTAATGAGCCTTATCGTCCTATTCCTTCAGGAGCTATATCTGAAAATGAGGTAACTAAATTGAACGGCAAAGCAAATTTTTTTCTTGGATGTACTAAAAATATGTTATACTAGTTTTATTACCACAGCTATTTTTCTTCTTGTTAGTGGTGCAATGTCATATTTCAGATAATGAGCTATGAATTTGGGGTTCTGTTTGTAGTCTACTATATATTATTTATCAAGGCCAACTTAGTTCCATTAAGTTCCATCGGACTTACTAAACATTACACAAGGAAGATACTGTTGAAATTTATGGTTATACAAGATGATGATATACCTTTCCAATCCTTTCAATTAACCAGTTACATTTATTAAATTTACACAGGTTAGACAGAGTGAGTATAATCAAACTTTTATTCTGCATTTCATTTGTAAATTTTGCATTTGATGTTTAGCAATAAGAATTGTCTTAATATGAGATTGAAAAATAATAATCGAGAAGTTTAACCATAGTTGAGGCAAGCAAAACGCATGTAAATGGAGAATACGCCATGTAAATTTATCCTGTTTAAGTCGACCTTGCCTTTACCTTTTTCTTAACTTATTTTCAGATATTCCTTCTCTTCACTTTATATATAAGAAATCATTCTATATAATGTTGAAATATTGGAAAGCTTATTATGGCTATTAGAAATAATAACATATATTCGACTTGCCGTACTTGAATTGTTAGTTATGTATTTTCCCCCTCCGCTTTCATGATCTTATCATTTTTCTGTTTAGGTTATAACCCAAATATGGGTGTTACTTCTGGCAGGCCTTGGTCTAGCAGGTTTACTAGATGTGTGGGTATGTTGTTCAGATTGCAATATTAATCGATGTTACATTCTATTCCAACTTCTGTATTGAACACACACATTATATTTTTATCTCTATTTTTGACTTTAATTTCCCCTTTTTAGGCAGGACACGATTTCCCTACTATTTTCTACCTAGCTGTTGGTGGATCATTGCTTTCTTACATATATTCTGCTCCACCCTTGAAGGTTCTGTTTTATTTGATGTTTTCCCTAGTTTTTTCATATCCTAACTCACTTTTTTCGCCCTTCTCATTCGTTTCAGCTTAAACAGAATGGGTGGATTGGAAATTTTGCTTTAGGGGCAAGTTATATTAGTTTGCCTTGGTACGATACTTGTCACTAATTAATATGATATGGAATAGAACTATTTGCTTTAGGGGCAAGTTAGAATATAACTATCTACTTGATATTGTTTGGCATCTGCGATGGTTCATTGTCCAATAATAGTACATTTCCAAACATGATATGACAAAGATGAGACTTTTATCCTATAGGTGGGCTGGTCAAGCTTTATTTGGAGCCCTTAAACCTGACATAATTGTTCTAACGCTCTTGTACAGCATTGCTGGGGTAAGACTTGCATATTTGATTTTAGTTGTTGCAGAGCTGAGGTCAACAGCCTCAACCTGTAAGCTATTTTTTTTAAATAAATAAAAATAAATAATATATTTGTTCCATTTGCAGCTGGGTATCGCAATTGTAAATGACTTCAAAAGCGTTGAAGGAGACAGGGCTATGGGACTACAGGTTATCCATTGTGTGTGTGTGTGTATATATATATATATATATACATACATATATATATATATATATATATATATATATATATATATATATATATATATGTATGCATGTGTGTGTGTGTGTGTGTGTGTATGCCTTAGGCAATTATGCCATAGATGGTAGCTAGTATGTAATACTTGTCTGCTAGATTAGCTTTATGGCAATTTCTGACATATCTTAATATCATTTTCAGTCGCTACCTGTCGCTTTTGGATCCGAAACAGCCAAATGGATATGTGTGGGTGCTATTGATATTACCCAATTGTCTGTTGCAGGTGCAGACCAAGACATTTAACATTATTCACATCATTTTTTTGTCATTGTTCTGCTTGTGATGTGATTGACTTATTCTATGACTAAATAATCATCGATCCACTGTAAACTTATTTTGTCCACCTTTTCAAGGGCTAGCATTAAAATCCATGTCTTGGAGCTCAATGTAGGTACCGGCTTTGATTAAACTAAAGTTATTAAATTACTTAAGTATATGCTACAAGTTTTGCTCAGGAAATCTGTTGATCAGTATATGATACATAGCCATCAATCCAACATAAACTCACACTTACACATGTGAACTGCTTAGATTGATATGCATTTAGACAATCTTAATTTGCATATCAATTTATGTCTATGCAAAGTTTTTAAGATGATTTTTTGCAACAAGAAAAGCTTGGTGGGGGTGTGCATGACATTTTTCTTCTTTTGGACTAATCAACAAGTAGTGAAATTTTCTGCTATTTGATTTTTCTAGTTTCTTCATGATTGATTTCTCCTAATATGTCGGCCTACTGTAGCAAAGTTTGTTTGCAATATCGGTTTCATGGAGAGCATAGTAGCAGAAACTGTTCACTTTGATACAACTGTTATCTGAATGAGTGAACAAAACTCTCTGTTGTGGTGCAAATTCCGTGTTCAACAATGTTATCTAATCAAATTACACACACACACACACACAAAGTTGGATCCACGCCAACTTTTTTACCCTTCCTTTATTATTACTTTTCAAAAATGAATACAAATTTCTTCTTATTTCAAGGGAAAAAATCAATGCAAAGGAAGTTCAGAAGTCACAAACATAATATACAAGTAACAAAAATAAGTTTTTATATTCTCTTTCATTTCCTCTTATCTCTTTTTAATTTATTGGTTGAATTATTTTTCAATTTTCATATAATCATCATTCCAGCCACATGATTCAACAAATTTTAACCTTTTATTACATATTTTTTAATCAATGATTTATTTCTTATTATTTATTGTTAAAATCAAGCATGGGTAAATGGTCTCTTTTTAATTCTTTTTGCGATCTGTTTCATGTATGTATAATGCATAATGTTAGCTTTCTGCTTCATCCTTTATGCTATATATGTGAATTTGGCACTGACCATTTGCTGTACAGGTTACCTATTGGGTGCCGGCAAACCTTTTTATGCATTAGCTCTGCTTGGTCTAATACTGCCACAAGTATTTTTTCAGGTACCATACTAATTGTAATTATGATGAAAACACAGTTGCATTTAGCAAATATATAAGAAGATTCCCTGGAATGGAATATCCGATTTAGTATTGTTGTTGGGATCTGAGCGCACCTCCTCACAGGTGAAATCTTTTGAAGTAAGGGTACCCTTTTGGTGGTGGAAAAACAGATTATTGGGGTGAATCTTTTGAACTCAGGGTACCCTTTCAGTGGTGGAAAAACTGATTATCGGGGTGAGAGATTCAAACTCTCGACCTCAGGATCACTCAACGTTAGCTATGAGACCTACGCGCTAACCAACTGCACCACCATCCCATGTATTCCAGCAAATGTTAGATAGGTCCCTAACATGAAATTGTGGAAGCAGTCATCACATTTCTTAGATACCCAACTTACTTGAAAATTACCAAATCATTCATCACATTTTCGTCTATGCCAACTTCAGTTGAAGTGCATGAAAGAAGCGCAACTATGCACTTAGAAACAACTTGTTCTATATGCTTTAATATGCTGAAATTTTAAGAAGCATTACCTCTAGAGCCAGCAAATCTCTTGTTTGAATTACGCCGACGATCAAACTTGGAAGTTAATTTAATCTATCAATTTAACTAAAATATGACTCGTGGTAGAGAGTTTTTGGTTTTTTTATCCCTATTATTTATGGTACTCGAGGAAGAGCCTATGTTGCTTAAATATTGGTAGAAAAAAATAATTCTTATTTCATTGTAAAAATTTAGTGAGTAATAAACTATGAATGCAAATCCATCACTATCAAAAAATCAATGTAAATCATAAATTAAAATTTAAATCTTTCAGAATTAAATACCACGACGAAGATTATGTCATATCAGGTTGTTTGCACCATTTAAAATGTAAGGTACAATGAAGTTGTTGACATTATTCTGAACACCTTATATTTTATTCCATTTATTTGTATAAAACATTTCATTTTACAGTACAATAATATAGTGTTAGCATATACAAATAAATACAGAGTCTTCACATGGTTTGCATTGTAGGTAATGCAAGACACAAAAAAGTCATCAAAATTACACTAGCATGAATGAATTTGAAATTTATAGTTTTATGTCATTTATCCCCACGACGATAAACATATCACATGTCGGCAAAAAATTTCTGGGATCTATTTACAATACTACTTTGTAGCATTCACAATATTGTATGCTTTTACATATATGGAGACACCAATCAATTGTTTGTTGAAATGTGTGTAAGACTAGTTAATTTTTACGAGATGATAAAACAAAGTAGATCACACATAGTCTTCACGTGGTTTGAATGTTAACAAATCGTACATTTATTAGACAATTATCCATTTCTTTATTCATGATTTTAAGTACATTTTTTGACAAAGCATTGCAAATTTTGTACTGCATTTACATTTTCCGCTCTTAAGGTTCCTTTTTTATGTTCTATTTTTCTCTTCTTTATGCTTCATTACGCTACCCATTTATAGAAAATGGAAAACACGTGAATCGATAACATCATTCTTTGAATTTTGCATTTATAGTCATATTTTGCCACATTTCCTTCATCCAAATCATCTTTGGGATGTGTGTCATTGATTATTGGAGTTAAGTGAGGGATAATACAATTTTAGACAATATTATATTTTAGTAACAACATGATAACTAAATTTTAAACCAATCCTCTTGAGATTGGCGTGAATTCTATGGATGAATGACATCTGCCTTTGTGCTTTATATCTGTATGGCTGTTTGTTTGGGCAGTTTTTGTTGTAGTTATGCGCATGTTTATAAATCGCTTCCTGGTGAATGACTGCGCTTTATAGTTCTTTTGATATACCCCGGGTAGCGCTTTATAGTTCTTTTGATATACCCCGGGTAGCGCTTTATAGTTCATAAATCACTTCCTGGTAAATGACTGCGCTTCATCAATCAATTCGTGGTAGATTTTCTATTACCGTACAATTACTAATCAACCGGTTTAATTTTGATTAAATTTAATATACCAGTATAATCGGTATGGTGACGTTAAGTGTAGTATTTTTTGAGGTAAAACATCGATAATAATTTTTTCCAAAACCAATGGTAACGGTAATTTACCAATCATTTATAATATATGAATATTCATGTAATATGTGTTATTATAGACATTTAAGAACATGTAAGTGATCAAATTTTGTTCAGTAATTTAGCTTAAATAATGTTGAATACACTAATTTTCTTTTCATCGATGTCTTTTATTAAGTGACACAATGAAGAACACAATCGATCAAACATCGCTTCCTCAACTTATTCAAACCGCGTTCATCAATATGTTCCATCCGCAAGTGCCACAATATGGAAGAATCTGATCAGCAGAAGTTGTTTCACCAATTACAATAGCGCTCTTCAATAAATAAAGATTTTCTGCCCTCACATCTTTTATAACAATCATGGAATCCTTCGATATCTTCATCTTCCCTCCCTTAACTACAATCTTCGATCCATGTCCACTCAAAGCCCCAATAGAGATCAAACTCCTCAAATCAGACACGTGTCTGACATCAATAATAGTACGAATAACACCGTCAAACATCTTGATCTTCACACTACCAACACCACCATACGACAAGAAGCATCATTGTCTATCAGAATCTCCTCCATTAATCTCATGGTATATAGAGAAGCGGTTCCGCTCAGGTGTCATATGATAGGATGCGCCTGAATCAATAAGGCATAAGTTACTCTTTTCAGAAGAACCAAAAGCTGTAAGCACATCGGTATCACACTCCGTATCTGATTTCTCTGCAGCGGATGTTGAAGCTTGCTTCGGGTCTTGTCTTCTTCTTTCGAGCTTGGATATATAAAGTGCTTCGGTTTTTTACAATAATGTCAAGTCAATTGCTTAGGCCTCCTAGGCTGAGATCTTGAATTACTTCGATCTCCATCATTCTTTGACTTGCTTTGGCTATCTGAATAGATAAGCCTCTGTGTCACTGTCCAAGCTAGTGCTCGTCAATCTACCTCTTAACACTTCATTATAAAGACCAGCTTTTACATATGATAGACCAATTTTACTGCGATCATATATCATAGAATTGACAAAAGCAGTATATTCCTTAGACAAAGAATACAAGAGGATCACTGCTTGAGCCTCATCAGTAATATCAACATCCGTGCCTTCAGGTTCATAATCAAAGTAGCCAAAGCATCTACATGATCCATAAGATCGGTTCCAGGCTTCATCTTAAACGAATAAAGTTGTTGCTGAAGAATAATTTGATTGGTGAGAGACCTGTCTTGATATGCATTAGATAATGCATTCCGTAATTCCTTCATCGTTTTCTTTTGAGAGAATTCTCTAAGAACTTCATTTGAAAAACTCAACTAAATTGTTGTAAGAGCTTCGTATTTCATCTTTTTCAAAACAGCCGTCTCAATATCTTTCAATTTCTCAGACGCATAAACAATCTTAACAGTCTTCTTCCTTTTCAACACTGTTTTCATCTTCATCTTTCAAGTTTCAAAATTTCATTTCCCATCAAAGCGTGTAATGACATAATTGACATCAGATCCACCAATAGACTTTCTAGAAGTATCCATTAATACCCAAACGGAGCAATATCACTAGCTTCGATACCAAACTGATGTGACAAATTTGAATGAGTGGAAGCGTATTTGATCGGGATCTAGTATTTTACCTATTTAAATGCCAGAGTAATTTAAAATCAACTGTGAAATCACACAAGAATAAACGATGGAAAGAAAAAAAAAAGAGACAGAAATAAAGTGGTTTGGATATAAGTATCTTACGTCCATGGAAACCCAACAATCTTTTATTAATTTTTCACTTCGAGAGAGTACAATATGAAAAGAGCAGAATCACTCAATAAATTTCACTCATCCTAAAAATTATAGAAACATGAATCTTATTGAGGATATTTTGGTAGAGAACTATCTTGTTGATTTTGCGAGAAAAGATGAACAAACGTCTTCATTTATTTGTGCAAGGATGAAGACGCCTTGGAGATAAGGATAATGTTTCCGAATTTGCTTGATTTGATTTTCAACACATAGTTGTGTTTATTTCCACATATATCCTTATTTGATTGATTCCTCAAATCAGTTAATATCTCTTTTGATACTAGTTAATTATCTTTCCAATTTATTTTTTATATTTGATTGATTACGAGAATCAATTAATATTTTTCCCCTTATAAATTTGAAATACATTTAAATCGTCCGAATTTAACAAAAATATATAATGAAACATCGTTAGTGTACAAATATGTCAAGCTATTGATTTCTAAACAAATAGTAATTTATGATTATCAAGGTAACAATGGTTATTAGTTGTCGGCATATCAAAATTTGGTATACCAACCAATCGGTAGTGGTAATCGTATGCTATTTTAGCTTACCACAAAAGATGGTACGGTAACGGTATTTGCAAAATAACAGTGATAACAATAACCATAATCCTACACTTTGGATGACTTCTTACAAAACCATCCCATGAATTAAATGATTCATGCCCCCCATACTTACCTACGTTATTGTCATATATGTACAGTTTGTTTTTATATTATAATCTTGTTCGTGTACGATAATTTCTATTTGTAGTGGATTTAACTCACATGAGTATTTATTCTTAACATAATAATAGCTTTTGTCCGGATACCTTCAATTGTAATTCTGGAAAGCGAGTATCATTACTCTGGATTTAAGAAACTTGCAGCCATTGAGCTTGAGACAGATTAAAGATTCGTTGCTCCTAACGTGGATTAATTTATTCCGTGGCAATGAATTTGCTACCAGCCACTGTATTCTTTCTTAGATGTTCTTGCTTAGAATATTAGGCAGACTAACTACCCATATTTCAGATGATTGTTGGAGATGCTCATTTACAATAGCTCCCAATCCTATTCCTAAATAAATTCAAGAATAATTGACCACCAAATCTGGGAAGTAAATTGGCTTGTTTTTAATCTCAACTTCGGCTGTTTTATATTAAAACTCCATACTTTATCGGTTCACTGTCATTTTTCTTTCCTTTTCATTTCAAATCGATTTTTTTGTGCAGTTCGAGTATTTCTTGAAGGATCCAGTAAAGTATGATGTCAAATACCAGGTAAAAGAAAACACAATTTATTTATTTTGCATGTAGATCGCCGCTTCCTTTTTTCTTTCTACCGTTAGCTTCTAATGGAATCTTGTATTACAGGCTAGTGCTCAGCCGTTCCTCATTTTAGGTCTCTTGGTAACAGCATTAGCTACCAGCCATTAACACCTTTCTACTTCAGCTGGGCTCGAAAATTTACTGTTTCCATGCCTTTATGATGGTTGATGTAAAGTATTGTGCATGGGATGCAAAACAGCAAGTATATTCGGAAGCGTATATTTACTGAGCTGAGGTTGGGTTCATTTACCTCGTCGCTGCGTTATTTGATGATTACATCAAAAGATTGGTCGGTTTCCTTTGCCATTTAGCTTTGTATTTTCCCGAGTAATTGGTTGTGCGAGTTCTGGTTGAAAATTGTATATCATTATTGCCTAATGCAGCCTAGATTAAATTTTGTGTATTTCGGTGTTCATCCTCCAGAGGCCTTTTTCAGCTGTATCTTTTGAATATAAACCACTTAACTCTTATTTATTAATAACTGGACAAGGCTTGTAACCTTGGTAAAAAGCTCAGTCATTGTAAACTGTAACGCACACTGGTAGTAACTGTTTTGATAAAACTGTGACGCGTTATTGTGAGTTGACAGGTTACCTATTTATGTATTTGTAGATCTAAGTTAACTGATCACATTAAGTGTGTTTACTCTTTTCTGCCCACTGTAGGTTTGCAACTCAATGCAATTGCTATAGATGTGTTTTATAAATGCACTATGAAAACTAGCGTTCGTGTACATTTACTCTGTATCCAGTCATATGCTTCGCTACAAACTGAATTTTGGGGAAATGCGTGATGCAAATATTCATATTATTATAGCTATTGCCAAAGTAGGATAAACTTTTTTCTTATAAATGGATAAATAGTTTAAATTAAGATAAAGATAAGAAATGGGGGAAAAAAATTCGAATGATATTTTCATATAGATAATTGTGAATAAAACAGTTGGAACGTAATTTAAACTAAATTATCGAGCTAATTTTAATAAATAAAAAAAGTGATTTCTTAAAAAAATCAAAAGGCATGATTATTAGTAGTGATGGAATTTAGACCTGTCGAGTCTGACCTGGATTCAGTGTCGGGTCTTGATTTTAATCAGATGGAGTTTTGTGAGGTCAAACTATGCACTTTTAAACCTAGATCTGACCCGAGGCTCTGGTCAGACCAGTTTGGATTCGGTCAGGTAATTGGACTTAAAATGCATATATTTTTATGTGTTCTTTTGGTTGGGTCTTTCAAGTCGGAGTTGATTGGGTCTAAATGATATTTTTCATCATCTGGACCCAACCTACGTCCCATCAAGTCCGGGCCAAATTCGTTCCTTCTTGGATCGGTTCGGTTTTGAGGGTCTCTGTTCTAATTGTAGAACTGTCAGCCCTAATTATTAGTTTTTTTTATCAAGTTCCTGTAAATATAAATATCAATGAAAGATATCATAAATCTATTCCCTAAATTGGATATCCACAATATACCCTTTCACTTGGTTTAAATTGCACTCTAAGCAGTGGAGTGATTAGGGGTTTGATTCCCTATCCATTACATTCCCCATCATGTAAATTGCTAACTCTAACCCAGTGTTATACTGGAAGTGTGAAAGATCTCTATCAAAATAGCATATGCAAATCAAGGAGGTTTACAAAACAGTGGTCATTGCTTGATTATTCGTTATAAAAAATATACAAATCCACAATACAAATTCATCATCAGTGAAACTAATAACATAAATCGTAAATTAGAATCCTAATTCTTTTTCTTCTATATTTTTGGCTTTTATGTCATGTAACACAATTTGCAGAGGATTCGACCTAACGATTATGTAGTTAATATCATGCAATATCAATGATATATCTTTGATGCATTTCATGTAGCTTCAACTTAAAATACTGTTACCGATATATCTATGATATTTACCAATATATTGCTCTGGTATGTAAAATGCTCGATATTTTTAAGAATGTCGTTCATTATTGTATGTGTCGAAGAAAATACATTTA
Source organism: Allium cepa (assembly GCA_030765085.1). Taxonomy (NCBI): domain Eukaryota; kingdom Viridiplantae; phylum Streptophyta; class Magnoliopsida; order Asparagales; family Amaryllidaceae; genus Allium; species Allium cepa. The sequence continues at coordinate 490,089,377 of CM060934.1, read as the reverse complement.
CAAAAAAATATCTTTACATGCTCGATATTTGTTTTTTGTTTATGGTGAATGATAATTTGTAGACCATATTAGAAATCCCAATACGCTAATTTTTAGTTTTAACCATACAGTTTTAGACTTTTTTCATTAGCCTTCTAATAAAAAAATTCTACTTATTCCAATATTTTATGTGTTTTATTTTCCTCAAAGACTTTACCATTAAAGATATCATCATGAAAGAGCTACTTCTCTTTTTATATATTTTTTGTTCACCATTTCTAATTCGTAAGTTAGCTTATGCGATTTACTAGTTATTGTCATGCACCTAAAACAAAAAGTTGAAGAGCGGTAGAGTTATATATTTGATATATCGATAAGGAACAAGCTAAAGTAGCAATCGATATCAAATCAACATTGTTTATTTGATAAATTAAGTGAAATTGAAAATGACGAAACTATAGATATGGAAAATTTGAAAAAGTAACATTGATGATTAAATGACTGAAGAAATAATGAACATAACATAAAAATGTATAAAATAAAAAAGATGTACATTATACAAATTTCTTGGTTTTTATGAGCCTATAGTAACAAATAGAATATCTTAACAAACGTCTATGAACTATATGCAGTCAGTCTTTGATAGTAGTACAATATCGTTTATTGTTTGTTCTATACATGTGCGATGTTTTACCGACATTATCACGATATTTTAAATTATCTAATATCGGTACTTGACCGATATGTACTTGATACTAAATTAACTACTTAACGACTAACGCTCAATGATTTAATCAAACCAACCATTGGTGTTGCTCTAATCATAGTCCTCTGAATCAAGGGAAATACAATGCAAGGAATAATAAAAAACCATCAAAAAATGAACATTATTTCGAACATATAATATACTCTATCATTTATCTATGTTAAACTAAATGCAAGATATTTTATTAAATGATTATAAATTCAGAATTTTTGTTGCGAAAACCCCATAGGGTACCCCGGTAGGAAAGGGAAAAGTCAACGATGAATCGTCACGAATTCAAACCATGGTAACAACAATATGTGCACAACACCTTTTGTGTATGTACTTGGAATATGCTTTGTGGATTTGGTGTCAACTTCTTAGAGTTTACAAGCAAATTTTGATTCTTTGGAGGTGCGGAATAAGAGATGGGAAAAGAAGATGGGGAAAATCCAATTCGAACTAAGATAAATCAAGTAGTAAATGTAGGTGTAATGGGGCACAATCGATTGGAGTACGCATGTTGTATCTCGTCAAAGGAGGATGGTGATTTAGGTGGAGTTAGTAAGGTGATTAGTCCAGTATCAGGCCTTACCAAGCGGCATGGGCATGCATGCATGTGGTTAGAGGGCCATATGGGGGTGTAGACATGTGATGAGGCTTGGTTGGGAATACGTGTTAGGGAATTAGTTTCTTAAACCAAATTTCATTAAAATTTCAAAATTAAGCAAGTACACATAACCTATATCTATTTCCTTCGCACCTTGGATCTATTTACTTTTCCTGACTACATCTTCTCCTCTCACACTACCGCCACTCGTGCCCATCGCCATCCTTATCACCACTCATGTCATTTTCATCATCACAACCATAGTGGCCACATCTTTTCATGCAATACCACCGCACTATTCTGGACTTTTAACTACGTTTAAATTTTTTTATGAAAACTTTCCATTGCGTTTTAAAGAACAAAATGCTTTAATAGGTACAAGAGCAACCAAAGCATTAAGTTTGTACGCCACCAATAGTTCATATTTCATGGCGCTTTAGAAATGCTATTATAAAATAAACACTATGAAAAATGGAATGCTGTGTTAACCTTCCCATGTGTTTGTACTCATTTAACGTTAAAACATTAATCATGGCTTTTGTTTTGTGTTGTGCTATAATGGATATGAAATGCAATCAATTATTTTCATTAGCACTCATAACATCATTAAACCATCTCAGCAATTATTTCTATTGTTTTTACTGGTCGTCCCTATTTTATTGCAAATTAGTTAGTAGCATTTCAACTACAAATGAATTAGCCTTTGAGACAACTATATTTTCCCAATTTTTATAACAAAGATGGTCGCATATATTCACGTAGAATCGCCGAAAACCCAGGAGCATGCAACTAACAAATAATTAATATAATAGTGTTACAACGTTTTCATGTGTATAATGTTTGTGGTAATATTTCATTGAGTACATAATATTACTATCGAAATTCTACAAGATAAAAGTGTACTCTCAAGCGAAGTATTTAGCATTGCGAAAATCTTTTATTCAACAATTTCATTAATTCACTTTCTTCCCAACATTAAGAAAAATATAAGAATAACGTGCTACTATTAGCATCTAGCTTTTGGCTCTCGAAATTAAAATCATTCCTCATCCTCCCTAAACCAAATCAACTTGATCAGTTAAAGAAAGGTTTTTCAAATCAACTTGCTAAAGCATTTGATCGATTGTCTTCCTTTTATATTGTCACTATCAAACACTTTTTCATTCGAAATGACAAATGCATTCTTAATTTTATTGTGCTTAGAATCCTCTGTCTAATGGCCAAAAACAAAAAAAAAACAAGGAAAGAATATTATAAACATTGTATGATTAAACATTACAATTCAATAACTTGTGTTAAAATGTTCAGTTACAACATCATTAAACTTTATATCCTCCAATTTGAAATTTGCGTCAACCACGTGGAAGTCTCGTGAATCGTATATTATCTAACTTGTGTATAATATGCGAATGTATAAGTTAACACAATTGTAGACAATAAATAGTAAAGTATAAAAAAGCGTGCAAACTAGAGTTTTTATACTGGTTCAGACCTCCTGTCCTACGTTCAGTCCCAAAGCTCCCCTTTGGTATTTCATTTAAAAAATTACCCTCGCTTTGCCCAGAGAAATAGGCTAATACAAAGTATGTCTGACAATCTTGTGTTCCAAATAACAAATTTTTGACTTATAGTACAAATCTTTCTATGATCTCCTTTGAGTATATGAATATGAATATGAATGCTTTGAGTTGCAGAAAGTGATTTAACCAAAATTATATTTTGGTTATAATAGATTGAGAGTATGTGAACAATATATATGCAACAGAGTGTTTAGAAATCAAGAGTATAATTCAAGTTAGGTGATCTCTATTTCTCAATCATATATTTATAGATTCAAAAAGGTGCAGATGAAAAGTTGTTACTATTTGAGAAAGTCTATTCAATTTAATGGTTATAACCTTTCGTTTGAAAAGTGATTTCTTTTTGAATGAAATAGAAGTGTCTTTTCAAACTTAACATTTTTTGCATATGACAGACGTCTGTGGTAAAACCTCATACGTCCGTGACTTCAAAAAATTTTAACCCGAGAATTGTCACAGACGTCTGTGAGGTGTAAAAACAATTTTCATCTTAATTTTGATGTATATGAAATTGTGTGTGATCATGTATGCATACATACTCAAGGAGACCTGTAACACCCCATATTTTTAGTAACATTAGTAGGATATTTAAATAGCTAAATTAAATAAAATAATACGATGATTAGGGAGATTGAGATTGTAATTAATAAAGGGTAGTCGTGCCTTGGTAATAAACGAATTAAATTAAATGGTTAAGTATAATAGGTGAGGGCAAAATAGAAAATAGGCATTCTAATGCCCTAAATCCTTAGCCATGTATCCTCACATTCAAATCATTTGCAAAAATTAAACAAAAATGCCGGCCAGCATTAGAAGCAACTAGAGGAAGATAAAAGAATCAAGGGGAAACTTAATCAACTTAAATCCATTCAAATCTCAAATCCTTAATCACAAAGCTAAGGTGAATAATGAATACATCTCATTTTTCTAATGATTTTCGGTTTAAGGATAATTTGAAGTATTTTGCATGATTATGCCATGTTTTTAAATGATTAAATATTTATACATGCTGGTTGATTATTTATGCTTAATCATATAGGTTTATGATATATTTTAATGTGAAAACCCTATTTAATGAAATCGAAATGCCTTGCGATTTTAGGTATAGATCAGAAATGATATTTTAAAGATGTGTTTCAATTTTCATAATTTTCTACATTAATGTGGATTTTATATTAATTTTTTAGTGCAGAAAATGATTATTTGAGTTTCAAATTATTTACGGCTAAATAATTAATATTTTGGATCTAGAATTAATATATGTTAGAAAACATACTAAAAATGATTTTTTGAAATTTTTATAGAATTTTCCTAAGTGTTTTGATAGGTATATAAAATTATTTAAGGTATGAGACTTAAATGTTTTATATATTTATAAAAGGAGAAGGGGTATTTTATAAATAAACTAAATTGTTTATTTCTGATTTATTGGCAGCACTTTTAGAAAAGAAAATTAGCAATTAAATAATATTTTGACAAATAAGGTAGGTTAGTTGAAAAGAAATTCTTTTTAAAGTAAAAATCAGTTTTTACATGTTTTTATCATGTTTCGCCACTTCCGGCACAGGGATTCCGACCAAGTATTGCCGCCTCCATGCCATCGAAACCAATGCGCATAGTTTCATTTGGTACAAATCAAATTGGACTAAGGCGGAAGGCACGAGGTCGAGACCAAAGGTTCCGAAGGGGTCGAAGCGTGTCTTTGCTTTTTAATTGAAAATGTGCATGCTTTGCTTTCGAAGGATATGCTTTTGACTTGGTTGGCTTTCGGCTGAGTCAAATGTTTTAAAAGAAAGGTTTCAAATGGGTTGCGCCTTTTGTTTTAAGTAAATGCTTTTGAATGGGTTCGTAACCCCTGGCTGCCGCTTTTCTACCTTTCGACGCCAATGGTTTCAAAAGGTATACTTTGTTTTTAAAACTTAGCTGCTTCTCCAATGCTTTCGAAGGGTTAGTTTTGACACCATCCCTTCTTTGTTTAGGAAATGCTTTCGAAAGAGTGCTTTCGATTTAAATGTTTTATGACCCTTTTGCTCTATTGTAAGATAGAACCCAAATGGTTTCGAAGGAGTTAATTATTAATGGTTTCGAAAGGCGTCTCCATATGTTTTACTTGAACCCAAAGGCATTCGAAAAGTTTGATGTTTTATTGCTTTCAAAAGATTTTAAAGGCTGGTTTTGAAGGGGTGGTTCCCCAATGGTTTCGAAAGGTTTAAAAGGAAAGGTTTTCCAATGTTTTCAAAAGGCAAAGTTTAAGTGTTTAAAGGTAGGATGTCTAAGGTTTTATAGCTTTCGATGAAAAGGTTTTTCAAGTGTCTTCAAAAGGTTTATACTAATGGTTTCGAAAGGAATGTTTTGGCCTTTCGGCCTAAATGAAAGAAGGGTCTTACTTTGTTTTGAAAGGGTTACTTTCAATGGATTCGAAAGGGTACTTTCAAAGGTTTAAATATTTTCATCAATAAAGACTTGGTAAAGTATATTTATAACATGGTAAAGTGATTTTGAGTAAAACATAAAGTATATATCTCCTTGTTTAAGTTTGGTTTAAAGATTTTAAATCAATTTGAGATGAAAATGTTTTCAAAGAAAATTAAGGGAAGGTTGCCTTAAGTCAAATGACTCAGATATTAGAATACCAGATGACACTGGTATAGGGTCGCGCCCTATACATTTTCTATTAACTCCAACTAATTTAGTCCAAAATTCCTGTGTTTAGGGCTTTGTCACAGGTAAGACTAAATTAGGATTACATACAGAAGGAAATATATGTTTATATACATGTAGGTGGTTGGTGAGCCTGCAAAACCATTAGGATCAAGTGACCTTGGGAGATGTTAAGTTAGGGACAGACCGTCTAGAAGAGGCGTATTTAACAAATAGTTAGGGAGACCGTCCGGAAGAGGAGTGTCTAAAAGGTGTTAGATTATTTTGATTATATTGTCTAGTAGGTCCTAGTCAGTCAAAGGTTAGTAGTTAGCCAAACAAAACTATAGTGTTCGGACAGATAGTTCATTTGTTATGTGATATGTATGTTTATATAATAATGCTTTATAGTTTTAACCATTTTTGGTTGCAAGATAAAGGTTTGCAAAAGATGTTTTTTAAAAGGCTATTAGTGAGGGAAAACCCGTTCCGCTAAGCGGCGTGGTCTCACTTAATATCAAATAATCGAGATGTATATTATTATTCACACCAGACTTTATGTCTGACTCGAAGTTTTTGATTTCCCCATAAACTCTTGGCTGCTCAAAATTGATTTTAGTAGGCTTAGGGTTGAGGTTTTACAGGTTTTGGTAGGTTGACGAATAGAGCTTCCGAAGACGAGCAGGTGGTTGGCTGATAGCTATTTAGGAGTCGCTGTTTTGTTTTGTTTTATTCCACTACATTGTATTTAAGACAGTTATGTCTATATAGTACTCTTTTCAACCAAGGGGCATCATCATATATCGCTCTTAGCATATTTGTGTAATAATTTTATTTTATCTGAACTTGGGAAATGATATGGGATTATGTAATTTGAATGTGAAACATGTGTTTTGAAATGTAATCAGTAAAATGTTTTTTTTTTAAAATCTGAGTGCTTCTAATATTATGGATACCATTAACATAGCGGTATTTAGTCGCCGAAAGTTAATACTATGGATGATTGCAGCATTTGTGGCGCTTAGCTTTGGGCCTCTAGGAGGATGTTACAACTTGGTATCAGAGCATAGGTTTATGAATTTTTTTAACTAACAATGATTTTTGAAAACATAATACTAAGGAATTAGAGTAAGACTGGGGTATGGGATAAAGCTATAGTAATGTACTTGTATTTGATATATATAAGTAAACGCTATATCTTTAATTTCTTATCTCTCTCAGGCTATTATTCTGTATCTCACGAGGCTTGAATACATACATGGATGCTAGAAATGGAAGAGTGAATGTTGGAGGGAGCACCGCCAAAAATGGAAATACCATACCAAATACTAGAAGATACCAGGGTTAGGCATAAGCGAGAAATGTTGGTGCTGGAGTCTCACAAGTGGATATGGGAGCTATGTATCAGTTTTTCGTGAATATGATGCGGGCGGGTGTTGCTGTTGGAATGGTTGGAGGAAATGATGGAGTAGGAGTTCAGGAAGCTCCGGTGGTCAACTATTATGCTATCTTGAACATAGATTATGCTAGGCTTGGAGGAAAGCCCCATACAGGAACTGAGGATGCTATAGAAGTGGAGAAATTGTTGCTTCATTGTGAGAGGGTCTTTACAGACATCAGGCTCAATGATGAGAAGAAGAGGAGGCTTGCTTCGAGAAAGCTTCAGTGAGCAGCTTTATTTCGGTGGAATAGTGCGACAGCTGGAGTAAATGAAGAGGAGATGAAATGGGCTGAGTTTAGGAGAAGGTTTCAGAAGAGGTTCATGTCGATGATGGTGCAGTCTACTGTACTCAAAAGGTTTTCCGAGTTGAAGCAGGGAGAGATGTCTATTTTGGAGCATGCTAGAAGATTTGAGAAGTTGGCTAGGTATGGGTATGCTACCGTGGATATTATGTTGAAGAGGAATGAGAAGTTCATAAGGGGGTTGAAGCCTAAGTTGGTGAGGGCTACATTACCTCATATTAGAGATCCTTGTAATATGGTTATAGAGATGGCATTGAGACACGAGGAGCTACTTTTGTGTCTAGAGAAGACTAAGGCGAAGGAGGTCCAAGTTGGGCAAGGCCAGAAGAGGAATTTATTTCATAAAAAGGGTGCTTAAAAAGGTGGAGCAGTAAAGAAGGGAAAGTCTTTTGTTGTGTGCTACAAGTGCCACAAGAAGTGACATTTTGCTAATGAGTGTTGTACGGGAAGGCGAAGGAAGTGATCGGGAAGAAAAACATCAGATGTTTTAACTACGATCAGATTAGCCACTATAAGAATCAATGCAAAGAGCCTGCTAGAGATGGAATAGGCAAGGTGTATGCATTGGAGCCTGCTACTTCGAAGCCAACAGCACAGGAGAAAGGAAATGCAGCGTTGGGAGGTACATTTCATATTCATAGTATGTCTGTTAGCATTCTGTTTGAAACTGGTGCATCACATTATTTTATATCACTTTGTTTGGTAGATAAGCTTAACCTAGAACTCACATACTTAGTTACTTCCTTAAGGGTTGCAAATCCGATAGGAGGGTATGTAACACTTGGGATGACGTATGACCACTTAGACTTTGATTTGCTAGGTCATACCTTTGTTTGAAGTTTGCATATATTTGACTTTGTAGTGTTCAGAATTATTTTGACTGTGGATTGGTAAAGAAAGTATGATGCTAGAATATTTTGCCATGATAGAAAAATATCGCTTAGACATCCTAACTGTAGTGATCAGATAGTTTATACCATAGAAAACCATAGCTGTGAGGTGAATGCTTTATTGGGTGTTGTGGAGATGGAAGACGAGTTGAATCGAGTTTTAATGGTTGGAGAATTCGAGGATGTCTTCGAGTCTGTAATAGAATTTCCACTGAAACGAGCTATTGAGTTTTAGATAGAATTGGTGCCTAGAGCAGAACCGGTAAGTAGGTCGCCAAACAGGATGACACCTACAGAGATGTGGGAATTAAAAGTGCAGTTAGTGGATTTGGAAAGCAAGAGTTTTATTCGGCCTAGTAGATCACCTTAAGGAGAAGCCGTAGTGTTTGTTAAGAAGCCGGACGGATCATTGATTATGTATCGATTATCGTTAGTTAAATGAGAAGACGATAAAGAATCGATATCCATTGACTGGAAACGATGATTTGTTCGATCAGTTGAGTGAAGCCAAGGTATTTTCTCAATTGGATTTTGCAATAGGTTTTCATCAACTTAGAGTAGCAAAGGATAGTATTCCTTTGACGACATTTAGAACAAGAGATGGATCGTACGAACGGTTAGTGATGCCTCTCGGACCAACTAAAGCACTGACATTCTTTGTTGATTTGATGAATGGAGTTTGTTGAGAACACTTGGATAGGTTTGTGTTGGTTTTTGTAGATGATATTTTGATATATTGAAACATCCTATACCCTTTAATATACCCAAAATGACATATTAAAAGGTGTGACGCGTTATAAGTTTAACTGAAACTAACAGAGACTGGATTCATAAGACAAAAATAGGTAAAAACAGCGGAAACTAAAATAATAACTTATTTAAACAAGACTTCATAATTGTTTCATAAATCAAATAAGCCAAATACCAAATACACATTCACGTCTCAAAACCCAAGGTGTCTCATAAAAACTCACAGTTCAAAAGTCAGAGTACATAATATCTCTCATATAAGCCAGTACACAGAAAGAGCTACAACTAGAATAAAAAAAATACATAGTAGAGTTCTTCTCCAAGAACCCTCCAAGTAACCACGATCTACTGTCCTCTCCCTTGATTTCCTGGGGGGGGGGGAGGGAGAAGGGAAAAGAGAGGAGTGGGTCCGACTAAAAATCTGGTGAATGATAGTAATTACCAGAATCTTTAAGCAAAGTAAAAGTAATAGACTTTACAACAGTTCTAGTATATAAAGGAAATAGAAAAGAGAGAAATTGGAAACAAATACGAATAAACTATTGCAAAATTAGTAAGATATGTTAACTTTGATTGTTTTAACTTGTTCTTGATAGCTATTTTGATTAGGCTGAATTCCTAATTCTACCCTTTGATCGGCCAGCTACTATATAGAATCTACTATGTACCGGACGTTTCCCTACACGGTAGACTTTGGTGTCTACGAAAGACACACTTACTAAGCGCTTGTAACTCATAGCGATTACTGAGCACTGAAATGGAAGTCGAACGCGTAACCGCCACCATGCCCATGCTACCCATTGCTCCCTCTTTTAACCTTTTATTTACCCTAGCCAGCATAAGCGTGCCCCTCGCCTCACTTTAGGAATATGTGAAGCACATCGTACCACTTCAGGGTTATGTGAAACACCATGTCCATAGAAAATAGGGGAAATGCTATTGGTACCGGTCCCCATCAAACAATAATCTAATTGCACCCCTTGTTCAAACCCCCTTGATTTGAACTACCATAGATTGACTGTTTACTACCACTATAAGCATAAGCATACCCCTCGCATCACTTTAGGATTATATGAAGCACCTCGTCTCATTTCGGGATTATGTGAAACACCTTAACCATAGAAATATTAGTGGAATGCTTTTTGGTACAGGCTATACTCTTATCTTTGCTTATTAACTTAGATAAATTATTTAAATAAGCCTTTATTTTTGTCAATTACTATTATTACTTATTAATTTATCCTAAGTCTTAAAATAAGCGCCATAGTTTCCATATTTTACCGTAGTTTTCATAGTTTATCAATTTATAACTTACATTATAATCATGCTTATTACTTTACCCAAGGTCTAAGTGTGAAAATAATCTTCTTTCTTCTTTTATTCTTTTTAGTTATAATTCTAAGTTATAACTAGGCCTATCTTCTTAATTCAGTCCAATTAATATCATAATTAGACATAATTTTAGTCCTATTCCAATTATATTATTGCCTTTGTGATTACATCTCATATTCCATTATTTTAGATTTTTTATAATTTAATCCAATTTCGCGTTAATTCTATTCTAATCCATATGTAAAGAAGAAGAATGAGAAATAAAAGAAAACTGAAAATAGAAGGAAATCCAAGGCATAGGAAGAAGATGTAAATAACGCATAAATAATAGTAAATAAATTAATATACTTTAAATAAATTGTAATTAAATGGAAAAATCTATAATTAACATAAATAAACTAAAATTAACTGAAAAGAATAGCTAGAAGGAATAGACTGAAAATAATTCTAAAAACTGTAAATAAATTACTACAAATGTTGTTCCAAAAACCGTAGTTAAACTTCAACTGTTGAAAACTCTATTATTTTATATTACTTAAAGAAATTTAAAATAATTACAATCACTTACCTCTGGTCCTTAGCTCTTCCCTTTAGGCCTTCACGGATCCACTTGGGATTTTTAAATATTTTTATTTATAACGATTTCCTTTTTGGAAAATTATTCCACTTAGGGTCCTTTCTGAATAGGTGAACCCAATTGGAGAAAATCTTAGGATGAGAAAAAGTGTTAGGCCTGAAGGGTTCTATTTATAAGGATAGAAGTGGATCTCAGACCGTTGGATTTGGGGATTGAATAGGATGCAACCACATCATAGGCTGAATAGGAGCCATCAGATGCAAGAATAGAAGGACCCGATCAGTTTAAACAATGCAAATTACGTGTTCAACTTTCAAACGACCAAACTTTCATTTGTTCATGAAAATAGGTAGGCGGGTCAACCACCCTTGTGCCCAAATCGACCCGTCGATCGACCTATCATATATATATATATATATATATATTGTTTCTTTGATTATTTTGTTCCTTGCTAATATTAACTCGGATTCTGACGTTCTATATATGGAAATTGACCAGAAGATTACCATAGACACAATGGTCCAACTCTCGTGGCTCAATTCTAATAATTTCATAAAGTTATTTTATTATTTAATTTATTAACGAATTAATTATGATGGGTTAAATTTCGAGTTGTTACATTCTCCCCTCCTTAAGGGATGTCATCCCCAAAATCTCCAAGGATAAAAGAATGTACCAAATGTTTTCATCCAATTCTACAACCAACTACTCAATCATCGATGATTCATCCATTGTCATTAAGTTTTTCTAATGCAATTTATGATACTTATGCAATTAGTGTAGTGTAAATGTTCCTATCAATGCAAAAGATTAGGCGGTCCACAGATTCAATTGATCTCCTTTTATGCAATCATGTCCGTGCCATATATCCAAATGAATGCAAAAATTCCCTAATAACACCTGATAGCTCTATATGCGTGATACAAACATCATTCAAATGCAACAATCATGTGATAATCATCCATTTATAGCAACCATGAAAAATAGAATAAAAATGCGCACACATCCATATGCATATGCTTTAGTATCCTAGTAAGGCTGATCCTTAGAGAATAACAGTGCCTAGTGTACCTATATGCGTCCATTAACATTCACTAGCAAACACTTGCAACCACTAGCATACATCATTCATAACATGTTCTAACAACATGTTTACATCAAATCCTACCATCCATAGGTTAAATCCTAAGTTCTACCCTCCCAAAGGATAATAAAGAAAAGAACCTATTCCAAAATTAAAGATGGAAATAGAAAATTCTAAAAACTTACTATCGAAAAGATGAGAATAGGAAGTACGAATATTCTCTTCTGCTTTCCAAGTGGCGTCTGCAACATCATCTCCCCATTGCACCTTTACTAGAGGAACCTTCTTATTCCTTAGTCGCTTGATGTCTCTTCCAATAATCTTCATGGGGATACGCCGAACAGATGCTTTCCTTCCTACGTCCACCTCCTCTAACTAACTAGGCTCTCAACCTCCGTCGAGTCATGTAAGCACTTTCGCAAGTGCGAAATATGGAAAACGTCGTGTACTCCTGCGAGCTTATCTGGTAACTTCACTCGGCAAGCCATCTTCCCAACTTTCTTTATGATAGGAAATGGTCCAATAAACTGGGGGCTAACTTTCCATTTGATCCGAACCTTACCACCTTCCTAAGCGGGGATATTTTGAGAAAAACTAAGTCTCCAACCTCAAACTCAATCCTCCACTTATCCGCATAAGACTTCTGCCTACATTGGGCCATCTTCATCCTTTGTCGAATTAAATCCACTCTCTCCGATGTTTCCTTCACCATGTCAGGCCCAAGTAGCAACTTCTCCATAGGCTCCACCAACATGAAGGGGACTTGCAAGGTCTCCCATATAAAGCCTCTAATGGTGCCAATCCTATGCTCGCTTGGTAACTGTTATTATATGAAAACTCAACCAATGGAAGATGCTCCTTCCAAGTTCCTCCAAATTCCTAAATGCACATCCATAGCAAATCCTCAAGCACTCTATTCACTCTCTCTGTTTGGCCATCCGTCTGTGGGTGATAGGTCGTACTCAATCTAAGTTACGTTTCTAACGCCTCCTGTAAGCCTCTCCAAAACTCATTAATGAAAATAGGATCTCTATCACTCACCACCCTAGAAGGGACTCCGTAAAGTCGGACTATCTCTCGAATATAAATGAATACCAAATATGATGTATTACGCTCACTCTTAACTGGAATGAAGTGGACACTCTTGGTTAACCGATCAACAATCACCCAAATGCTAGTATTCCCCTTCCTAGAACAAGGTAAACCATCCATAAAATCCATCGAAATCCATCCCGGCACATCTAAGGGATGAAGTAACCCATCAGGATTCTGTTGCTCTTCTTTTACCCTTTGGAAAATGAGGCATTTAGCTACGAACTCCACCACGTCCTTCTTCGTGCCATTCCAATAGAACATCCTCTTCATATCCCGATACATTTTGTCACCACCTGGATGAATAGTCATACGGAATAGTGTGCCTCCTCCAAAACCACTCTCAACAAATCAATGGCGTGAGGAACACAAAGCCTCCCATCTCTCCTAAGCCACCCTTTATTATCAATGGAATAACGTTGGGGATGTCTAGAGACCTCTCCTCGGCCGATCCTATCCATCACTTTCATAAGCTTCGAATCTTTTCGCTGCCTCGAGCTAATATGATCCCTAAGGCTAGGCCTCACCTTTAATGCCGCTAACAATTTAGGAGCAATGTACATAGAGGGCTTAAAATCAAAATTAGAAATGAACCCCAAGCTCCTCCACTCCACGAACAAAGAACTAAGCGTTGCCTTCTTTCTACTCAATGCATCCGCAATCATATTACCCTCGCCAGGGGTATAAGCTATCTCAAAATCGTACGAGGCTAAAAATTCCATCCATCTTTGTTGCCTCAAGTTCAAGTCCTTTTGTTAGAATATGTACTTCAGGGACTTATGGTCGATGAAAAGCTCGAACCTCTCTCCAAGCAAATAGTGCCTCTAAGACTTGAGTGCAAAAACTATGCAGCCAATTCCAAATTGTGGGTAGGGTAGTTCTTCTCATGCGTCCTTAACTGCCTACTACTATAACATACCACCCTTCTTTCTTACATCAACACCGCTCCTAGGCCAGTCCCACATGCATCGCGTATATGGTAAAAGGCTTAGCTTTGTTGGGTAGTACAAAATCTGGTGCACTAATAAGGGCTCTCTTAAGCTTTATGAAGGAATCCTCACAATCCACGTTGTACGCGAAAGCTTTATTCTTCTTAGTAAGGCGCGTGAGTGGTGTCGAAATCTTGAAAAAGTCTCTAATGAACTTCCTATAATTGCTAACCAATCCTAGGAAGCTCCTAACCTCGGTGACGTTCTTGGGGACTTCCAGTCTTGTACTGTAATAACCTTGGCGAGGTCAATAGCCAAACATTCCTTTGAGACCACATACCCCAAGAAACATACATCCTCTCTCTAAAAGTGACACTTCGAAAACTTATCTCTGAAATGGTGACTACGAAGTGTGCGAAGAACTTCCTCTAAATGAACAACATGCTCCTCCATATTCTTGGAAAATATCAAGATGTCATCCATGAATACCACTGCGAATTTATTTAGGAATTCTCTAAACATACGACTCATCATCAAATCAACAAAGTAGGCCGGGGAATTGGTTAGCCCAAAAGGAATAACCAACCACTCATAAAGTCCGTATGGAGTCTAAAATGCAGTCTTATCTATGTTACCATCGACGACTCTAAGATGATTGAATCCCTTGGCTAAATCAAGCTGGAAGAATATCGAAGAGCCAACTAACTAGTCAAAAAGATCATCAATCCTAGGGAGTGGACATCGGTTCTTCCTTGTGAGCTTATTTAATTCTCTATAATCAATGCAAAGTCGAAGAGAACCATCCGCCTTAGGAGCGAAGACGAATGATGCTCCCCATTCTAATATTCTCCTTCTTATGAACCTCTTCTCCAATAGCTCACGAATTTGCTTGCTCAATTCCTTCCTTTCCCTAGGTGCCATATGCCACACTGGTAATGCTACTGGCTTAGCATTCTCGGTCAAATAAATCCTAAAGTCAATCTCTCTCTTAAGGGGTAGTCGCCTAACCTCCTCAAAGACATCCGAAAAATCTCCGACGACAGGACCGAATCAAACATTCCTGAAGATGAATCGAGGGAATAGAGAAAAATCAACATGACCGACCCTTGTGGGTCGCAAGATACCTTGGGTCTCCTACCACTGCATGTCTCTAATCTAACAACTCTCCTGTCGTAGTCAAATATAACCCCATATATGGATAGCCAATCCATACCCAAGATCATCCCATACCCTGAGAACCCCAATACATAGGCTTCATAGTCAAATTGTACGCCTATGATACAAATTTTCAAACCCCTACAAACCATAGACAAGTGCACCGATCCACCTATGGGGTTTGAAACAACAAGGGGTTCTACCACTAAAGAAATGTCTAAGTGCAAATAATCTACAAGACAACTAGAGATAAAAGAGTATGATGCTCTAGAATCGAATAAAGTCCGAATGAGAAATTCAAATATAGAAATCAAATCTTCAACTGTGACTTTCCTACCTCTATCTAGAATGCTGCCTAAAGGTGCTGCGTTTAATGCCTGGATTTGCGCGACTAGTGCACTAGTCCGTTGCCCTGCTCTTTAGGGACCATTCCTACTCAAGTGACTGGGCTATCCGCAATTGAAGCCCTTTCCTTTCATCTTATCCCTTCTGTAATCTTTGGCGACATGTCCAAAATTCCAACAGTTATCGCACTTCAAACCTTTCTTAATCTTCTTCCGAGGGCCATCACCTTTCTTCTTCTCCTTATTTTTTTCCACCACTTCTTCTTCGAACTTCTGGCTTAACCATTTCTTTGGACTCTCCTTCCTTGACTGCATCAGACACAAGCGCCATCTCAACCAAAGACTCATAAGTGGCTCCCATCGGTACGTGAGTCAACAACAATCCCTAAAGAGGTTGATTCAATCCCTTTGCAAACTTCATAGATTTCTTGTGCGGCTGTTCACCAATTCCATACCAAACCGCGACAGCTCATTGAATTGATTGATGTATTCCTTAATAGACAAACTCCCTTGCTTCAAACTGATAAATCTCTCTAAACGAACACTCTCTTCCGCTTGATATAAATACTTCTTCTTGAAACTCTGCCTAAACCCATTCCAACAGACTTCTCTTCCTTCCAACTCAACGACCTCCTCCTCTTCTGAACCCGCTGCTGGTCCTCCAATCCCAATAAGCCAAATATCCTCTCGGTGTCCCTAAGCCAAGCTCTCGCCTCCACAAAAGTCTCCTTGCTAAAAAAGTCTTTCCGCCTAAACTCGCAAAATCCTTACAAAGCTTAGATAAATTGATGGTGGTAAATGGGTTGATGGGGGTACCATCCGCTGGTGCAAGATTGGGTGCTGGCCCCTGCATCTTTGGAGTCCTGGCTTGTAAGTACCTACGAAACCAGGCTGGGAATGGAATGCCCTCGGGAAGGTTCGGGGCATCAGCCATTCTACGAAAAAAATGATAGTTTAGGAAAGAGATAAAGGGAGATTGAACTGGACTTATGAGGGGATTTTTATAAAAATCTTTTATACCTAAAAACATTTTATAGAATTCTTTTCTGAAAATACTTTTAAAGCAATTTATTTTGGAAAATACTTTACTTTTAAAATAAATTTTTAGGGATCTTGTAACCTTAGACTCTAATATCAAGTGAATATACCCATAAGGACGCATTAAAACGTGTGGTGCGTTATACGGATAATTAAAACTAACAGAGACTAAGATTCATAAGACAAAAATAGGTAAAAATAGCGGAAACTAAGATAATAACTTATTTAAAAAACTTCATAATTGTTTCATAATCGAATAAGCCAAATACTAGATACATATACATGTCTCAAAACCAAAGATGTCTCATAAAAATTCATAGTCTCAAAAATCAGAGTACATAATATCCCTCATAATAAGCTAGTACACACAAAGAGCTAAAGCTAGAATAAAGGAAATACATGGTAGAAATTTTCTCCAAGAACCATCCGAGTAACCGCAATCTACTGCCCTCTCCCTTGATTTCCTAAAGTGGGGTTAAGGAGAAAATAGATGAGTGGGTCAGACTAAAAGTCTAGTGAATGATAGTAATTACCAGAATCTTTAAGCAAAGTAAAAGTAACAGACTTTACAACAGTTCTAGTATATAAAAGAAAACAAAGGAAATAAAAAAGAGAGAAACTTGAAATAAATACGAATAAACTATTGTTCAATTAGTAAGATATATTAAATTTGATTGTTTGAACTTGTCCTTGATAGCTGCTTTGATTAGGCTGAATTTATAATTCTACCCTTTGATCGGCCTGCTACTCCATAGAATCTACAGTGGATCGAATGTTTCCCTACACAGTATACTTTGGCGTCTACGGTGCTTGGAACTCATAGCGATTACAGAGCACCAAAGTTGTAGTCACATGCGTAACTGCCACCATGCCCATGCTACCTGTTGCTCCCTCGTTTGACCTTTTATTTACCCTAGCCAGCATAAGCATGCCCCTTGCCTCACTTCAAGATTATGTGAAGCACCTCGTCTCACTTCAGAGTTATGTGAATCATCATGTCCATAGAAAAATAGGGGAAATGCTGTTGGTATTGGTCCATATCAAGCAATAATTTAGTTGCACCCCTTGTTCAAACCCCCTTGATTTGAACTACCATAGATTGACCATTTACTACCACTATAAGCATAAGCTACCCATCACCTCACTTCTGGATTATGTGAAGCACCTCAACTCACTTCAGGATTATGTGAAACACCATAACCAAAGAAATATTAGGGGAATGCTATTTGGTACAGGACGTACTCTTATCTTTGCTTATTAACTTAGATATATTATTTAAACAAGCCTTTATTTTTATCAATTACTATTATTGCTTATTAATTTATCCTAAGTCTTAAAATAAGCGCCTTAATTTCCATAGTTTACCATAGTTTCCATAGTTTATCAATTTATAACTTACACTATAATCATGCTTATTACTTAACCCAAGGTCTAAGTGTGAAAATAAGCTTCTTTCTTCTTTTATTCTTTTTAGTTATAATTCTAAGTTATAACTAGGCAAATCTTCTTAATTCAGTCCAGTTAATTCATAATTTGGCATAATTTCAGTCCTATTCCAATTATATTATAGTCTTTGTGATTTATATCTCATATTCCATTATTTTAGGTTTCTTATAATTTAATCTAATTTCGCGTTATACACGAAGAAGAAGAAAGAGAAATAAAAGAAAACTGTAAATAGAAGGAAATTCAAGGCATAAGAGAAGATGTAAATAACACATAAATAATAGTAAATAAATTAAAATACTATAAATAAACTGCAATTAAATGGGAAAATCTATAATTAATAGAAATAAACTAAAAATTATTAAAAAGAATAGCTATAAGGAATAGACTGAAAATAATTATCAAAACTGTAAATAAATTACTAAAAAGGTTACTCCAAAAATCGTAGTTAAACTACAACTATTGGAAACCCTATTTTTTAAATTACTTAAAGAAATTTAAAATAATTACAATCACTCACCTCTGGTCCTTAGCTCTTCCTTTAGCCCTTCACGGACCACTTGGGGTTGTTAAATATTTTTATTTATAATGATTTCCTCCTTGGAAAATTATTCCGCTTAGGATCCTTCGTGAATATGTGAACTCAATTGGAAAAAATCGTAGAATGAGAAAAAGTGTTAGGCCCAGGGTTATATTTATAGGGGCAGAAATGGATCTCAGACCATTGGATTTGGGGATTAAATTGGATGCAACCACGTCATAGGATGAATAGGAGCCATCAGATGCAAGAATAGAATGACTAGATCAATTTAAACAATGCAAATTACGTGTTCAACTTTTGAACGAACGAATGTTCGTTCGTTCATGAAAATAGGCAGGCGGGTCGACCACCCTTGTGCCCAAGTTGACCGGCCATTCGACTTGTCCTATATATATATATATTCGTTTCGTTGATTATTTTAAAGTTCTA
Organism: Allium cepa; assembly: GCA_030765085.1. Lineage (NCBI taxonomy): Eukaryota > Viridiplantae > Streptophyta > Magnoliopsida > Asparagales > Amaryllidaceae > Allium > Allium cepa. The sequence goes on along the minus strand of CM060934.1, from coordinate 490,070,473 downwards.
TATATGAAAAATGACTAAAAAATTACCACGAACACAATGGTGCAACTCGCATGGCTCAATTCTTATAATTTCATAAAGTTATTTTATTAATTAATTAATGAATTAATTATTACAGGTTAAATTTTGGTTGTTACATATACTCTAAGGATGAAAGGGAACATGAAGTTAATCTTAGATTTGTGCTTGATACGCTGAGGCTGAATCAACCGAAGGCGAAGTTTTTGAAGCGTCATTTCTGGAAGGAAGTGAAGTTTCTTAGTCAAGTGGTTCCAGAGAAAGGGTTGTCAGTCGATCCAGATAAGATCAAAGCTGTTAATAATTGAAAGACACCTGATACAACTACCGAGATAAAGAATTTTTTGGGATTGGCTGGATATTATCGAAGGTTCATAAAGGATTTTTCGTGGATAGCAGCACCAATGGCCAAGCTAACGTGAAAGGATGTGAAGTTTGTGTGGACCAATAAGTGTTAGGAAGCATTCCAAAGCTTGAAACACTTATTAACTCACGCACCTTATTAGTTGCTCCGGAGGGGAATCAATATTTGGTAATTTATACAGATGCATGTGGGACTGGATTAGGAGTTGTGTTGATGTAGAGCAGTAAAGTGATTGCCTATGCTTCTCGATAGCTTAGATCACATGAGGTTAGATATCCAATGCATGATTTTGAATTGGCTGTAGTGATTTTGCTTTGAAGGCGTGGAGACATTACCTTTTGGAAGAGAGGTTGGAGCTTTATATGGATCATAAGTCGTTGAAGTATTTGCTCTCTTAGAAGGAGCTGAATATGAAATAGCATATGTGATTAGAGTTTTTAGCCGCTTATGACTTTGGTATCGAGTGCACACCAGGAAAGGGTAACCAAGTTGTAGATGCACTTAGTACGAAGCATCAGAATGCAGTGTTGGCAATGATAGCGGAGTGGAAAGATTTGGAAGCGCTGTCGACTTGTAGAGTTCAGTGGAGATCTGAGGCCAAATCTAGTGAAGGAACTGCTGTGTTATCCCGTTTAGAAGTTTGACCAGCAATGATTAAAAGGATTGCTTCTAAACATAAGGAGGATCCAGTGTTGGTTGAACGGATCAAGAAGTTGAAGGATGGAACAGAGAGCGATGACTTGAAGGATTTTAGTCTTGGCCGTGATGGGTGGTTGAGAAAGAAAGGGAGGTTGTGTGTTCCAAATATGGAGGACATTAGGAGAGAAGTTTTAGAGGAATGCCATCGTTTGAAGTCCACTATTCATCCAGGAGGAACAAAAATGTATCAGGATATGAAGAGAAGTTTCTTCTAGAAAGGTATGAAGAGGGATGTAGGCTTATGGATGAAACAATGTTTGAACTCTCAATCGGTAAAAGCCGAACATCAGGAGCCAAATGGGTTGCAAAAGCCATTGGATATTCCGATATGGAAATGAGATTCTATTTCTACGGATTTTATAGACGGGTTTCCAAAATCTTGTAGAGGAAATGAATATTGAATTTGCGAGTATATGATTTTTTGTTTGATGATAATATATATATATATATATATATATATATATATATATTCATTTAAATGTATTTGTTAATGTACTATTTTATTTTTCACATAATTAAATAAATATTTGCTGAATAAAATAAATAACACAGAATTTAAATTCAAACGGATATTTTATTCAAACAAATATTTATTATAATTTTGAATAGCACAAATTTAAGCTCTCACTACATACACAATTTTCAATTACAATACAAATTTGACTACATCAAAATTTTCACATACATTTGCAGCTCACTACATTTCACTCATTCACTCATATTTGATCTTCAACTTCTATTCCAGATTGAATCTAGCATATGAGCTATCTGTAAAAATACACACTGACGCAGTAAAATTGAAAAAGAAACATTTTTGCAGTATAATATAAAATCCAAGCAAAGTCATCATAAACAAAGTCCAGAAATCAAAGAAACAGTTCATCATAAACAAAGTCCAGAAATCAAAATATTTTCAAATGCCCGAAGTCAATCACAAACACAATTAAAGTCAAATTCCAACATGCTACAGAGACGAATAGAAGTGCCAAAGTCACATATTATCACAACATTAAATGACCGAAGTCAAGTGATGTCAAAAATCAATCAAAAAGGAACTAGAAAAACAATGCCGTGATGATCAAGGAATTCGAATAGGTAAGAAATCAAGTCGTGTCAATCAAGAAACGAAATTATACGAAATTGAAGAAGTTAGAGATCAATCTCAAGCATCCATAATAAATCGAATGGCCAAAGCATAGCAAATGACAAATTCAAATTAACGAAATTATAGGAATTTGATTCCTATTTAACCCTAACATCATCGACCGTAAAATGCATTTGAGTTCAAGCAATATCACAGTGCATAGGATTAATTAGGAACTCAAATCAAAGTCGAGGGTAATATAAATCGAAAAGGGGACAAATGTACCAAATTTAAAGCATCATTCAACCTCGATGAAATTGAAGCAACCGAGTGCAGAGAAAAGCAAAACGAATGGTCGACAAAGCAAACGCAAGAATCACCTATTCGATCAATCAACAAAAAGCGGTGCCCTCAATTTCCAACAAAAGCCCTAGTTTATAAAAAGGAAGGAACGAAGAGAACTTGCCATTCATTATCAAGCAGGCTGAAGAAATAAAAGATTAAAAGGGGGAACGGTTTTTTTTATTATCACTCATTGTTGGACCGACCTTGTTTTTGTTTGGGTTTAATAAAGCTTTAGTTGATTAGGATTTTTGCTTTTAAATTGTTTTTAAATTGTGTGATTTTATTTTAAACGATTGTATTTTCTAGTCGTGTGACTAAGGGACGAATTACGGTGGTGTAGTTCAAGAATTCGCAACTCAATGGCTGAGTTGTGGCAGAGTTTTGAGCATAGAGTTAGGTTAGTCAATAGCGGGTGTCGCGAGTTTACGTGTGTAAGCATCCGACTACTTAATTTCTAGTAGAAATCTTGAAGCCAACACATAGGCAAGGTTTTGCCGAAGCTAGGTAAATTTGAGTGTTCTGTTTTTGTTTTGCTATTATCTGTGCTGCTATTATTCTATGATCTGTGTTGAAATTATTTTACGTATACTTCCGCATTAATTTTTTTATAATTAATAGTATCATACTATTCACTCCCCTCTAGGGTGAAATCGATCCTACAAGTGGTATCAAAGCTAGGAATAAAAGCCATTTTTGTTTTAAAAAGTTGATTTTTCAAAGACCATTTTTCACAAATTTGAATTTTAAAATGGTTATTTTTACTGTGGATCGGTCCAGTATTATCCCTTCTATTTTTGATGAAACGTATTTTTTGAATTGGAAATTAAAAATGGAATTTTATTTAAAATCTATTAATTTTAAATGTTGGGATATTATTGAAAATGGTTGTGATATAATAAATGAGAAAAATACTTTGATTAATGCTTTTGCTATGCATATAATATATTCTCATATTAATCAAGATATTTTTAAATTTATCTCTCATGGTGAAAGTGCACAAGAAATCTGGAATACTTTTGATGCAATATATGGTGCAAAAGCCAACAGTAATGATAAATCCTCCACAATCGACCCAGTTGAAGAAATGTGCTTAAGAGGATTGGTAAAAGGCAGTAGTGATGAGGATAATGATGATGGAGCAGCTGAGCTGGCACTACTATTAAAGAGATTCAATAAGTGGAATCACAAATACAGAAATCCAGTTCCAAATCAACAATTGAAATGTAGAATAATCAAAGCACTAGACAATCCAGAAGAATGGGAGATTATCTGTCACAAGTGCAACAAACCCGGACACATCAAGCCTAATTGTCCTTGAAATCAACACGGCGAAGAAAAGAAATAAAAAAGGAGAAGTTTTATAGCCACGTGGAATAAAAGTGATAATGATTATAAGTGTACTAGCAGTAAGAGTGAGAAAGGAGATCTGTGCCTTCGAGGTAAGATAACCGGTAGCGACGATGATGAGCGTAGCGAGGTATCAAAACTTACTCAGAATTATTATATATTTCCACGAAGTAAATGGCTATCTTGAACGACTTAGGGAGAAATATGCCAAAATTGAATCACAAAGAAATACTTTGATAGATTTAAATAAACAGCTTGATCAATTAGTTAAAAACTATCAAAGTAAGATCCATAAATGTGATACGTGTCCATCACTCAAAGAAGAGATTAAAAAAATCAGAAATTAAATTAAATCACTTGAAAATGAAATTCTGATTTTAAAAAAGAGTGAAAATACTAGGAGAGAGAATTCTACTAAAAAATGCACACAATTATTGAATGAAAATGAATCGCTAAAAATACAAGTCCAACGATTGTCTACGACTTTAGAATTTTTTTCAAAAAGTGAATGATCACTAAATATGCTATTAGGGAAACAAACTAATATTGTTAGACAAGGACTTGGGTATAATCAATATGAACATGCTAGAAAGGTAATTAATCAAGTCAATTCAAAGTGCACAATTTGTGGAAAAACTGGACAAAATCACAATAATTGCTCGTATAAACCCAAACACATGAAAACTATTCCAATTTGGGTTCCAAACGGCACAAATATAAGATCCCTTAAAGTCAAACAAATATGGGTGCCGAAAGGAACATATATAAATAGTTTTGGGTCTACACAATCACATTTTTCAAAATCATTTGCCATTAACAATCATGGACCTATAAAAAAAAACAGGTCACAAAAATCTTTCATTGTGTAGGTGTGGTGGCGGGCTAAGGAACAACAACTGTGTTACTTGGATTCTGGCTGTTCTAAGAACATAATGGGAGACTAATCATAGTTCCTTAGCCTAGTATAAAGGTTGCAGAATCATAATGGGCCACAATGAAAAAATTATCATAAAGGTAAAACAGGTAATGGAATATTTATTTTGAACGATATATTAAATGTGATAATCTACACCATAATTTGAATTAAATCAGCCAGTTATGTGATGATAAAATAAATGTTGATTTTGATTCTGACTTATTCTTATTTGATATATTCTTATATGACCTGTTCCTATTTTTGGGTTCTGATTTGAGAAAAAATGTTGACCAATCATTTTTCATTTTTGAAGTAGTTCATGAATTTGTTTGGTCTAATGATGCTACTTTAGTGGTTGATGATTGCTTATGATACTCATGGATATACTTGCTTATCTTGCTGCTCGAAAATTTGCATGATCAATTCAAATTCAGAAGAATTTCATTATCAAAAATGATTTTAAGAAAATTTGTTGCAACTTCATGATCTGGTCTATAAATCCAACTAATGATAATTTTGAGTCAAAAGAAATTCAGATGCAGATTACACTGGTAATCTAGTTGATAGAAAAATTACTAGTGGAACTTGATTTATGTTGAGACATTCAGTAACTACATCGCTTTTCAAAGAAAATATCTACATATTTTACACTTCAAATAATTTTCAAATAACAGACATTTTTCTAAAAACCCCTTTCAGAAAACCGTTTTGTTGACCTTGTTTCAGATTAGTCATCTTATAAAAATTGATTTTTTAATTATTTTTGGATTTGATCTTAAATGACTACATTGACTACTCTGACTCCCTACTAATTATCTAAAAGATAAATGGTGATTGAAAAAATGACGAGTGTTGATATGAATCATATATTATAACTTGAGACGACATAGTTAGTAAATTTTTTTAGAAATTTAAACAAGAGTTAAAAACACTTTTTGTTGGTGAAAATTCCATGATCATTTCTATTTCTATCATATTTCTATCGACCATCACTCATCATAATCCAATGTGGTATGTCAATATGTGGTATTTTAAACGGGAAATTATGCGCTTTCATTTTATTATATTTTTAGCAATAAAAAAACATCCATAGTATTCACTCTCATTTAAAAGTCCTCACGTTATGCATGGGTGAGTTACTTGGGATTTTTGATTATGTGCTTCCATGCTCATTTAAAAGTCCTTACGGTTATGCATGTATGGAACACATATCAAAACTGATTGATTTAGTAGACAAGTTGATTTTAATCCCATTTAAAAGTCCTCACGATTATTCGTGGTTAGAAGATACTTGAATTTATTTTTAAAATATTTTTTTTGGAATACTACTAATCTTATTTAAAAGTCCTAACAGTTATGCATGGTTAGTAGATATTCAAATACCTGAAATAAATATACCACTAATAAACACAACTATATGGTTTTATATGATGACTTCATTCCTATCCTTCTAAAATGGAACATACGTCAAACAGAGTATTTATAATTTTTGTTCGATTTTTTATTGAAATTTAATATTTATATTTGATTTAGGTTTAATATTGTATTAATTTCTATCACTTTATCTCTATGTATCTAACACTATTACTCTTTTGCTGATAACAAAAGGGGGAGAGAAAAGTTATGATTTTGGCAAATACATGTCAAATATTTTCTATTTGCATCTAGGCTCATTTGCATATTTTTATTTCCATGCATATATGAAGTGGGAGCTTTGTCTAGAGAGGGAGTATTCAAATAGAGGGCGCAAATTGAATGATCAAATACATTTAATAAATTCAAAATCTTAAATATATGTTTGTTGTCATCAAAAGGGGGAGATTGTTGAATATGCGAATATATGATTTTTTTTGTTTGATGATAATAAACATATATATATATATATATATTCATTTAAATGTATTTGTCAATGTACTATTTTATTTTTCACATAATTAAATAAATATTTCTGAATAAAATAAATAACACAGAATTTAAATTCAAACAGATATTTTATTCAAACAAATATTTATTACAATTTTAATTAGTACAAATTTTAGCTCTCACTACATACACAATTTTCAATTACAATACAAATTTGACTACATCACAATTTTCATATACATTTGCACTTCACTACATTTCACTCGTTCACTCGTATTTGATCTTCAACTTCTATTCTAGAATGAATCCAGCATCTGAGCTGTCTGCAAAAATACACTGATGCAGTAAAATTGAAAAAAAAAATATTTTTGCAGTATAAAATAAAATGTGTATTTTGAAAATATTATTTGCCTCAGTTATTTGGATTGTCCGTCATTATTTAATTTTGAATTCATCATACACGAACAGCTCGTGACATGCACAATGTGTCACTGTACATGCCATAAGGCCGTGCGCACCAATATACACTTGACAAGATTACAAGGATAGGTGAGCACAAGGTCAAACCTAATTAAAAGCCGGGTTCAACAAGTGAAATAAATATTAAGTCACGATATCAACACAAGGTCAAACCCGAGCTATAAGATGGATTCAACTCAAGTGCAATTCCAAAATCAAAATGAAAAGTGACGTGCACAAGAAAACAATATAGATGGTCAGATATGGGACCAGAGCTACAGTTTCAAGTCCATGACAACATCAACGAATATCAAGTTGCAACAAGCCTCAACATCAAATAACAAACTATAACACAGACATGTATATGCATCTACAAGTGCTCCAGGGCAATACAACTGTGATATTCCGGAATTTCAAATTCAATTTTATTGTGATAATCTTTTTAAATAAATTAATTTAAATTGATAAATTTGTTATTTTAAACAATAATAATGAATGGATTGTAAATGTATATTGATTCTAGTTAAAATTAATGTATACAAAAGGGAAATGGATGTGTTAAAATTGTATTCATATCAAATATGATTTTTTTTAACTTGAATTTGGAATTTAATTTGAATTTGAATTGTTAAGTTGAATTTAAAAATAGAGTTATTTATATTTTAAATTATTATTTGATTTTAAAGATGTATTTCTATGATTTTTTTTTAAATATCAAATTTGATTTATTTTTATTTCTTTAAGAAGAATTGATTTATATGAATTAAAAATGTATTTAAATTTAGAAAATTAATTAATAAAAACATTTTAAAATCCTTTTTGCATGAAAATTACACTTGTTAAAATTTAAATCACACTAATATACATGTGTTAAGAAGTTAACAAGGTATAGTGACAAGTGTCACAAATTTTAATTTTTTATAAAAACAAAATTTTTCTATAAAAGGCTATTCCCTATTCTTCATCTAAATTTTCTCATTCTAATTTTCTAAAGCAAAGAAAAAAAAAATTATTACACCTCCATTAAGAAATCTGAAACTCCTCAAAAATCTTCACACTTTCAACCAAAATTAATCAAACTCAAGCCTCTTTTCAAAACTTCAATCTGCAAAACAAGTTACAGCAAATCTAAAAAAAATCAAGTTCCTGTAAAAAATATATATAAAAATCAAGTGCAACGCAAATTCAAGTTCTTCCATCATTAGTGCTGATTTATTTAAAGTGGAAAGCATCTTGATCAAGCAACTTCATCAAGATCTGCAGTCATCTCTTTTTTTTACTAGAATCAATTGGTCTCTGCTTAAAAACAAAACAGGTGAGTAAATTTTAAATCAGAAAATTTAAGTAAGAAAATGTTTGCATGTGAATGTTAGATCTGTTTGATGCTAGCATGTACCTATTTCCGTAAAATCTTTGTTTACATGTTATAATTTAACTGTGCATGTTTAAAAATATTACTGATGTTTCTCTGTTTCTTCAAGTTACAGAGTAAATTTAAACAAAAGCTTCATAATTTATTCAACAAATCATTGTTATGCTTGAATTCTCAACTGCAGTAAGTTTATTAAATATGAATTAAGGTTTAAAATCTTATTCAAAAAGAAATTGTCTGAAATCTTCTGTATCAGGGTTACAGTGAATTTTTTTAAATAACATGATAAAATCATGTATGGAATTCTGTTGAATCAAGTTTACATCTTGAATCTACTTTGTAAACCATGATTTTTAAGATAAAGATCAGAATTTTTAAATTGGAATGGAGGTAGAATGTTGTTAATAAACAAAATTGGGTTTTGGGCAAAATTATGGTGACTGAGTAAAATCTAGGGATCGAGTTTTGGATCGAAGTTGTATTAATGATTGGTGAACCCGAGAAAAATTGTGGATGTGGTAATTAATCATTAGGGGATTAGAAATTGAGAAGACTAGGGTTTTGTGCTGCGTTTTGTTCGCGTTTTAAATGGGATTAACTAGAAATCTTGGGTGGATCGAGCTACAAGCGCTCTTGGGTATAGCTGCGTCAAGACGTTGTGGTGATGTGACCGAGGTTGCGTGGCGAATGATGAACGAGGACGAGGGTTACAGTGAGTTTTCTGGCGGGGTTTGGTTCCAGAAATGGGGGCGATTACCTAAATTTTGTTTGGGGTCGCGTGTTGCTGATCCACGGTGGAAGGTTGAATCTGGAGTCGATGTGTATTTTGCGAGTAGGGTCGTTGATGGTGGCGACGGCGTCGGCGCGATGTGCACGTGTTAATGATCGTGTCGGTGAGTGTTGGGGTTGTGTGACTCGAAGCAGTGTTCGAGCAGAAAGGTTTCTGGCTCGTGATTTTCTCGGGTTATGCTGCAGTAGTTCGTGCCTGGGAATATGTTTGTTGTTGATTCTTCCAGGTTGGTGTAATTCGAGTTGAAGCCTGGTTAAGGAAATAGGATGGGAAAAGAAGAAGATGGGCTTGAGTGTTCGAGTCTTGGTCGTTCGAATCCGAAGCTTGTAATGTTTTAAAAAGTTTTTCTCAAAATTTGTTTTAAGTTTTAAAACTTTAAGATTTTAATTAAACTACTTTGTAAAATGTTTAACATTTTAATTGAAAGTATTTTATAATTTGATAATTAAGTTTAAAAATGATTTTTATATTCATTTAAGTTAACTTTTAAAAAGGTAATTAGTTTTAAACAAATTGGAATGTTTTAATTATGTAATAATTTATAGTAATTAATTAAATTGTTTTGTTTTGAAAATTAATTAAGTTTAAGAATTAAGTTTACTTTAATTAATAAAGTAATTAAGGTCAAATTAATTAATAATTTTAGATTAATTAACTTGTTAAGGTTTAATTAATTAATTATGGATTATTAAATGGATAATTAAGAATTAAATTAAATTAAAATTAATAATTAAATAATTAAATAATTAAAGATTAATTAATAAGTGATTAGTAACTAATTAATTAAGTGATTAGTGATTAATTAATTAGTAATTAAGAATTAATTAATTAATTGATTAAGGTTAATAAATAAAGTAATTAAACATTAATTAATTTATAATTAATAGTTAATTAATTAGTGGTCAAGGCTTAACTAATTAAATAAAATAAGGTTAATTAGTTTATAATTAATTAAGTAATTAAGATAAATTAATTTAAAATTTGTAATTAATTAAGAAATTAATTAAGGTTAATTAATTATAAATTAAGGGTTAATTGGTAACCAATTAAGGAATGATTAATTTTTAATCAAATTTTTAATAATGAATAATTAATTAAAAATTAAAGGATTATTAATTAATTAAGGATTAATTAATTGATAATGAGGTTAATTAAGAAGTGATTAAGTAATTAAATGATTCTGATTAATTAATTAATGATTGGTTAAGCAAGGTAATGTGATTAATTCTTAAGTAATTAATTTAATTTTAATTAATTAAATTAATTATAATATGAATTAGAGATGTGCTTGCTTATGGATGATTGTTTTGAATTGAATATCTGGATTTGGTTGATATCTGTTGGATGATAGTTGAGATATTCTGTGATGAGATATTGTATATATCTGTGATAGATGTTGGTTATTATCTGTGGATAATACTGTGTGGATGCTATGTTTAAACTGAATTGAATTGTTTAAATCTTTAAACAACTTGGCCTTTAAGACACGTTTGGATTTCGATGTGACCGGGATCGAAAATCAAATTTGATTTTTCGAAAACCACATCGATCCAAGTTAAACGTTAGGTCGTGACATTGCAAGTGAGGATCGAGATGGAGTTTAGAGTGCAAGGGTTATTGTCGTTAACTCTGAGGGTGATTCCAAAATGAGTGTAACGAGATAATGCCTTCGGTTTCGTTCGAACCCGGAACGAACTTGTATGGATTGAATGCTTTCAGAACATCGTCAGGTGGACGATGAGCATTCTAAGAGATGTGTTCTCTAAAGGTAATCATAGCCTCAAGCCTCATCAACCGGGAATGGCTAAAACAGGGGAGGTGCAGCAAGGTTAAGTGGGTCATGCCCAAGTAGGAAGAAATTTTCCCCTGTCTAGAAGTCCCTTATTATTTCGGCTGTGTGGGCAGTTGTTGGCCACAACTGCGGGGTTGTCTTGTTCGGAGCTGTCCAGTAAGGGATGGTTCCGGCCTTGTGTTGCAGGGGAGTTAGGGTGGCTCCTCGGTACGGTGATCTAGGCCCCGTACTGTGACGGACGGTATCCCAGTAGCCCTGCCATTGATGGAAACCCATTTTCCCTACGAGACCCTACGGTTTTGATTGTATTGCCCACTTTCGTGGCTAGTAGCTGGAATTTAATAATGTAACAATTTCAGCTATTTTCTATTTATTTGAAAACCCTAGACCCTATTGTAATATCATTGGATTTCCTATCAAATGCTTTGGTTACCGTAAGGTAAAAAATTACCCGTGTTTATTTGTGGGGAGTCTTACGTGATACCTTATGTTTTTTCAAAATGATTTTAAAGTTAAACAACTTTAACTTATTTACTCACACCAGACCCATGTCTGACCCGGAGTTTATTTTGTTTTTCATAAACTCTTGGGTACTCAAATTTTTATGAGTAGCCAAGTGATTAGGTTGGGAGTAGCAAATGTTTTGGAAGCTGGAGCTAGAGTACAGACGTACTTATCTATCTCTTTCCGCTGTAGTGACTTTTGATGTTGTATTTTGGGTTGTATGGTTTGGCAGACTCTTATGAATATCAGATGTAATGATGTCGTATTTGTTGAATATGCGCTTATATGTTTTTGTTTGATGATAATAAACATATATATTCATTTAAATGTATTTGGTTATGTACTATTTTGTTTTACATAGATTAAATAAATATTTGTTGAATAAAATAAATTATACAGAATTTGAATTTGAATTCAAACAGAACAAGTTACACAGATTTTGAATTCAAACAGAAATTTTATTCAAACAAATATTTATTACAAACTTGAATAGTACAAATTCATGCTCTCACTATACATATACATTTCTGATTACATCACGATTACATCACAAATATTTTTACATTGATAACCTTACTACATATCACTCACACTCGTATTTTGTCTTCAACTGCATTCCGGTTTGAATCCAGCATCTGAGCAATCTGCAAAAATATTCACTAACGCAGTAAAATTGAAAAAGAAATATTTTTGCAATATAAAATGAAATACGATTTTTGAAAATATCGTTTGCCTCAGTTATTTGGGTTGTTCGTCATCATTCACACTTGAATTTATCACAAAGTCGTGCACATAGATATTACAGGGACAGGTAATCATAAGTGGCTGCAATACACACGTGTACATTCATACACGTGTGCACTGCCTCGCCAACTCGTGTGCGCAGCCAAAAATAGCAAGCGTGCAAGCACAACATGAAAGGAATCGAGTCAGTAAGGCAATGCGCAAAATCAAGACAGCATCAAACAGCAACAGTGAAGACTGCATAAGTGCTACAAGCCAAATCATCACAATGAACACCACTGACCAGTGAATACAATATCAAGTTGCAGACTCCAAGTTACAAACTCAAGATTACAGGGCAGTGGACAGTACAAGACTGACTCAAATACACAACTACAAGGCATTTTCATTGCAACTGCATAGCAACTCAACAAAGAACAGTACAGTCATGAAGTGTGCAAAGAAAGTCAATGAACACTACAACAATGACCAATGAACAAAGAACAGAGACCAGACAGGTCAAGCAACAAGGCAGATCACAAATGCATGCCACCAAGTAAACAAACTTAGGCAAATCAGTAACCAACACAATACCAAGTTCAACAACATCAAGTACAAGTCTCAAATGTCCAGTTAAAACTTCAACAAGACAAGTGATGCTCAAGTAAAGTTAAGAAAAGACCAGCTACAGAAATGCATGCAAGTGTCAAAGTACAGGTGCAAGTAGTACAAAAGAGCAAGTACAATTCGAACCAACATGGCCAAGACTACTGAAAACAACATGACAGCACTGCATCAATGCAAAATGGAATACTGCAACTACACAGACCAAACTTTAACAAACAGTTCAAGTGCAAACCAAGTTCATATGCAAAGAGCTCGAGCATGAGATATGGCAACTACAGTAATGCATCAGTGACCAACTACAGGAACAACAAGGTGATCAAACAAACAAAGACCAAAGCTACAACCTCGCATGAAGACCAAATGTCCAGACTAACATAATGCAAGACAGTGGTCATAAATGGAATAACAACATCGAGCCAGAGCCGTCAAGTTCAAATATCACACAAGTACAGGCCGCAACAGTATGCACCAGTTCAAACATTTATCAGAGAGTATATGGAAGGGTCAGTGATACAAGGCAATACACAAGAGCATACAAGTGCAACACAAGAAACAGATAGAAATGAACTTATGAAGCAGTGCAAGTGCAAATCACCAACTACAAGACCTCAAGTGATATGGTGAAGCAGCATGTAATGACATTATATACAAATGTAAAGAACAATGGTGATGCACTGCAGATATCCTGACAGCAAGCACATGTATCCAAGTACAAGCTCGTGTCGAAGTTACCGAAGTCAGCATGAAATTTTACATGGCAATCAACAGAGATGATCAAGTGACAACATAATGAAGCAATAACCAATGTCACAGTAAAATCAACATCGTCAGAGAAGATGGCCAGAGACGAAGATCAAAATGATGGCCGAAGTCATGTCAAAAGCATATGTTACACAAGTCAGAATTCAACTTAAATTCGTATTCTTTGAAATAGTCAACGCAAACTAAAAGAGGAAAGTTTTAATGCCGTGTGAATCAAGTGAAATCGAACGTTCTCAAGTTAAAGCCGTGAGTATCACGTTGAGAGAATAAATCAGGAAAGTCGTGCTCATCAAGGAATTAAGAATTAGGAAAGTATCAAATTGATACGAAGGAATTCAAGTGTCGTGAATTCATATAAATTCAACCCGAAGGTATCATCATCGGTCATGAGCTTCAATTCACAATAAAACTATCAATCACAAACCCAAGTTCATCATCGGCAAGCAGAGCAACAATCGAATTCAAGCATTCAAGCAAAAAGGAAAGTTACATACCAAATTGAAGCCGAAGCCCTAATTTCACAATCGATCAATAGAGGAGCAAACAAACATAAGCAAAGCAGTGAGCAAGGGCAACAATCGAACATCAGAGAAGCAAGAGCATCTCAAACCAGAGACAAAGCCCTAATTCGAGAAAGAAGCCGAAGCCCTAATTCGACAAGCATCGGCCGCATAATTCTTCACTGAGCAAAAGAAGGAAACGGGTTGAAAGACAAGTGGGCCGGCCTTATTATTAAAAGGGGGATTAGTTTTTGAATTTTATAAAAGGGGTTTTTAGTTTTTATTTTGAGCAAAAATTACAGATTCAAGTTCGTATTTTAATTTTTGCTCCTGCGGTTATTTTTGAAGTTGTTTTTTCTTTTCGTGTCAAAGAATTTGTAAATCACCACCTAGAGTTTAGGTAGTGTCAGATTGTCTATTTAGAATTAGTTCAGTGAGCAGGGGTGCGAGTTTGCAGAGCTATATAGGCGGGAGCAGTGTTTGCGAGTAAACGAAACTCTATTGTAGGCGGGAGCAGAGTTTGCGAGTAAACGAAACTCTATAGGCGGGAGCAGGGTGTGCGAGTCTAGTAGAGTGTTTGTGAGCGGGAGCAAAGGATCTGCGAGTCTAGTAGAGTGTTTGTGAGCAGGAGCAAAAGGGTCTGCGAGTCTAGTAGAGTTGTTGTAAGCGTGATACTGTTTAATTCTAATAGAAATCTGTGAATGCAGCAGTAGGCAGGGGTTGCCGAAGCTGGGTAAATTTTGTGTGTGATTTACTTTTCAGCATATTTACTTCTGCAGTTTATTTCTGTATTTAAATCGAGAAAATTTGCTATAACCCTATTCACCCCCCCTTTAGGGTTAATCTAGATCCTACAAGTGGTATCAGAGCCTGGTATTTTTATTTAACTCTAGAGTCATGAATCCGTCAAATAATGCTTTTTCTGAGGGGAAATCTATTGTTAGGCCACCCATGTTTAACGGGAACGATTATGCTTATTGGAAAGTTAGGATGAGTATTTACCTTAGTTCCGTTGATTATGATGTTTGGGATATTATTGAAACTGGTTATAAACCTCCCACTATAATCGTTGGTGGTACTGAGATTCCTAAACCTAAGGATAGATGGGATGCTAACGATAAGAGATTGAAAACAACAAATGCTAAAGCCATGAATGCTTTGATATGTGCTCTTGATAAAAATGAATTTAATAGAATTTCTCATTGTACAACAGCACAGGAAATTTGGCACACTTTGGAGGTGACACACGAAGGAACTTCTCAAGTCAAGGAGTCTCGTCTAGCCCTATTCAGCAATGAATACGAGAACTTTGTGATGGACAAAGGCGAGAACATAAAAGACATGTTTGGACGCTTTTCAACTTTGGTGTACAACGCTAGAGCACTTGGGAAGGTATTCACTGAGGTAGAGCTTGTGCGAAAGATACTACGAGTCTTACCAATGAACTTTGAGGCAAAAGTCACGGCAAAAGTCACTGAGGTGATAAACTACCTCCAGAAACAAATTCAACCAATTCAATTTCAAGGATCAATTGAACTTGACCAAAATGAAAGATACAGCTAATTTGAAACTGCACTTTATTTATAGCACTACAAATTGAAATTTTTGTTTTAAAATTCTTGAATTCACTTAATGATTCTATTAATAAACCAGAAACATTAAATTATAACATTTGAATTTTACTCTAGGCAAATTGGTTCTGTGTAACTTGATTTTTCAGGTTACAGACAATCATACTTAATTCATATAAAATTTGAACTTACACCGTTCTTAAATAAACATGATTTGTTCAAAAATTTAAGTCCTAATAAGCAAACAAGTCAAAGGAAAAATTCAGGAATCAAACATGAGTTTGAAATTTTGAAGAACACACATGCACAGTCATCATCTTGTTTACAGACACATACTTGCAGGTAAAATATTCATGGCAATTTCACATATGTTCATTTGTAATTTATAAAACATGCACAACTTTACTTATTTAATAAGTTTATAAATGAGTTACTCAACTGTATTTGCAAAATGGAGAGCACTGTCCAGATTGAACATGCAGAACACCCTCTGTAATATGCTTTTTAAACTTGCATCCAATTTAATGTCTTTAAACTTGTTTTAGAAGATGCTTCCAGATTTGAAAATTCATGCATGCAGACATCTTGCCTTTCTAGATTCAATTTCATGTTTCAGATCAAATGCAGGTTGCTTGAATGGTATGCATAGCAATTTAAAATTTGCAGTTTCAACCCAAGTTGCTTTTGAAAACATGCAGGCTTGTATTTTGCATTTTGAGGAGCTACAGGCTTGTTTGTAATGCAGGTTTTACAATTTGTTTGAAATGTAAGGGTTACTGATTTGAAGAGTGTTACAGGGATTTAGATATTTTTTTTTATATATGAAGAGTTTTCAGCTGAGAATCCTTAGATGAAAAATGAAGAAAAGGAAAAGAAATGGAAAAGAAATGGAAAGATGCAAGTTTTATAACAATATTTTAATTTAATTTAGAAATCAAAGAAAAATAAAAATGAAACATGACACTTGTCTTAAGTGTTAACATTTGTTAAATTCCTTATTCAAACATCTAACACATGTTTACTTAGGCTTTAATAAACTTACATATGTATCTTTAAGCTTACATAGGTCTTTTAAATGTTTTGTTATTTAAATTAAGATTAATGAATGTTTCAACTTAGTTGATTATTTAGTTCTTAGACTTAGTTATGTATATATTTAATTTCTAAAGAACAAAGCAAAGTATTATTATAAATAGAACAATATACAATTAAATCATTTATCAAAGATACCTTTAAATAATTAAAATAGATTTATAAAAGAGGTTACAATAACTTACATGAATGCATGTTCACGTTTTAAATTTCAAATTAAATTTACAAATCAAAATTATCAATTAATAATTTTAAAAAAATAACACAAATATTTTGTAACATATTTTAATATACAAACTTAAGTTAAAATGAAATTTTAAACCAATAAAATATTTATCTTACATATTTAAAATCATATAGTTATTTAATTAAATATTTTTGAAAAGCTTAAATTAAAAATAAATCACAATTCCTAATTTTAAAATTATGCTATACTAATTTAATTAAAAACAGCTTGTCTATTTAAAATATATATAAATACATATACATTATAAAATATAAAATAGATTTATTAGTTTATTAAAAATAAATTCACAAATTAAATATTTAAATAAAGAAGATTATAGAATCAATTCAAATTTATCAACAAAAATTATCAATTCAAATAAATTTAAACACAGATTATTAAATTTATATTGTCCAAATTTCCGGGATACTACAGTTTATTATTGTCAGATTTCAAATTTCATAGCATTTGAAATTACCGTTTGGTAGTACGGGATAGGAACGTGTTGAAATAAATATCGAAAATTAATATTTTAATTCGATTCAAAAACCTGTCTTCCACATACGATCGAATCGGGCCTCGAAACATGTTTCATTGCATTCAAAATAGGGGTAAAGCATTATAAACGCCAAGTGACATGTTTCGTTTGGAGTTCATTTGAAAAAGTATGTAAATTTTGAAATAATGTTATATACGTATATAAATACACAGTAAACCCTAGCTATGATTATAGCCCCCGTTTCTAGCAAATCAATGGCCGAAATCTACATTCTTCCTCCTCGAATTTCTTTCAATCCTTTAGCTTTCATCAACAATCTCCAACTACAATATTGAAGAGCGTTGTTGATCTATAGATCCAATGGTGGATTTTTGTTATCGTCGTCGTTTGGAGCGAGAAAATGGCCGTGAAGGCCGGTCGTTCTTGCGCGTTTTCCACGTGATAGGGAGGGCCGAGTTCAACATCCTTCTGGCCGTAGGTGGAGTTCACCTACGGCTTCGCAACGGTGGTCGCCGATCGTCATATCGATCATCATAGAGGAGCGGCTGGCGATCGTGTTTCGTGTGTGGTTGGGTTCCTAATGCTCGAATGCGTGATGGAAGATAGAGCAGAGGACGACCTTGATTTTCCAAAAATGTGATCATCGGCCCGATCTAGGGTTTGTAAAATAAAATAAATAAATTTATTATTATAAATTATGTTCCAAACTTATAAAATGCATATCTTCTCCATATGAGGTCGGAATCGGACAAAACAAGTGGTGTTGGAATCACAACGACGAGCACTACGCTGTGGTATAGATCTGAAGTCGATCGGAGCTAGCGAAAATGTTAGGTTAAATCGAACGTGTTCGATTTAATTTAAAATTGGAACATTTGGCGAATTAAACTCAAGATGAGTCAATCTCACTCAGTTTTGGACTGCTGGCTTTAATTTTAAATAGTTAAAATTAATTGATGATTGATTGGTTAAATTGTTGCATTTTTATACGTTGGATGTGATATTATATATAATAGTATATATAAATTAGAGTGATTGATATTCCTACATATACATACATATACATATACATATACATATACATATACATATACATATACATATACATATACATATACAGACATACATATATATATATATAGCGGATGAGACCCTATGCGTCCCGCATAATAGCGGATGACCCTATATACTGTGATAGTCCACATCGAAGTGGGGTTGGTATTTTTATGTTGTGCTAACATCTTTGGACGCAGGGAAAATAGGTTGGAGAGATCCAATATGATTCCTCAAAAATGTTTAGTTTAATTTCATATATAATGATATATGCTTTGTTGGAATAATCTGTGATTGGTTATTGTGTGATTTGGATTGATTAGGTGCTGTGGCAGGTTTTGACCTAAATTATGGAATTTTTAAATACTAGTAATTTATGTCTTGAATTTGAAAAGAAATTTGAAAGGGATTTTTGAAGTAAAATATTAATCTAGAGATTTGGGTTAATTGATCTAATGAAATAAAAGGTTTGGATTTGTACTTAACAAATCGGGATATTGTATACAGGGATTTGAAATAAAAGTATATTAAAAAGATATTTAAATATATATGCTTAAGTGTACTTGTTTAAATAAAAAGGTTTAGAAATCGAGATTTTTAATATTTTGAAGGATAGAAGTGAATTTGGAAATAAGTATTGAAGTGGTTATACTCGATTCAAGTAAGATTTTCAGATTTACGAAGTGAAATTAGAATCGAGAAGTTAAGCTTGTTTTAAAAGAGGATTTTTTAATTATTAATTTGGTAATTTTAAAAGTGTTAAAATGTTCTGGAAATTAGTTATTTAATTATATTAAATTGTTTAATGTATATTTAATTATAAATTAGTTACTTTATTATTAGTGTTAAAGATTCATTATTATTTAAGAAATAGTCAACATTTTTTTTAAAAAGATAATAATTAGATATTAAGATGGTTTTGCGTAATAACTTTTATTTAAATATAATTGCCTAGATTTAACTCGAAATTTATTTTAGAGCTTATAATCATTATTTTGAGATAATCATTAAATAAAGTTTTCGGAAAGTAATGGTATACTCATGTGGTGTAAATCGGAGACAGGGAGTGGCGGTAGTTAAGTTTTGGATTTCTCCTAAATAGAGACGTAACCATTGAGCTACGATCCATGGTTTGATACCGCAATGGTATTACCACATTATTTTAAAAGGGTTTTCAAATATTTTTGAAAAGATAGTTGTAAATTTACCGAATTCTATATGATAAGTACGTAACTTTTGGTAAAAAGATCTAATTTATTTGAAATTTAATTTAAATTAGGCTTGGCATTTCTCAGTGGAAAATGGAATATTTTGTTGAATTGATTGTTTATTTGATAGTCAAATAACCGACTATCAAATTTGGACCTAAATATAACTTTGGTAATATCTAGAAGAAGTACGGAGATTATATGGTGCAGTTACCGTTTGAGGAGCTATACTATACGTATAAACTCGTTTCGTTCTTCTAGGTCGTTTATAAGGAAATCCGTCCACTAACGGTTAGGAGGTGATCTCCGATCTTATTTTCATTTGTTTATTTCCTAGAGAACCAGGGCTGAGTTTACCGGAAATTTCGAACATTGTTTCGAAGAGACCGGGGACAGATTTGTTATCCGAAAACCACTTCGATCCAACGAGTACGTTTTCGAAATGAAGACCAGAGAATGGAGTCGAAGACAGAGCAGTGAAGTGCAAGGTCTAATCGCTACTAATCTTGAGGGTGATTCCAAAATGGATGTAGTAGTAGTGCCTTCGGTTCTATTCGGACCAGGAACGGACTTGTATGGATGAATGCTATCAGTACATTGTCATTGGAGGACAATGAGCACTCTTAGTGAAAATCCTTTAAAAGGTAATCGTAGCCTCTAGCCTCATCAATCGGGAATGACTGAAAATCAGAGGGATGTAGCAAGGCTAAGCCGGTCGCACCCAAGTAGGGTATGTCTATCACCTTTCTATATACCCGTGGATATTATTACTACGATGTATGTATGGAGCTCGAGAGAGGGTGGGAACACCCGGGGTGATTGTATATTCGGTCTATCCAAGTTTGGGGTTGACCGGTCTTATGTTGCAAGGGATCCCGGCGTGGTCCTCGGTATGCTGTTCTAGACGTGTACTGTGATAGGTGGTACCCCAATGCCTAATTATTCATATGGAGTCCATTCTCCAATACATGCCTTTGTGGTTTGATTGTAGAGCCTAGTATGCTGGGATTTAATTAATGTAACAATTTCAGATATTTGAACAAGTATTTGTACTCAAATACCATTATAATATTAGAGGATTTTGATATGAAATGTTTTGGTTATCGTGAGGTAAAATCCTATCATGTTTATATGTGACTCGATATTACGAGATACCTTTAATTTTCGAAGGATTTTGATAACTTTTATAATTCAAATTGAATATGTTTTCTTATGCTGGTTTTCCAGACAGACTTGGGTGTTATTTTATTATAATGCTCGGGTAAGACCGAGTATTTTAGGTTCAGGTTAGGATGATATGAAGCAGGAGACGAGCTGGAGACCGAAACGTATTCTCGTACTTGTTTTTATTCCACTACAGTGTTTTGTTTGAAATTACCAGGAATTATGAGGGCAGGTTGTTATAACTGTCAAGGCTGGTAATTATTTATTTGTGTACTCTGATGTAACTATGTATATCACAGTTTTGATTTGTGTAAAGAACAATTTATATTATATGTTATTTAATCCGCTGTGAGATTCTGTTTTTGTTTATTCTTCTTTCTTCTACCTACTTTCTTTCCCGTTGACAATCTGTCTTTCTGGCACTCGATCGTTCGGCATGTTATACATGAGTGTATTTATGTCGGTTTTCGAAGGTCGAAAGGGCGGGTCATGGCATTGCCGTATCAGAGCATAGGTTGGCGATATGCCTAGGCTTTGGTGGGGGTTACTCATTAGACATAGAGTCAGTAGTACTCTAGAATGAGTTTGTGTGTATTAATAGATATGAGTGCGTAATTGTTAGTGAATATAAAGTATTTTTATATTATGTTGACTTATCGGTTGAGTGTATATGAATTCTGAACGGTACAGGAAGTACAACCATATCGATAGGGGTTTTTAAACTCTTAAACAAGGTAAACCGACATAGTATTGTTTTAAAGTGGGTAAATGAAATAATTTTACCTAAAATATATTTTGATATAAATGAAATAATTTTCTTAAAATATTATACTGTATATGCTTGGGATGTTTGGTTATTAATATTATAATCAAAATAAGATTTATAAAATTTGAATGATTGTATATATAACCAAATAGAAATCTATAAGAATGATTTATACAAAGGAATATAACTAAAATTTGATTTAAACCAGAATTTAAATCTCGGAAATTTTGAGAAATGGGTTGAAATGAATTTGAACTAAATGTTTCGAAATTTATAAATCTTAGAAATTTTGGAAATGTTTTCCAAAGTGGTTTGAAAGGAATAATGGGGTGTTGTTTTAAGACATTTTTGGAATAGGAAAAATGTTTTGAAATGAATTTTTAGAAGCAAGCAAGCATTGAACTCACTTTAGTTGCCGAAAAACAATCCTGATGTTGATGGCCACATCATCGGTATTCATTTCCGAGTTTCTAAGTGATGGATTGCTACCGTGGTGATTGACTATGATTATTTATTTTAGACTTGTTGATAAACAAATTTTGTTTTAGAAATTCCGAAAGGGAGCTGTTTTAGGAAAAACTAAGTGGTTTTGAGATTTCAAAAGTATGATTTGGTATACCAAAGTGAATATACATATGTTTATGATTTCAAAATGATTTGAAATATAAACCGAGTAATTGAATTTTGGAGTTTCCACTCAAATGTTTTGTAAAGACAAAGAAAATCAATCGTTGAATTTATAACTTGAAGTTGAGATAGATAAAAAGGGAAAATGAAATTTTTAATCCTGGAATTTAAAATTTAACTTTAGTAAATTAAAGTGAACAAGATAGGTTGGAACTTAACTTAAGACGAGTTAAATAAAATAGAAATTGGATTTGAATTAAATGGAATATAAAGTTGAAATGTAAGATGATTGTACAACTGTAAGTTATAATTATTGAATGAAATGGATTACTTAAGCTATCAAGTGATGTGAATAATCCAGAGTGATGATTATAAGATGTAAATGGACTTAAGTAAGTAGTGGGAGATATTAAGTAAATAAACTCTTGAACTTATGAATTGAGAAATGTAATAACAAACTTAAATGAAGGGTGAATTGATGTTGAGTAAACTAAATGTAAATGTGAATTGTGAAGTGTTTATATAACTATATGTTATAAATATAGAATGTGAGTAAAACTTAAGTGGTAAATTCAAGGAATTGTGAATAAATAAGAGGTATAACTTGTTAAACTGGAAAAGTGAAAAGTATAACTTATTCAAATGGTTAAGTAGTTGATAATAAGAATGAATTCAATTTAAGAGTAAATGAATTGAATATGATTTGGAATATGGATTGGATAAGTTAAAGTGTGAAGTTAGGTTGTAAAGCTGAATATAACTTAAGCAGTGATATGGAATGTTTATAATAAACCTTACAAACAATTTTGTAAAATGGTTTATAATTGAACTTGCTTATAATGAAATGTCATTCACTATAAAAAATAAGTGAATAAATCTATGTGAATTAAATGGAAGTGAATGGAAAAGAGGTAAAATAAGTGGAGGTAAAGTTAATAGAACTAGAAGTGCATGAACCATGCGTGATGTAATGAATTGCCAAAAATTGAATGAAATGCTTTCCAAGTGATATTATAAATTGGATATACTAAGTGAATGGAAGTGAATAAATTAAATGAGATCAATTCAAAATGAATTAGAATTTGATTGCCATCGAAACTTAACTTAAGTGATTATTGATGAAACAGAAATTATAATTTTTTTATTTGGAGTAAATTTAGATAAGGGAATAAATTGAAACTGATAAAATAGATTTGCATATAATGAAAGTCAATAATGAATGGAATGGAAATAATTGATTGTGAATCAATTTGCAATTGAATAAAGGTGAAATTATGCAAGTGAAGAACAAAGAAACCAATTTGAAATGAATATGGGTTTGTTTATTGTAAATATAAATTGAATGCAATAAAATTGGTTGTAAATTATTTTGTATTGAATGAAATGATATATGGATACATGGAAAGGAACTATATTAGTATTGGAACCTTAAAATTGCTTGTCATATATGTTTGGCATGGTTGGGTTATGAAGTTTAGATCTTTAGCTAGTTAGATAAATGAAATGTTATAAACTTTCATGTTTATGAAACTTATGTGCTTATTTTGAGTAAGTACAGGTACATGAAGCCATTGGATAGTTTTTGGGTTGCGTAAATGCATATAGATAAGCCGCTTGCTTAAAAATGATAATATGAGGTACGCCTACGCAATAAGATAAATAAATGTTAATATATTATTATATATATTTTTTTCGACCATGTGGGTCGATGTATATTATTTTTATCTCTATTGCGATATTGCAAAAGGCACTCCGTACAAAGAAGACGCTGTTAAAATGTTCGAAAATTTTGGGTGTTAGAAAAAAATTTGAAAATTTTTGTTAACTAGAAAAGTTGATTTTTGAATTATATTAGAAATCAAGGTTTTGAGTTAGGAGTGGAAACAAATTGTTTTGGGTAAAACAGAAGGTGGTGGGAAAGTGAATGTAGGATTTTAACTAAGTGGGTTTTGGACAAGTTAATGGGTTTGGGAGCATTTTTCCGACCTCAGCAAATTTCAAGGATGAAATATTTATAAGGGGGAAGGAATGCAACGACTCGGAATTTTGGTCGTTCGATTTTGAGCATTTAATTTATTTTAAATATTGAATTTGAATTATTACTTGGTTTTGAATATGGAAGAATTTCTGAAATGGTTCAAAATTTCAACCATAGGATTTATTTGGTTTGGTAAAATAGTAGATTAATATTTAAAATTGGGTAAATAGGTGAATCTGAAAAAAATGTATATGAAAATGATTTCTAAAAATTTATTTATGTCTATTTGGATTTGAATTATAATATTGACTTCTGGATGGAGTTAAAAGTTGATAAGTTAGAATTTGGAATTTATATATTAATTTAATAGTGGAATTTAATATATGGCAATAGGGTAAATAATGAAATTTTGATTTAATGTAAATAGAAATGATTTCTAATGTGGATATAAATTCTATTTGAATTATAATGGAGTTGGTAAAATTTAAAAATTGAATTTTTAAACAATTCTGTCGATTTTGAAAATCGCTCGATAAAATCGACGAATTAAAATAGCCTTCCGAGGCACAGTCTCGGAATTTGACAAAACCAATTACATTGGATTCGTAAAAGTTTATTATTGTTAGGTTTTCAAATTTTGTAGCGTTTGGAGTTGCCATTTGGTCGCACGGGACAGAAAGCGTTGAAATAAATATCGAAAATTTAATATTTTAACTCGATTCAAAAAGCTATCTTCCACATACGATCGAATCAGGCACGAAACATGTTCCATTGCATTTGGAATAGGGGTAAAACATATAAACGCCAGGCGGCACGTTTTGTTTGGAGTTTGTTTGAAAAAGTATGTAAATTTTGAAATATAATAATACAATAATGTTGTGTACGTGTTTAAATACATAGTAAACCTTAGCTAAGGTTACAGCCGTCGTTCCTAACAAATCAATGGCCAAAAGATACATTTCTTCCTCCTCGAATTTCTTTCAATCCTTTAGCTTTCATCAACAATCTCCAACTACAATATTGAAGTGTGTTGTGAGATCTACATATCCAACAGTGGATCTTTGTTATTGTCGTCGTTTGGAGCTAGAAAATGGCCGTGAAGGTCGGCCGTTCATGCGCGTTTTCTACATGATAGGGAGGGTTGAGTTCAACATCCTTCTGGCCGAAGGTTAAGTTCGCCTAGGGCTTCGCAACAGTGGTCGCTGATCATCATATAAGAACGGTCGACGATCATGTTTCATGTGTGGTTGGGTTCCTGATGCTCGAATGTGTGATGGAAGATAGAGCAGACGACGGTCTTGTTTTCCAGAAACGTGATCAACGGCCCGACCTAGGATTTGTAAAATAAAAAAAAGAAATTTATTATTATAATAATATTCCAAACTTCTAAAATGCATATCTTCTTCATATGAGGTTGAAATCGGACAAAACAAGCGGCGTCGGAATCACAGCGATGGGCACTACGCTGTAGTATGGATCTGGAGTCGATCGAGCTAGCGAAAATTTTAGGTTAAATCGGACGTGATCAATTTAATTTAAAATTGGAACGTTTGGCGAATTAAACTCAAGGTGAGTTAATCTCACGTAATTTTGGGCTGCTGGCTTTAATTTTAAATAGTTAAAATTAATTGATGATTGATTGATTAAATTGTTGCATTTTTATCAGTTGGATGTGACCTTATATATAGTAGTATATATAAATTAGAGTGATTGGTATTCCCGTATATATATACATACACACACACAGACACACACACACACACACACATATAGCAGATGAAACCCTATAAGCCCCGCATAATAGCGGATGACCTTATATACCATGGTATTCCACCTCGAAGTGGAATTGGTATTTTCAAGTTGTGTTAGCATCTGTGGATGAAGGGAAAACAGGTTGGAGGGATCCAACTAGATTCCTTAAAAATGTTGAATTTAATTTCATATATAGTGATATGTGCTTTGTGGAATAATCCGTGATAGGTTATTGTTTGATTTGGATTGATTGGATGTTGTGGCAAGTTTTGATCTAAATTATGGAATTTTTAAATACCAGTAATTTATGTATTCAATTCAAAAAGAAATTTGAAAGGAATTTTTAAAGTAAAATATTTATCTAGAGATTTTGGGTTAATTGATCCGATGAAATAAAAGGTTTGGGATTTGTACTAACAAATAGAGATATTGTAAACTGGGATTTGGAATAAAGGTATATAAAAAGGATTTTTAAATACAAATGCTTAAGTGAATTTGTTTAAATAAAAAGGTTTAAAAATTGATATTTTTAATATTTTTATGGATAGAAGTGAATTTGGAAATAAGTATAAAAGTGGTTATACTGGATTCAAGCAAGATTTTCAAATTTACGAAATGAAATTTGAATCGAGAAGTTGGGCTTGTTTTAAAAGAGGATTTTTAATTGTTAATTTGGTAATTTTAAAAGTGTTAAAATGTTCTAGAAATTAGTTATTTAATTATATTATATTGTTTAAAGTATATTTAATTATAAATTAGTTACTATATAATGTGTGTTAAAGATTTATTACTATTTAAGAAATAGTAAGCATTTTTGTTTTAAAAAGATAATTATTAGATATTAAGATGGTTTTGTATAATAACTTTTATTTAAATGTAATTGCCTAGATTTAACTCGAAATTTATTTTAGAGCTTATAAGCATTATTTTGAGATAATCATTAAATAAAGTTTTCGGAAAGTAATGGTATACTCATGTGGCGTAAATCGGAGGCAGTGAGTGTCTGCAGTTAAGTTTTGGATTTCTCTGGAATAGAGACGTAACCATTGAGCCGTGATCTATGGTTTGATACTGCAGTGGTACTTTCCATATTATTTTAAAAAGGGTTTTCAAATATTTTTGAAAAGATAGTTGTAAATTTACCGTATTCGATAAGATAAGTACGTGACCTTTTGTAAAAAAAATTAATTTATTTGAAATTTAATTTTAATAAGGCTTGGTGTTTTTCAGTGGAAAATGGAATATTTGGTTGAATTGATTGTTTATTTGATTGTTAAATAACCGATAATCAAATCTGGACCTACATATAACTTTGGGAATATCTAGAAGAAGTACTGGGATTATATGGTTTAGTTACCGTTCGAGGTGCTATACTGTAAGTATAAACTTGTCTCGTTCTTCTAGGACGTTTATGAGGAAATCCGTCCACAAACGATTAGGAGGTAATCCCCAATCTTATTTTCATATGTTTATTTCCTAAAGAACATGGGTTGAGTTTATCTGGGAATTTCGAACGTTGTTTCGAAGAGACCGGGATCAGATTTGTTATCCGAAAACCACTTCGGTCAAATGAGTACGTTTTCGAAAGAAGACAAGAGTATGGAGTCAAAGACAGAGCACAGAAGTGCAAGGGCTAATCGCTACTAATCCTGAAGATGATTCCAAAATGGATGTAGTTGGAGTAGTGCATTCAGTTCCGTCCGGACCGAGAACGGACTTGTATGGATGAATGCTATCAGTACATTGTCATTGAAGAACAATGAGCATTCAAAGTGAAAATCCTTTAAAAGGTAATCGTAGCCTCTAGCCTTACCAACCAGGAATGACTGAAAATCAGAGGGGATGCAGCAAGGCTAAGCGGGTGGCATCCAAGTAGGGTATGTCTATCACCTTTCTAGATACCCACAGATATTATTACTGCGATGTATGGATGGAGCTCAGGAGAGGGTGGGAACACCTAGAGTGATAGCATATTAGATTTATCTAGGTTAGTGTAGGCCGATCTTGTATTACATGGGATCTCAATGTGGTCCTCGGTACGATGTTCTAGACATGTACTGTGATAGGTGGTACCCTAATTCCTAGTCCTTCGTATGGAATCCATTCTCCAATACGTGCCTTTACGGTTTTGAGTGTAGGGCCTAGTATGCTGGAATTTAATTGATGTAACAATTTCAACTATTTGAATACGTATTTGTACTTATACACTATTATAATATCAAAGGATTTTGATATGGAATGTTTTGGTTATCGTAAAGTAAAAACAAGTCGTGTTTATGTGTGACGCGGTCTTATGAGATACCATTGATTTTCAAAGGATTTTGATAACTTGTGTAATTCAAATTGAGAGTGTTTTCTCATACTGGTTTTCCAAACTGACTCGGGTGTCCTTTTATTATAATGCCTGGGTGAGACCGAGTATTTCAGGTTCAGGTTAGGATGATATAGAGTAGGAGACGAGCTGGAGACCGAGACATAATCTCGTACTTGTTTTTTTTTCTGTTGCAGGGTTTTGTTTGAAATTACCAGCAGTTGTGAGGGCAGGTTGTTATAACTGTCCAGGCTGGTAATTATTTGTGTACTTTGATGTGAGCTACGTATATTACAGTTTTGATTTGTGTAAAGAACTGTTTATATTATACGTTATTCAGTCTGCTGTGAGATTATGTTTTTGTTTATTCTTCTTTCTTCTACCTACTTTCTTTCCCCTCAACAATCCGTCTTTCCGCCACTCGATCGATTTTCGAGGGTCGAAAGGGTGGGTCGTGATAATTTGAGTACTTAAATACTAGAGATTTTAAATAGTTTTTCAAATTGTTATAAATAATAACAATAATATTATTGAAAGTCTTTTGGATTCGAAATTTTCTTAAAATATGGTTATAAATAACAATGGATTTAAACCGAGAAATTTAGAACTCAAAGCCGGTGTTTTGATATGTTTTAAAATTTTTGCAGAAAATATAATGGTATTATTTTTAAGATATTGATTAACACAAATTTTTGAGAAGGATTTGAAAGAGTTAAAAACACTAAGCTCGCTTCGGTCATTGAAAAATAATTTCGATGATGACTGCAGTATCATCGTCGTTCATTTTCGAGTTTCTAAGTGAGTGATTGCTACCAAAATAGAAATTTGTTATTTAGTTGTTTTGGGAAAAACAAATCTGTTAAATTTTTCGGAGAATGATTTTTATACAAGGGATTTATGTATGTATTATTATTTTAAACCGGGTGTTTAAATTTTGAAATTTACAGTTAAGTGATATTATGTACTCATGTATCACACCCATTAGGATATTATGGTTTTTGCATCTCGTTTGAGATGTTGTTAGGTAATTTTCATTTATTTAAATGAAATGGAATTTTTGACTGTTTTGAATGATCGAAAATTTCCAGGTTGAATTGGAAAACTAAACTAAGTGTTTTGTGAAAACATAAGAAGATAAGTTTTTGTAACTTATAGATGTGAAGGGACAGAAATTTTAAAATAAGATTCAAATGTGTTGAACATTCATATTAAGTAAAGCAGATCTATTATTATATATATACTCTTAGGGAATAAAAGTGTATTTTGCAAGTATAAAACTCGAGTTATAGAATGTTAATAGACTTGAGTAATATTTCATGAGTAAAATAGTGATTCTTTAGAAGCAATAAAAATTCTTGGGATATACTTATTAATGAGATAAGTCTTTCAAAGTCTTTGTAGGCTTAAAGCAATATGTTATAGAACATAGAGAAAAAAAAATCGCATCCCCTTTCCTCATCAATACGATTCACAGAAGAAAAGGAAATAAAATCAAAATCAAATTCCTAGCGAAAAGAGAGCAAAGAGGACAGCGAACAAGAAATTTTTTCGAAGGGAGGCTCGCGATTTCGTGGAAGTAAGGGGATCGACAGCAGTCGTACATACGGTGGTTGTGATTGGGAGGAGCACGTGCTCGCGTATGCGTGCGCGTAGGAGGAGCGTGGCTCGGTTTCGATTCACGATGATGGGAGGTGTTGGATCAAACTCAGGATGCTGGCGACGTTGGTAAGGCGTGACTACAGTAGGGTGCGTATGAGAGTCCAGGTGGAGGTCGACGATGGTGGGCCTCGATTATGGGTTGGTGATGTTTACTAGGATTAGGGATGTCATAGTAAAGCAGGATAGTGTGCTCAATGACGTTGGTGTGGTGGCAGGTGAAGGTTGAGGTAGTGCATTGGAAGTCGCGAGGCCCATGTGTCGTGCCTAAAGAAGGAAAGTTGCGTATTTGGATGGAATGAGGTAATTTATCCGGAGTATGTTACTTAGGTGAAGTTAGTTTAATTTTATGGTTAGGTTAAATTTTAATTTAATTAGGTTAACTAGATGTTAATGATTTAATTAATCTAAATAATTTTATCGAATGCTTATAAAATTTGTGTAACGTTTATACGAGGTCCAAAATTGGCGTATCAAGTCATGTTGAACTCGCAACAACAATACTTCACAATGGAATAAAATTGAAACTAGAACCATTAGTGAAATAAAAATCAAGGTGAGAAATTCTCACTCATTTGGATTACTGAGTTTAATCTATAATAATTAAAATCAATTATTGGATGCTTGGTTGAATTATAAAATATTATCAGTTTGAATGTTATAATATATATAGTAGTATATATATTAGTAATTGGATATAATTCCCGTCGATTGGAGCAGACAAGACCCTATGCGCCCTGCATAATAGTGGATGACCCTATATACTGCGATATCCCCCTCGAAGTAGGATTGGTATTTTTACGTTGTATTAACATCTGTGGACGTAGAAAACAGATTGGAGGGATCCAACTGGATTCCTCAAAATTTATATTGATTGTTTTTCATATATAGTAATATATGATGTATTAGAATAATCTGCTATAGATTATTTCTCTGATGTGAATTATTGGATGCTATAGTAGCACTGGCCTGAATTTTGGTATTTCAAATACCATAATTTTTTAATTTGATGAAAATTAAAAGGATATTTCGAATATAAAAATATGTAAATCGAAGTTGGGATTATTTTAAAAGAAATTGATTTGGATAAAACGATAAATTGATTTTTGGATTGTACTTAACTATTCGAGAAAATATATTTTAAATAGAGATTTAGAAATAATTTATATAGAATATTTTTAAACGATGGATTTTTAAATGATATTTCTGAAAAATATGAAGAGGAGTTGAAATCGATATTAAAAGTAGATTTGCGAATAAATGAAATTTATTAAGATTGGACTTATAAAATGGAATTTTATAAAGAGATTAGTTTTTGTAAAAAGTGGGACTCAAAGAAGTTGTAAATTTATAAACGAGGGTTATAAATAAAGGAAAACGATATAAGATGATAATTTGGGAATATAAATTCATAGGGGGATTAATATTAGGATACGGAAATCGGGTTGAGGAAAATAATGAATTCTATTTTTGAAAGTGGAAATGGTTAGGATATCGAAATGAAATCGATGTGTTGTGAATCGAGAGGGATTTGTAAATCGAATTGGTTATTGGGATTTTAAAATATTTTTTTAAGAAGTTAAGTTTTGATTTAGAAAGGGAAATTTTATTAATTTAACTATGTAGTTTTAAACTAGTTAGTATTGAAATACTTCAAAAGTGAATTTTTCAAATATCTAATATTAATTGAAATTAAATTTTAATTTTTATAATCCATTTTGCAAATCGATTTGTTTATCTAAAAACGAGTTATTTATGTTACAAAAAGGTGTTTCGATATCTTAAATAATTACTTGAATATATTTATAAAAAGAAATTATTATTCTTTTAGAATACTTAATATATATAGGGAGAGAGTTTTCGAATGATTTAAATTTATTTATAAATCTTCTCGAGTTTTCGAAATGGGGTTTACTCAGTAGATGGGATTTATAAGAGAAATTCTAAGCATGGAATTTGGAAAAAATGTAAGGGAAATTTTCGAAGTATTTAGCTTCGGAAAAAATGAACTAGGATTCACAAAAGAAGTTAGAACTTGATATTAAGAATTATAGACAAGTGTTTTGACTTTGAAAATATTAAAGGAAATTAATTAAGGAACCTAGAACTTATAGAATTTGTTATAAACGAGTTAAGGAATTTATGATATAAATTGTGAAGGATTTTGAGAAGAGGGAATTAAATGGAACTTTCCTAAGTGTTGAGAAGTTAGGGATTTTTGAAAAATATATTTTCAAATATTTCTCTAAGTGTTGAAATAAGAGATGGTTTAAAACATCCTGATATGGATATAGGAGTGTGAGTTGTCTCAGAATTGAAAATTTGGAAGAGATTTGAATATATATCTCATAAAGTTATTGTGAAAATAAATTTTGAAAAAAATTATAATAAGGCCTGATGACTGCTTATGGATGTTATATCGATAGTTAGATAACCGACTATCAAATATTGGTCAAATTCATTGATCGTTTCGAAGAGACCGGTATCAGATTTAATTGTCCGAAAACCACTTCGATGCGGTTTGAACATTACGAATGGATATCATAAAGATAGTGAAGACGATGATTCGGTTTGTCCAGACCCAAGACAACTTGAATGGACGAATGCTGTCAGAACATCGTCATTGGAGGATGATGAGCATTCTAAGTGAAAAATGTTCTTGAAAGGTAAACGTAGCCTTAAGCCTCATCAATTGGGAATGACTAAAACAGAGAAGATGTAGCAAGGCTAAGTGGGTCGCACCCAATTAGGGTTTGCTATCACCTTTCTAGACACCCTCGGATATATAAAAATTATGGATATGGTTGTGCATGAAAAATGAGCGCTCGATTTAAGGGTGGAAACACCCGGGGTGATAACATATTCGGTACTATCTAGGTTAGGGGTAGGCCGGTTTTATGTGGCAGGGGATCTTGGCGAGGTCCTCGGCATATTTTTCTAAAGGTGTACTATGATGAGCGGTACCTAGTAGCCTAGTCA
Source organism: Allium cepa (assembly GCA_030765085.1). Classification (NCBI taxonomy): domain Eukaryota; kingdom Viridiplantae; phylum Streptophyta; class Magnoliopsida; order Asparagales; family Amaryllidaceae; genus Allium; species Allium cepa. The sequence continues at coordinate 490,037,429 of CM060934.1, read as the reverse complement.
TTGTATGGAATCCATTCTCCAATAAGCGTCATACGATTTTGATTGTGCTCAACTATGCTGAAATTGAGATGCAAGCATTTTGGCTATTTTCTATTTACTTTCTATAAACATTATTATAATACCGGATGATTTTAATATCAAATGTTTTGATTATCGTAAGGGGAAAACCCGTCGTGTTTATGTTTGGCGCGATCTTACGAGATACCTTTGTTTCCAAAGGATTTTGATAACTTTAATAATTCAAATTGAGTGTGTTTTCTCAACTAGTTTTCCAGACTGACTCAGGTGTTATTTTATTAAAATATTTGGGTCAGACTGAGTAGTACAGATTCAGGTTAGAATGCTTTTGGAGCTCAGAAGAAGAGCTGGATAAAAGAGACGTTTCTCCATACTTGGTTTATATTTCTGCCGTATGAGGAAAAGTTATTATAACGTTCTATATTGATGTATTGATTTTTGTACTCTGATGATTGTAAGCATTAAACAGTTACAGATTCTTTTGTATTTTTTTTATATATTATATTTTGTTCCGCCGTGTTTATGAGATTCCGCGTCCTTGTTCTATTTTTCTTCTACCTATTTCTTCTTTACCCCTAGCAATCGGTATTTCCGGCACTTGAATATTCGACATGTAATATAGTGAACGTATTGATGTCGACTTTCGTGGGTCGAAAATCCAGGGTCGCTGCACTTGGTATCAGAGCTGAAGGTTAAGAGAGAACCTTGGATTTGATGGGGATTACTCATTAGAGATAGGGTCAGTAGTACCCTAGAATGAGTTTGAGTGTAACAATAGATATGAGTGCCTATTTGTTAGTGAATATAAAATGTTTTATATTGTGTGGACTTATTAGTTGAGTGGCATATAAATTCTGATCGAATAGTGGGACGCCACTAAATCAATAGGAGTAACTAAACACTTGAACTAGGTAAACCGACATAATATTGTTTTGAAGTGAGTAAATGAAATAATTTTACTCAAATTATATTTTGATATAAAGGAAATAATATTTTGGAAATTATTATAGTATATTGAGGTGTATGGTAGATATTAATATATAATCAAAACAAAGTTATAAAATTAGAAATGGTTTATTAAAACCAATTTAGATTGTATAAGAATGAATTATACGAATGTATTAAAAACTAAAAATGGATTCAAATCAGAATTTGGAAAGTTAAATCCTGGAGATTTTTGGAAAGGTCTTCCAAGGCATTTTGAAACAAATAATGGTGATATTATTTTTGGATTAGAAGATGCTTTAAATTGGATTTAAAAATAGATTTTGGAAGCGATGAAGCACTGAACTCACTGGAAAATAATTCTGGTGATGATGGCCGCATCATCGGTATTCATTTTCGAGTTTCTAAGTAATGGATTGCTACCAAGTGGTTTGATATAGAGATTTTTGGGAAAACAAGTCTTGTTTTGGAAAAAAATCAGGCTGATTTGAAAATCCAAGGAAGTGGTTTGTTAAACCAAAGAGAGAGAGAGAGAGAGAGTGTGTGTCTATATATATTTGATTTCAAAATGATTTGAAATAAATACCGAGTATTTGAATTTTGAAATCCTTATTAAATGTTATGTAAATATCAAAAAATAAATTATGGACTTATAAATGGTGAATGATTTTAGAGAAAAATACGGAAATTGAATTTTGGAAATAAATTTTAACTGAGTAAGTTAAAATAAATGAAATTTAACTTGAGCTAAGTTAAATAAAACTAGATTAGAAATGGTATCGATTGGGACTGAGATATAAAATTAAATGGAATTCAACTTAAGTTAAGTTGAATGAATAAAATTTAAGAAATTTAATTGATGGTAGATTGAATGAATTTAATAGGGTAAATTAGTGAAATGGAGAGTTAACGCAAGCAAAGTAAAATGGAATAAATTGGTGAAGTGAACTACTTAAATGAATTGAATTAAAAATCAATAAGTGAATGGAACAAATAAATATAAGAAAGGAAAGTGTGGAGCATATAAGTTTGAAATGGAAATTTAACTTAAGTTAAATAAAATTTTAATTGGAATTAGAAATGTTATCGAGTGGAATTGTATATATAACTTGGATTGTAAAGCGATTATATAACTATAAGTTATAAAATTTTGATGGAATAAAATTTAAAGTGGAAAATTATGGAATTGTGAAGAAAATAAGTTGTGTAACATATAAAAGTGAAAAGTGAAAATAGAATACCAAAATAAAAATGGTTTGATATTTTAGTGAAGGAATAAAAATCCAAACTTGAATTATAAAAGGAATTTGAACCCAAGTAAATTAAATAAAGTGATTTTTGAAATGAAAATAAGATTTTGAACTATAAAATGGAAATGAACTAATTTGATAAATTAATTAGTTAATTGACCATGGGAATGGAAATTAACTTGGTTAAGTAAATGGAATTGCGGATGAAAATTTATATTGAATGTGGGAATTGAGTTATAAATGAAATTCGACTTAAAATGTAAGAGAATTAATTATATTTGAAATGTTGTCAAATAAAATAGAAATGAATTGAAATAGCGATGACTTGAGCTATGAATAAATATAATTTAAGTGTAAATAAATTAAAAATGCCTTGGGATATTAATCAAATGAATTTGAGTATGAAATTAAGTTTTAGAGTAGATTAAATGAAGGAACTAATTAAATTAATAAGTAAATCGAATGAAATTTGATTGAATGGGAATTAGTTTAAATAAAATGGATATGAATATGATAAAAGTAGATATGGATGGAATGCTACTGAATTGATTAAGAACAATTTTGAAATGGAATAAAATTGAATATAAATTGATCTGAAATCAATTTAAAATAGCTATAAACTGAAATGATTAATTTATTAAATGAATATTGTCGAATTTGCATGGAAAATATTTTCGTTGACATAAACGAAAGTAAATAAAATTTTGTGAGTCAATGGCAAATGAATAAATTGATTTTGAATCAATTTGGAATGTATATGAATTTGTTAGGTATAAATGTGAATCGAATACAAGTAAATTTGATTGTAAATCATTTGGAATTGAATGAAATGATATATAAATTGACTGATATAAATAATCGAATGTTCGAACCTTGTAATTGTTATAAATACATGCTATAGCATGTTTGGTTATGAAATCTATGCATTTACATTAGTAAAATGAATGCGAAGTTATTAAATTTCATGGTTTTGGTACTTAGGTGTTTAAATTGAGTAAATACATGTACATGGAGCTTTTTTGCTTGAGTTTGATTGCGCAAATTGCATATAAAATAAGCTATTCGCTTTTAAATGCTAATATAAGGTATGTTTTCGGATTAAATACTACAAAGATATAAATATTGTTATACATTGTGTTTTTTGACCATGTGGGTCGATGTATATATTTTTATCTCTCTTGTCATATTGCAAAAGGATCTCCGTACAAGGGGGACTCTGCCAAAATATTTAGAAAAATTCAGCATGTTAGAAAATATTGAAATTTTTTGTTAACTAAAGAGATTGATTTTGGAATCAAGTTTGAAATAAGTGATTATGGTTTAGAAATGAAAGCTAAATGTATTGGAGGAAACTAAAGGGTTAAGAAAAGTGAATATTGAATTTAACTGATCGAAAAGTTTATGGGTTTGGATCATTCATCCTACGATAGAAATTTCGGGGACGAAATTATGTTAAGGAGAAGGAATGTAATGACCCGGATTTTTAATCATTTAATTTGTAATATTTAAATTGTTTTAAATATTGAATTTGGAATTATGGTCTAGTTCGTAAGATTTTAAAACCGAAAATTTCAAGCAATTTCGTAAATTTTGAAAATCGTCGATTTAATCGATGCGTTAAAATAACGATCCGGGGCACAGTCCCGAAATTTGACGAAACTAGTTCCATTGGATCCATAATAGTGTATTATTATCAGATTTCGAATTTCGTAGCGTTTGGACGTACCATTTAGTCGTACGATTTGGAAACGCCTAGAATAATTTAATCGAATTTAATTTAAGTTGTCGATTTAAAAAGCTATCTTCTCCATACGATAAAATTAGGTCTCGAAACTTGTTCCATTGCATTTGAAATAGTGGTATAACATTAGAAACGCTAGGCAACATGCCTCAATAGGAGTTCGAGGTTTCCCTGTATATAATATGTGATATTCCGAATAGAAAAAGATGAAATCAAATCAAATGTTAAACTCGTAACCACCCTACGCTCACCCTAAAGCCGTCCTACCTTCGTATGCGTGCCGTGCTTTGTTTTAGAACGTGAAATTTTGCCTCTTTCCTTCATTTGAAATTCACAAAACAAATCGAACAGAAGATAGAGAGTAAAAAAAATAAAAAAAATCGCATCCCCTTTGTTGATCAATATGATTCACAGAAGAAAAGAAAAGAAAAGTGAAATCAAATTCTTAGCGAAAAGAGAGGAAAGAGAACGGCGAATGAGAATTTTTTCGAAGGGAGGCTCGCGATTAAATCGCGATTTCTTGGAAGTAAGGGGATCGACAGCAATTGCACACATGGTGATTGTGACTGGGAGGAACGTGAGCATGCCCATAGAGGGAGGGAGGCTCGGTTTCGATTCCCAATGATGGGAGGTGCTGGGTCGAACTCAGGATTCAAGCGGCGTTGGCCTAAGGCGCGACTACAGTGGGGTACATGCACGAGTCCAAGTGAAGGTCGGCGATGGTGGGCCTCGGTTGTGGGTTGGTGATGTTTACTAGGGTTAGGGATGTCACGGTAAAGCAGGGTAGCATGCCCGGCGTCGATGATGTGGTGGCAGGTACAGGTTGAGGCAGTGCATTGGAAGTCGCAATGCCTAGGTGTTGTGCCTAAAGAAGGGAAGATGCGTGTTTGGATGGAACGAAGTAATTTATCTGGAGTATGTTATTTAGGTGAAGTTAGTTTAATTTTATGGTTAGATTAAATTTTAATTTAATTAGGTAAACTAGCTGCTAATGATTTAATTAATTTAAATAATTTTATTGAATGCTTATAAAATTTGTATAACGTTTATAGGAGGTCTAAAATTTGCGTATCAAGTCACGTTGAACTCGCAGCAAGAATACTTCACAATGGAATAAAATTGGGATTGGAACGATTAGCGAAACAAAAATCAAGGTAAGAAATTCAGACTCATTTGGATTACCGAATTTAATCTATAATAATTAAAATCAATTATTGGATGCTTGGTTGAATTTATAAATTATTATCAGTTTGGATGTTATAATATATATAGTAGTATATATATTAGTAGTTTGATATAATTCCCGTCGATTGGAGTAGTTGAGACCCTACGCGTCCTGCTTAATAGTGGGTGACCCTATATACCGTAATATCCCCCTCGAAGTGGGTTGGTATTTTTATGTTGTATTAACATCTGTGGACGCAAGGAAATAGGTTGGAGGGATCCAACTGGATTCCTCAAAATTAAATTGATTATTTTTCATATATAGTAATATATGATGCGTTAGAATAATCTGTTATAGATTATTGCTGTGATAGGAATTATTGGATGCTATAGTAGCAATGGCCTGAATTTTGATATTTTAAATACCTTAAATATTATTTTTGAATTTGAATAAAATTAAAAGGAGATTTTGAATATAAAAATATGTATATCGAAGTTTGGATTATTTTAAAAGAAATTGATTTGGATAAAATGATAAATTAATTTTTTGGATTGTACTTAACTATTCGGGAATATATATTTTAAATAGAGATTTATTTTAAACGATGGATTTTTAAATGATATTTCTGAAAATATGAAGAGGAGTTAAAATCGAAATTAAAAATAGATTTGCGGAATAAATGAAATTTATTAATAAATGGATTTATAAAATGGAATTTTATAAACGGGTTTAGTTTTATAAAAGTGAGACTCAATGGAGTTATAAATTTATAAACGAGGTTTATAAATAAAGGAAAATGATATTAGATGATAATTTGGGAATATATTTGCGGGGGAATTTATATGAGGATATAGAAACTAGGTTGCGAAAAATAATGGAATCTATTTTTGAAAGTGGAATTAGTTAGGAGGTCGGAATGAAATCGATGTGTTGTGAATCGAGAGGGATTTATAAATTGAATTAATTATTCGAATTTTAAAATATATTTTATTAAGAAGTTAAGTTTTGATTTAAAAAGAGAAATTTTATTTATTTAACTATGTAGTTTTAAACTAGTGTATTGAAATACTTCAGAAGTGAAATTTTCAAATATCAAATGTTAATTGAAATTAAGTTCTAATTTTTATAATCGGTTTTGCAAATCGATTTGTTTATCTAAAAATGAGTTATTGTTGTTATAAAAAGGTGTTACGATATCTTAAATAATTACTTGAACATGTTTTTAAAAATATATTACTATTCTTTTAAAATACTTATTATCTATATATAGAGAGTTTTGGAATGATTTAAATTTATTTATAAATCTTCTCAAGGTTTGGAAACGGGGTTTATTCAGTAGATGAGATTTATAAGAGAAATTCTCTAATGGAATTCGAGAAAATGTAAGGGAAATTTCCGAAGTATTTAAATAAAAGTGAACTTCCAAAAAATGAATTAGGATTCAAAAAGAAGTTTGAAATGGATATTTGAAATTATAGACAAGTGTTTTGACTTTGGAAATATTAAAGGAAATTAATCAAGGAGCCTCGAACTTATGGAATTCGTTATAAACGAGTTAAGGAATTTATGATATAAATTGCGAAGGATTTTGAGAAGAGGGAAATAAATGGAACTTTCCTAAGTGTTGAGAAGTAAGGGGTTTTTGAAAAATATATTTTAAAATATTTTTCTAAGTGTTGAAATAAGGGATGATTTAAAACATCCTGATATGGATATAGGTATTTGAGTTGTCTTGAATATTGGAAATTTGGAAGGGATTTGAATATATATCTTATAAATATATTTTATTTGGAAAAAATTATAAAAAGGCCCGATAACTGCTTATGGATGTTATATTGATAGTTAGATAACCAACTATCAAATATTGGCCAAATTCGTTGATCATTTCGAAGAGATTAAGATCAGATTTAATTATCCGAAAACCACTTTGATCCTGTTTGAACGTTACGAATGGATATCGTGAAGATAGTGATTAGATTTGTCTAGACCCAGGACAACTTGTATGGACGAATGCTATCAGAACATCATCATTGGAGGACGATGAGCATTCTAAGTGAAATTGTTCTTGAAAGGTAAACGTAGCCTCAAGCCTCATCAACCGGGAATGACTAAAACAAGAGAGATGCAGCAAGGCTAAGTGGGTCGCACTGAATTAGTGTTTGCTATCACCTTTCTAGACACCCTCAGACATATAAAAATTATGGATATGGTTGTGCATGGAAAAGTGAGCGTTCGATTTAAAGGTGGGAACACCTGGGGTGATAACATATTCAGTACTATCTAGGTTAGGGGTAGGTCGATCTTGTGTGGCACGGGATCTCGGCGAGGACCTCGGTACATTTTTCTAGAGGCGTACTATGATGGGCGGTACCCCAGTAGCCCAGTCATTGTATGGAATCCATTCTCTAATAAGCGTTCAACGGTTTTTATTGTGCCTAACTATGCTGAAATGTGAGATGCAAGCATTTCGGCTATTTTCTATTTACTTTCTACAGACACTATTATAGTATCAGATGATTTTGATGTCAAATGTTTTGGTTATCGTAAGGGAAAAACCCATGTGTTTATGTATGACGTGGTCTTACGAGATACCTTTGTTTTTCAAAGGATTTTGATAATTTAAATAATTCAAATTGAGTGTGTTTTCTCACGCTGGTTTTTCAGACTGACTCGGGTGTTATTTTATTATAATGCTCGGGTTCAACCATGTAATGACCCATCATCCGTCTCCACAGAATGACGCATCATTAATAAGAAATAAAGGGATCAAAAGAGAAAAGAAAGAAGAGAAAGAAGAAACAACATCAGAATCTAAATAGTGGAACGAATAAATTAAATTGATAACATTAATATTACATAGTTTACAATCATTATCAGAGTTACATAGATTACACATCAATACTAGACAGTTATAAACACCTGTCTAGTTATACAACTCAATACAGTACACAAGAAAAACTCAGAGAAATCTATACAGCGGAATACTATGTATCTACACGCAGAAGCCTCCTGCTCCATTGCTCCTCCATAATTCGTCAAAGCCAACCTGAATCCCTTGGCTACTTGTAAAAATTGAGTACCCAAGAGTTTAAGAAAAACAGAATAAACTCCGGGTCAGACATGGGTCTGGTGTGAGTAACAGGTTAAGGTTGCTTAATTTTCAAAACCTTTTGAAAAGAAAAGGTATCACGTAAGACTTCCCACACATAAACATGGAAAAGTTTTTACCTTACACTAACCAAAACATTTGATAGGAAATCCAATGATATTATAATAGGTCTAGGGTTTCCAAATAAATATGAAATAGCCGAAATTGTTACATTCATTAAATTCCAGCTACTAGCCACAAAAATGGGTAATACAATCAAAACCGTTGGCACTTATTGGATTTTGGATTCCATACAATGGCAGGGCTACTGGGGTGCCGTCCGTCACAGTACGTGGCTTAGATCAACGTACCGAGGAGTACGCCCGCTCCCCTGCAACACAAGGCCGGAACCATTCCTTACTGAACAGTTCCGAACAACACAACCTCGACAGTTGGAGCTCTACAACCGTCCACACAGCCGAAATAAAAAGGGACATCTAGACAGGGGAAAATCTCGTCCTACTTGGGCATGACCCGCTTAGCCTTGCTGCACCCTCCCTGTTTTAGCCGTTCCCGGTTAATGAGGCTTGAGGCTACGATTACCTTTAGTGAACACATCACTTGGAATGCTCATCGTCCACCTGACGATGTTCTGAAAGCATTAAATCCATACAAGTTCGTTCCGAGTTCGAACGAAACCGAAGGCATTATCTCGTTACACTCATTTTGGAATCACCCTCAGAGTTAACGACGATAACCCTTGCACTCTGAATCTTCATCTTCACTTGGAGATTCACGACCTACCGTTACTTTGGATTGATGTGGTTTTTGGATATCCAAATATGGAAACCCGATCCCGGTCTCATCGAAATCCAAAACGTGTCTCTTAGGTCCAAGTTGTTTTAAAGTTTAAAACAATTCAATTATCTATATACACATAGATAGATAACTCAGAAATCACAATTGATAATCAACATTATCAAATAACAGGTAATCCACATTATCAATATCAAAACAGATAATCCACATATCACCATCACAATAGATAATCTATGTTATCATCACAATGCAACCAAGCATTCATACCACACAACATTACTTATCTCATTTTCTCAAATCACAAAGCATCCAAGACCATCAATGTCATCCATTCATACATAAGAAATGATTTATCTCATCACAATATAATTAATTTAAAATGAATTAAATTAACTATTTCTATCTCTAATTAATTTAAAATGAATTAAATTAATTATTCCATCTTTAATTAATTTAAAATAAATTAAATTAATCACTTCACCAATATAAATCTTGCTTACTCAATCATTTAATTGATTACAACCAATTAATTAATCATCCAAAATAATCACCTTGATTAATCACCCTTGATTAGTTATCCTTAATTAATTTCACAAATTAATTATTCTTAACTAAAAACAGTAATTAACCTTTAATTACTTCAATTAATTAATTAACTATAATTAATTACCTTAATCCTTAATTAATTACATTAATTAATTACCTTTAATTATTTATCATTGATTAATTAATCAACTTTAATTACATCATTAATTTTAATAATTAATGATCCTTAATTATTTTTAATAAATTATCTTCCTAAATTAATTACCTTAAGTAATTAACTCATAATTATTAATCCCCTCTGATTAACCATATCCAGTAATTAACTAACTTAATTACTTCATTAAAACAAATTAATTATTTCCTAATTAATTTCTTAATTAATCCCTTGATTAATTACAAGTAATTATACTCTAAATTACTTCATTCTTAAACATATTCAATTAATTACAACCTGTAATTATCAATCAATTACCTCACCAAGTAATTTCCCATTTATTACATACAGTAATTATCTTTAAAACCCAAGTGTTTAAAATTAACTAAACTTAATTAATTAAAATAAACAATCACATTTAATATAATTAATTACCTTAAGTAATTAATTTCTTAATTACTTCATCAAGTAATTATTCTCAACAATTCACAATTGATTATTATTAAATTAATTAATCTAATTAATTATTAAAAATTAACCACATTAATTAATTATGAAATAATCCTTGTTAATGACCTTTATTAACCATTCTCTAATTATTTTTATTAAGTAATTAACTGAGATTAATTACAAATTTAATTATCTTTAATCATCCATTAATTAAAGTCTAATTATTTAATTAATTAACCTTGATTAAAGGTTACTTACTTAATTAATAATTCTTTAGTCATTAGTTAATAATTTAATTAATGCTCTTAATTACAAATTGATTAATCCTTAATCAATATTTATAAATTCCAAACTATTAATTAATTAAATTAATTAACCATTTCTTGATTACCCCATTAAATAAATTAATTTCAAAACATTAATCTTAATTAATTTTAAGATAAAACATTTCTAAATTTTGTTTAAAAACAAATTTATTTAAAACAAAGTACTTTTGAACTTGCTTTCAAATTTCATTTTAAACACAAGTTTTAAAATGAAAATAATTTAAACTTATCAAAGTTTAAACAATTTATTACATTTAACATTTCAATAACTTCAATTTATATTTAGTTTAAATCTTCAAATTTAAATCTTCTTCTAATTTAAAAACTGAAGTTCATACTTGATTTAAGATTTCCAGATTTAAATTGAATTTCAAATCTTGCTCATAATTTTCAACTTCAATTCAAGAAGATTTAAACTACTTTCCAAAATAAAGTAGTTAAACAAGATTAAGGTTAAAACTGTATTTTTATTTTTATTTAAAACCGAGATTTTAAATTTAACTTGAATTTTAAAATTTAAATTTAAAACCAGGTTTAAAACTTTCTTAACATTCAAAAGCTTCAGATTTACAAGTTATAAAACTCAGATGCTACAGGTTTTAAAAATTTTAAACACAGAGTTTACAGGTTCTATAAAACCTGAAACATACAAATCAACCTAAGAACATAACAAACTGCTTCGAGTTATTCCCTCCCTAGCTTCGAGTCAAGCACTCGAATAACTTGAGTCATTTCGAGTTTAAATCTGCACTCCACAAAAACAATTCACCTGAACTTCAACTACACGGTGCACTTGCACCGTGGCTCTGGCCATCACCGGCCATCCACCAGGTGCTTCACCTCATCAGCGATCACCTCCTGACAACATCGAGACCCTCCAAAAAACCCCACACTTTCTCAAATCAAAACGAGCACTAATTCTAAACCTGGAAACATCAGAGCCCCTCCACGACCCAAACCTGTCAACGTTTCTTGCTCGCCACTCCGACCATCAAAAGGTCAGCGACTTCGGCCATGGCTTCACCTACGATCATACTATCCATTCCCAAAAGATTGAAGCACTCGGTCCATTGTACAAATCGAAATGTTCGATTCTTCAAACCACTTTAAAACTAGGGTTTAAAAATAAATTCCCAAATCTGCAACCTCTCTGATAAGTTTAATCACCATCCAAGATTTTTCCAACCTTCTCCTATTCCTTCACCATCACCCAGAAGAAACTCAAGATTCCTTAATTCAAAAATCATCAGAATTTTCTTAAAATCCATTATCAGTTCAAAACAAAACTGCATCTACAACTTTCCCCTAAAAATCCTGACTATTGATTTAAAAATCATGTTCCAGTTAATGCTATTGATTTATGATACTGAAATACAAAATTTACATATTTTAATTTTGGTTAAAATTATCATGCACTGATGTTTCTTAGTATTTCCAAAGACAATAACCCATATTTTAACTTACTTAATGTTTTAATTATTAACTTCAGACAGTCAAACAACTTTACTTAATAAATTTCATCATATCAGAAACCCAATTAAAAGATGAGGATTTAATAATGAAAATTTTGCCTGGAATATCAAGAAAAACAGAACAGGTAATAAAAACAACAGCATGCACACATTACACTTTCATCAATACACAAACAATTCTTATTTATATCAAACATTCTAGCATGCAACCTACTTTAACTTTTAAATTTAAAAAGTTACTCATCTGATCTAATATGAAGAACAGAGCACCCATATTGAAAAGCTTATGATACTTTTAAACTTGATATGCTTTTGGTTTTGAAACTGCATGCATGCTTGTTGCTTTTGAAACTTTGCTGAAGATATTGCAGGAAGACTTGATTTTTTTTCCAGATTCAAATTTTTTTTAGATTTTAAAACTTGGGTTGCAGATTTCCCTTTGAACTTGCTTTTTGTGAAAATAGCAGGTGCAGGCTTCAAGATTGCAGGGAAAGAAAACAAAATGGGGCAGAACAGAATTTGAATTGAGGAGTTTAAAAATGATAAGTATATTGATTTTTGAAGAGGTGCAGATGCTTTTATTTGAAAATAGCAAATGCAGGTTCTGATTTTGCATTGAACATGATTTTCAGATCTAAGGAATGTAGATTTTCTTGTTTTGAAGATGCAAGTTTTGATTTTTGAAGAGGTGTTTTGAAGATTTATTTTGATTTTAGGAAATGATAAAAAAAATGGGAATGAATGAATGTATACTTATATAGGTTATTTTCAGATTTAATTTAATAAAAGAAAATTAAAACCAAAATGTGCCACTTGTAAAAAATTTCTACATTTGTCAAATTAATAGGTTAATTTTTGAACATTTGTTAAATAAGGCTTTAAGAGATCAACACTTGTCTTTGTAAATTAATTTACAAGTTAATATGTATATTAAGCTTAATTGATTAATTAATTATAATTTAAATATGTATATAAATTTATAAAGAGAAATAAAAACAAATCATGTTTTATAAGTAAAACTTATACATATAAAAATTAAAACAATTAAGAATCTATACTTTAGAATTTATATTCAAATTAAATTCAAAATCTAATATTTTAAAATCGAGTTATAAATGCAAATTAAACTTTGAAATAACAATAGCAGATTTTATTCAAAATCTATTTATAAAGACAGTACACTATTAATATTGTTTTTATAAATATCTTATTATTAAATTAAAATAATTGTAAAAAAATTTATATTTTTCTTAATAAACTATCTATTTAATTAAGCTATAAAACTTTTTTGTCAATTTAATTAAATTTAAAACTCATGCCCAAACCATTTTAAACATTTAATCATTTTTCTTAACAATTTAAAATTCATATATTTGTTTATTAAATAGCTTTGAAAACTTAATATTTGATTAAAATCGAAACCTCCAAATTATTAGTGTATACATTAGAATTTTAAATCACGGTTCATTAATTATTTAAATCAAGCTCATTTATTTAATAACTTTGAAAAGCTATTATTAAATAAAAATAAATTTCCAAATTACGAAAAATATTAGAATAAGAAAATATGTTTTATTTATTAAATTTAAAACAATGCTATTCTATTTACAACATAAACTATATATTTATGTTATAAATAGAAATCAATTTATTATTTTTGAAAGATAGCATAACCAATTAAATAATTATTGAAGAAGATTTATTAAATCAATTTGAATTATTATTAACAAAATATCAATATCAATTTAATTTTAATACAGATTATTAAATTGATATTGTTAAAAATTCCGGGATGTTACAAACCAAGTATTACATATTCAGGTTAGAATGCTTTTGGAGCTTAGGAGAAGAGCTGGATGAAAGAGACGTATCTCCGTACTTGGTTTATATTTCTGCTGTGTGGAGACAAGTTATTATAACTGTCCAAATCGACGTATTGATTGTTATACTCTAATGATTGTAAATATTAAATAGTTACAGATTCTTTTGTATAAAAATATGTTATTATATATTATATTGTGTTCCGACGCGTTTGTGAGATTTTGTGTCGTTGTTCTATTTTTCTTCTATCTCTTTCTTCTTTACTCGTAGCAATCGGTATTTCTGGCACTTGAATATTCGACATGTAATACAATAAACGTATTGATGTTGATTTTCGAGGGTGGAAAATCCCGGATGCTACAAAAACGTATGCTGTACGAAGACCATTTGATTCGCATAATTGATTTTGATCCAGTTTCGAGCACATGATTTTAAGGTTATTTACATCGATCCAAACAATGATTTTTCACAAGATTCTCGATGGCAAACACTTGATATGGATTTTTTGTTTGAATCCAAAGTTTTCTATCATAGTATATGGCTATGCAAGGAGAACGATGGTTTCTAATCAAGGGATCAGATCGAAGTCCGCACTAGCAAAGTTGAGTGCACGACACTAGTTCGAAAGTGAAATTGTGTGATTGAGAGAGCGATCAGATTTGATATTTCTTATGGATGGTATATGTGCATCTTATGGACTTTATAATAATTATAAGTTTTCCATTGGAAAGGCAATATTATAAGGCTATGAGTTATTTGTGTGAATATTATGTGTAAGTAAGATGGAGGTTCATGGAAGTAAAGGCTAGTTGATGCTTTTGGTTTCATGAGTTTAGTTTGTTTGCCCGAATAATAAGTATGCGTTTATTGTTTGGATTGATGATTTTATACCCCAGATATGGGAGGCTACTTGGCTTTTCTTTTCTTTTGACTGATTTGGGCCCGTAGTGGCGATTGTAGTTATTTCGATCGAGCTGCGTAAAGGAGATGCTGTCGAAATTTTCAGTAATTTTAAGTCTTAGAAAAGTCTACTAACCTATTCCAACTAATTGATTTTGGAAAAAATTAATGGATTTGGAGCCATTTTCCTCACCTTGGCAATTTCGGGGATGAAATTCTTTCAAAGAAGGGGAGGGGGAAAGTGTAACAACCCGTGATTCTGGTCGTTAGATTTTGAATATTTAATTAATTTTAATTATTAAAATATTGGTTTATAAAGCTTTAAAACTTGAACTGAAATATGGTATTGTTTAAAATCTTTGAATTACGAATTATTATTTGAATAATGATTTAAATATTTGGATTTTAGATTGAATGTTAGTCCTATGGATTAAACGGACTTGTTAATTTATTTTAAATGATAAATAATATCAGTAAATTCAATTTGTAAGTTATTTACAATAATAAATGGTTCAAATGAATAATCAGAAAATCTATTTTTATTTTTACGAACCAAATTCAATTGACATATTTTTAATTTATTTTGTTTGTTTTTTCCATGATTTTTAATTTGGAAAATATTTTGTTATCATTTGATGATTTTTCGGCAAAAGGCAGTGTTTTGTGATTTTTCATTATTCAATAATCAGTGTATATTATTTTTGTTAGGAATTGCGTCGTTGTTCTAAACACGATCGTATTTTTGTTTTGTCAATTTAGGTTCCGTACGTCGACAGAAAAATGGGCAGCGTAGTACCGAAATTTGAATTTAAAAATAAGTCAAACTCCAACATAAAGTACACTCAACTTACAACTTATCTTCCCTGTACCTCGCTCATTTAATTTTCTTGCTGAACAAAACGAACCAAGCATCCTCAAAACCAAAAAGGAAAGACCGATCATAAAAATTCAAATTCAATTCGTATAAATTTCTTAAAAACTGAAGACTGGTATTTTTAAGCCCGTGAGTCAGAGATCTTCGTCTCTATGCCATTTTGAGGGGTTGCATTGTTGGTAGGAGCGATCGACAGCCGATAACAGTAGCACGTGGCCATTGGTCATTTAGGGTTTAGGGTTTCTCAAGCTTGGGATGGCGTTAATGGATGGGGTTAGTGGCATCGAGTTCATGGCGAGAATGGCAGCTACGGCTGGATTTTATGGTGGCGCAGTGAGTGCTATAGTAGAGAAAGGGGCGACGTCGTGTTTTGTGTAGGGATTGTGGAGGTGAAGTGGCTAGGACTAGGGCGAAGCGCGCATGGAGGGGAGTTTGTAGGATCCAGCGGTGAGTGATTTGTCGACCTTGGAGTGAGTAATCGAGGGGTGAAGTTGTTGTGATATGGGTTGCATGCATATCTCTTGTGTATAGGCAAATACAATTATATTAGGGAAGATGGACTTTTTAAAATGAAATAAGGTTAATTAAATGATTAAGTTGTTTAATTTTTTAATTCTTCCCAAAATCTTATGTAAAGGCTATAACTTCTTCATACAAGGTCCAATCGAGATGAAACTTCTTATAGTCTACTCGTTATGATGAATGCTTCGCGATGGAGTTAGTTTTGTTGAATTTGGAGCAAGTTGGAAATTGGGGCAAAAATCGGACGTCGTTCGACTTTAGTTCAAAGCGGAATACTTTAGTGAGTTAAAACTCGCTCTTTTTGGTTAGTTAGTATGTTTATAGTAAATAAAATTTATTTATGCCTGTTTGGGTTGAATTTGCCAGTGTTGAATTTGATCTAGGATCATGATATAATATCTTGAAATGCTATTTGATTGGCTGAATTTGATCTAGGATCACGATATAACATCTTGAAATGCTATTAGATTGTTTAAGTTTTAAATTTGTATTCAAACTTGTTTTAAGTGGATCATATATGAGGTGATAAATTGATATTGATTTTGATTAATGTAATTACGTTGTTTAAAATTATAATGTAGTTAATGTAAGTATGCTTCTTGGTGTTATCTATTTGGCCAAATAGAGATCGTTTAATAAATGCAAGGGTTATCCTTAAATGACATTGGTTAGCAGAATAAATCTTCGTTCTACTATTATATTAATTTGTACATTTATTTAAGTGTCAATTGATCGTTAATTATGCATTGGTTTACATATATGCTTGATTATGTAAATATCAGGAATTTGATTTGGGAAGTTAAATGAAAGGTTACGGTAGCTTGTTAAGTACCATTGAGATTGCCGAGCCTTTTCTAGATTAAGAAATTTTGGATTTGATTAACTTCTAATTTTATAAATTGGAAGAAAAATGTTTTAATTATTTATATATATAGAAGCTTTATTAATAATTAACTACTAATATTTGTAAGAATTATTTTTGTTAGTAAATTACTATATTATCTATAGTGTTTTAAAATAAATTATTTTATTAATGTTTTTGAAGACAATAATTATTTGTTATTAGTTATTTAAAACTAGATGATTATTACATGAAAAATATTGTTGAAGATAATTAATTTATTTAAAAGGTGGTTTAAAGTTATTTTATTTCATTTACATATGGGAGATGTTATAAAGGTTTTTGAGTTATTTATTATATTATTAAAATGTTTTAGTTATATTTCTTTATATTATTTAAAAATGATTAAAGCTAAGTTTATGATGTTTTATTTTATTTATTATAAAATAAAAAAATAGTTATAAAAGGATTTCTTTTGTAAAAATGATTTATGTAAAGGGGTTTATAATCTTGGGAATTTATAGGGAACTCTATAAATAGATCTTGGAAATTTATAAAGAAGATATTTTAAATTAAAAACAAAAGATAGTTAAATAAAGAGAGGGTATTCTTTGACATTTATATCATTGTTTAAAGGATTCTTGCATTTAATCATTTTAATATGATCTTGAAATAAGTAAATATTTCTTAGTGATTGGTTAAGATACTTATACCAGTTTGTAAGTATATGGGAAAGGTTCTTCAAGTTTCAAAAGGAATGATTTGAAAATATATTTATACCGTTAAGATAAGTACATGGTTGTATTTTCTAAGCATCGAAAATATTGCGTTTTATGAATATACTTATTTTGTTGAATTAAGTATATGGAAGTGATTTCCAAGTATTTGAAAAGTGATTTTAAATTTATGAATGAGAGGCTCAGTGGGTTCCATAGAAAATGAAATCTATGATTTGAATGTTTACTTATTCAATGGTTAAATAACCGACTATCAAATTTGGATCCAAAAATAGCTTTGGAAATATCTAGGAGAAACACATGAGTTATATGGCCCACTCATCTCCGATGATGCTATACTGTGCATATAAATCTCATCTCATTCTCTTAGGACAATAATAAGGAAATCCGTCCACTAACGGTCAGGAGGTGATCTCCATTCTTATCTTTGTATGTTTATTTCCTAAAGAATCGGGGTTGAGTTTACAGGATACCATCAAATGCTGTTTCGAAGAGATCGGGATCGGATATGTTATCTGAAAACCACTTCGATTCAAGTTAAGCATTGTGAAGTGAAGATTTCTTGAGGATGATGGGAATTCAGAGGCGGAGCTCTCAGGTGTTTCGTTCAGTCCAAGAACGAACTTGTATGGATGAATGCTGGCATTGCATTGCTGCCTGGAAGGCAGTATTAGCATTCCAAGTAGGAAGTGCTATATAAATGGTAATCATAGCTCAAGCTTCATCCAGGAATGACTAAAACACGAGATATGCTTTAAGACTATGTGGTTCGCAACCATTAAAGTATGGTCATCACCAAATCTTGACTGATATTATAGATCATGTTTGCTTGGGGCCCTTTTAGGTTGTTGATCCCAACTAAGGTGATGGCATATTCGGCTCTTTCCAGTAAGGGGTAGGGCCGATCTTGACTCATAGGGAGTCCATGTTAGGCTCTTGATGTATTTTATCTAGAGATGCACCGTGACGGACGGTACCCCGGTAGCCTAGTCATTGTATGGAAACCAATCTCCAATACGAGCCGTTAAGATTTTGATTTTGCCCAACTATGTTGGAATGTGAGATGCAAGTATTTTAGCTATTTTATATATTTACTTTGAACCCTTAGATGTTATTATAATATCACTAGATTTTATATGAAGTGTTTTGGTTACCGCAAGGTAAAAACCCGTCCATGTTTATGTGCGACGTGGTCTTACGAGATACTTTTGTTTTCAAAGGTTTATATAACTTTAAAATCCAGTTGGGTGTGTTTTTCTCACACTGGTTATCCAAACTGACTCGGATGTTATTTTATTATAATGCTCTGGTCAATATATTTTCATATTTCTACTGATGCATTGGATCTCAGGAGACGAGTTGGAGGTCTTCAAATCGTATTCTCGTATATGTTTATTTTCCGTTGCTTTGTTATTGAAATTATCAGCAATCGTTAGAATAGGTTGTTATAATTGTCCAGGATGATAATTGTGATTATGGTTGTACTCTGATGGATGTATGTATATAATAGTTCTCTTTTGTAAAAATCATTGATATTATACTATATATTGTTCCACTATGATTGTGAGATTCTGTGTTGTTTTTAGTTTCTTTTCTCTTCTTCTTCTCTTCTTCTTTCTTCCCATAACTATTGGTCTTTCTGTTCATTTTTGTTGGACATATGTGGTTTATTGTTAACTTGAATGGTACAGAAAAGTGGGTTGTTACAAGATTCGTTTATTAATTTTCCATAGTCTTTAAGTGTTTGTTGCATATATAAATTACTTGAACGAAAGATATGGCATCAGAAATATATTCAGCTTCACATGTCGAAAGAGAAACACAATTTTGCTTTTTGCTAAACCATGAAACTAAAGATTGTCCAATAAAGTGACATGTGCAACTTGTACTTTTTCTATCCAATTTACAACTGCTAAATCCGCATCACTATAAGATACGAGTTCAAATGTACTGCCTTTTTGATAAATAGACCATAATCTTTAGTGTTGGTTAAATATCGTTATATCCATTTAACTTCCCGATGATGTGATTATTTAGATTGTGCTTGAAATATTGCACATAAACAAACACTCATCATAATATCTGGTCTACTAGCTGTTAAGTATAGTAAGGATCCTATCATGCTTCGATATATTTTTTGATCGAACTCTTTTCCATGTTCATTTTTGTCTAGATGATTAGTAGTACCCATTGTAGAGGGTTTACTTGATGTATTATCCATTCCAAAACGTTTTAGTAATTCTTTACAGTATTTTTCTTGAGTTATAAAAGTTCCATTATTTAATTTTTTTATTTGTAATCCAAAAAAGAAATTTAATTCACCCATATGACATTTCAAATTCATTTGTCATTATTGTATAAAATTCATTACATAAATTTTCGTCAGTAGATCCAAATATAATATTATCAACATAAATTTGAACAATTAATATATTTTTCCGTTCTCTTTTAATAAATAATGTTGTATCTATTTTACCAATTTGAAAACCTGAATTTATTAAATGTGATTTTAAGTGATCATACCAAGCTCGAGGTGCTTGTTTTAAACATATAATGCCTTTTTATGTTTAAAAACATGATCTGGATATTTTTCATGAAAAAATAGTAGTGGTTGTTCAACATAGACATTTTCTTTTATAAAACAATTCAAGAAAGCACTTTTAACATCCATTTGAAATAGCTTAAAGTTATGATGACAAGCAAAAACAAGTAATATTCTTATGGCTTCAAGACGTGCCATAGGTGCAAAAGTCTCTTCGTAATCAGTTCCTTCTTTTTGATTGTATCCCTATGCTACTAATCTTGCTTTTTTACATATAATATTTCTATTTTCTTCTACTTTGTTTTTAAAAACCCATTTTGTTCCAATTACTAATTGATCGTTTGTCTCGATACTAATTCCCAAACATTATTTCGTTCAAATTGATTAAGTTCTTCTTGCATTGCTAAAATCCAGAAATCATCATTTGATGCTTCCTTGTAATTTTTTGGTTCAAAATTATACATAAATGCTACAATACTCACTTTATTTATGTATCTTTCAGTCGAAACATTGTTATCTTGATTTCCAATTATGTTACCAATAGGATGATCAATTAAAATATGAAGTGATGATTTCAAATCACTGTTATTTTGATTATCATTATTATTTTCAACCATAATTTCAATGGCTTCATTTTGATTAATGTCAAAACTTTCTTCGTCGCCTTTATTTATATTTTTAAAGTTTTCATCAAATGAGACATGAAGACTTTCATCTAAAGCATTTGTTCGTTTGTTAAAAATTCTGTATGCTTTACTTTGATCAGAATATCCAACAAAAATTCCTTCGTCCGCTCTTGAATCGAATTTACCAAGATTATATTTCATATTTAGAATAAAGCATTTTGATCCAAATATTCGAAAATATGATACTTTTGGTTTCTTTTTGTAAAACATTTCATAACATGTATTTTTAGTCATAGGTCTAAGAGTTACACAATTTAATACAAAACATGTAGTAGCAATTGCTTCGACTCAAAAATTCTTTGGTAATCCACCGCCATTTAGTAGAGGTCGAGCACATTCTTGCAAAGTGTGATTTTTTCTTTCAACTCCCTATTTTGTTGTGGTGTTCGTGGAAATGAAAAATTATGGCTAATTCTCTTTTTATTACAAAAGTTGTAAACAAATCATTTTCAAATTCTCCACCGTGATCACTTCTTATACTTTTTATTTTTAAATCCATTAGAGTCTTAATTCATTTAGCAAAAATTAAACATTTCGAATGTATCACTTTTATGTTTTAAAAATGGCGTCCAAATATATCTTGAAAAATCATCTACAATTACAAAGACATATTTATTGTGATTTATCCAACGTACTTGATTTGGACCAAATAAGTCCAAATAAAGTAATGCAAGAGGTTGTTTAGTAGATATTTCCTTTTTAGACATAAAGGAGCTTTTCTTTAATTTCCAAGTTGACATCCATCGCATATATTTTTAACTTTGAAATTTATTTTGGGTAATCCACTTACCAAATTTTTTTAGCTAACTATTTATACATTTGAATTTTATGTGACAAAATATTTTATGCCATATCCATGGATCATCTTGCTCTGGGGATAGGCATAAATCATTATTACGATTAATATTCATATTTAGAATATAGATATTTCGATTTCTTGTTCCTTCAAAAAATAAAGTTTTATTTGATCAAAGATATTGCATTTATCTTTTTCAAAATCGATTGTAAATCGCTTATCGCATAATTGGATTATACTAAGTAAATTATGTTTTTAGTTTTTAATTAATAATACATTTGAAATAATAGAAGAAGTAGATATACTGACATTGATGTTTCAATTCCGATAATATATCCTTTGGAATTATCCCCAAAAGCGACAGTGCCACCGTCCATGTAAGTGATTTTTGATAGCATGTGTGCATTTCCCATCATATGTTTGGAGCATCCACTATCGAGTATCCATTTCTCCTTATTATTAATTTTTTTAGGTACTGCAAAATAATAAAATGTTTTAATTGGTACCCATTTCCTTCGTTAGGGTCTTATGTGTTAGTAGGAGAAGGTAGCTATACCCATGAGGGTTTGGAACCTATAGAGATGTAATTTTCATTATGAACTATATTTTTTAGATAAACATCTATGTATTTTTGTCTAGTCAATTCGTTATTTGTTTTAGGAATTTATATTTTAATCATTTTTGTTTTCTTATTTTCATATTTAGATTTTGTTTTTCTAAAATTTGCATATAATGTACTATACTTCTTAAATCTTTGAATATTATTAGAAACCAGATTATTTCTGAATTTTTTCATTAAATCCTAATCCCTTCCTACTTCCTGATGGTTTTGTAATCTTTATCAAATTATCTAGATTTTGCTTTCCTTTATTAAATTTTGAAATATTATTAGTAATTTTATCTAATTTATTTTTGAGATCAGAAATTTCTATATTAGCTAATTTTAAATTTTGTTTCAATTCATACTTTTCTTTTTCAAGTTTATAATTCTCTATTTTGTTATTCTCTATATCATGTGTTAAAGTAGCATTTTGAGATGATAGTTTTTTACATTCTTTTTGTGCTAATTCTAATTCTTCTTCTAAAATAGTTTTCTCATCTTTTAACAATCCAATTTCTAATTCAGCTTTATTTAATTTTCTCACATTTTCTTTATTCAATTTTTTAACTCTTTGTACTTGTCATCTAATTCTATACAAATTTCAAGAATTTCATTGTAACGACCCAGAATTTTTATTTATTAAGATTTGAATATTTAATTAATTTTAAATATTAATAAGTGAAATTTATAAGTCGAATAAATTTTATTTTGAATAATTGGATTTAATTGAATAATTAAATCAATAATTTAATATGTTAAATTATGGAAATAATTGAAAATTGAGTTAAATATGATTGAAAATGATTTGTAAAATTTTATTATATCATATTGAAGTTAGAATGATATTTTAGAACTTTTAAAATCGAATTAAGAGTTTATTTGTGAAAATTGAATATTTTAATATTTAATCGACTAGTGAAATTAGCCAATTTTCGAACAGTCTCAGAATTGGACGAAACTAGTTCCATTGGATCCGTAATAGTTAGTTATTATCGAATTTCAATTTTCGTAGCAATCGGAGGTATCGTTTGATCGTGGCAGCTCGAAACGCATAGAAATTGTTTTAATATTAATTTGGCGAGTTAAAATAGCCATTTTTCAAAAAGTCTCGGATTTCGACGAAACCTGTTTCATCGGATCCATAATGTGATATTATTGTATGGTTTCAAATTTCGTGTCAATCGGATTCATCGTTTGTCCGATGCAAGCTAAAACGCCTAGAAAATCGTTTAATCGGTTTAATTTTAAATTGAACGTTTATAGCCATAACTCGCACAGATGACCGAATTAGCTTTCGAAACCTGTTCCATTGTGTCTGGAATGCGGGGTAAACCCTAGAAACGCCAGTTACAGCGCGTATATCGGATTCCGGAAAACCCGGATGAATAGTGTTCAATTTTTTTTCTATAAATAGACCTTAAATTCACAAATTTAATAAAAATAAAAACCCTAACCCTAAACTCTATCAGCCGCCTCCATCTATAACCTATGGCCGAAATCATTTCGTCTTCCTCCCTCAAATCCTCCAAATCCATCAACCAATTCAAGAATCCTTCAACATGAAACTTGTAGATCTCCTCGAGCTCGATATATCCAACGGTCGAATTTTGTTGAAGTGGCTTAGATCGATCGAAAAAGCAAGTTGAAGAGGCCGGTTTCGAGCACGTCTTTCGAGGTGATGGGGGCACTAGGGAGGTGCGGCCTCTGGCCGTGGGTAGCTATGGGCGATGGCGTTCGAATGGAGGTGGTTTGATGAAGTTTCGTGTAGCGAGGAGGCGGCAGCACGTAACCCTAGTTTCGAACATTTATGGGTTCGTGCGTGTTCACCAACCTGGAGCGGGAAGAAGCAAAGTCGCATGCAAGGGCCGAGATTCTCTGGGTGAAAAATGAATGGCAGATGATAGCATAGGTTAAAAGTTTTTAAATAATGTAGTAAATTATTAAATTAAAAATCGTGTAAACTTGTAAAATCCATATCTTTTTCATACGAGGTCGAAAACGCACGAAACCAGTTGCGTTGGAATCGTATGGACGAGCACTACGCTATGGAATTGGATTGGAGTCGTTTGGAGTTAGTGAGAATTTCGGGTAAAATTAAACGTCCGTTTAATTTTATTCGAAATAAATCGCTAAAACGAAATTGAAATCAAGGTGAGAACTTCTCACTCAATCGAACCAGTTTCCATTTTATTATAAATAGTTAGATTTAAAATATTTGAATGCATGTTTGAATGATGATTGTTATCTATTGATTGTTAAAATAGACATTATGCGCCGTTAGTAAGCGGATGTTATTTATTAAAAACATATACCGCGAATATTTCATAAACAGTGAAATTGGTATTATATATAATAGCAATATATATATTGGCATATGTATATATTGCAGTTGTTGATTTCCCGCATTGTATAGCGGATGAGACCCTATTGCGCCGTCTATTAAGCGGATAATATTTTAAATCCCATATACCGCGATAATTCCGTACTGGAGCGGAATTGGTATTGTGCTAATATTTGTGGATGCAGGAAAACAGGTTGGAGGGATCCAACTGGATTCCTCAACAGTATTTATTTGATTATGGATATTTTGATATTCGTTGATTATCATATCGATATATGATATCGTTGTTGTCGTGATTGACTATTTGGTGTGTAGCATCATTGGACCAAATTTTAAATAAATAAACGTTATAATTTTAATGTTATAAAAATTATGGTTTTTTGAGAAATATAGTTAAAGGTTGATTTTTGAAAATATGAGGGTAATGATTTTATAAAATAGTTTAAATTGGGATTTTTGAGTCTATTATAAAAAGTTGAAATATAGGATTTATAAAATTTGATTATTTTATAAATCAAAAACGGTGAAATTATAAAGGGGATTAAAGATGTTTTAAAAGAATAATAGTATAAATTGATTTATTAAAAATATTTATAATTTGATAATTTATAAATTAAAATATTGGAATTATAAAACGAGTTTTTATAAGTGTTAGAATGAATTGTGAATAAATTTCGTAAATGAATGAAATTTATAGAATTATAAACGGTGAAGTTATAAATGGAATTTTATAAGCAGTAGGTTTATAAAATTTATAAAGTTATTTTTTAGAATAGATTTGGGTAAATAAATGAATCTTATAAGTTATAAGATTTATAATTTGGGAAGTTTAAAGGAACGATCTTGTAAACAAATAAATTATAAGTGTTTAACTTATAATGTGAACTTTTGGTTTATAATTGAGTTATGAATTGAATAGGTTAATAAATGGAATTCATAAACATTGTTTTTTAAATTCGCAAACGACTTATTTTGATAAGTAAATAGTATGACTTATTTATGGAGTTATATTCACATTTTAGACAGTGAATAATCCTTTAAAATGAAACGTATAAAAATGATGAAATTGTTAACGTAGTATATTCACGTTTTTGAATAGTGAATAATATGTTAAAGAAAATGTTTTGGATGTGATGTTTTAAATAGAATTAAAACGATCTAACGATGTTTTCAAAATGTGTTGAGATTCGAAACCATAGATTTCAACATTTATTGTTGAAATAGACGTTTTCGAGAAATAGAAGGAAATGGTGGACTATAACACTGTTGTTATAGTAAATGATTTCCGAAAGGAAATGTTTAGTATAGTATTGGGATTTATATATCTATTTTTAATTTCGAATCCCCATACTAGTGATTTTGGGTTGTCGTAACGATGTTTTACGCAACATTCGTTTTGGCCCATATAAATATGTTTAAGAGAATGATTTCCTTAAAGAATGAAATAAGTACTTAATCTCGATTTAAGTATATTGAATATTTTCCAAAGGTTGAAAATAAATAAATACTGTGAATTACTTATGAATAAATAAGTATGGAAATTTTTTTCTAATGTGAAATGAAACGTTTTGAGAATTTATCTTTTTGAAGATAAATTGAAATGAATAATTGAAATCATATATGCATGGATATTTTGGAATATAAATTCACTATGGAATTTATAAAAGAAAGTGGACTTTGTTTAAAAATAAATATTGATTTATTTTTGACATATTGAAATTATATATCTTGTAAAGATATTTTTGGGAAATAAATAATTTGGAGAATTATTTGGAATCTGGTGATGTTGTGCATATGCATTGATAGTTCAATAACCGACTATCAATATTTACCTTTGAAAGGTATTTGTTGTGATTTGCTTGAATTTGAATGCACACTTATTTTTAAATTATTGCGCTCGTTATTCGGATTACCCATTCCGAATAGTGATACGACGTAATGGATAGCATTGAAGATCGGTGTTGAAGACCGGATATTTGCGAGAGCGATAGGATGACCTATCGATTGACTCTGCACCGAGTTGCTCCAGTATAGAGTTCTCCATATTTGATGGGGAATCCGATCAGGATTGTGGATATCCGGATTGCAAGGACTTCTTTGTAAGTGCCTTCGGTTTTGTTCGAGCCCGGAACTGACTTGTGTGGATTGTATGTCTGACATTACAAATTGAGATATAAAGCAGATTTCTTTCAAATATATTTCTGTTGGTGGCGGAGAATTTATTCTTTTAGCTAAACACCCTTCTCTGAGACGTACGAGCTCAGAGGTTATGTAGTTGATGGTTATCAGCAGTATATTCCCAATGGTAATGTGACATGCTGAGTGTTGCTGTGAAATGATCATTGTGTTGATCATTTGTGATAGGATCATTTGTTTGATCGTTTATCTTTGTGATCATTTCTATGATCATTTGTTGACCCAAAGCACAGCTTTTGTATAAAGTGTGTCTTTGTGGACGTGACTTCGTCGAACCTCACACCCCGGAATGGTCAAAACAGGAAAGATGCAGCAAGGTTATGAGGGGTAGCTCCCTTTAGGGTATGTGCATTTCCTTCTTGGAAAAGGATGGTATCATGGTATGGAGCCCAGATGCTTACTCATGTTGAAATACTTATTATTTTGGTGTGATGTTGATTACGAGCGCTCGGTTAAAGATCCCAAAGGACCGGGGGATGGCATACTCGTGTCAGTTGTTACCCAGTTAGGGGTAACCCGGCCTTGTGTTGGCAGAGATCCGGTTTGGTTCTCGGGGACGTCCTTCCAGAGGCGTTCTCATGTGGCAATGGGAAGTTCCTTGGCCTGACCGTTCGTTCGAAATTCAAAGAAACAATACGAGACTTGTATGGTTTTAGTTGTAGAACCTGCCCTTTAATATGGTAGCTATAGTAAGCATACTATAATGGTACCTATGCTGGCTAAGATTTATATTCTACTTTCGAAATATTTTCTACACTATGCACTAGTAATAATATCAAATGTTCTTTTTAAATCGTATCAAGCATCTTTGACTAACATAAGAAGAAATCTCCTCCAAGTCTGCGTTTGCATTGTGTGTGTGGTGGGAGGTCTTATGGTAGTATCATTTTTAAAAGCATTGCGAATTGACTTTAAAAATATTCCTCTATTTTGTTTTCAAAGAAAAATAAACTGTTTTGAGTTCTCACACCAGTCACATGACTGACTCGGAGTTTATTGTTTTCCTTCCTAAACTCTGCGTGCCCACCAATTTTCACACGGGCAGTCAAGAGTTAAGGTTTATCAGGATATTCAGGAGTTGCTGGAGGCAAGATGGATGACATGACGTATTACTAGTATATAGTATTTCTTTTTCCGCTGCATTGTTTGTTGTTGTTTGTTGTTGTACACTTTGATGTAATGAAATGAAATGTGATGTAATGTAATAACTGATATAGTTCTTTGTTTAAAGATTATTCATTTATTTATTATATGTTGTTCCGCTGCGAATTGTGAGATTCTGATGTTGTTGTTTTCTTTCTGTTTCGTTCTATTTTCTTTTCTCTCTATTTTCTATCTTTTTCTCTCTTCTTCTGTCTTTTTCTTTTTCTTAAACATTGAGAATTCATATTTATGTTCATCTTGAATTAATCAATGGAGATTAGTGTATATTCAAGGAGTACGGATTTGCGGGTCTTCAGAGGTGGTATCGGAGCATATGGTTAAGCGACAACCATGGTTCTGTTGGGTATTACTCATTAGAGATAGAGTCAGTAGTACTCTAGAATGAGTTTGAGTGTAATAATAGCTATGAGAGCGTATTTGTTAGTGAATATAAAATTGTTTTATATTGTGATGATTGGTTTATTGAGTGGCATATGAACCTTCGTCAGCACGGTCTGGACAACTATGCCGAAGGGGTTTATAAACACTTGAATAGAATAATTCGACATAATATTGTTTTAAATTAGGTAAATGAAATAATTTTACCTTGATTATATTTTGTATATGAAGAAATAATTTTTCAAAATTATTAAAGTGTATATCAGTTGATTGTTTAGTTGTTTGAATAATCTAACTAAAAGAATAATTGTATAAGTAAAATGAATTATAAGAATTGAATTATAATTAAAGTGATTTACAATTGTGAAATAAACTTATATATATAAGAAGTGAAACTATATGAATATATTTATGAATATGAGTTGTAAATAAAAATGAATTTAAAGTAAAATGGAAATTTACTTTAGAATTGGAATCTTAATTGGATTTATAAGTGGGAATTTAAGTTATGTAAAAACCAAGTGATGTTTATTAAATGGAAATATAACTTAAGAGTTGTTGAATGAAGTTGATATTGGTATCGAAGTAAATTAATAAAGTTAAGTGAAGTCATTAAGAATATGAACTTGAGTTATATAAATGAAATTCAACTTTAGTAATTGAATTGAATTAATGGATTGAATGTAAACCAATTGAATGTAAATTAAGTTGATATGAAATAATGAATATAAGTGTTAATTCATTAAAATCTAATGTTATTGGAAGTTGAATAATTGGATGAAAATCAATTTAATTAAACCAATGGAAAGTGATGGTGTTAAACCAAATTGAATGAATATAAGCAAAGGAATTTGGTTGTAATTAATATACATTGGTTGTTATGTGGTTGTTAGTTGATCGTATATAATTCATTAAGTGTTAATGAAATTGGAAGCTAAAGTAATTGAAATTCAATTGAAAGTTAAGTGAATCTTAAATAAAATTGAATTTGATTTGGAAGTGAACCAACTTGAATATGAATTAGTGAATATAAACTAATTGAAAATGAATGTTAGTAAAATCCAATGTAAATGAATCAAATGTGATTTAAATTGAAAACCCAATTCATTGAATATTAATGAGAATATGAATGAATGTTTATTGGTTATGGATGCTTGTTGGATGATAGTTGGTTGATGGTTGAATATATTGCTTTTACTACATTTGCTATGTTGGCATATATAGTTATTATGTTGCTATATGTTGTATATCGATACTATTGTCTATATACATGTTCTCATGTTGTTTGTTGAGTGTTTAGTAGGTGCGGATCGCGTTTGCTTCGCATTTGGAGCTCGCTTTCGCGCTATATTAGCCGTATATGCTCGCTAATAAAATATAAGGTACATATCTCGGATTAAATATCGTACTTTTACACTTTTTTCCCTGCGGAATGCCTCATTACTTGATGAGATGTATATCTGTGATATATATACTGTCATTTTTTTCGGATCGAGCCGCGCAAAGGAGACTATGGCGAATTTTTCCAGAAATTTAAGGCGTTAGAATATTTTTGAAAAAAATTGAATTTTTTTTAAAACTTTAATTTTGATTTGGAGTTGAAAGTTAAATAATAGTAGTTGTTTTTGAAAAGATAACTAAGTATGATTTGGAAACTTAGTAAAGTATTGTAAGAAGTTTAACTATGGATTTATGGAAAATTAATAGATTCTGTAACTTTTCTTACTTGTTAATTTCGAGGACGAAATTCTTTTAAGGGGGGAAGTATGTAACGACCCAGAATTTTCATTTATTAAAATTTGAATATTTAATTAATTTTAAATATTAATAAGTGAAATTTATAAGTGGAATAAATTTTATTTTGAATAATTGGATTTAATTGAATAATTAAATCGATAATTTAATATGTTAAATTATGGAAATAATTGAAAATTGAGTTAAATATGATTGAAAATGATTTGTAAAATTTTATTATATCATATTGAAGTTAGAATGATATTTTAGAACTTTTAAAATTGAATTAAGAGTTTATTTGTGAAAATTGAATATTTTAATATTTAACCGACTAGTGAAATTAGCCAATTTTTGAACAGTCTCAGAATTGGACGAAACCAGTTCCATTGGATCCGTAATAGTTAGTAATTATCGGATTTCAATTTTCGTAGCAATCGGATTTACCGTTTGATCGTGGCAGCTCGAAACACATAGAAATTGTTTTAATATTAATTTGACGAGTTAAAATAGCCATTTTTCAAAAAGTATCGGATT
This sequence comes from Allium cepa, assembly GCA_030765085.1. NCBI lineage: Eukaryota > Viridiplantae > Streptophyta > Magnoliopsida > Asparagales > Amaryllidaceae > Allium > Allium cepa. The sequence goes on along the minus strand of CM060934.1, from coordinate 490,006,788 downwards.
TAGATGAAACCAGTTTCATCGGATCCGTAATGTGATATTATTTTATGGTTTCAAATTTCATGTCAATCGGATTCATCGTTTGTCCGGTGCAAGCTAAAACGCCTTGAAAATCGTTTAATCAGTTTTAATTTAAATTGAACGTTTATAGCCATAACTCGCACAGATGACCGAATTAGCTTTCAAAACCTGTTCCATTGTGTCCGGAACGCGGGGTAAACCGTAGAAACGCCAATTACAGCGCGTAAATCGGATTCCGAAAAACCCGGATGAATAGTGTTCAATTTTTTTCTATAAATAGACCTTAAATTCACAAATTTAATAAAAATAAAAACCCTAACCCTAAACCCTTTGAGCCGCCTCCATCTATAACCTATGGCCGAAATCATCTCATCTTCCTCCCTCAAATCCTCCAAATCCATCAACCAATTCAAGAATCCTTCAACATGAAACTTGTAGATCTCCTCGAGCTCGATATATCCAACGGTCGAATTTTGTTGAAGTGGCTTAGATCGATCGAAAAATCGAGTTGAAGGGGCCGGTTTCGAGCACGTCTTTCGAGGTGATGGGGGCACTAGGGAGGTGTGGCCTCTGGCGGTGGGTAGCTATGGGCGATGGCGTTCGAATGGAGGTGGTTTGATGAAGTTTCGTGTAGCGAGGAGGCGGCAGCACGTAACCCTAGTTTCGAACATTTATGGGTTCGTGCGTGTTCACCAACCTGGAGCGGGAAGAAGCAAAGTCGCGTGTAAGGTCCGAGATTCTCTAGGTGAAAAATGAACGGCAGATGATAGCATAGGTTAAAAGTTTTTAAATAATGTTGTAAATTATTAAATGAAAAATCGTGTAAACTTGTAAAATCCATATCTTTTTCATACGAGGTCGAAAACGCGCGAAACCAGTTGCGTTGGAATCGTATGGGCGAGCACTACGCTATGGAATTGGATTGGAGTTGTTTGGAGTTAGTGAGAATTTTGGGTAAAATTAAACGTCCGTTTAATTTTATTCGAAATAAATCGCTAAAACGAAATTGAAATCAAGGTGAGAACTTCTCACTCAATCGAACCAGTTTCGATTTTATTTTAAATAGTTAGATTTAAAATATTTGAATGCATGTTTGAATGATGATTGTTATCTATTGATTGTTAAAATAGACATTATGCGCCGTTAGTAAGTGGATGTTATTTATTAAAAACATATACCGCGAATATTTCATAAACAGTGAAATTGGTATTATATATAATAGCAATATATATATTGGCATATGTATATATTGCAGTTGTTGATTTTCTGCATTGTATAGCGGATGAGACCCTATTGCGCCGTCTATTAAGCGGATAATATTTTAAATCCCATATACCGCGATAATTCCGTACTGGAGCGGAATTGGTATTGTGCTAATATTTGTGGATGCAGGAAAACAGGTTGGAGGGATCCAACTGGATTCCTCAACAGTATTTATTTGATTATGGATATTTTGATATTCGTTGATTATCATATCGATATATGATATCGTTGTTGTCGTGATTGACTATTTGGTGTGTAGCATCATTGGACCAAATTTTGGAATTTTAAAAGGATTTTTAAAGAGATTTTTGAAAGTATATGTTTATAAAATATTTTTGAATTGATCCATTTTAAATAAATAAACGTTATAATTTTAATGTTATAAAAATTATGGTTTTTTGAGAAATATAGTTAAAGGTTGATTTTTGAAAATATGAGGGTAATGATTTTATAAAATAGTTTAAATTGGGATTTTTGAGTCTATTATAAAAAGTTGAAATATAGGATTTATAAAATTTGATTATTTTATAAATCAAAAACGGTGAAATTATAAAGGGGATTAAAGATGTTTTAAAAGAATAATAGTATAAATTGATTTATATAAAATATTTATAAATTGATAATTTATAAATTAAAATATTGGAATTATAAAACGAGTTTTATAAGTGTTAGAATGAATTGTGAATAAATTTCGTAAATGAATGAAATTTATAGAATTATAAACGGTGAAGTTAAAAATAGATTTTTATAAGCAGTAGGTTTATAAAATTTATAAAGTTATTTTTTAGAATAGATTTGGGTAAATAAATGAATCTTATAAGTTATAAGATTTATAATTTGGGAAGTTTAAAGGAACGATCTTGTAAACAAATAAATTATAAGTGTTTAACTTATAATGTGAACTTTTGGTTTATAATTGAGTTATGAATTGGATAGGTTAATAAATGGAATTCATAAACATTGTTTTTTAAATTCACAAACGACTTATTTTGATAAGTAAATAGTATGACTTATTTATGGAGTTATATTCACATTTTAGACAGTTAATAATCCTTTAAAATGAAACGTATAGAAATGATGAAATTGTTAACGTAGTATATTCACGTTTTTGAATAGTGAATAATATGTTAAAGAAAATGTTTTGGATGTGATGTTTTAAATAGAATTAAAACGATCTAACAATGTTTTCAAAATGTGTTGAGATTCGAAACCATAGATTTCAACATTTATTGTTGAAATAGACGTTTTCGAGAAATAGAAGGAAATGGTGGACTATAACACTGTTGTTATAGTAAATGATTTCCGAAAGGAAATGTTTTGTATAGTATTGGGATTAATATATCTATTTTTAATTTCGAATCCCTATACTAGTGATTTTGGGTTGCCGTAACGATGTTTTACGCAACATTCGTTTTGGCCCAAATAAATATGTTTAAGAGAATGATTTCCTTAAAGAATGAAATAAGTACTTAATCTCGATTTAAGTATATTGAATATTTTCCAAAGGTTGAAAATAAATAAATACTGTGAATTACTTATGAATAAATAAGTATGGAAATGTTTTTCCAATGTGAAATGAAACGTTTTGAGAATTTATCTTTTCGAAGATAAATTGAAATGAATAATTGAAATCGTATATGCATGGATATTTTGGAATATAAATTTACTATGGAATTTATAAAATAAAGTGGAATTTGTTTAAAAATAAATATTGATTTATTTTTGACATATTGAAATTATATATCTTGTAAAGATATTTTTGGGAAATAAATAATTTGGAGAATTATTTGGAATCTGGTGATGTTGTGCATATGCATTGATAGTTCAATAACCGACTATCAATATTTACCTTTGAAAGGTATTTGTTGTGTTTGCTTGAATTTGAATGCACACTTATTTTTAACTTATTGCGCTCGTTATTCGGATTACCCATTCCGAATAGCGATACGACGTAATGGATAGCATTGAAGATCGGTGTTGAAGACCGGATATTTGCGAGAGCGATAGGATGACCCATCGATTGACTCTGCACCGAGTTGCTCCGGTATAGAGTTCTCCATATGTGATGGGGAATCCGATCAGGATTGTGGATATCCGGATTGCAAGGACTTCTTTGTAAGTGCCTTCGGTTCTGTTCGAGCACGGAACAGACTTGTATGGATTGTATGTCTGACATTACAAATTGAGATATAAAGCAAATTTTTTTCAAATATATTTCTGTTGGTGGCGGAGAATTTATTCTTTTAGCTTAACACCCTTCTTTGAGACGTACGAGCTCAGAGGTTATGTAGTTGATGGTTATCAGCAATATATTCCCAATTTGGTAATGTGACATGCTGAGTGTTGCTGTGAAATGATCATTGTGTTGATCATTTGTGATAGGATCATTTGTTTGATCGTTTATCTTTGTGATCATTTCTATGATCATTTGTAGACCCAAAGCACAGCTTTTGTATAAAGTGTGTCTTTGTGGACGTGACTTCGTCGAACCTCACACCCCGGAATGGTCAAAACAGGAAAGTTCAGCAAGGTTATGAGGGGTATCTCCCTTTAGGGTATGTGCATTTCCTTCTGTAAAAGGGTGGTATCATGGTATGGAGCCCAGATGCTTACTCATGTTGAAACACTTATTATTTTGGTGTGATGTTGATTACGAGCGCTCGGTTAAAGGTCCCAAAGGACCGGGGGATGGCATACTCGTGTCAATTGTTACCCAGTTAGGGGTAACCCGGCCTTGTGTTGGCAGAGATCCGGTTTGGTTCTCGGGGACGTCCTTCCAGAGGCGTTCTCATGTGGCAATGGGAAGTTCCTTGGCCTGACCATTCGTTGGAAATCCAAAGAAACAATACGAGACTTGTACGGTTTTAGTTGTAGAACCTACCATTTAATATGGTAGCTATAGTAAGCATACTATAATGGTACCTATGCTGGCTAAGATTTATATTCTACTTTCGAAATATTTTCTACACTATGCACTAGTAATAATATCAAATGTTCTTTTTAATGCGTATCAAGCATCTTTGACTAACATAAGAAGAAATCTCCTCCAAGTCTGCGTTTGCATTGTGTGTGTGGTGGGAGGTCTTATGGTAGTCTCATTTTTAAAAGCATTGCGAATTGACTTTAAAAATATTCCTCTATTTTGTTTTCAAAGAAAAATAAACTGTTTTGAGTTCTCACACCAGTCACATGACTGACTCGGAGTTTATTGTTTTCCTTCCTAAACTCTGGGTGCCCACCAATTTTCATACGGGCAGTCAAGAGTTAAGGTTTATCAGGATATTCAGGAGTTGCTGGAGGCAAGATGGATGGCATGGCGTATTACTAGTATATAGTATTTCTTTTTCCGCTGCATTGTTTGTTGTTGTACACTCTGATGTAATGAAATGAAATGTGATGTAATGTAATAACTGATATAGTTCTTTGTTTAAAGATTATTCATTTATTTATTATATGTTGTTCCGCTGCGAATTGTGAGATTCTGATGTTGTTGTTTTCTTTCTGTTTCGTTCTATTTTCTTTTCTCTCTATTTTCTATCTTTTTCTCTCTTCTTCTGTCTTTTTTTTCTCTTAAACATTGAGAATTCGTATTTCTGTTCATCTTGAATTAATCAATGGAGATTAGTGTATATTCAAGGAGTACGGATTTGCGGGTCTTCAGAGCATATGTTAATTTAGGACGTACCTCATCTGTGCTAGCTATCAAGCAAACATTTGCTTGTTCTGAGTCATTGTCGCTATCGGATGAAGAGGAAGAGTCAGAGTCATCCCAAGTTACTTGAAATGCTCTTCTCTTTTTTTTTTTGAAATTTTTGAATTTTTTTCTTTTCATCATTGTTGAATAGAGGACAATCTTTCTTCCTATGGCCAAATTTGTCACACCCGCAGCATTTCATTGATGTCTGGTTTGAGAAATTTTTGTTGTTGTTGTTTTGAAATTTCATCATCCTTTTGAACTTCTTGAACTTGTTGTAATTTTTGGCTACGGAAAAAGCACATCTTCTTCCAAGTCGGAGTTGTCCTTATTTCCCTAAAATGCGATGTTTTTCCTTTCTCGATTTTGTTCTTTTCTTGCTTGTAAATTAGCTTCATACGACATTAGATTTTCTATTAACTCTTCGACTTTGAGTTGGGAAAGATCGTTAGCTTCTTCGATGGCTAAAAATTTTCTTTCCCATTCATTTGTCAGAGATTTCAAAATTCGTGCGACTAAATCAAAATCAGTGAATTTAACTTTTAGTGCCATAAGATTGTGTTGTATAGTTTGAAATCTAGCATACACGTCAGTAATTGATTCATTTGATTTCATTTTAAAAGATGAAAGTTGATTTTGTAGAATAGAACTTTTTGTTTGCTTAACTTTGTTTGTGCCTTCATGGGTAATTGGTAGTGAAGCCATATATGATAAGTAGTAGTGCAAAGTCCGACCCCTGAAAATTCATTCTTATCGTGTGAGCAAAATAAAGCATTTATAGTTTTGGCATTGTTAGACGCCTCTACTTTTTGTGCATCAGTCCATGTGCCAATATCAGTGTCGGATGCTTCATATTTATTTTGAGTTGGTAGCCATATTTCTAATCCATTTGCTTTCATAAACAGACACATGCGAATTGACCAATAAGCCTAATTAGATCCAGTAAATAGTGGGGCACGTGCAGTTGGTTGAGCTACTTGAAATGTACTTGCCATTTTAATGATTTCAATTATGGGTTACTGTAGATTGAAATAACTTTGCTCTGATACCAATTGAAAGTCTCGTGGATCGTGTATTATCTAACCTGTGTGTAATATGCAAATGTATAAGTTAATGCAATATTAGACAATAAATAGTAAAGTATAACAAAGCGTACAAACCAGCGTTTAATACTGGTTCGGACCTCCCGTTCTACGTCCAGTCCTGAAGCTCCCCTCGGTATTTCTTTTAAACAAATTACATTCGCTTCGTTCGAAGGAATATGCTAATACAAAAGTACCTCTGGCAATCTTGTGTTCCAAATAACACAGTTTTTGACTTATAGTACACCTATGATTTGCTTTGAGTATATGTATATGAATGCTTTGAGTTGTAGGAAGTGATTTAACCAAAATTATATTTTACTTATAATAGATTGAGAGTATGTGAACAATGTATATGCAAGAGTGCGTTTAGAAACCAAGAGAGTAAAGAATAGATTAATTCAAATTAAATGATCTTTATTTCTCAACCAAAGTAGTATTTATAGATTCAAAAAGGTGCAGATGAAAAGTTGTTACTATTTGAGAAAGTCTACTCAATTTAATGGCTGCAACCTTTCTTTTGAAAGGTGACTTCTTTTTGAATGAAATAGAAGTGTCTTTTCAAAATTGATAGTTTTTGCACATGACAGATGTCTGTGGTAAATCCTCAGACATTTGTGACTTCAAAAAAATTTAACGCGAAAATTGTCACAGATGTCTGTGAGGTGTAAAAATAGTTTATCATCTTAATTTTGATATATATGAAATTATGTGCGATAATGCATGCATATATACTCAAGGAGACCTTAACAATATTTTATATAGGACTCTTTACAGTAGAATAAATTTACTAAGAGCAGTATGGTTAATGAATCTTCGTTTCTTTTTGAGTTTCAATATCTACGAGCATGATGTCTTCTTGTATCATATACTTGCAATTTTGATAAGATCTATATATGTTTATGATTGTATAGTTGTTATCACTGAGACATAAATTGGAGGTTCTAACACCATGAGATCATCAAACTCATCCTAAGATAAAAATAAGAAAATCCTAAATAACAAATCTAAGATTGACATGTAAAAAAAATTGACTTTAAGAAATGAAAAGTAAACTAAATGACAAGCACCATTGTTCCAGTGGTTAAGTATTTCGACTTTTATGTGAGAGGTCACAAGTTCGAAACTGTAGCTTGATTCGATCATCCACTAAATCTTCACTTGGCTTCATCTATTAAACAAAAAAGAATTTATTTTTTACTTTAGGATTTGTAACTTTGTTTTATAGTGATACTTAGACAGCATATGTGAGTTTTTTTGAAAAAGAGGATACAAAATAGATATTGATGACCATATGCATATAAAAGAACCGAATGATAATAAAATTTAAAAGATAACCTAAAGTATTTTCCTGAATGCCAATAATTGCACAATAAGGGTATTTGAATATAGTACAAAGTACACAAACACCCAGTATATCATAGGCTTTTTAAAGAAGTCGAGTGACTTTCATAAACTTTGAATTCTAAAGAAACTAAAATTAAAAAGGAACTTGAAATCTAGAACTAGAACAAAAATAAAAACTAGCGAAGTTTGAGTATACATGGATTAATCTATAGCATAAGTGAAAGGTACCACAATAACCAAATTTTAAACAAAACCAAGCATCAGTTAGGTTTATATTATGTTGATTAATCAAAGACATAAGTGTAACTTTATATAAGTGGTTTCATCTTTACCTAACCAGTCGAATGAAAGCTTACAGAATATTATGTTCCAATAGGTTGGTTGGTATCCAAATCAATTATTTTTTGTAGTAGTGATGCACCATTTTTACAATTTTTGTAGTGTCTTGTCGTTTTTAATTATTGTAGCATTAGCGAGCCGTAATCAAACCTGTAGACTTATTTTATACAAAGCTTGAACAAAATTTTATAGTTTACAATACATAAGTCAGTACAATCAGAATTAAGAAAAGGACAACATCTCTACTACTAATAATGTAAATTCAATGAACTAACTTCAACGGTGTATTTTTTAAGTTCCAAAAATACCCCTAGCATTTGTTTTGTGTTCCTAGACTAATTTTACAACATCTTCAAAGACAATGAAACATAATTTGATATGTCTACCATCCCTCTTCCAAATTGCATAGCAAGCTGAAACACTTCCTCCTCCTCTACGCTAAACATATTTCTTTTACGATTCAATTCTCTTCCTTCTCAAATAAAACGCAAAATCCGAACAAAAAAGACGATGGTTCTTCTTTTAAATCATTCTCCATCCAAATATTCCAGCCATACTAAGTGGATCGACTCTATTATCCCTTACTTCGTCGACATCTATGTGATGACTCAGAATTTTGAGTAATATCAATTTAATAATTTTACTTATAATTAAATTTATCTGATGATTTTCTTCTATAAGTTGACAAGTCTATTCTTTTAAAGCTAATAATATTATTATTTGGCAATATTTTCTAATATTTTTTTCTAACAATTTAAATTTTTAAGATTTATCTTTCAAAGCTAATCAAAATGTTTTCTATTTTATAACGCATATATATATTGGAATATATTGTAAATAGGGAGTCTTTTAAATTAATAAAAGTTATGTTCTCAAATTATAGTGTATATATATATGTATGTATCTATATATTGTGATTTAAAATTGTGTTTTAAAGTTTAGTATAGTAATTTTAAAAACTAATGTTAAAAAGGTTTTCCTTTTAAAATGTATGTATTTGTATATATTGAAATGGAAAAGTATTGATTTAAATTTAATAAAAGTGTTTTCAAACCTTAAATATATACATAGTTTGTAATTTAGAAATTATAATTTAACATAATACTTTCCTAGTGATATTTGAAATATAAATTTAAAACAAACACATATTAAAAACATTTATATATAACTAAATTAAAAATCTATCAATACCCATATTAGCTAATAACATCACCAATTTAACAAGTGTTAACAAATTAGATTATCTATTAACATCTGTAAGCAAAATAGCTAGCAAATAATACAAGAGTCAATCCTATATTTTTATTTTTTTCCTTTATTTCAAAGTTTATAAAATCTAGATATAAATACATCCCTACATTGCCTTCTCTATTTCTTTTAACACTTCTCTTTCGAATCAAAAAAAAAACTCAGCAAAACTAAAATCTGGAAAATAAAACCAGATCAGAGAAGAATGTATAATTGAAAGCAAACAATTACAAAACACAAATCATAGGCAAGATCTACTTTCAGATTTTCCACAAATCAAAGTAAAGTTAAGTTTTCTTTTCAGAACTGGAATCAAGCATGATAAGCAGCTACAGTTTCAGCCTAAAGCAGGAGTTCAACATCACCTTAAAAGTTTAAAACAAATAAAGTTATAATTGAAGATCAAGCTCCAATCAACTGTTAGATTCCAGGCTTCCTCTGCCTTGCATGTGCAGGTGAGTAAAACACTTTAAAAAAATAAAAATAAAATAGATTTAGATGTTGCATGCGAAGATTTTGTGTGATGTTGTTATATTGTTTGCATGCTTCCTTTCATCTGAATATTTGTATGAAGGTGCTTAGTTTCATAGGTGAATGTCTGCAAATATTTATACATGTGCTCTGTTATTAGTAACAGGCTAACCACCATCACAAAATAATACCTATCTCTATATAAAATCAAAATTTGACTTTGATTACAGAAAAGAAAGTGTTAATAATAATGAGTTCTTGTTTTTAAAAATAATTTTAGGTAATTTTATTTGTTGAATATACTGTAAGTTTAAGGATTACAGTAAAAATAAGAAAATGGGTAAAAATATAATATGATATTTATGCATCTAATTTTATAATCTGGATTGTATATACGAATCGTGAAATTTGAAATAAACTTTGTAATTTATAATGGTGTATAGGCCGAGATATTGCTTGTCAATCGATCTATAGGTTTGGCCATTTGACGATGATTGGCGATGACCAGAGGTGCGAGTTTTGGCTCGGAGGAAGCTGAACTATGGTAGATTGATGGAAAAATGTTGTTGGATTTTTCTTTTGGCCGTGTCGACAGATTTTCGACAAACTAGGGTTTTTGAGTGGGTTTCGTTGAATGTAATGGCGGGGTGTTTTCGTTTAAATCAAAGCATCGAGTTCCACCGCGAGTGTTGGTATGGCTGCAGGGGTCGTTGACGAGGCCGAAGTCAGAGGGATGTGAATTCTAGTTGCCGCGATCGTCGTGGCGATCCAGATTTGTGCCTTTGTGGTTGGATTCTTTCATCGTTCGAAGGCTTGATTTCGAGTCAAGTTGTAATTTCGATATCTGAATGGTTGTGAACGATGCCGAGGTCGTTATCGACTTGTCGGAGACCAGAATAATGGCCGAAGAAGGGTGGTGCTTCGGTACACGTGCACCGTGTTGAGTATCTGATGTTGAAGAACTTTCGAGGAAGAAGCACACCGCTCGGGCCGTGCTCGCGTAATTTGCTGTGACGACTCGAAGATAATGATGGAGAGACCTTATTGTTTTGCTGTTGTGAGTTACTCGAGTGCTGTCTCGAGTATGTCTCGTGTATTTTTGGTTTTGGTTCGGAAACATTTTTGTTTCCAGTTTTGACAAGTCCAAATTTTAAAACCTAATGATTTCAAAATTTTAAAGGCAAGTTTAAATAAAAGTTTTAACCTATATTTTTAAATGTATAAAATGTTTAGGTTTAGAAAATAATATTTAAATCAAATATAAGTTTTAAAGTTTGGATTTTTAAATTTAAGATTGTGTTTTTAAAAATAGTTTTGATTTGTTAAAATATTACATTTTGTTTCATATATATTTTAAATCATTGATTCCTAAATAATTTTATAATAGTAATTAATTAAGATGAAGAATCTATTAAGGTTGGGACAAAATCAAGATAATTAATTAGTGGAATTAATTAAAAGCTAATCACTAAATGAAATGGATAAAGGTTGATTAATAAATGTTAATAATAAAAAGTGTAATTACATAGTGAAGTAATTAGTAATGGTAATTACAGGGTATAATAAATTGAAGTTTGAAAGTGGTTTTGGATTTATTACCTGATGTAACTAATATGAAAAATAATTACTTAGTAGAAGTAATAAATAATTAATTAATTTAATTAATTTAAGAATGTACTAATAAAAATTATGGAAAGTTAATTAAGTAATGTAATTAATTAAGAGTAATTAATTACAGAATGAGATTAATCAACGGTGATTAATTAAAATAATTAATTAAAGATTAAGAATAATTACTTAAGGTAATTAATGAGGTGTAATTCCTTAGTGAAGCAATGAGCAGATAGTTACCGGGCGAAAGGAATTAAGTGATAATTACTGAATGTAATTAAAGAATTAATTGCTAATTAATCAAGGAGTTGGTTTAGTTGATGGAGTAATTAAGGAAAGTTAATTTCTGATTGAGATTAGTCAAGGCTAATTAACGAATGTATTTAAGGTTAAGTATTAAATGAAATTTAAGAATAATTATCTAATGAGAGTAATTAGAGGATCATTAATTAATGTAATTAATGGAAGTGATCAATCTTGTTCATGTATGGTTGAATGATGATAAGTGTTTCGAATTGGTTGATATCTCTGATATGAATTACTGCGTGAGATGATGTGTTGGATGGATAGTGATAATGTGATTATCTATCAATTATGAATTGCTATCCGGTAATTAAAATTTAATTGTATTTAATTGAATAACTTGGGTTTTGATGACATCGGATTCGAAGAGACCGGAATCAGGTATTAGTAAATACCCGAAATCACTTTGATTCTTTATAATTGATATGTGAAATCAATAACCCGGAATGAATGATTTAAGTGAATTGTACTATTTAATCTAAGTTTTTGGTATTTAGAAATTTGTGAATGAAATAAGTGATGTCTATAACAGATTGTGAATTTGTATATTGATGCGAGTTACCCGGGTTTTAATTGAATTCTTTGTATTGGAATATCTTGATAGATGAGTTTACTCATGCTGGGTTCCAGCCTGACCCGGGTGTTACTTTGATGTAATGCTCAGGTCAGACCGAGTATTACAGATTTTCAGGTAGGTACGTTCTGGAGCTCAGGAGGCAAGCTGGATGGCAAGAGTGTATAGAGTATTTCCGCTGTAAAATATAATATTGTTGGGTATCTGTGACATGATAATTGAATATATTCAATGTCTGTATATATGTGACTCTGATGTATTAAAATGTAATCGACAGATATAATATTCTTTTGTAAACTGTTATTATTTATTATTATATTTTATCTGCTGCGAATGTGAGATGTTGATGTTTCCGATCTTTTTCTTCTTCTTCTTCTTCTATCTCCTTCTTATTTTCTTCACAACTATCTGGGATTTTCGGGATCGAAAATTTCGGGGTCGTTACAGTTAGTGTCAGAGCCAGGTTAAGCGAGAACCTTGGCTCTGGTGGGTGTACTCATTAAGGATAGGGTCAATAGTACCCTAGAATGAGTTGAGTGTGTGTGTCTATATATATATGAGAAAGCATACTTGTTAATTTCTTATATAAAGATTTTAATGATTTTATATATGATTATATTTTGATATATAAAGCAATATTTCACTTTAATAAATATTAAGGAAATTGCCTGTTGAATTATTAGAATTAAATTAAGAAGTAATATAATACAACCAAACTGAAATTAAATAAAGATAAGTTTGAAATGGATTCAAACTAAAATAGAAATCTTGAATTGGAGAAGTATTTTAGAAAAAGATGATAATGGATGGTTTTAGATATGATAATCTTGGTTATTATCATAAATGATTGTTGTGTGTTTAATAACAAAATGTGTATTAATGAGTAAGCAAAGTGAAATGTTTTAAAGAAGTAAAATATTTAGGTAAAGTATGACTTATAAATTGAAACTGAAAATACCTAAATTGTGAAATTTTACATCTAGGTCCAGAAATTTGAAAATTGTTTCAAAGTAATAATAAATAAGTATTATTTGAATAAAAGAGACTTGTTGCAAACAATGGGTTGTTTAAAAGTTTGATTTGAATTTAAAACCAAAGGTTGTTTTCAATTTAAAAGTAGCCTGGTGTGTAAGGAAATAAATATGAAATATCTACTAAAGTTGAGTTTTAAATTTGGAATGCGAGGGGATACCCATAAGTGATAAGTTTTAAACTTTTAAGTGGGAAAGAATTTTGAAAATGTGAAGATTAGAATCTGGAATGGGAATTCAAATTTGAGTAGAGTTGACTGGATTAAGTAAATTGAAATTTAACCTTGGGAAAGTTAAATAAGTGTAAAACAAGCAGCCTGAATTGGAATTTCAAGATGAAATTGGAATTTAACTTGGAAAGTTAAATGGTTAATTTGAATTGGGAGTTTGTGTGATTCTCAAAATGGGTTTAAGATCTGGAAATTGGAAATGGATGGACGTTTCAAAATAAATTGAATGGTACCATCCTATTGTTGTTAAAAATCTTTAAATTGTGAATCAGATTTGTTTAAATGAATGAGAAATGAAATGTGGTAATATATCCATTATTGAGATAAAAGGGGAAATTAAACTTCAATTTGAAAATAAGGATGTGGAATTACTTTAAACTGAAAATTTGAATAATTGAATTAGTTCAAATTGAATCTGATTTGAATTATTTGGATTTGAGATTGAAGGTGTATAAGTCTAAAAAATTTATTGGAAAATTGAATTGGATTGAATTGAAATGATTGAAATTGAAGTGGGTTCAATTGAATCGATATTAGTCCAAATTGATTGGAATAACTTGGGACTGTAATTAAAGTTGAATAAGTAAAAAAAATCAAATGGAATTTGATTTGAGAGTTATTTAAAATTGGAATTGGGTCAATTTAAATAGAAGTGGAAATTTAAATTGAATTGATGAGAATGGAGATTGGAAATTGAACGGTTTGACTCTAGACTATTTTGTTTTTTTTTAAAAATAAATTATTTTAGTACAAATCTATTTTTCCAAGTTATTTATTATACATATAACCTTTTTTATTAAACCCAAAACTATCTTATACTTATTTTATAACTACTTTTGGAGTTATTTATCTATTTGTAACTGTTTTATAAACTAATTACTGTTTTTCAACTATTTATAATTAGTTACTATTTTACAACTATTTTGCAATTATTTAAAAATTTCTATAATTATTTGACTATTTTCCAACTATTTTACAATTACTTAACCATTTCGCAGCTATTTTACAAATTTATAATTATTTTTCAATTACTTATCTATTTTTTAACCTTTCAAGCAATTTTCTAAATTTAAACTGGACAGAGTTTAAACTGTTTATGATTAAATTCCCAATTGAAATAAGAATTGAAGTGATAATCCAAATGAGGATTTAAGCAATTGTGGATAAGTGGATAGAAATTTAAGTGAATGTGAATGGAAAAGAGAATTGATTTGGTTAATAATCAATGAAGATAAATACATAAGATGTACGTATATTATTCTATTCGCATAGTGATTTGATCCAGATTCGAGCACAGAATCTCGAGACAGTTATATCGATCCGAGTTGGGATTTCCCACTCGATTTTCGACGGCGAACCTGGATATGGATTGTTGATTGGTTCTGGATGTTCTCTATCATAGTTATGGATATGCAAGGAGAATGACGGTTACTGATCAAGAAACCAAATCTGTGTCCGCACTAGGAGGTCGGGTGGATGATACTTGTTCGGAAGTGAAATTGTGTGATCAAGCGAGCGATCAGGTTGTTATAGCGTACGGATGATATGTGTACATGTACGGATTTGAATGAAATTGATATTGGAAGAGAAATCAAATTTGAATATTTGATTTTTTATATAAAAAGTTATATATCTTTGTTATATAAGATAAATCTCCCCTTGTTAAATCTATTGTTGGAAGAAAAGGATTTTTGAAAGTGTTTGAAGTATAAAAGGAGTTTTATACAAATTTGAAATGATCCAAAGTTTTAAAAATTATATATGTCTATATATATATTAAGGATCTTATGAGGATTTTAGAAAAGGTTTTGGGAACCTTTGGATTTGGAAAGGCTTTTGATTTTTTGGGTAAAATCAATATTAGAATTTGAAAAGCCTAGTTCGAGAATTATCGATTTTGTATAATCGATTTTGTGTAAAGGAGCTTTGTATGAATTCATAATAGGTGTATGATTTGGAAGATACTATATGTGTGTAGTATAAAGAGTTTTGATGATGGCTCTGGGGAAAAAGGCGCTCCCTTGAAATGAACTTCTCAGGAGTGCCACCGGGTGGTGCTGCCTTGAGCCCCAAGGGGGGGGGGGGTTCTAAAGTTGATCCTGTGAGGAGTCCGGAAAATACTAGTTCCTGGGGATTATGATTAGTGTGTAGCATAGCGAAAGTCGTGTGTGCCGCTGAGAGCCAACAGTCTGCGTTTGATTTTATATTGGCAGACTGCGACCTATGGTAACATAGCGAAAGTCGTGTGTGCCGCTGAGAGCCAACAGTCTGCGTTTGATTTTATATCGGTAGACCGCGACCTATGTAGGATTGGAGAAGTTTCATTTTGACAGCGAAAATCGTGTGTGCCGCTGAGAGTCAACAGTTACATGGACTTTTGCTGTGATGACAACGTAACCCTGGAATGTAACTACGATCTGTTGTGAGTTCCATGGCGTAATCGAGGGGAGCGGGGTGCCTATAGTTACATGGACTTTTGCTGCGATGGCAACGTAACCCAGGATGTAAATGTGACCATGGATGGAAGTGATGATCTCCAGAGCATTCTCACCAAAGATATATCCTCTAATTTCAAAAACTGTTTTCTATATTTTCAATAAAATTATTTTCCTAAGTATTTTCACTGGATGTTAAAAACGGGTCTGCCAAGCGCTTATAAATTTTCAGTCATACGCCTGATCAACGTATGACCGAATTTCTGTGAGAACAAGGATAAACTTTTCGAAACATCGAGTTATAAAAGTATTTTTATAAAAACTATTTTAGAAATATTATATAGATTTCTAAAGTAGTTTAAAAATGATCCAAGAAAATTTATATGATTTTAAGCATTTTAATAAAATTCTAGCTTCGTTTCTTTTCGGGGACGAAAAGATTCAAAGGAGAGAGGAATGCGATGACTCAAAATTCTGAGTAATATCGATTTAATAATATTATTTATAATTAAATTTATTTGATGATTTTATTCTATAATTTGACAAGTCTATTCTTTTAAAAGCTAATAATATTATTATTTGGCAATATTTTCTAATATTTTTTTTCTAACAATTTAAATTTTGTAAGATTTATCTTTCAAAATTAATCAAAACGTTTTCTATTTTATAACGCATATATATATTGGTATATATTGTAAATAAGGAGTCTTTAAAATTAATAAAAGTTATGTTCTCAAATTGTAATATATATATGTATGTATATGTATATATATATATATATGTATATGTATATGTATATGTATATGTATATGTATATGTATATGTATATGTATATGTATCTATATATTGCGATTTAAAATTGTGTTTTAAAATTTAATATAGTAATTTTCAAAACTAATGTTAAAAAGGTTTTCCATTTAAAATGTATGTATTTGTATATATTGAAATGGAAAAGTATTGATTTGAATTTAATAAAAGTGTTTTCAAACTTTAAATATATACATAGTTTGTAATTTAGAAATTATAATTTAACATAATACTTTTCTAGTTATATTAGAAATATAAATTTAAAACAAACACATATTAAAAACATTTATATATAACTAAATTAAAAATCTATTAATACCCATATTAACTAATAACATCACCAATTTAACAAGTATTGACAAGTTAGATTATCTATTAACATTTGTAAGCAAAATAGCTAGCAAATAATACAAGTGTCAATCCTATATTTTTATTTTTTTCCCTTTATTTCAAAGTTTATAAAATCTAGATATAAATATATACCTACATTGCCTTCTCTATTTCTTTTAACACTTCTCTTTCAAATCAAAAAAAAAACTCAGCAAAACTAATATCTGGAAAATAAAACCAGATCAGAGAAGAATGTATAATTGAAAGCAAACAATTACAAAACACAAATCATAGGCAAGATCTACTTTCAGATTTTCCACAAATCAAAGTAAAGATAAGTTTACTTTTCAAAACTGGAATCAAGCATGATAAGCAGCTAAAGTTTCAGCCTGAAGCAGAAGTTCAACATCAACTTAAAAGTTTAAAACAAATAAAGCTATAATTGAAGATCAAGTTCCAATCAACTATCAGATTCCAGGTTTCCTCCGCCTTGCATGTGCAGGGGAGTAAAACACTTTAAAAAAATAAAAATAGATTTAGATGTTGCATGTGAAGATTTTGTGTGATGAAGTTGTGATATTATTTGTATGCTTCCTTTCATCTGAATATTTGTATGAAGGTGCTTAGTTTCATGGGTGAATGTCTGCAAATATTTATACATGTGCTCTGTTATAAGTAACAGGCTAGCCACCATCACAAAATAATACCTATCTCTCTATAAAATAAAAATTTGACTTTGATTATAGAAAAGAAAGTGTTAATAACATTGAGTTCTTGTTTTTAAAAATAATTTTAAGTTATTTTATTTGTTGAATATACTGTAAGTTTAAGGATTACAGTAAAAATAAGAAAATGGGCAAAAATCTAATATGATAATTTATGTATCTAATTTTATAATCTGGATTGTATATACAAATCGTGAAATTTGATATAAACTTTGTAATTTATAATGGTGTATAGGCCGAGATATTGCTTGTGAACCGATCTATGGGTTTTGGCCATTTGTCGATGATCGGCGATGACCGGAGGTGAGAGTTTTGGCTCGGAGGATGCTGAAGTATGGTAGATTGATGGAAAAATGTTGTTGGATTTTTCTTTTGGCTGTGTCGACATATTTTCGACGAACTAGGGTTTTTGGGTAAGGTTCTGTTGAATGTAATGGCGGGGTGTTTTCATTTAAATCAAAGCATCGAGTTCGACCGTGAGTGTTGGTATGGCTGCAGGGGTCGTTGACGAGGCCGAAGTCAGAGGGATGTGAATTCCAGTTGCCATGATCACCGTGGCGATCCAGATTTATGCCTTTGTGGTTGGGTTCTGTCATCGTTCGAAGGCTTGATTTCGAGTCAAGCTGTAATTTCGATATCTGAATGGTTGTGCACGATGTCGAGGTCGTTATCGACTTGTCGGAGACCAGAATAATGGCCGGAGGAGGGTGGTGCTTCAGTACACATGCACCGTGTTGAGTATCTGATGTTGAAGAATTTTCGAGGAAGAAGCACATCGCTCGGGTCGTGCTCGCGTAATTTGCTGTGACGACTCGAAGATAATGATGGAGAGACCTTGTTGTTTTGCTGTTGTGAGTTACTCGAGTGCTGTCTCGAGTATGTCTCGTGTATTTTTGATTTTGGTTCGGAAACATTTTTGTTTCCAGTTTTGACAAGTCCAAATTTTAAAACCTAACGATTTCAAAATTTTAAAGGCAAGTTTAAATAAAAGTTTTAACCTATATTTTCAAATGTATAAAATGTTTAGGTTTAGAAAATAATGTTTAAATCAAATATAAGTTTTAAAGTTTGGATTTTTAAATTTAAGATTGTGTTTTTAAAAATAGTTTTGATTTGTTAAAATATTACATTTTGTTTCATATATATTTTAAATCATTGATTCCTAAATAATTTTATAATAGTAATTAATTAAGATAAAGAATGTATTAAGGTTGGGACAAAATCAAGATAATTAATTAGTGGAATTAATTAAAAGCTAATCACTAAATGAAATGGATAAAGGTTGATTAATAAATGCTAATAATAAATAGTGTAATTACATAGTGAAGTAATTAGTAATGGTAATTACAGGGTATAATAAATTGAAGTTTGAAAGTGGTTTTGGATTAATTACCTGATGTAATTAATATGAAAAATAATTACTTAGTAGAAGTTAATAATAATTAATTAATTTAATTAATTTAAGAATGTACTAATAAAAATTATGGAAAGTTAATTAAGTAATGTAATTAATTAAGAGTAATTAATTACAGAATGAGATTAATCAACGGTGATTAATAAAAATAATTAATTAAAGATTAAGAATAATTACTTAAGGTAATTAATGAGGTGTAATTCCTTAGTGAAGCAATGAGCAGATAGTTACCGGGCGAAAGGAATTAAGTGATAATTACTGAATGTAATTAAAGAATTAATTGCTAATTAATCAAGGAGTTGGTTTAGTTGATGGAGTAATTAAGGAAAGTTAATTTCTGATTGAGATTAGTCAAGGCTGATTAACGAATGTATTTGAGGTAAAGTATTAAATGAAATTTTAGAATAATTATCTAATGAGAGTAATTAGAGGATCATTAATTAATGTAATTAATGGAAGTGATCAATCTTGTTCATGTATGGTTGAATGATGATAAGTGTTTCGGATTGATTGATATCTCTGATATGAATTAGTGTGTGAGATGATGTGTTGGATGGATAGTGATAACGTGATTATCTATCAATTATGAATTGCTGTCCGGTAATTAAAATTTAATTGTATTTAATTGAATAACTTGGGTTTTGATGACATCGGATTCGAAGAGACCGGAATCGGGTATTAGTAAATACCCGAAATCACTTTGATTCTTAATAATTGATATGTGAAATCAATAACCCGGAATGAATGATTTAAGTGAATTGTACTATTTAATCTAAGTTTTTGGTATTTAGAAATTTGTGAATGAAATAAGTGATGTCTATAACAGATTGTGAATTTGTATATTGATGCGAGTTACCCGGGTTTTAATTGAATTCTTTGTATTGGAATATCTTGATAGATGAGTTTACTCATGCTGGGTTTCAGCCTGACCCGGGTGTTACTTTGATGTAATGCTTGGGTCAGACCGAGTATTACAGATTTTCAGGTAGGTACGTTCTGGAGCTCAGGACGCAAGCTGGATGGCAAGAGCGTATAGAGTAATTCCGCTGTAAAATATAATATTGTTGGGTATCTGTGACATGATAATTGAGTATATTCAATGTCTGTATATATGTGACTCTGATGTATTAAAATGTAATCGACAGATATAATATTCTTTTGTAAACTGTTATTATTTATTATTATATTTTATCTGCTGCGAATGTGAGATGTTGATGTTTCCGATCTTTTTCTTCTTCTTCTTCTTCTTCTTCTATCTCCTTCTTATTTTCTTCATAACTATCTGGGATTTTCGGGATCGAAAATTTCGGGGTCGTTACAGTTGGTATCAGAGCTAGGTTAAGCGAGAACCTTAGCTCTGGTGGGTGTACTCATTAAGGATAGGGTCAATAGTACCCTAGAATGAGTTGAGTGTGTGTGTATATATGAGAAAGCGTACTTGTTAATTTCTTATATAAAGATTTTAAATGATTTTATATATGATTATATTTTGATATATAAAGCAATATTTCACTTTAATAAATATTAAGGAAATTGCCTGTTTAATTATTAGAATTAAATTAAGAAGTAATATAATACAACCAAACTGAAATTAAATAAAGATAAGTTTGAAATGGATTCAAACTAAAATAGAAATCTTGAATTGGAGATGTATTTTAGAATAAGATGATAATGGATGGTTTTAGATATGATAATCTTGGTTATTATCATAAATGATTGTTGTGTGTTTAATAACAAAATGTGTATTAATGAGTAAGCAAAGTGAAATGTTTTAAAGAAGTAAAATATTTAGGTAAAGTATGACTTATAAATTGAAATTGAAAATACCTAAATTGTGAAATTTTACATCTAGGTCCAGAAATTTGAAAATTGTTTCAAAGTAATAATAAATAAGTATTATTTGAATAAAAGAGACTTGTTGCAAACAATGGGTTGTTTGAAAGTTTGATTTGAATTTAAAACCAAAGGTTGTTTTAAATTTAAAAGTAGCCTGGTGTGTAAGGAAATAAATATGAAATAAACACTAAAGTTGAGTTTTAAATTTGGAATGAGAGGGGATATCCATAAGTGATAAGTTTTAAACTTTTAAGTGGGAAAGAATTTTGAAAATGTGAAGATTAGAATCTAGAATGGGAATTCAAATTTGAGTAGAGTTGACTGGATTAAGTAAATTGAAATTTAACCGGGAAAGTTAAATAAGTGTAGAACAAGCAGCCTGAATTAGAATTTCAAGATGAAATTGGAATTTAACTTGGAAAGTTAAATGGGTAATTTGAATTGGGAGTTTGTGTGATTCTCAAAATGGGTTTAATATCTGGAAATTGGAAATGGATGGACGTTTTAAAATAAATTGAATGGTACCATCCTATTGTTGTTAAAAATCTTTAAATTGTGAATCAGATTTTTTTAAATGAATGAGAAATGAAGTGTGGTAATATATCCATTATTGAGATAAAAGGGGAAATTAAACTTTAATTTGAAAATAAGGATGTGGAATTACTTTAAACTGAAAATTTGAATAATTGAATTAGTTCAAATTGAATCTGATTTGAATTATTTGGATTTGAGATTGAAGGTGTATAAGTCTAAATTTTTTATTGGAAAATTGAATTTGATTAAATTGAAATGATTGAAATTGAAGTGGGTTCAATTGAATCGATTTTAGTCCAAATTGATTGGAATAACTTGGGACTGTAATTAAAGTTGGCGGCAATGGCGGCAAAGGCGTATTCCACATCCCCCCCGCTCTCCAATTCAACCGCTCGCCCCCCTCCTTCCCCTTCGGCTCCACCTCAGATCTCCTTCGTCCCCAGCTCCTATAAATCCCTTCCAAACTCATTGTCCCACTCCGCACGAAATCCAGCTCACCCCTCCGATCGTAAGCTCGCCACCCCTCAACAAAATCCAGCCACACTTAAATCATACGCTCAGGCCCTGGGTTCTAGACCCCCGACCCAGCCCAACCCTCCTCAGATTCAGCTCCGACGAAGAGTGATACCAGATTTCATATCCGTGCAAACTACAATCGATTTTCTGAAGTTGAAAGGTCGTTGCCTAAGGTGCGCAGGATTGGGACACGTGGCGAAGGCGTGTAGGGATCCAAAGATTTGCTATCTTTGTAGCTTTTTCGGACATGCCAGCTCGCATTGTCCCAATAAAAAGTTCCCTAAACCCAATAAATCCAACCGAAGCTTTTCCACAAAAGACAAGTCCAAATGCCCTTTCAATCCCGCAGTGAAGGTCCCACAGTCATCATTGCATCTCGAAAAACAAAAAGCCCCTCAGCAGCATCCCGATCCTTCTCAACCCCTCACCTCTCACAATCCTCTTCACACTCATCCCATCTCTCATACCACACGGAAATTTTCCATGGCGGACCCCTCACTCTATCTCACTGCCAAGATCATTGACGGCTTTTGGTCCGTTGAGACTCTGCACAACACTCTCTCGGCTACTTTTGGCCATGAAGAGTGGCCTCTCTGGATACTTGCAGATGACCGCTTTATCTTCTGCTGCCCCACCTTCGACATCCGTAACCACGCCCTTCAACTAAAATTCTTAAGGAAGCCTGGTGGTTCGGTTCTTCTTCAAAGATGGGAGGACGCAGATCAAAGAATCCCAGAACTTGAACCAGCATCGTGGGCCAGAATCAGCGGCTTCCCTGAATTCCTCCGAGATAACCCGATGGCGGTTCGCGAGGCGCTCAGATCGGTTGGCAGATTTATTGCCTTTGACGACTGTGACTGGGCAAACATTGACCACAGATTTCTCCTTGTCTGTCTGCAATTTTACAAGGGGGTAACCAATCCTTGCTCGTTGATAGTACACCTAAACGACGCGGAATACCTCATCACGGTAGAAAAGTGGGTACATGCCCATCCTACACACAGACCGGAGCAAATGCTCCTGGGAGCCGACTACGACATGGATGTCAGGGTCTTTGACGATGTCGGTCTCCCAGTCGACTCGAATGAGGACCGACTGGATGCCATGTCCCTGGACCCATCCATCCCACAGCCCCTGCCCGTGGCAGACCTTCAAGCATCCCACGAAGTCGATGGCCCTCTGGGTATGAATTCCTGGCCGTTGGATCCACCGGATGTCCTTGCAGTTATCCCCAACCCAAACACCCAAGCCGCCGATGATATGTACCGGGATCCTCCACTCTCCCCCACTGGCCTTTTCAACCCTATCCCTAGTATCCCACCTCCCTCCCCGGCCCTCGTTCTCCACTCTAACCCAATCGACCATAGTTCTCCAGGCATGAATCCCATACCTTCACAACCCTCTGTTGACCCTTCCAATCATGATCCTACGACCACGCTTATCCCTGTTGATGTCCAAGCCCCCGCCGCCATCGCTCACAATTCCAGCCACCAGACCCCTGATCCTGACCAGCTGGGACGCTTTTCGCCTGCCATTGTTCGCCGGAGCTCAAGAATCAGTCGTGCCTCTTCTCTTCCTGGTAGTTTCTATAAAACTGTTATTTTTTCTTCTTCCAATAAAAGTTTAAATAAAAAAATGAGTCGTTGCATGGGTGTGGGTTTAAATGATGAGCAATATCGGGCCATGCAAGCCCTAGAATCAGAGAGAATTTCCCTCTCCCAATGAAAGTGGTCTCGTGGAATGTTCGGGGCTTGGGGGACCCACACAAAAGACATGCAGTTAGTCTTATCCTAACCCCACACAAAGCAGACATCCTTTTCTTACAAGAAACAAAAATATCTGATCCCCCTCAATCTTTCATCTCACACATGGGTGGGCCAACCCTAACGGGTTGGGCCCATATAAACGCAGTGGGTTCTAAAGGAGGGTTAATCACTGCCTGGAATGAAGCAGCTTGGACCCATTGTAACACCTCTTCTCACTCATCTGCTTTACACGTAACCCTACGACACATCCAATCCGACACTGTCTTCTTCTTCACCAACATTTATGGCCCACAGAGTTCACAAGAAAGATGTAAACTCTGGGCGGAATGTTTCTCCTTTGCCTCTTACCTCAACGGCCCTTGGATCGTAGGAGGAGATTTTAACACAACTAGATCACCTTCTGAACGCAACTCGGATAGCTTTTCAGTAGATTCAGACTCCTTCAACTCCTTTATCAACGATTGTTCCCTCATAGACCCTCCGATCAACAACCGCCAATACACTTGGTCCAATCGCAGATCAATCCCCACCCTAGCTAAACTAGATAGATTTCTTTATAATTCCTCATGGGAAGACCTATTCCCCCTTTCCTCGGTCGCCGGTCTGGCCTCATTGATTTCCGATCACTGCCCCATCATTTTAGACACTGGTTCTCGGTCCCCCATCTCTCGTCCCTTCAGATTCGAACGCCTTTGGCTAATGGAACCCTCTTTCGACAATTTCATCCACCAACTATGGTCCCAGCCATCGCCAATTCACTCGGCCTCCGCCAGAATTGTATCCAAACTTCGTTCCCTCAGAAAAATCATCAGACCATGGGCCAGATCTATCTGGGGATCGATCCGCAAACGAATCTCAACTACCCAGGATGAGATTCTGAAACTCAACATCATGGAAGAATCTAACCCGTTATCTGACTCGAACCGGGCTCGCCTCCTCTTCCTTGAATCAGATCTGGACAGATTGATCAAACAAGAAGAAATAGGCTGGAAACAGAGATCTAAAGAGAGGTGGTTAAAAGATGGAGACAGAAACACCGCATACTTTCATCGAATGGCCAGTGGGCGCCGCAGATCGCTTCTTATCTCAGAACTGCTTCATGATAACTCCTCCTTCTCGGACCCGTCCGACCACCTCCGTCTATTTACTGACTACTTCAGAGACATCCTCGGTAAGAGTTCCCCCCCCTCCCTGATATCAATTGGTCACTCCTCTACCTATCCCAACCCAGCATCCACATTGACCACCCCTTTGCGGAAGAAGAGGTATGGGTCGCATTAAATGATATGGCAGATGATAAAGCGCCTGGCCCGGATGGTTTTGGTCCTATTTTCTTCAAACACTTCTGGAATTTGGTCAAGTATGACATTCTAGAAATGTGTAGAGAATTTCAATCTGACCCTTCCACCATCTCAAGATTAAACTACGCTAAAATTATCCTCATCCCTAAGGTCCCTGGCGCCAACTCACTCCCCGACTTCCGTCCAATCAGCCTCCTCAATACAACTTTCAAGATCATCACCAAGGTCCTTGCTAACCGCCTCCAGAGTGTCATCGCCCCTCTAGTCGGCTCTGAACAATCGGCCTTCATACTAGGAAGGAATATCATGGATTGTATTGCCTCGACCCAAGAAATCATCTCTTTCTGTCACCACACTGCCACGCCTGGAGTTCTTCTCAAGCTGGATTTTACCAAAGCCTTCGACACTGTAAACTGGGACTTCATTCTAGAGCTTATGTCACACAGAGGCTTTTCCTCCACCTGGTGCTCTTGGATTAAACATATTCTGTACTCGAGCATCTCTACGGTCTCGATTAATGGTGTATCGGGTGGTCACATCAAATCAGCTAGGGGGTTGAGACAGGGTGACCCCCTTTCACCTTTGATCTTCGTTCTGGTGGCTGATGTCTTTAACAGAATGCTGAAATTGGCCTCAGCTAATGGCCTATTCTCAGGAATCTCCCCCCCTGGTTCGTCGGTATCAGTCTCCAACCTGCAGTTCGCAGATGACACTATCATATTTGCATCCCCCTAACAAAAATTTATCCACTGCTTAAAAGTAGCACTATACTCCTTTGAAAGAATATCTGGTCTCTCAATCAATTTCAGCAAAAGTTCAGCCATCATGCTAGGTAATTCACATCATCTGGGTCCTCACATTTCCTCTATGCTTAATTGCAAGATATCAGACTTCCCACTGTCATACCTCGGCGCAACCCTCCGGCCCACCAAGCTCTTCAGAACTGATTGGCTCCCCCTCATCTCCAAAATTGGTTCCAGGCTTTCGGGCTGGAAGGCCCAATCGTTATCCATCGCGGGTCGTCTAGTCCTCGTTAAATCGGTACTCTCTGCCATTCCATCATACTGGATGTCACTCCATAAGCTTCCCTCTTGGGTCATTAATCGTATAGACAAAATCAGGAGAAACTTCTTATGGAATGGGGGTGGTGTTAAAAGACTAATTAGCTGGGATACCGTTTGCTTGCATAAACGCCATGGGGGTCTGGGCATCCCTAACCTCAGTGCCCTCAATATTGCCCTTTTAACTAAATGGCTCTGGAAATGTCTCTGCCCAGATCACTACATTTGGAAAGATTTGGTCCTTTCGCAATACTATCGCTCCAAAACCCACCTTATCCTTCACTATCCTCCAAACATAAAACCCTCACCTTTTTGGGCGGGAGTGATTCAATGCTTACCTCGTGTCAAATCTCTATTCCACATAACCGTTGGCAATGGTGAAAACAGCTCCTTCTGGTTTGACACGTGGCTTGATCAGCTCCCCCTCGCCAAAGTCTTACATAATCTCTTCCTCCACTCGACCGATCCTACGATTACAGTCAGTGATTGTGTTCACCATGGCCCTGACTCTCTTTGCCCTTCCTCTCTTTTCAGCCCTGCCACCTTCTCCGACCTTATCTCTGCCTCCATCATCCTTCGATCTACTCTCCTCTCCCCCCATCCTGACCGTGTCATCTGGGCGCTTGCACCCTCCAAAGGATTCACTGTAGCCTCATGCTACGCCTTTCTGACCAACCCCGGTTGCTCCTTCGGTTTCTCCAGACTCTGGAAATGCCCTATTCAGCCCCGAGTCATTTTCTTTCAATGGTGTCTCTCTCACAACCGCGTCAATACTAAAGATCGTCTCACCCGTTTTCTTACCCAAATCAATCCACTTTGTGTCTTCTGCTCGGAACATAATGAAAGCATCCACCACCTGTTTAGTCAGTGTGACACCACTTACTCGGTTTGGGCCGCCTCTAGCGCCCATACACTTGGTTTTGTTCCTGACAGACCCATCATTTTCGATCACTGGCAGAACAACTCGCATGATCCCAATCTCGACATACTCATTTCTATCTTCTGTTGGTGTATTTGGAAAGAGAGAAATGCTCGGGTGTTTGGTAAACCTACATCACATCTTGATGGCCTATGCAGGCGTATTTCTCACCTATTCAATCAATATACAGGTTGCAGCCACTCAGCGCCTTTCAGGCTTCGCTTACCCTATCGCAATCCGTCGCCGGCTAGCTCGCAATGCAGTAGTACAGATTTCCCTCCCGGAGGTGCTTGATAGCAGAAGACTTTAACTCCCTAACAGCTTGCTGTTTTGTTTTGTTGTTCTGGTTCTTTTGCTAGTTCGTAATATGACTTTGGGGTTTTGTAGTAGTTTTTATTTTGCTGATGGTGCTACCGATCAAGCATGTTGATCGGATATTATACTGCTTTTTATATATATAGTTATATTTCTAACCGGCTATGTAGTCTCGCGCTACATACCCGTCTTTCTCCAAAAAAAAAAGTTGAATAAGTAAAAAAAATCAAATGGAATTTGATTTGAGGTTGGAAATAAATTGAGAATTAATTCAACTTGAATTGGGAATAAATCAAGTCCAATGGAAATTGAGTTATTTAAAATTGGAATTGGGTCAATTTAAATGGAAGTGGAAATTTAAATTGAATTGATGAGAATGGAGATTGGGAATTGAACAGTTTGACTCTAGACTATTTTTTTTTAAATAAATTGTTTTAGTACAAATCTATTTTTCCAAGTTATTTATTATATATACAACCTTTCTTATTAAACCCAAAACTATCTTATACTTATTTTATAACTACTTTTGGAGTTATTTAACTATTTGTAGCTGTTTTATAAACTGATTACTGTTTTTCAACTGTTTATAATTAATTACTATTTTACAACTATTTTGCAATTATTTAAAGATTTCTATAATTATTTGACTATTTTCCAACTATTTTACAATTACTTAACCATTTCGCAGCTATTTTACAAATTTATAATTATTTTTCAATTACTTATCTATTTTTTAACTTTTCAAGCTATTTTCTAAATTTAAACTGGACAAAGTTTAAACTGCTTATGATTAAATTCCCAAATTGAAATAAGAATTGAAGTGATAATCCAAATGAGGATTTAAGCAATTATGGATAAGTGGATAGAAATTTAAGTAAATGTGAATGGAAAAGAGAATTGATTTGGTTAATAATCAATGAAGATAAATACATAGGATGTACGTATATTATTCTATTCGCATAGTGATTTGATCCATATTCGAGCACAGAATGTGGAGACAGTTATATCGATCCGAGTGGGATTTTCCACTCGATTTTCGATGGCGAACCTGGATATGGATTGTTGATTGGTTCTGGATGTTCTCTATCATAGTTACGGATATGCAAGGAGAATGACGGTTTCTGTTCAAGGAACCAAATCTGTGTCCGCACTAGGAGGTCGGGTGGATGATACTAGTTCGGAAGTGAAATTGTGTGATCAAACGAGCGATCAGGTTGTTATAGCATACGGATGATATGTGTACATCGTACGAATTTGAATGAAATTGATATTGGAAGAGAAATCAAATTTGAATATTTGATTTTTTTATATAAAAAGTTATATATCTTTGTTATATAAGATAAATCTCCCCTTGTAGAATCTATTGTTGGAAGAAAAAGGATTTTTGAAAGTGTTTGAAGTATAAAAGGAGTTTTATACAAATTTGAAATGATCCAAAGTTTTAAAAATTATATATATCTATATATGTATTAAGGATCTTATGAGGATTTTAGAAAAGGTTTTGGGAACCTTTGGATTTGGAAAGGCTTTTGATTTTTTGGGTAAAATCAATATTGGAATTTGAAAAGCCTAGTTCGAGAATTATCGATTTTGGTATAATCGATTTTGTGTAAAGGAGCTTTGTATGAAATCATACTAGGTGTATGATTTGGAAGATACTATATGTGTATAGTATAAAGAGTTTTGATGATGGCTCTGGGGAAAAAGGCG
Organism: Allium cepa; assembly: GCA_030765085.1. Lineage (NCBI taxonomy): Eukaryota > Viridiplantae > Streptophyta > Magnoliopsida > Asparagales > Amaryllidaceae > Allium > Allium cepa. The sequence continues at coordinate 489,977,908 of CM060934.1, read as the reverse complement.
CTCCCTTGAAATGAACTTCTTAGGGGTGCCACCGGGTGGTGCTGCCTTGAGCCCCATGGGGGGTTCTAAAGTTGATCCTGTGAGGAGTCTGGAAAAAACTAGTTCCTGGGGATTATGAGTAGTGTGTAGCATAACGAAAGTCGTGTGTGCCACTGAGAGCCAACGGTATGCGTTTGATTTTATATCGGTAGACTGCGACCTATGGTAACATAGCGAAAGTCGTGTGTGCCGCTGAGAGCCAACAGTCTGCGTTTGATTTTATATCGGTAGACTGCGACCTATGTAGGATTGGAGAAGTTTCATTTTGACAGCGAAAATCGTGTGTGCCGCTGAGAGCCAACAGTAACATGGATTTTTGCTGTGATGACAACGTAACCCTAGAATGTAACTACGATCTGTTGTGAGTTCCATGGCGTAATCGAGGGGCGCGGGGTGCCTATAGTTACATGGACTTTTGCTGCGATGGCAACGTAACCCAGGATGTAAATGTGACCATGGATGAGAGTGATGATCTCCAGAGCATTCTCACCAAAGATATATCCTCTAATTTCAAAACTGTTTTCTATATTTTCAATAAAATTATTTTCCTAAGTATTTTCACTGGATGTTAAAAACGGGTCTGCCAAGCGCTTATAAATTTTCAGTCATACGCCTGATCAACGTATGACCGAATTTCTGTGAGAACAAGGATAGACTTGTCGAAACATCGAGTTATAAAAGTATTTTTATAAAAATTATTTTAAAAATATTATATAGATTTCTAAATTTGTTTAAAAATGATCCAAGAAAATTTATATGATTTTAAGCATTTTAATAAAATTCTAGCTTCGTTTCTTTTCGGGGACGAAAAGATTCAAAGGGGAGAGGAATGCGATGACTCAAAATTCTGAGTAATATCAATTTAATAATATTATTTATAATTAAATTTATTTGATGATTTTATTCTATAATTTGACAAGTCTATTCTTTTAAAAGCTAATAATATTATTATTTGGCAATATTTTCTAATATTTTTTTCTAACAATTTAAATTTTGTAAGATTTATCTTTCAAAACTAATCAAAACGTTTTCTATTTTATAACGCATATATATATTGGTATATATTGTAAATAGGGAGTCTTTAAAATTAATAAAAGTTATGTTCTCAAACTGTAATATGTATATATATATGTATGTATATGTATATATATATGTATATGTATATGTATATGTATATGTATATGTATCTATATATTGTGATTTAAAATAGTGTTTTAAAATTTAATATAGTAATTTTCAAAACTAATGTTAAAAAGGTTTTCCATTTAAAATGTATGTATTTGTATATATTGAAATGGAAAAGTATTGGTTTGAATTTAATAAAAGTGTTTTCAAACTTTAAATATATACATAGTTTGTAATTTAGAAATTATAATTTAAGATAATACTTTTCTAGTTATATTTGAAATATAAATTTAAAACAAACACACATTAAAAACATTTATATATAACTAAATTAAAAATCTATTAATACCCATATTAACTAATAACATCACCAATTTAACAAGTATTGACAAATTAGATTATCTATTAACATTTGTAAGCAAAATAGCTAGAAAATAATACAAGTGTCAATCCTATATTTTTATTTTTTCCCTTTATTTCAAAGTTTATAAAATCTAGATATAAATATATACCTACATTGCCTTCTCTATTTCTTTTAACACTTCTCTTTCAAATCAAAAAAGAAAACTCAGCAAAACTAAAATCTAGAAAATAAAACCAGATCAGAGAAGAATGTATAATTGAAAGCAAACAATTACAAAACACAAATCATAGGCAAGATCTACTTTCAGATTTTCCACAAATCAAAGTAAAGATAAGTTTTCTTTTCAAAACTGGAATCAAGCATGATAAGCAGCTACAGTTTCAGCCTGAAGCAGAAGTTCAACATCAACTTAAAAGTTTAAAACAAATAAAGCTATAATTGAAGGTCAAGTTCCAATCAACTATCAGATTCCAGGCTTCCTCTGCCTTGCATGTGCAGGTGAGTAAAACACTTTAAAAAAATAAAAATAAAATAGATTTAGATGTTGCATGTGAAGATTTTGTGTGATGAAGTTGTGCTATTGTTTGTATGCTTCCTTTCATCTGAATATTTGTATGAAGGTGCTTAGTTTCATGGGTGAATGTTTGCAAATATTTATACATGTGCTCTGTTATAAGTAACAGGCTAGCCACCATAACAAAATAATACCTATCTCTCTATAAAATAAAAATTTGACTTTGATTATAGAAAAGAAAGTGTTAATAACATTGAGTTCTTGTTTTTAAAAATAATTTTAAGTTATTTTATTTGTTGAATATACTGTAAGTTTAAGGATTACAGTAAAAATAAGAAAATGGGTAAAAATCTAATATGATAATTTATGTATCTAATTTTATAATCTGGATTGTATATACAAATCGTGAAATTTGATATAAACTTTGTAATTTATAATGGTGTATAGGCCGAGATATTGCTTGTTAACCGATCTATGGGTTTTGGCCATTTGTCGATGATCGGCGACGACCGGAGGTGCGAGTTTTGGCTCGGAGTAAGCTGAAGTATGGTAGATTGATGGAAAAATGTTGTTGGATTTTTCTTTTGGCTGTGTCGACAGGTTTTCAACGAACTAGGGTTTTTGGGTGAGGATCTGTTGAATGTAATGGCGGGATGTTTTCATTTAAATCAAAGCATCGAGTTCCACCGCGAGTGTTGGTATGGATGCAGGGGTCGTTGACGAGGCCGAAGTCAGAGGGATGTGAATTCTAGTTGTCGTGATCGTTGTGGCGATCCAGATTTATGCCTTTGTGGTTGGGTTCTGTCATCGTTCGAAGGCTTGATTTCGAGTCAAGTTGTAATTTCGATATCTGAATGTTGTGAACGATGTCAAGGTCGTTATCGACTTGTCGGAGACCAGAATAATGGCCGGAGGAGGGTGGTGCTTCAGTACACGTGCACCGTGTTGAGTATCTGATGTTGAAGAATTTTCGAGGAAGAAGCACATCGCTCGAGTCGTGCTCGCGTAATTTGCTGTGACGACTCGAAGATAATGATGGAGAGACCTTGTTGTTTTGCTGTTGTGAGTTACTCGAGTGCTGTCTCGAGTATGTCTCGTGTATTTTTGGTTTTGGTTCGGAAACATTTTTGTTTCCAGTTTTGACAAGTCCAAATTTTAAAACCTAATGATTTCAAAATTTTAAAGGCAAGTTTAAATAAAAGTTTTAACCTATATTTTTAAATGTATGAAATGTTTAGGTTTAAAAAATAATGTTTAAATCAAATATAAGTTTAAAGTTTGGATTTTTAAATTTAAGATTGTGTTTTTAAAAATAGTTTTGATTTGTTAAAATATTACATTTTGTTTTATATATATTTTAAATCATTGATTCCTAAATAATTTTATAATAGTAATTAATTAAGATGAAGAATTTATTAAGGTTGGGATAAATTCAAGATAATTAATTAGTGGAATTAATTAAAAGCTAATCACTAAATGAAATGGATAAAGGTTGATTAATAAATGTTTATAATAAAAAGTGCAATTACATAGTGAAGAAATTAGTAATGGTAATTACAGGGTATAATAAATTGAAGTTTGAAAGTGGTTTTGGATTAATTACCTGATGTAATTAATATGAAAAACAATTACTTAGTAGAAGTAATTAATAATTAATTAATTAGTGTAATTAATTTAAGAATGTACTAATAAAAATTATGGAAAGTTAATTAAGTAATGTAATTAATTAAGAGTAATTAACTACAGAATGAGATTAATCAACGGTGATTAATAAAAATAATTAATTAAAGATTAAGAATAATTACTTAAGGTAATTAATGAGGTGTAATTCCTTAGTGAAGCAATGAGTAGATAGTTACCGGGCGAACGGAATTAAGTGATAATTACTGAATGTAATTAAAGAATTAATTGCTAATTAATCAAGGAGTTGGTTTAATTGATGGAGTAATTAAGGAAAGTTAATTTCTGATTGAGATTAGTCAAGGCTGATTAACGAATGTATTTAAGGTTACGTATTAAATGAAATTTAAGAATAATTATCTAATGAGAGTAATTAGAGGATTATTAATTAATGTAATTAATGGAAGTGATCAATCTTGTTCATGTACGGTTGAACGATGATAAGTGTTTCGGATTGGTTGATCTCTGATATGAATTACTGTGTGAGATGATGTGTTGGATGGATAGTGATAATGTGATTATCTATCAATTATGAATTTCTATCCGGTAATTAAAATTTAATTGCATTTAATTGAATAACTTGGGTTTTGATGACATCGATTCGAAGAGACCAGAATCGGGTATTAGTAAATAACCGAAATCACTTTGATTCTTTATAATTGATATGTGAAATCAATAACCCGGAATGAATGATTTAAGTGAATTGGACTATTTAATCTAAGTTTTTGGTACTTAGAAATTTGTGAATGAAATAAGTGATGTCTATAACAGATTGTGAATTTGTATATTGATGCGAGTTACCTGGGTTTTAATTGAATTCTTTGTATTGGAATATCTTGATAGATGAGTTTACTCATGCTGGGTTCCAGCCTGACCCGGGTGTTACTTTGATGTAATGCTCGGGTCAGACCGAGTATTACAGATTTTCAGGTAGGTATGTTCTGGAGCTCAGGAGGCAAGCTGGATGGCAAGAGCGTATAGAGTATTTCCGCTGTAAAATATAATATTGTTGGGTATCTGTGACATGATAATTGAGTATATTCAATGTTTGTATATATGTGACTCTGATGTATTAAAATGTAATCGACAGATATAATATTCTTTTGTAAACTGTTATTATGTATTACTATATTTTATCCGCTGCGAATGTGAGATGTTGGTGTTTCTGATCCTTTTCTTCTTCTTCTTCTTCTATCTCCTTCTTATTTTCTTCACACTATCTGGGATTTTCGGGATCGAAAATTTCGGGGTCGTTACAATCTATTAACCCTAATTCCATTAATGCCTATTAACCCAAATTCACCAACGTCGTTATCTCTAAAATGAACAATGTTGCTCTGTCACCAAACTGAATGTCGCTTTTGTCAGCAATCGACTAATGTTACTGCCAGGATTTCCTTTAGGAAATGATCTAACCTTATGCTCAGGGTTGATGTTTACTACTCAATTTCAAAATAAATTTCTAACTATTCAGTATAATGTTCGAGGTTGATGTTTACTACTTAGTTGTAAAACAAATTTCTTACTATTAGTATTTGATAAGGGATAAACTTATGTCTTTTTGTTTTAAAAATGGTTTCTTACTATTCATCATTTATAATGTTATGTTATTTAATTTTAAAGCAACTTTCGAAGTCTAGCAAGGGATTTGGTGTGTGTTATTTTGGTGGAAAGCAACGAAGTTCGTTGTAGATGGTTAAGTTGGGTAGGTTTTGTAAAAGATGTAAGAAGAGAATTGTACATACGTGTAATGACCCTAAACTAAAATAAAATGGAAGTTATATTTACTTTAAGAATTTCTGAAGTTATAAAGAAAACGGGGACTTAAAACAAATATAATTCCATGTCTAAAGAATTATATGAGTATATGTATTTAAAATAAAGGGAATTTTCTGTTTAATTTAAGAAGCAAAATACAATGGAAATTTATGAAGTTTCAAATGACTTATATAATCTTGCTGCCAGAAAGAAAAAATAATAATAATAATAAATAATCTTGTGTGTGTATAATTTTTATCACATAATATGTAAAAAGTAGTTGCTGTTTTAAAGGAGGAATAAAAAAAGGGATAATATAGTATGAATAATTTTACATCACCTAAATATATATGACAGTGTACATGATTGTATAAGAAAAGATTAAAGACTGAGCAGAAAATAAAATATACAAAGGTCACATGCATATGGCATGAATAGAATGAGATCATGGAAATAGCATGCAGTAATTAAAGTATTGGAAATCCCGAAATAACTACTAAAGGAAATCAAGTGAGTATAATTCCAATTGAGGACCATGCATGAGTATAAACTGTGCATGAAAAATAAAGGGGTACCAAAGGAATTACCCATTTCCTTAAACCCTAAAACAGCTTTATAAAACCTGCACACCATAATGATCATCATCATCTCAGAAAAAAAATATACATATAAAATAAAATAGGGGAAAATATGGGTAAGCAGCTCTGAAGGGATTTGCTGAGTAGAGGAGCAAGATAGTAAAAGAAAAATAATAGATGAGCATTAATCTATTTTATGCAGTGGCATTATCCTCTGGTAGGCAGCCTAAAAGTATTATAAGAATTATTTAAATCTTTGAAATAGGTTTGATATGGATGAAATGGATGTTTGTTGTGCATTTCTGTTTGGAGTTTTGTATGATAGTTTTTCAAGCCAAGATGGTTTGAGCATTTTTAATTCTGTTTTTATTATTGTTAAGTATGGATCTAAATTATTTAGGACATAGGCAGCAAGATAGAAATCTGGCTCATGCTTATTTTCTAAATATTAAGACCAGGGGATTTTTGAGTTTTTGGTAAATTTTCCTTAACATATACCTCTGTCCATATTCTTCTTTTATAATACAGAAGGATCATGATGTTTAAAATGTTTTGGAAAACCTGTTGCAAATTTCTGCAGTAAGGAAAATAAATGGTAAACAGGGGGATTGAACTAGAAAATAATTATGTTTTTCTGAAACATTGAGGAATTGAGGGTTTTATAATCAAACCCATAAACTGGTGTTTAATGAATTAAGCAGAAACTGGAGGAGGAAAATCATTAGGTCAATAGATCCTATGAATAAATGAAAGAAAATTAAATTGGTCATTTGGGGTTAGTCAATGATCTGCTTGCTTCAGGTGGGAGGAAGTATATGCATGGTGCAAGTGCACCCTGAGGCCTTTGTGTGTTGGAATAAATAAGACTAACTGGGAGATTCCTTCACAATGCATACATGTGTTCATTTGACAGGGGGATTTAGACCATAAATAAAAAATGGGGTATGAGATTTAAAATCTCTGGGTTATAATATCTGAACAAAGATATAAATTAAATAAGGTTTAATGTGATGACCTTAATGAAATGCTAGGAGAAACTGGGAGAATATAACCTGGGTTTATTTATGATGTTATAAATAATGCATGGCTGGTTGCATATATGTTGAATGAATGGTTGTATTGTTGAAGTTATCTGGCAATTTACTGGTGTGCATAGTTTACAAACTGCTAGATTATGCAAGTGATATAGGTTTATAAGATTTGCAAACATGTGTATAAAATACATTAATGTTCATACCAGTGTAAACTGACCCTTTTTGGTTGCCTTTGCAATCATCTGGGTGTCTCAATTAAATGAGGCAGCTCAGTGAATTGCATGCAGGTAATTAAGGTTGACTTGATGAATGAAGGAAGCATTAGCTGCTAAGTATAAATAAGAGGAACTTTTCTTTGTATTTGCAGATGCTTATAGTAAATGGTCTGGCTATCATTAGTAGTTAAAGTAAATTGTAAGGAGATTTTCTGAGTATGTATGCAACTAAACTTCTGTTGAATGATTTCTGATGACATGTGAGTAGTTGATGTTCTTATAAATGTTTTGGTCATCTTTTTGGGAACTAAGGAACCTGATATAAAATATCAGTATGATATGTGTGCATGTTAGTCCCTATTTCCTTTAGTATGAAATTATGTTGTGACTTGATGATGGAAATTGTAAACAGTCAGGTATAACAGATTTTTCAGAAAAACAAAACAAGCTTGTAAATTTTGAACAAAATGGATTATGCATGGCCTGTAACAAATATTGGTTGGTGCAAAATCTCTGAGAAAATGCATGACTCATATTCATGTATTTGATTTCAAAATAAAAAGAGTTTTAAAAGAAATGGATTTGGAAACATTGTTGTTCTGTGTTGAAAACCCGGGGAAAACAAATTCTCATAAAAACTTTTATGTGACAAAAACAAACTGGTGATAAGAAAGAGTGTTTGTGGAAATGATTTACATAAGAAATATGGTTCTGAAAGTTGCAAGAATGGGATCATGACCAGCCTAGATGGTTAAGGGTCAGACCCTTATAGCCTGAAATCACTTCACCACAATTCATGTTGTACAAGTGTTTCCAGCTCGAAGAAAGTGACATAAAAACTCCAAGTTTTTGAAATATAAACTCGAAGCATACCAGTATGCATTTCCAACCTATCTAAGAAAATGCAGTGCAAATATAAATTGTTCAACCTGAAATGAAAATGTGATTGTGAAAACAAATTTGCATGTTCATATTAGCAATTGTACTTCTCTCAGTTATACCTCTTAACACTTAAATACTGCATTATGTGATAGTAGACATATATAGGCAGAAAGAGTAGAAAATTAAGAAAAGAAAATGCAAAGGTGCACTGTACTTGCACTACCAAACCCATATGCATAGAGCCTGTTGTAAATATCATCCCATACAAAATAAAAGAAGCAAACATATCTTCAAATATGTAAAGCTATTTTAAGGTGAATTATGAACTGATATAATTATATTGGTAATTCAGGATCTTGGGAATGAATCTATGAATTTTCTAAATATTCAAACTTAATTCCATGGGATTTAAATATATATTCCTTTTGTAAAAAAAAAATCTATGTGTGAAAATTAAAGGGGTCACCACAGTTGAAAAAAAAAATCTATGTGTGAAAATTAAAGGGGTCACCACAGTTGGTATCAGAGCTATGTTTTAAATAACATAGTAAACATTATTGTATGTATATGGATGATTGAATGCATTGATTGAATTCTTAAGGTTGGATGTTTTTGTATGACTGAATGAAATGTATGATTGAGATACATGTATAGGGTACACCTAAATCAAATAAATAAACAAAGTAAAGACATTAAAAATAATGGGGGTAAATAAACTAACTTAAAAATTATATCTATAGCATTATGGTAGGACCAAGACATCACACAGGTGCAGGACCATCACGTGAGCCACCTGTGATAAGCATGGAGGATTTTGTGAGGGCTTTGAGGGATGGAATGGCACCAAGGCAAGATAATCCTCATGAGGAGCTCTCCAAACTGCTCAAGACTTGTACCAATTTGGGAGGAAAGGATTTTGAAGGCACTGAAGGAGCTATGGGTGTTCAAATGTGGATAAGGACTATGGAGAGGGTCTTTACAGATATGCAAATCAATGACCAAAGGAAAAGACAAATAGCTTCAAGGAAATTGAATGGGGTTGCACTGGATTGGTGGGAGGTTGTGATAGTAGGAAGGCCAGAAAATGATATCACTTGGAATGATTTCAAGAACATGCTTGAGGCCAGATTTATTCCAGCATCTGCCAAAGCCACACTGCTTGAAGACTTTATTAGATTAAGGCAAGGAGGCATAAGTGTAAATGAGTACACTCAGAAGTTTGAAGCATTATCCAAGTATGGAATGGTGTTGATAGGGAATGCATAAGCAAAGAATGCAAGATACATTCAAGGCTTGAATCCCAATCTATCTAGGGCAATTTGCCATACAAAGACAAAACCTTTGATCAAGTGATTGATCTAACTCTCTCTTTTGAGCAACATGATACCACAAGAGAGAAATTCAGGAACATGAAGCTCAATAAGAAGAAGGGAGGCCAGAACAAAGTGCAACCTTATGACAAGAGAAATGCAAGTAAAGGAGTTAAGAAAGGGGAAGGAGCAATAGCACCTGAAAGCAAGAAATTCACTCATTGTTTTAACTGTGGAAAAGCTGGGCATTACAGTAACCAATGCCCTGACCCTAAAATACCTAAAGGGAGCTGCTATAACTGTGGGAAAATGGGTCATTTAAAGAAGGATTGCCCAGAGACTCATAAGAAAACAGCAAGGGTAGGAGCTTTGGCAACAAACACCACTGAAAATGTTGGACAACTTGAAGGTATAATTCTAATCAATACCCAACCAATATCAGCAGTATATGACACTGGTGCCTCACATTCACTGATATCTTTGGAAATTGTAAAGAAGTTAGCACTTGCTTGTGTTTCTATTGAACAACCCTTAACTATACACAGTCCCATAGGGAGTCATTGTATATTAAGAATGAAGTGTATGGGTCTGAAATTAATTATAGGGGGTTATGGTTTTGATTCAGATCTATATACTTTAAATTATCCTGGTATTGGGATTATATTGGGGGTAGATTGGTTAATGAAAAATAAAGCAATTTTAAATTAAGAAAATCTTACTATTTCTTTGGAGACAAATGAAGGCAAAAGAATTACAGTTCTAAGTGAAATAGCAAAGAACACATGTTTTAATAAACTTTGGAGTATAAATGAAATTCAAAAGGAATTAAAAATAGAAGAAATTCCAGTAGTTAATGAATACATAGATGTGTTTGGAGAAGTGAGAGGAATTCCTCAGAATAGACCAGTTGAATTCAAAATAAAGTTAATGCCAGGAACAAATCCAATCATTAAAAAGCCTTATAGGATGGGTCCAAAAGAACTGGTAGAATTAAAACATCAACTAGAAGAATTAGAATAGAAAGGATTCATAAGATCAAGTAGTTCCAGTTGGGGTTCCCCAGTGCTCTTTGTCAAGAAACATGATGGAACAATGAGGTTGTGTGTAGACTATAAGGATTTAAACAAGGTAACTATTAAAAATAAGTACCCACTGCCTAGAATAGATGATCTATTTGATCAATTGCATGGAGCTAAAATATTTTCAAGGTTAGATTTAGCCTCTGGATTTCACCAAATGAAAGTTGCAGAGGAAAGCATTGAGTACACGACCTTTAACACAAGGTATGGCCTATATGAATTTTTAGTAATGCCATTTGGCTTGACCAATGCTCCCTCCTATTTTGTAGATTTAATGAATAGAATTTTCAGAGACTTTCTGGATAAATTTGTTCTAGTATTTATAAATGATATATTAATTTACTCAAAGACAGAAGATGATCATGCTATGCATCTACACCTAGTATTATCCAGACTTAGAGAACATGAATTAAAAGCCAAGTATTCAAAATGTACATTTTGGCAACATGAAGTAAAATTCTTAGGACACATAGTGTCACAGCAAGGGGTAAGTGTGGATCCAAGCAAAGTGATTGCAGTTCAATCATGGAGTAGACCCAGAACAGTGACTGAGGTGAGATCATTCTTAGGATTGGCAGGGTACTATAGAAGGTTCATCAAGGATTTTTCAAGAATAGCCACACCAATGACCAAGTTGACAAAAAAGAACCAACCATATGTGTGGACTGAGCAGTGTGAACAAGCTTTTGAGAAATTGAAGCAAGCACTGGTGGAAGCTCCTGTTTTGCAAATCCCAGAAGTAAATGAAGGAATGGTTGTATATACTGATGCTAGTGGGTCTGGGTTAGGTGCAGTGCTTATGCAACATGGCAAGGTAGTGGCATATGCATCAAGACAGCTTAAACCCAATGAAACCAAATATGCAACTCATGATCTAGAATTAGCTGCAATAGTGTTTGCATTAAAACTTTGGAGGCATTATTTGCTTGGAGCAAAATTTGAACTATTCACAGACCATCAAGCATTGAAGTACTTATTTTCTCAAAAAGATTTGAATATGAGACAAGCAAGGTGGATGGAATTTCTAGCTGCATATGATTTAGATATTTTGTACACCCCTGGAAAAGCCAATAGGGTGGCAGATGCTTTGAGTAGGCATCAAGTTAGGTTAGCAAGTGTAATGATTGATGAATTTAAAAACCTAGTAATGCTTGGGGAGGCAGATATATATAGCAAGAATGAAAAGGATTTTAGTGAGCATGATGATATGGTAGAATATGGTACACTAGGATTGATTACAGTAAAATCCAATCTAGTGGAGAAAATTGGTAGCATGCAAGACCAAGATAGGGATTTGAAGGAGAAGAAGGAAATGTTACTTAGCAACATTGAGTTGGAAAATTTTAAAATAGATCACAAGGGGTATTTGAGGAAGAATGAGAAGCTGTGTGTACCAGACATTGCAGAGTTGAAGGAAGAAATCATGAATGAGCATCACAAAACCAAGTACACCATACACCCTGGTGGTACTAAAATGTATCATGATTTTAAAAAGAAGCTACTAGTGGCCAGGAATGAAACAAGCAGTGGCAAGATATGTGGCAAAGTGTTTCACTTGTCAGCAAATTAAAGCAGACTACCAAAAGCCCTCTGGCATGTTGCAACCTTTGGAGGTACCTCAGTGGAAATGAGAAAGTATTTCCATGGACTTTGTGGATGGTTTGCCTAAAACTAAGAAAGGCAATGATAGTATATGGGTAATTGTTGATAGACTAACCAAATCAGCTCACTTTGTCCCTGTCAGGTCAGATAGAAATGCATCAAAACTTGCACAATTATTTGTTAAGGAAGTGGTAAGGATACATGGCATACCCAAGACCATTGTAAGTGATAGAGACACTTTGTTCACCTCAAGATTTTGGGAAAGTTTTCAAGAAGCAATGGGAACTCAACTATGCTTAAGTACTGCCTACCATCCTTAAAGTGATGGGCAGACAAAGATAGTAAACAAAATATTGGAGGATCTGTTGAGAGCATGTGTGCTTGACTTTGGGGGTAATTGGGAGGATCACATTCATTTGGCAGAATACACATATAACAATAGCTACCAGTCAACAATAGGAATGGCTCCTTTGAAGCCTTGTATGGGAGACCCTGCATATCCCCTGCCTGTTGGTTGGATATGGGAGAGGGTATACTACTAGGACCAGATCATGTTAAAGAAACTTCCAACATGATTGAGTTAATTAGACATAGAATGAAGACAGCACAATCAAGACAAAAGTCTTATGCAGATAAAAGGAGAAAGCCAATGGAGTTTAAGGTAGGAGAATATGTTTTTCTAAAGGTATCACCAATGAGAAAGGTGTTCAGGTTTGGGAAATCTGGTAAGTTATCACCAAGATTTGTAGGGCCATATGAAATTATGCAAAGAATTGGTGCTATGGCCTATAAACTTAAGTTACCTGAGGAGTTGAGTGGTGTGCGTCCAGTGTTTCATGTTTCTCAATTGAGAAAATGGGTGCATGATGAAGGAGCAATTCTGGAGTTACCTACTCAAATTCAAGTCCAAAAGAATTTGGTCTATGCAAACGAACCAGTAGGGATAGTTGCCAAGGAGGAGAAAAAGTTGAGGAACAAGGTGATCAAACTGGTAAAAATTCATTGGAGCTTGGACACCAATGATTGTACATGGGAGGTGGAGGACAAAATGAGGGCTAAATACCCCAACTTGTTTACTGATGGAGAGGTATGTTTAAGTAGTTTATGATGACTCTCTGAATATTCTTCTGCATTGCTTGCTTTCAAAAAATGTGAGTATGGGGTTATGGAATTAAAACAGACCATGGATTGGCATTTTTATTTGGAGAAATTAGGAGAAATTATGGGGACATAATTCCTTTAAGGGGGAGGGTATGTAATGACCCTAAACTAAAATAAAATGAAAGTTATATTTACTTTAAGAATTTCTGAAGTTATAAAGAAAATGGGGACTTAAAACAAATATAATTCCATGTCTAAAGAATTATATGAGTATATGTATTTAAAATAAAGGGAATTTTCTGTTTAATTTAAGAAGCAAAATACAATGGAAATTTATGAAGTTTCAAATGACTTATATAATCTTGCTGCCAGAAAGAAATAATAATAATAATAATAATAATAATAATAAATAATCTTGTGTGTGTATAATTTTTATCACATAATATGTAAAAAGTAGTTGCTGTTTTAAAGGAGGAATAAAAAAAAAGGATAATATAGTATGAATAATTTTACATCACCTAAATATATATGACAGTGTACATGATTGTATAAGAAAAGATTAAAGACTGAGCAGAAAATAAAATATACAAAGGTCACATGCATATGGCATGAATAGAATGAGATCATGGAAATAGCATGCAGTAATTAAAGTATTGGAAATCCCGAAATAACTACTAAAGGAAATCAAGTGAGTATAATTCCAATTGAGGACCATGCATGAGTATAAACTGTGCATGAAAAATAAAAGGGTACCAAAGGAATTACCCATTTTCTTAAACCCTAAAACAGCTTTATAAAACCTGCACACCATAATGATCATCATCATCTCAGAAAATAATAATATATACATATAAAATAAAATAGGGGAAAATATGGGTAAGCAGCTCTGAAGGGATTTGCTGAGTAGAGGAGCAAGATAGTAAAAGAAAAATAATAGGTGAGCATTAATCTATTTTATGCAGTGGCATTAAGTCCTCTGGTAGGCAGCCTAAAAGTATTATAAGAATTATTTAAATCTTTGAAATAGGTTTGATATGGATGAAATGGATGTTTGTTGTGCATTTCCGTTTGGAGTTTTGTATGATAGTTTTTCCAAGCCAAGATGGTTTGAGCATTTTTAATTCTGTTTTTATTATTGTTAAGTATGGATCTAAATTATTTAGGACATAGGCAACAAGATAGAAATCTGGCTCATGCTTATTTTCTAAATATTAAGACCGGGGGATTTTTAAGTTTTTGGTAAATTTTCCTTAACATATACCTCTGTCCATATTCTTCTTTTATAATACAGAAGGATCATGATGTTTAAAATGTTTTGGAAAACCTGTTGCAAATTTCTGCAGTAAGGAAAATAAATGGTAAACAGGGGGATTGAACTAGAAAATAATTATGTTTTTCTGAAACATGGAGGAATTGAGGGTTTTATAATCAAACCCATAAACTGGTGTTTAATGAATTAAGCAGAAACTGGAGGGGGAAAATCATTAGGTCAATAGATCCTATGAATAAATGAAAGAAAATTAAATTGGTCATTTGGGGTTAGTCAATGATCTGCTTGCTTCAGGTGGGAGGAAGTATATGCATGGTGCAAGTGCACCCTGAGGCCTTTGTGTGTTGGAATAAATAAGACTAACTGGGAGATTCCTTCACAATGCATACATGTGTTCATTTGACAGGGGGATTTAGACCATAAATAAAAAATGGGGTATGAGATTTAAAATCTCTGGGTTATAATATCTGAACAAAGATATAAATTAAATAAGGTTTAATGTGATGACCTTAATGAAATACTGGGAGAAACTGGGAGAATATAACCTGGGTTTATTTATGATGTTATAAATAATGCATGGCTGGTTGCATATATGTTGAATGAATGGTTGTATTGTTGAAGTTATCTGGTAATTTACTGGTGTGCATAGTTTACAAACTGCTAGATTATGCAAGTGATATAGGTTTATAAGATTTGCAAACATGTGTATAAATACATTAATGTTCATACCAGTGTAAACTGACCCTTTTTGGTTGCCTTTGCAATCATCTGGGTGTCTCAATTAAATGAGGCAGCTCAGTGAATTGCATGCAGGTAATTAAGGTTGACTTGATGAATGAAGGAAGCATTAGCTGCTAAGTATAAATAAGAGGAACTTTTCTTTGTATTTGCAGATGCTTATAGTAAATGGTCTGGCTATCATTAGTAGTTAAAGTAAATTGTAAGGAGATTTTCTGAGTATGTATGCAACTAAACTTCTGTTGAATGATTTCTGATGACATGTGAGTAGTTGATGTTCTTATAAATGTTTTGGTCATCTTTTTGGGAACTGAGGAACCTGATATAAAATATCAGTATGATATGTGTGCATGTTAGTCCCTGTTTCCTTTAGTATGAAATTATGTTGTGACTTGATGATGGAAATTGTAAACAGTCAGGTATAACAGATTTTTCAGAAAAACAAAACAAGCTTGTAAATTTTGAACAAAATGGATTATGCATGGCCTGTAACAAATATTGGTTGGTGCAAAATCTCTGAGAAAATGCATGACTCATATTCATGTATTTGATTTCAAAATAAAAAGAGTTTTAAAAGAAATGGATTTGGAAACATTGTTGTTTTGTGTTGAAAACCTGGGGAAAACAAATTCTCAGAAAAACTTTTATGTGACAAAAACAAACTGGTGATAAGAAAGAGTGTTTGTGGAAATGATTTACATAAGAAATATGGTTCTGAAAGTTGCAAGAATGGGATCATGACCAGCCTAGATGGTTAAGGGTCAGACCCTTATAGCCTGAAATCACTTCACCACAATTCATGTTGTACAAGTGTTTCCAGCTCGAAGAAAGTGACATAAAAACTCCAAGTTTTTGAAATATAAACTCGAAGCATACCAGTATGCATTTCCAACCTATCTAAGAAAATGCAGTGCAAATATAAATTGTTCAACCTGAAATGAAAATGTGATTGTGAAAACAGATTTGCATGTTCATATTAGCAATTGTACTTCTCTCAGTTATACCTCTTAACACTTAAATACTGCATTATGTGATAGTAGACATATATAGGCAGAAAGAGTAGAAAATTAAGAAAAGAAAATGCAAAGGTGCACTGTACTTGCACTACCAAACCCATATGCATAGAGCCTGTTGTAAATATCATCCCATACAAAATAAAAAAAAGTAAACATATCTTCAAATATGTAAAGCTATTTTAAGGTGAATTATGAACTGATATAATTATATTGGTAATTCAGGATCTTGGAAAAGAATCTATGAATTTTCTAAATATTCAAACTTAATTCCATGGGATTTAAATATATATTCCTTTTGTAAAAAAAAAAAAAATCTATGTGTGAAAATTAAAGGGGTCACCACAATATGCCGATGGTACTATATTGGTTTAACTGTGAGAACCACTAATATATCTGTTTCATGTGCTTTCTACTGTTATCAACCTATTAAATATTAATTGATAAAGGCACGCATTAAACCATCCTCCCAAGATGGAATTGGTTGTATTATTTATGGGTTTCTTTTGAATAATTCCAAAATTAATTGCTCATATTAGTTATTTTATTCACTTTTCGTAAGAACTCTCGTTGCACCTGTGTATATATTGGGTGTGATCTTTCAATGTATACCAACGAAAGTTCTTAAATACACTTGCCCTGAATGGTTTGCCACCATATATATACTATAATACTAATATCAAAGTAAGATGTCAACTATTTTCACATAATATCTCTAATGAACAATGACCGTGTTTTAAATTACGTAAGACACTTAAGATTACCTAAATCAATATATTTTTTAAAACGTGTATTCACATTGAAAAGCACAATCAAATAATTAGTGACGGCTTCATAAAAAGTCCATATTGATTATTACATGTGTAAAAATTTGCACATATTGTGTGCCTCTACACTAGTAAATATAAGGTTAATTCAGCTATCACATTAAGTGAACATGATATAAGACTGAAATTGAGAAGTAGAACACACAATTTAAACATAACAGACTAATAAAATCAACTAAAAAGTGTCATCGGAAATCACAGGGTGCTTGTATTATCCAGTGATGGCCAATGTTCCCGTGATTGTTAGTCTGATAGTAGTTGACTCTTCTATAAGAACGGAAAAGAATGTTTGAAAATAAAAGTTGTCATATCTCATAGTAAACCACTTATTATGTCTCTGGCTTTCGGTGAAGAACTTCCATGTATCTCCAAATTTAACCACTAGCATACGTTCAAATGTTAATCTCGAAGAGCATACCACAACAGCGAACAATTTGAATTTGAGTCAAGCACCATGAGCTCGCAAAGTGACCATACACTACACATTGTCCGAGGCATTACCACGAACATGTTAGAACTGAAATATTATATACCTTTAAATTACGAAATTAATAATCATGGTAAAATTATGGTTCGAACATGGCACAAAGTTCACATATGTGTTGACAGGAAATCAAATAATCATAGTAATATTATTTGATATCTTTTGGAATGAAAATAATGGATGTGTCAACTACATATTCAGTAAAATATGCATATATAATCTTAAGTTAGTAAGACATAAGTTCATATTAAGTTCATATTAGAATAGATACTTATTATGATGTAATCAAACAACAAGTAGGCCGGGGATAAATAGTATGTCAGCGTATGGAGGAGCATGTAATTAAATATATTTAAGTATGCATAATCGTATCAATCCACAAAAGCACGATTTGCATAATTTAGACAAAAAGCTTAGCAACCTGTACCATGGGTTAAAACCAAGCATGTAATTAAATTTGTTTTTTAATGCACATGCAAGCTAAGATATAAAACCAGGAAAAAGAAGTTAAAGTTTGATAAATATAGAGATCAAAAGAGAATAAAATTTAAAAAGTAATATACAGATACTGAAGGAATTTCATAATTCAAATTGAAATACCTGAAACTTAATATCCATTATTGAATTGAAATCACTTTATTATTTCAAAACCGATTTCTTACATATCTACCCAAACCTTGTATGTCAGCGTTGATGGGTCATACTGTTAAGCCCCAAGTTCGATCAACACAACTGGAGCAGAAGAGGCATGAAGGTGAAGATCAAATAACAAAACGTTTGGGAGTAAAAGAGCAGGGTGACAGTTCATCGAACACCTTGATGCAGAACCTTCCTATTATCAGAGGCAAACCAATGGAGGAGCTGTATGACTTAGATCACCAGAGAAGCCTGCTGGGTTCCACGAAGGCGGAAGGCATTTTGGTTGGGGCCAGCAAATGTTAAATAGGGTGTGCACGTGCATATGTGCACCTGTACACAGTTGTGCAACTGAGACTCATTCAATATTCAGCTGTTTTGATCAATTCAAAGTTGAACAAGTTATGTATTAAGTTTGTATGCAGTCATGATTGCATATAAATATGAATGTGGATCACTCGTACAAACTGTTGAGAAGATTAATAAAAGAGTTTATTCATTTAGTTGATACAATTATGATATACAAACTATCTTCTCTCAAATTACAACTGTTTTTACATTTTATCTTCCTTTGATATTTATACATCATTCAAAACAAAGAAAACCTACATTACATTTTCCATGACTCCTATACTCCAAGAACTCCAAGCTTCAACCATTGTTTGTCCTTCCTGCAGTCACTCATAGCAGCAACATGGTTAATACAAGGATAAAGAAAGATGGCCATAACAAATTGGTATCAGAGCCGGCAAGGCCAGGCGATCAACCCGAGCTGACTGATGACGAAAACTAAACTGACCAAGATGATGACACGATCAAAAGCAGCATGCAAGAACAGATTAGCCTTAAGAATTCCATGGCCATTAGAGAATTGCAAGAAACTTCATTGAATCTTCAAGAGACCACCCAACATTTGAATGTCAAAATTGACAGCATCAGTGAAGCACTTACGACCATTACCAGAGAATTAAAGAAGCTTAAAAATCAAAGAGAAATGGGGAACAAGAGAGGAGAAGCCAGTAATGAAATACCACCAAAAATTTCACCTACATCAATACCCATTTATGTTCCACCACCCCCAAAGACAATTCCAAAGGCCAAATCAAGAAACTGCAGTCCAAGAAATACCTCACACAGAATTCATATCTTCCACCAGAAGCAATCACAGCCCTCACCATGAGTCATCAACAAGAACCCACACTCTAAAGCTTCTGCAAAATACAATCATCAAGTTAGAATTTCCCACCTATGATGGTGACAGTGGAGTAATAGAGTGGATAAGCTAGGTAGAGCGACTCTTCTCTTACCATAATACACCTGAAATTGAGTGGGTGATCAAGAAGGTAAAAATTTACGACCAATGGGTGATCTTTAAAGAAGAATTATTAACAAGATTTGCACCAGAGGAGCTGCAAAGGCCTTATTGAGCTATCTCTAATCTCAAGCAAACTGCTACAGTCAGACAATATCTCACGAATTTTGAATAATTACAAGGATTATGTGAAAGTAAATGAAGCAGTATGATTCGGCAACCAGATATAACACATCTTCAGTATTTGTTTTTGACATTGAGCCGAGAATACTGAGTTGAGAGTATAAGGCCTATCTCTCGTTGTATTGTATATATAATGTTATCTCTCAGCAACAAAGATATTGTATCATTTGTATCAGTTTATATCAATACTGTTTCATCAATAAAGATTATATACATCAATTCTTCTTCAACAAGATTTCTGAAATCATCAAACAGAATACAAATTTTATCTTGGTATCAGAGCAGGACAGAATCATCTATAGGCTTAATAGCTCTTATACAAGAACCGATCCATCAGAGAAGTCTCATCATTTGGGTCAGTTTACCCATTAGAATCATCTTATCATCACTTGGGTAAGGAATCTGTTCAAGGATCTACTGCCTTGCCAAGATTTGCAATCGGCTGCAGTATATTCACAAAAACAGATTCAAGAATCAAGAAAAAAAATCAGAAATCCAGACAGCGAAGAGAACAGAAACTCATCAATAAAAAAAGGAAGTAAGTGCCATACCAGGAGCAATCAGAGAAGCCTCATCATGTTGCTCGGTTGCAACATACCCGTTGAAGGAAGAATTTCTTGATCTCTTCACAACCCATTTTCTGATTTTTCTCAATTCTATTTTTAAAGAAGTTTCTTCATGGATGAAGGAAGCAGTGCTACATTAGGTAATGATACTAGCACTTCACTGCAATTTATGGATGTTACTGACAGTTTGATCAAAACTGTGATTAGCCCACACTCCAATCTCATCACTGGACAACTTGAAGATGACAATTATCTTCTCTGGAAAGTGCAAGTTGAAACTACTACCGGAGGATATGGTCTTGATGGATATATTCTTGGCATGATAGCCACTCCAGCCAAGTTTATCACTAATCAAGAAAACAAAACTGTGAGTAATGAGGAATATGTTAAATTTCAAAGGCAAGACAGTTTAATAAGTTCTTGGTTGCTTTCTTCAATCAGTGTAAAGCTGTTACCACAAGTTATAGGTTGCAAAACAGCAAATGAAATATGGACTACAGTAGAAAGAATCTTCAATACATAGTCAGCAGCCAAAATAATGCATTACAAAAGGCAGTTGCAGAATATAAGGAAAGACAGTCAATCTATGAAAGAATATCTCTCCAAGATCAAGAATACTTGTGATCTACTTGAGGCAGCAGGACATAAGATGTCCAATACAGAACATGTTTTAATAATATTGAGTGGGTTAAGTGACGAATATGAGGCAGTGGTGGTAGTTATTGCATCACAAGAAACTCTGACCTCTATTGATTATGTTCATTCTATACTCTTGGCTCCTGAAGGAAGGCTAGACTACAAGAAACCCTCAGATACGGACATGTCTATTAACTATGCTTCAAATAGTAAAAACAGAAATCAAAACTATGGTAGAACAGATCAACAATCATAGAGGGGAGGTCAGACTGCCAGGGGAAGAGGCAGAGGAAGATTCAATGGCAATAACAAGCCAAAATGTCAGATATGTGAAAAAGTTGGACGCACTGCTGTAAAATGCTACTTCAGATTTAATGCAAACTATGTGCCAGGTCAGGGATCAAACAATCAGAGAAATGGTAATTATAGTGCAAACATGGCACAAGTACAGCAAGATTCAGGCAAACAACCCAGTGGAAACAGAAATCAAAATCTGGATGAAATTGCTAAAGCAGATCACATTCAAGATGAGTCATGGTATCCAGATTCAGGGGTAACAAATCATTTAACAAACAACTTAGATAATTTAAATCTGGTTAGCAGAGAATACTGAGGTAAACAATCTATTATTATGGGAAATGACAAAGCAATTGAGATCACACACTCGTAATGCATATATCAAAGTTGAAAGACAATTATATCTCAATAATCTGTTAAGAGTACCCAGTATTAAGAAAAACCTTTTGAGTGTCTCTCAATTTGCTCATGATAATAATGTTTATTTTTAATTTTACCCAAATTATTGCTTAGTTAAAGATATTCTAACTAAGGAAATACTCTTGCAGGGTATTACAGTAAATGGTCTATACAAGTTCACCCTGACTAATAACAAAGGTTCAAATCAAAGAATGACAAATTGTAATAACAATGAATTGGAGTCATGTGAAACCAGTAAAAAATAGTTTTGATCTTTGGCACTACAAATTAGGTCATCCATGTACAAGTGTTGTAAAACAGGTTCTTAATGAAAATAAATTTTCTTTGATGATATAACTTTGCCTTACATATGTTCTTGTTGCCAAATGGGCAAAAGTCACAAATTAGCTTTTGCAGATTCTGTAGCAGAATACAAAGTACCTCTCGAATTGATTTCAACATATTTGTGGGGACCTGCACCCATCTGCTCAGATTTTGGGTATAAGTACTATATATCCTTTGTGGATGCATGTACAAGATATACTTGGATATATTTTTTAAAATCTAAGGTAGAAACTTATAATGCTGTTATATATTTTATCACTCAAGTTGAAAGGCGGACCAATCATAAAGTTATGATCATTCAGAGTGATGGGGGTACAGAATACAAGTCTTTAAGTAAATATTTTATAGATAATGGTATAGTACATAGAATCACATGTCCCTACACATCTGAATAAAATGGCCTGGTTGAAAGAAAACACAGGCACATTGTTGAGACTAGTCTGACCTTACTAGCACAAGCATCATTACCTTTAAAATTCTGGCCAGATTCCTTCAGTTCTGTTGTTTATTTAATTAATAGACATCCAACCAAAGTATTGAATGGAATAAGTCCTTTAGAAAAGTTTTTAGGCGTCAAACCAAACTATCAACATCTAAAAACCTTTGGATGCTTGTGTTTTACCTATCTAAGGCCATATAACAGCCATAAATTAAACTCTAAATCTCAACCTACTCCAATGATCAACCATCAACAACTTTCCAAATACAGGGGAGAACCAATATCAAATATTAAACAATATAGAAGTATTGTAAGAGCCCTACAATACTCCACCATAACAAGACCAAATATATCTTTTAGTGTTAACAAAGTTTCACAATTTATGCAGGAACCACATGAAGAATACTGGAAAGCAGTCAAAAGGATACTCAGGTATCTCAATGGCACAACAAATTATGGCATTATACTAAATTAGTGCAAACAACTAAGCACCACGGCATATGCAGATGTAGACTGGGCAACATATGTAGATGACAGAAAATCAGTGACAGGCTACTATATATACTTAGGCAACAACCCAATTTCTTGGTGTTCAAAGAAGCAGACAACTATTTACAGATCCAACACAGAGGCTGAATACCAAGTATAGCTAGTGCTGCCGCAGAAATCACTTGGATTCAATCATTACTTTCAGAAATGAACATCAATACAGTGATAAAACCAATATTGTGGTGCGATAATCAAAGTACAGTCTACATGACAGCTAATCCAATCATGCATTCAAGGATAAAGCATATAGAGATTGACTCATATTTCGTTCGTGAGTTGATACAAAGAGGAAAACTTCAAGTGAATCACTTACCATCAACTTACCAACAAGCAGACATACTTACAAAGGCATTATCTACAAAGAATTTTCATCTATTCAGACAATACCTGAAGGTTGAATCAATCAGTAAAGAATGAAACAAAGGTTCCATCTTTCTGCTCTTCGCTTCAGATCTATAGTAGCATCAGTCTTCAGATCAAGCCTCGAAGACAAATTGAAGCAGTAATAGACAAAGCATCTCAGTATTGTCACTTTTACTTCAGATCTGCAAAGCAAAGCAATTTGGATCTCAATCTTAGCATAACAGCATGATGTAATAGTTTTGAAGAAGATAAAGGAGTTTAGAAATGAATCAGCTCAGCCGAACATCAGAATCGCTCGTGAAAGATAAAGAAACCCTAACCCTAGTATCTGGTTGAGGAGGGGAGTAAATGAAGCAGTATGATTCGGCAACCAGATATAACACATCTTCAGTATTTGTTTTTTACATTGGGCTGAGAATATTGGGCTGAGAATATAAGGCCCATCTCTCGTTGTATTGTATATATAATGTTATCTCTCAGCAACAAAGATATTGTATCATTTGTATCAGTTTATATCAATACTGTTTCATCAATAAAGATTATATACATCAATTCTTCTTCAACAAGATTTCTGAAATCATCAAAAAGAATAAAAATTCTATCTGTGAAGCACTCCCTGATCAATTCTTGATGGATAAGTTCATTAATGGGTTAAAAGAAGAAATCAGGTATGATGTTCTATCACTCAACCCTATTGATTTTAAAGAGGCTGTTAGTTTAGCCAAGGTATTCGAGTGTAAAATAAATTGCAAAAGAAAGAACAAGATCCATAAACAACGCAGAAACTTAACACCAAGCAACTATAATAAAGCTGCAGCCGAGACAAAGTCAAATTTGGAATACACTGCCAAAAATAAGGGTCTCACACCACAAAAAATCCTTGAAAGGAGAAGGAAGAAATTTGTGCTTTGGATGCAATGAGAAGTGGCATCAAGGACATGCATGCAAAAATAAACAAGTATACATTCTGGAAGTAATTATGTCACTGCAAGATTCTGATGTGGATCAAGAAATAGATGATAACAACAGACCAATTAAGGAATCGGGCACATTAAATGAAACAGTTCCAGAAGGTGAGAAAAGAGAAGAAACTTTTGCCATTACAATCAATGCAATGTGTATCATTCCTACCTTGTATACTATTAGGGTGCAAGATTATCTTAATGGCCATCCCATTAAAATTCTTATGGATTGTGGATCTACCCACAGCTTCATAAATACAGAATTGGAAAAAAGAATGAGATTGACCATGCAAGAAACTTAAACATATAATGCACAAGTAGCCAATGGAGATAAAATAAAAGGCAATGGACTGTGCAAGGGTGTAACCTTCAACTGCCAAGGATGCCAAATGCTTATTAACTTGTTATTAATACCTTTAGAGGGGTGCCAATTGGTAATAGGTGCTCAGTGGCTGAAAGAAGTTGAAGAAATTTAATTTAATTTTTGTAACCATCCGAAAATTTTAACGGTTTTTATAACGTAATTAATTGAAATTTTTCTTGAAATTAGACAGTAAAATTTTGCAATGAAAATTAGATATTTGGAATGCGTCTATTAAAACATAGAAATCGGTAAAATTTTCATTGAGAAATATGAATGTTAGTTCTATTGTATAATTCTCAATTTCAATTTAAATCAGTTAAATTTGCTGAAAAAAAATATTTTCAAAATCTAAATATTTTTATATAAGAAAATTGTTTAATATTTTTCGAGTGAGGCGTCATCATTCGTTTCGCTAAATTTGGACTGCTCTAGCTTCGTTTATCTTATTTTCAGCGAATTCACAGCAGTTTGGCACCGAATATCAACTTTTGATAGGATGGTCGTATCGCTGATATTTGTGTACCATTCTGTTTGTCTTATCATGCTGATCTTCGCAGTATATTCATTTGTATAATTCGGCACCTAGTACACGGCGGAATCGACAAAACGATTCGCCGTATCTGCTTCGTATTTGGGCCTTTTAAGTTCCAATATCCTTTTATTTCTATCGTGTAAACAATTATGATGTGCAGTTAATATTTTCAGTGTTTGGCTTTTGTTATCCCATGACCATTGCTATTCTCAATGTTTCAATATAATTGTTGTTTTAGTTCCATCAGTTCATAAAAACAAAGAAAATTATATATATATATATATATATATATATATATATATATATTATATTTATTATATTTGCATATGAATGAAGCCAACACATCACTTATATCCTGAAGCATATCTATCCTCATCCTAATCGCCTTCACACCCGTACCACATGAGCTATCTCCTCCTCCCTTGCCCGCGCATGCAATTAACCTACCACCGTGCTTCCTCTGACCACCAGACCCGCACCCACGTCCAACTTCCATAGGCAACCGCCCTCCTTCCATGAACTGCCACACTCACCTACCTCCAAGTTCACGAACTCTCCTCCGACCATGCCTAGAAACCCGACCCAAACTTCATGCTTACCTCGCCGACCTCCGCTCTGACCTGAACAGCCTATACCCCTGAACCACCACTTCCTAACACAGCAGCCTCTGATCGAGCTCGATTTCCCCACCACCTCATCCAAACCGAGTCTTTCACAGTCACCACATATGCCGCTCTTCACTCATCTGGCCGTGCCTACCATAGAGGAGGTCTGCGTGTTTATACTAGCCGTCCTATCTTTTTTTCCGTATTACATGTTATGTGTTTTATACATTATATTATATGTTATATAATATAGGTTTTTAAATAGTTATTCAATTTATATCATTTTTAATAGATTTCGTAATAATTCCTATGCGTATAAAATAGGTTTTAAATTGTTTTGTTCCTTTAGTTTATATTTTACCTGGCTATACATATGGGTTTTAAGTATTAATATTTAAAATATAATGTTGTGTGTGTGTATATATATGATCTGTTGGGTTTTGATGTATAAGTCTATAATAGTTTATATATATACATATAATCTGCTGTATATATGCAAGTTATATCTAGTTATATGTACAGTATATCATGGTAGTCTTGCTTTTGCTGTGAAAAGAACAGAACAAAATAAATAGTAATATATATATATATATATATATATATGTTATATTTTGCACCAAGTCTTTATTTTTAATTTCTTTTATGTTTTATAATCAAACATTTCATTTTATATAATATATTAGTTTATATAGTGGACCTGTTGGCTTGTAATGTGTAAGTTTACATTTGTTATATACGATCTGTTTGCATATGTAAGTTATATATGATCTGCTAGTTTATATATAAGCATATACCTGAGTTTTCAGTTTTAATATAAGGCAAGTTTTTTATTTTAACTATGGGTTTAAGTAGCAATGATCTGGAGTATGTATGCATATAAATATTTATTCTATTTGTGTTTAAACTAAATAATGGTTTCAAGATATATATATGTATATATATAGATTTTGATTTTTGACACACATATATATGTATAAATATAATATTGATTTTCAATGTATATATTATAATGATTTTTCTTTTTTAATACGTATTTAAATTTTTGAATTTGAAATATATAGCTATATATATATTTGTTTCATTGATCTCTAGTCCATCTTGACTTATATTTTCAATATCGAATTTATTGCAGCAGTTCTCTTGCCTTATCGCTTATCGGTAGCGTGTTCGTGTCACCGTTCCCATTCTCATCATTCTCTAGCCTCGAAAGATGAGCAATCACTCACAATTAACATTCTTATATTTAACAAATTCAATTCACATTGAAATGACAATAGAAATATGCTGTTAAATTTGAACCGTTTATTTTTGATTGTTATCAAATGATATGCCATTGTTTACCTCTGATATATAACACTGTATCCTGTTGTATATTATATTAAATTTGTTATTGATGATGTATGCCTGTTGTTGATTGTTATGTTTTATCATAATTGTTCTCACTCTGCAAGTTACCTGTTAAGTTAAAATTCCCTATGTGTTGAAATGATACATACCCAAACGATCTAGTAAAATGGAAGAAAATCGTTATGGGTTGAAATGATAAACCTAAGTGATTTTCATTTATTTTGAATTTTTGGGATTGTGGGTTGAAATGATATATACCGTAGATATTTAAATTGCGGATTGAAATGATAAATATCAGTATCATTTGACCACATGATAGAAAATTATATACGGACACCGTTGGTCTATATTTTGAAAATGATTTCCAAAATTTTGAAAGAAATTATATAGTTTTTAATAAATATTGATTTTTAAAATATAATATATACATATGTTATTTTTATATATGTCTAAATTTTAGATTTTTAAAAATTATATGTTTTGAAAATTTTAAATTTATTAGTTAGTTTTGGGAATATAAATTTTAGGATCTTTCTTATAATTTTATTTTTTAAAAATATATAAAATAATATTCAATACAAAATACTTTTAATAATTAGATTTAATTTAGTAAAGTTAATTTAATTTGTATCTATATAATATGTCTTAAAATATTCATTTAAAACTTATAGTAATATTTTTAAATAGAATTTTTGAAATAACTTTAAATAAATAGAGGTTGTAAAGATATATAAAATTTGACTAGAAATTTAATTTGGTTAATAATTGAATATAAAAAATTGATCTGAACTTATTGATTTTGAGGTTTAAAGATATAAAATTTAAAATTGGATAACTTGATTTCGAGTAAATGTGATTACATGAATATTTTCAAATATAGAAAAATTGAAGTTGAATATTTAGTTTCGATCAAAATGTGTAATTTGAGATTTTATTTAACTTTATTAAAATGATTAGGTGTATATTTTCCAATTTGAATAAAAATTAAAGTTAAATGTTGAAATATAAATGAAACTTATATTGGAAATGTTTGAATACGTAAACTTTGGATCTTATTGGAATTGAAATGATAGTTCAAACCTGGATTTGCTTCGATAAAAATTTAAATGGTCTATTGAGAATTTGAATTGAATTTTTAACCTTTTAAATTGGAAGTATTGAACAGGTATTGATTTAAATTGAATTCTAGAATTTAAGCTAATTTGAATTGATTTGTGAAAATTAGAGGAAACTATTTTTATATAAAGTATTTTTAAACTATTTTAATATATAAATTATTTTAATACATAAACTATTTCTATATTTAAATTATTTAAGTAGGAACTATTATGATTACGAAAGTGTTAGAATTTCAAAAGTGTTATGATTTCAGAAGTGTTATAATTTTTAAGGTGTTACAATTCTGGAAATGAATATATATGTGTGTATATCATTTTGAGAAGATTTTAACATTTGTAAACTCTGGACACGACACTCTATGACTAACAAAACTTTGTTTGTCACCTTCATCTTGTCTCTATCATGTATATCTCTTCTTATATCTCCATATACATATTTTCATCCTTTTTTGTACTGCGTATCTTCATTTTGAATGTATTTTTTTGTCTCTTTTAGATGCTCACATACCTACAAATTAGCTTAAAGATTCTATGGCATAATTGTATAGTTGTTGTCATTAAAATCCAACAATAGAGGTTCTAACAATTCCGTGATCGATTTGACTATTGTATATGCTAAGTCTTTCCAATTATAAATTAACAATTTGTTGTTTTGAGCTATTCTATTCTGATATGTGTGTATGCTTATGCGTTCGGAGGGTGCAGCATGATAGGGGGTTCTCGCATTTGGTTTGGTAGCGAGCGGATGACTCTTACTCCTACATGTCCTGCAGGGTCGCTGCAGTCGAGAGGCTGGCCGTAAAAGCAGAACACATGCACCGATGTATGCTACGGTGGGCATTACCCCACTGGCGGTGTCACGGTACAGTTGGTGTAAGAGCTCTGGTTTAGGCAAAACATAACATATGGAGTAAAAATTAATTACAGAATCACCTTCATTCGAGCTTGAATTTCTCCTCCTTGATTCGGATTTCCTTTTGAATTTTGGAACATTTCCTTCGTCCTGGAATCCATTCTTGTCTATTCCTATTCGTGTTCTTCTTGATACTGGAGCATCCCATAGCTCCATTTCTTTTGATCTCTGTAATAAATTTGAGCCCATCTTACAATCTTAATTGTCAGCTTCATCCTTACTTATGACTGAACTCATCGACGTTCCACCAACCATTGTGTGATTTGTAAAGGGGTGAACTCAACAAGCATCGATTCACCAAAGATTTCTATATCCTTGGTTTTGGATGCTGTTATTTCTTGAAAAGCCCGAACCGTTCTCCAGTAGACGACCAGAGTAATTCCCTTGTGATCAAATGTCGATTGTTTCAGGATCATGCAAATAGTTTTTCCTTTTGCTTGATTCGTAGCCTATTGATCAGGACCCGATATTCAAGGATTATCCTGATGTGTTGTGAAGTCGCTTCTTTTTCCTTCAAGAGGGAAATTTAATTTCCACATCGATTTTATTCCTGGAACTCGGTTGACCAGTTAAGGTTGTCCACGATTAAAATAAATCTATCCATCTTTCCTCTATTGTAATTTAATTATTTTATCTTCCTTTCGAGTCTATCTTCATAGTTAGAATTCTCTTTGACTAGAGTTCATCTAAATCAGAATCTCTATCCTTGTTTTGAAATCCATTCTTGAATCATCGTGTAAGGGAGTGTATTTCTCATATAAAAAAAGAAGAAAAAGAAAAAAAAAGGGTTTTATATTGTGTTGTTTGAGTTTTAAGTTTGAATTTTTGGGTTTCGATCAATTCGTCTAGCTTACGCTATCGATAGGAATTCCAAAACACTTGAACAGAGCAAAATGACACAATATTATTTTTGAAAGTGGCAAATGAAATTTATTTATATATAATTATGTTTTATATATAATTATATTATATATATAAGAATAAAATTTTCTGAAAATTGGATAGTCAAATGAATTAGTTAGTAGAAATGATAATACTAGATTATCATTTACTATTTCGTTAACATTCAAAAACCATTAGCTATTGTTTTATAAGGAGATGAAATTCATAAATATGATTTATAAATCTGGTTTGTAAATGAAATGAATTTGAATTAAGAATTTGAGAATTAAATTTCAGGGGATTTTTAAAGTCTTAAAATTTTATTGTTTGAAATTATTTTCAAATGAAAATTATTTTCAAAGAATTTTATAGGTCAGCACTCTCCTCTTTTGTCGCAGGAAAATAATTTCGATGATGATTGCAGCATCATCGACATTCATTTTCGAGTCTCAAATTGAAGAGACCACGTAGCAGCTTTTCTACACCTTTGGTTTGGAAAAGGAAATTGATTTGAATTTTTTGAATATGATTTGATTCACAAAATATATGTGTACATTTATTTCAAAATAGTGGAAAGTGAAACTGGAAATTTGATTCTTAAATTTATTATTAAGTTAGGATTTTCAATTATTGAAATAAATAAAAAATTATGAAATATTTGAAGTGTTAAAACCTAAATTGGAATTTGAAATAACTTGAAATAGTTGAGCTAGGATAAAATTTATTTATATAATATTCAATTGCATTCTAATAAACATGTATAACTTACCTGAACTATTTAATAAGTTGAAATGTTAAGATGAATTTGCAATTAAACGTTATATAAGAGAAAATTAGGCAGCAAATTGTTCAAATTAAATTTTTCTTAATAAAATATTATAAAGTAAATTGGTATAATGCTCAATTACATATGAAAATTAATAAAACTTACCTGATATATTCAAAAGTTTAAAATGTGATAAGAATATGTAGTTGAACAGTATACAATATACAATGTAAGAGATATAACGTGCAAAAAAATGTGAAAAAGAAAATAATAACCGATAAGGGAGTTTATAAATAAGAATTGTGTTGTTATAATGAATGTTATACATTTAATTTATGTTATAAGAAAGGTTTATGAAATAAATTGAATAATAAAATGGAAATTCTATCTAAATAAATAAATATGAACTTAAGAATAATTGAAGTTGAATGTTGAGGTGGAACTAACCATAGTTGATCTAATAGATTTAAATAAACGAGTTAAATAAAAACAATTTTTTTTGTAATAGATGTTAATAAATCGAAAAACTCAATTGAATGGAAATATATTGAATTGAAATCAATCAAATGTGAATATATTGATTATTTATTTATTGAATAAAATGGATTTAAACAAAGTTTGTTGAATATTAATCAATTTGAAACTAATGAAATTTATACGGTTTTGAATTAATAGTTTGAATATAATAAAATAAATGTATATTGATTGTTGTATTTGCATTTCAATATATCCTTTCTTCCTGGTTATTTCTGTTCTCCTATCTTATTCCATTTCAAGGATGAAAAGTTTTGAGTGGAGGAGAATGTAACGACCTGAAAATTTTAATGGTTTTATAACGTAATTAACTGAAATTTTGCTTGAAATTAAACAGTAAAATTTTGCAATGAAAATTTGATATTTGGAATGCGTCTATTAATATGGAGCAATTGGTAAATTTTTTATTGAAAAGTATGAATGTTAGTTCTGTTGTGTCATTCTCAATTTCAATTTAAATTTCAATTTAAATCAGTTAAATTTGATGAAAATGAAATATTTTCAAAATCTAAATATTTTTATATAAGAAAAATGTTTAATATTTTCTAAGTGAGGCGTCATCATTCGTTTCGCTAAATTTGGACTACTCTAGCTTCGTTTATCTTATATTCAGTGAATTTGCAATAGTTTAGCAGCGAATATCGACTTTTGATAGGATGGTCGTATCGCTTATATATATGTACCATTCTGTTCGCCTTATCGTGCTGATCTCCGTAGTATATTCATTTGTATAATTCGGCACCTAATACGTGGAGGAATCAACAAAACGATTAGCCGTATCGGCTCCGTATTCGAGCCTTTTAAGTTCCAATGTCCTTTTATTTCTATTGTGTAAACAATTATGATCTGTATTTAATATTTTCAGCTTTTGACTTTTGTTATCCCATGACCATTGTCATTCTCACTGTTTCAATATAATTGTTGTTTCAATTCCGTTTGTTCATAAAAACAAAGAAAATAGTGTGTGTGTATATATATATATATTATATTTATTATATTTGCATATGAATGAAGCCAGCATGTCAATTATATCCTGAAGAAAATCTATCCTCAGCCTAATTTCCTTCACCCCCGTACCATACGAGCTATCTCCTCCTCCCTTGCCCACGCATGCAACCAAACCACCACCATGCTTTCTCTGACCACTAGACCCGCACCCACGTCCAACTGCCATAGGCAACCGCCCCTCCTTCCATGAACTACCACGCTCACCCACCTCTAAGTTCACGAACTCTCCTCCGACCATGCCTAGAAACCCGACCTGAACTCCATGCTTACCTCGCCGACCTCCGCTCCGACTTGAACCGCCTGTACCCTTGAGCCACCACTTAGTAACACAGCAGCCCCTAACCGAGCTCAATTTCCCCACCACCTCATCCAAAACAAGCCTTTCACAGCCTCCACATATGTCGCTCTTCACCTATCTGTCCGTGCCTACCTTATGAGGAGGTCTGCATGTGTATACTAGCCGTCCTACCTTTTTTTTTCCATATTACATGTTATGTGTTTACACGTTATATTATATGTTATATACTGTATGTTTTTAAATAGTTGTTCAATGTATAGCATTTTTTTAATAAATTTCGTAATAAGTCCTATGAGTATAAAATAGATTTTAAACTATTTTGTTCCTTTAGTTTATATTTTGCAGTTTTCATATATATGAGTATTTGATTCTGGCTATACATATGGGTTTTAAGTATTAATATTTAAAAATATAATGTTGTGTGTGTGTGTGTGTGTGTGTATGATCTGTTGGGTTTTGATGTATAAGTCTATAATAGTTTATATATATACATATAATCTGCCATATATATGTAAGTTATATCTAGTTATATATATGGTATATCATAGTAGTCTTGCTTTTGCTGTGAAAAGAAAAAATAGTTATATATATATATATTTGCACTAAGTCTTTATTTTTCATTTCTGTTATGTTTTATAATCAAACATTTCATTTTATATAATATATTAGTTTATATAGTGGACCTGTTGGCTTGTAATGTGTAAGTTTACATTTGTTATATACAATCTGTTTGCATACGTAAGTTATACAAGTTATATATGATCCTCTAGTTTATATATAAGTATATAACTGATTTTTGGATTTTAATATAAGGTAAGGGTTTTATTTTAACTATGGGTTTAAGTAGCAATGATCTGGAATTCGTATACATATAGAGATTTAGTCTATTTGTGTTTAAACTAAATAATGGATTCGATATATATATATATATATATATATATATATATATATATATATATATGTATATATATATATATATATGTGTGCGTGTGTATATATATGTATGTATGTATGTACATACATAGATTTTGATTTTTGACACTTGTGTATATATATAAATATAATATTGATTTTCAATGTATATATTATAAAGATTTTTCTTTTTAATGCTTATTTAAAATTTTCACTTTGAAATATATAGCTATATATTTTTTGTTTCTTGATCTCTAGTTCATCTTGATTTACATTTTCAATATCGAATTTGTCGTAGCAGTTGTCTAGCCTTATCGCTTATCCGTGTGCATGTCCGCGTCACCGTTCCCATTCTCATCGTTCTCTAGCTCGAAAGGTGAGCAATCACTCACGATTAACATTCTTATATTTAATAAATTTAATTCACGTTGAAATGACAATAGAAATATGCTGTTAAATTTGAACCATTTATTTTTTATTGTTATCAAATAATATGCCATTGTTTACCTCTGATAAATGACACCATATCCTGTTGTATATATTATATTAAATTTGTTATTGATGATATAAGCCTATTGTTGATTATTATATTTTATCATAATTTTTCTCTCTCTGCAAGTTCCCTGTTAATTTAAAATTCCATATGGGTTGAAATGATACATACCCGAGCGATCTTGTAGAATAGGAGAAAATCGTTATGGGTTAAAATGATAAACCCAAGCGATTTTCATTGATTTTGAATTTTTGGGATTGCGGGTTGAAATGATATATACCTGTAGATATTTAAATTGCGAATTGAAAAGATAAATATTTTTATCACTTGACCATAGGATAGAAAATTATATACGGACACCGTTGGTCTATATTTTGAAAATGATTCCTAAAGTTTTGAAAGAAAATATATAGTTTTTAATAAATATTGATTTTTAAAATATAATATATACGTATGTTATTTTTATACATGTCTAAATTTTAGATTTTTAAAAATTATATGTTTTGGAAATTTTAAATTTATTATTTAGTTTTGGAAATATAAATTTTAACATCTTTCTTATAATTTTATTTTTAAAAAATATATAAAATAAGATTTGATGCAAAATATATTTAATAATAAGATTTAATTTAATAAAATTAAATTTAATTAGTATATATATAATATGTTTTAAAATATTTATTTAAAACTTATAGTAATATTTTTTAAATAGATTTTTTGAAATAACTTTAAATAGATAGAGGTTGGAAAGATATACAAAATTTGACTAGAAATTTAATTTGGTTAATAATTGAATATAAAAAAATTGATTAGAACTATTGATTTTGAGGTTTAAAGATATAAAATTTAAAATTGGATAACTTGGTCTCGAGTAAAGGTGATTAAATTAATATTTTCAAATATAGAAAAATTGAAATTGAATATTTAGTTTTGATCAAAATGTGTAATTTGAGATTTTATTTAACTGTTATTAAAATGAATAGGTGAATATTTTACAATTTGAATAAAAATTAAAGTTAAATGTTGAAATATAAATGAAACTTATATTAGATATATTTGAATATGTAAACTTGGATCTTATTGGAATTGAAATGATAGTTCAAACCGGAATTTGCAATCGATAAAAATTGAAATGGTCCGTTGAGAATTTAAATTGAATTTTTAAACTTTTAAATTGGAAGTATTGAACAGGGATTGATTTAAATTGAATTCTGGAATTTAAGCTGATTTGAATTGATTTGTGAAAATTAGAGGAAATTATTTTTACATAAAGTGTTTTTAAACTATTTTAATATATAAATTATTTCAATATTTAAACTATTTTAGTTGGAACTATTACGATTACGAAAGTTTTATAATTTCATAAGTGCTATGATTTCAGAAGTATTATAATTTCTAAAGTGTTACAATTCTGGAAATGAATACTATTTAAAGTGAATAATAATTTCGAATTGATATGGTTTTGAAATAAATATGATGATATAAAGAATAAACTATTTAGAATGAAACGACCACGGTGTGAAATAAGCGGTTGGTTGTTAAAAGGACCGGGATCAGATATTGTCATACTCTCTGCCAATACCGAAAACCACTTTAACAGTTGTGTACGTGGTGGAGATTCCAGAATGAAGTAGGATGGTTTGGTGACGATTCTATATGGTATTTACGTAGCCCTGACTCCCGTGAGTCAGCTTGATGTGGCTAAAACAGGAGCTATAACGGGCCAAGTGGGGTCATTCCCCTGATCGGGCACATTTCTTCGATACCATTCTATTGCTTTTGTGATTTGATTGGGTGCACCTTTGATTTGGGAGTTTGTCACGAGGTGGGCGGTAGTAGCTGATATGCGTTACCACTAGTCCAGGAGTGCAAATGGTATATCTACCCTGGCATTGCCTCGAGTGCTTTGTCGTATGCCTTATTGCGCCTTCTACGAGTTTGTTTTGTACCGTACCTATGTTGTGTCCTCTGGGTAAACCACCTGTTTGGTGGAGCGTACGACATTGTATAGACTACGAGAATATACAAAATGTGTTAAGGGGGATATGGGTAACGCCTTAACGCTATTTTAATAGTTTACTTTACCATAGACATATTATAATAGCGTATATTGCTACATAGTAGATAGTTCTGTGGATCCTTAAAGGATGGAAGTCCCAACTATCCTTTATGTTACTGGTATTTTCAGTTGACATTTCACTTGAGTTGAATTTATTTATATAAGAATGTTAATCCTGACTCGAGTGTTTTGTATTTTGCTTTATGGTCGAGTTAGACTGAGTGTCATGGCATTTGAGACTCATCTTTAGAGATTGGAGCTTTGCTTGAAGATCTGTCTTATCTATTAAGCTTTTCCAGTTGTTTTGTTCAGACTTGTTATCTATTCATATTCGAGACTATATTGTATTGAGCTTTTCTGTTGTATTTTATTTCAAACTCTGATGTTTATATAGTAGCTTCATGAACTACCATTTATCTATTCTACTGCTTATTATTATATTACTCTGTGTTTGTGATTCTATGATTGATTTATTTACTGTATATGCTAAGTCTTGCCAATATTAAATTAACCATCTGTTGTTTTGAGGAATTCAAGTCTGACATGTGTGGATGTGAATAGTTCAAAATATTGGGTCGTTACAATTTTGCAAAGCCGCAACTGAAGTTCCAATATAAAAGCAAGGAATACATATGGCAAGGAATTAAGGGAGGCGACAAGGTAGTTGATGATAAAAACATTGTTAAAGAAAGTGCTAAGGGCCAGTTGCCATTGTTGCTATGTTCAAAAGAGGTACATGTGGGAACGGTTGATAGTAACCAGTCCATACCACTTGAAGTGCAACGAGTCCTTTCACAATACCCTACAGTTGTTAGCCCTGTAACCTCCTTACCTCCTTCCCGAAAGTATGATCACAAAATACCCCTTATACCTAATGCTAAACCAGTTTTTTTTAGGCCAAATAGTCACTCCTATCATATTAAGACCAAATTGGAAAGGCTCATTCAGGAAATGCTTGAGGCAGGAAACATTCAAATCAGCACTAGCGAATACTCATCTCTCGTGGTCATGGTTAGGAAAAAAGATGGTACATGGAGAATGTGCATGGATTATCGAGCACTCAATAAACAAACACTCAAAGATAAGTTTCCCATCCCACTCATTGATGACCTGTTAGACGAACTATATGGATCAAACTACTTCACTAAACTGGACTTGAAGTTTGGCTATCATCAAGTGAGAATGCATTTAAACGACATACATAAAACTGCATCCAAAGCACATGAGGGGCACTATGAATTCCTTGTTATGCCATTTGGCCTATCAACCATATTTAAGGAAGTTTCTTTTGGTATTCTTTGATGACATAGTAATCTATAGCCAGACATGGTCTGAGCATATGCACCACATAGGTCTGACCTTACAAGTCTTGGAGAACAAGCACTTGGTGATCAAATTATCAAAATGCTCGTTTTGTCAAGAACAAATTACTTATCTGGGTCATATAATATCAAAGGCAGGCATTACTGTGGATCCAGAGAAGATCAAGTCAATTAAAGAATAGCCAGAGCCAAGTCATATTAAAGGACTGAGAGGGTTCCTAGGCATCACTGGTTACTATAGAAAATTCATAAGAAATTATGGATTGATTGCTAAGCCACTCACCAACTTATTAAAGAAGAATGCTTTTCATTGGGATGAAAAAGCCATTAGCGCGTTAATAAACTTAAAAACTGTCTAATGAAGCGTCCTATACTATGCATGCCAGATTTTAAGAAAGAATTTATTATTGAATGTGACACCAGTGGTGTGGGAATTGGGGCTGTATTAACTCAAGAAGGAAGGCCCATTGCTTACCTCAGCCAAGCATTAAATAGAAAGAACTTACTGCTGTCTACATATGAAAAGGAATTGTTAGCATTTGTATTAGCTACAAAGAAGTGGTCCCAGTATCTGATAGGAAGAAAGTTTGT
Organism: Allium cepa; assembly: GCA_030765085.1. Lineage (NCBI taxonomy): Eukaryota > Viridiplantae > Streptophyta > Magnoliopsida > Asparagales > Amaryllidaceae > Allium > Allium cepa. The sequence continues at coordinate 489,939,864 of CM060934.1, read as the reverse complement.
TATAAAAAATGATCACCAAAGTCTCAAACATCTTTTGTCACAGGGGTTAACAATAGGAATCCAAGGGAAGTGGCTTGCAAAATTGCATGGGTTTGACTACAAAGTTGAATATAGGAAGGGGAAGGAAAATAATGTGGCTGATGCACTTTCTAGATTGCCAAAAGAACAAGATAACCATATAATACAATGCCAAGCAGTGACCAAAGTGGAAGGCAGCTGGATGCAAGAATTAAGAAAAATATTAGGAGCTGTCGGAATATATGAAGGATACGAAACAAAAATCGGAAGATGGCAGACTCAATACATCCAAATATCACTTGGTAGATGGGTTGATATATTATAAAAAAAGGATATTATTGGATCATAATTGCTAGGAAATAATATAGATCATACTCTATGAATATCATGCAGCACCCCTAGGTGGCCACGCTGGCATCAAAATGACCAGGCACAAATTAAAACAAGTCTTCTACTGGAAATGAATGAGATTAGACATTGAAAAATATATAAGAGAATGTGATGTATGCCAAAGGAATAAACATGAGAATATCTTAATCCCTGGACTGTTACAGCCTCTATCTGTACCAGATAAAATATGGTGTGACGTGTCCATGGATTTTATAATAGGACGGACCAAAGTCATATATTTAAAGCAATAAACATAGTAGTGGATAGGCTTTCAAAGTGTGCACACTTCTTTGAACTTCAACACCCCTATACTGCAAAGGAAGTCGCAAAAATATTTTTTGATGGAGTATTTAAACTACATAGCATGCCATAGAGTATAGTGAGTGATAGAGATTCAATATTCACAAGGATCTTTTGGCAAGAATTGATGAAACTATAGGGGTGTACATTAAAAATGAGTTCATCCTACCATCCTCAATCTGATGGTCAAACCGAGGCTGTTAATAAGATATTGGAGAGCTACTTGCGTTGCTTTCTGTGTCACAAGCCTCAAGGCTGGTCAAATTGGCTTACATTAGCCGAATATTGGTACAACACTAGTTGGCAAAGTTTCATCAATGTCACACCATATCAAGCTATCGATGGGATAACTCCTCCAACCTTACTGTCCTATGTACCCAAAACTGTGAGAGTGTCTCAGGTTGAACAAGAGTTGTACTCCAGAGATATTATGTTCCCGTTTTTGAAAGATGGCCTGCAACTCACATAAGAATGAGTGAAAAAGCAAAGTGATGTTAAGAGGACAGAGAGGCAGTATGAGGAAGGAGATTCTGTATACCTTAAGTTATAACCATATAGGCAAATCATTGTAAGTAATTTAAAAACTACCAAGTTATCGTCGAAGTACTATGGGCCATATAAGATTATATAGAAAATGGGAGAGGTAGCATATAAGTTGGAGTTTCCTGTTGGGGCAAAAATTCACCCAGCATTCCACATTTCACAGTTAAAAAAGAGGATAGGCTATGGAATTGTAATACAGCCCGATGCTCCAACATTTACTGAAGAGATTGTTGATGAGCCTAATTCAATACTGGACAGAAGAATTTTTTCCAAAAAATAATCATGCAATTACCCAAGTATTGGTGAAATGGAAGTAAAGCGAGGTGGAAGATTCGACATAGGAAGATTATTGAGAATTAGTGAAGAAGCGTCCTGCCTTTGACCTTGAGACAAGTCAGTTTTTGAAGAGAAAGGGGGTGTTAGGCCCCAAGTTTGATCAACACAACTGGAGCAGGAGCGGCATGAAGGGGAAGATCAAATAACAAAACGTTTGAGAGTAAAAGAGAAAGGAGGCAATTCATCGAACACCTTGATGCAGAACCTTCCTTCTATTATCAGAGGCGAACCGGTGGAGGAGCTGTGTGACTTAGATCACCAAAGAAGCCTGTCGGGTTCCACGAAGGCGGGAGGCATTTCGGTTGGGGTCAGCAAATGTTAAATAGGGTGTCCACGTGCACTTGTGTACATGTACATAGTTGTTCAACTAAGAGTCGTTCAATATTCAGTTGTTTTGATCAATTCAAAGTTGAACAAGTCATGTATTTAGTTTGTATGCAGTCATGATTGTGTATAAATATGAATGTGGATCACTTATACAAACCGCTGAGAAGATTAATAAAAGAGTTTATTCATTTATTTGACACAATTTTGATATACAACTATCTTCTCTCAAATTACAATTGTTTTTACATTTTCTCTTCCATTGATATTTATACATCCCTGAAAAAAAAGAAAGCTTACATTACAATTCCTCGACTCCTATACTCCAAGAACTCCAAGCTTCAACCATTGTTTGTCCTTTCGGCAGTCATTCATAACAGCAACATGGTTAATACAAGGATGAAGAAAGATGGCCATAACACATATATTACAACACCTTCTTTCTGTATGGACAAAATAATTCAGAAGTGAGCTAAAAATGGATATGCATTTTTGATTCCAATAGGATGTTCTTTACACTGCCTTTTGCAAGTTCCCCCAAATAATCTGCCAAAAACAAACAGCAGCATAATAAAAAATATAATTGTACCATCATCTTAGTAGCAAACTTCAAAAAAGAATATATTAAATGATATAAATTACAAACTCACCCAATGTTCGTACAACTTAATTTATTTCTATTCTAAACGTATGAAAATACTTCCCTTCCTCTTACCATGATCAAATCAAGTTTCACCCAAAAATAATTTAAAACAGACTAAAGAACTTATTGTCATTTAGATTGTCGAGATGAAATATATATATCAGCTTATAAATATATCAGCTCTGGATGGGAATAATGACTTTGAACGTTTAACTAGAATCAAATTATTGGAAGGATCACAAAAACTTGAGGATAACTCATTACAGTATCAGTCTACAAAGGTTTAACTTTTAAAGAGATAATGAAAAGTCATTTCTTGTAGTAATTGCACATTTATTGGTTAATAAGTGTAAGCCTGTTGCACATATCACCAACATAAATTTTTCTTTCTTTCTTTTTATTTTTTCGCAAACTAAAAAAATAAAATAAAATGAAGATAAAAAAGATGTTTTAATCTGTAACGACCACCCTACACTATCGGTATCCAATGTAATTAAGTATTGCCTTTTTATAATGGCCGGCCAATATAGGATGATTGTAAAAGGTTGAAAAGAAATAAAACATCACAGAACTTGTCGTATATCTCATAGCGCATCAAATAAAATATAATAGTCATCATAGGTATAAAATATGAAAAACAATAATAACTAAGTGAACCAAATACCAAAGTACAGATCCATAGAGTTATACAACACAATAATATAATTTATACAAATGGAAATAAACTCAAATAAAACCGTCTCAACAATAAAGCAAACATTGCCTGGGCTCCATAGTTTTGCACAGCTAAATAAGCAAATAGTATATCTATATATAATACGAGAAGACTTCATCCAGCTCGTCCTTTGCACAGCCATTCCATGTCAACTGGACATGCTATCTAGTCTACTCATTTAAAAGTAACCGAGATAATAAAAAAAATCCTTAAATCTCGAGTCAGACAACAGTCTTGTGTGAGCGATGAACGAATCCCAAAATATTATACAAGTTGATATAGTGAGAAACAAAGATATTCAAGCCATACCTAACCTGTCCCTTTAATCAAAGAGTCAGTAGATAACGATTATAATATGTTACTCTACAACATCAAAAAAGTGTACCACAACCTGAGTACAACAACGAGTGCCCAGATATCCTATTCACAATACCTGTCTCAAGGGACTTCCCTAAAGTGATAGACTATGGGAGAAAACAACCAAGAAAACATAGAATCCATTAAACTACCCTCACTATCACTCAATATGCCATGGATATATGATAACTCGTATGACCATTCTTCTACCAGGGATTAACAAACAAGTACCGATTTTAAATGTACTCGCTCATAGCTCGAAGCTGACACTAGACCCATTCCACCGGTCCAAGGTACACGGGTCCATCTAGTTTTCTTTATTCTCAAGCATACATTCCATATTCCTTCTTTCTATGATAAAATCATTCAACATCCTATTCACGGGTCACTCTTCCTAGAACCCACCATTTGTGGATAATCATTTACATGACTTTTTCAATTCGAGTCGCCAAACTCCATTTACCATCAAGTTACCGTTATCAAAATCCTAAAGCTGTCAACCTTCATCGTGCTACTACATCGCCATTGAACCTAAGCGAATAAACAAACACCTTCAACACGACTTGTAGAGTCCCTACATTCCCCTTTGAAAATTTTACCAACCATATTTACATAAATTCATGTGGGTACGACCAAAAGAGGTCAATAGTGTTTCCTAGAGACTTGACCAGGCAACTTAGTACTCGGCTAAAGACTTCGTTTTCGACCAAGATATCACTCGGCATCCAGGAGCGATCGGCCAAAGGCATTGTTTGGCTAAAGGCTTCGTTCGGATAAGATATCACTTGGCATCCAGGTGCGATCGGCCAAAGGCATTGTTTGGCTAAAGGGTTCGTTCGGTCAAGATATCACTCCGCATACAGTAGCGATCGGCTAAAGGCATCGTTCAGCTAAAGGCTTCGTTCGGACAAGATATCACTCGACATCCAGGAGCGATCGGCCAAAGGCATCATTTGGCTAAAAGGTTCGTTCGGTCAAGATATCACTCGACATCCAAAAGCGATCGGCCAAAGGCATCATTCGGCTAAGGGCTTCGTTCGGACAAGATATCGCTCGGCATCCAGGAGCGTTCGGTCAAACGCCTCGTTCGGCAGACCAAGGACATCCGGCATTCAAAGATGGCTCGACATTCTCCCCAGCATGTCCGCTTCGATTGTTGCTCGGTCTACTCTTTCCACGCAAGAAACGTAACGTTCGGCATGAAGAGGATGGTTCGGCATCTGGCCATTCGGCCTACTCAGTTCGGCACACAGAGACCACTCCATTTGGGCCGAGGTATTCGGCTATTAGGCCCACCAAGGAAATCCAACCCACCTTTGTCTATAAATAGGGAGGTAGGGGCACACTAAAAAAGGATCTTTTCCGAGGACACTGGGGAGACTCAGCCATTTTTTATACTCTCTTCTTCTTCATTCAAACTTGTATTCAAGCGATTGATTTATGAATTGTATCTGTACACAAGTAATGGAGAAAGCAATAAAGATTAGCGTCAAAGTGGACGTAGGCAATTACGCCAAATTACTATAAATTTGGTGTTCTTATTCTCTGCATTTAAATTTATACTCTGTTCTCTATCTTAACTTACCTTCTTCATTAATCTCTCTACACAATCTTTCTAAGGGTGTTAGTGACCAATTTTGGTGCTAACATTTTGGTGCTTTCACTGGGAATTAAATTCTCAGGCTGTTAGGATCTTCTTTGTAGCTACTGGATTGCATAAATCCCCTGAACGAGATCCAATATCATTAACAGAGCATCTGTTGATTCTACTCAGAGTTACAACCAACAACTCTACCATGGGGAGACCACGAACCAGATCGGCCTCTCATAATGCAGATGTCCATGAAACTGCTAGCATACAAAAAATTGGACCTGGAAATCAGCAGACAACCAGAGGTGCAAGCCCCTCCGCCTAAGTCCAAGCGGAAGTCGTTTCCCGAACGGAGTTCAATGACTTGATAAGAGAACTCAAGGAAAGTAGAAAGTAGCTTGCTGAACAGATTCAAGCCAACACTAACCTCATGAATCAGCTCACTCAAGAGCAGCGTCAGAATGCTAGAGGTAACCCTACCCCTTATTCTAAATCCGATAGCTCAATCTCAACTGACGAACCTCCTAGGCGTAGATGCCGTAAGGATGAAGGTGCACAAGTAGGTGTTGGGAATCAAGCCCGTGAAGAGACCGGACACCTGAATCTCCAAGACCCAAATCAGGCGGGACATCAACCCACACGGTCTCGTGGAACGGAACCGTGCCATCCATCCTCCATACAAACTCCGGACTTAACAGCTATGGTCAGGCAGTTGATAAGAGAAAACCAAGGCTTGACCAATGAAGATTGGGGAGTGACCAGAAGCCATACCCCCTTTACGGATGGTATCCTACAGGCTGAGTACCCCAAGAAGTTCAATATGCCAACTATCCTGGCCTATGAGGGAAAGACTGACCCCAGGCAGCATGTGATGAGGTAGGGATGGATGATGGATTCTGCAAGAGCCAATGATGCAACCAAGTGTAGGTGCTTCCCAATCACTCTGTCTGGAATCGCCACCATGTGGTTTACTTGACTTCCTCCGCGATCTATATCCAGCTTTGACAAATTGGCAATGAAATTCATAGAGCAGTTCATGATACACACCACTCGTCCAAAGGATGTGATGTCCTTATCAAGCGTAATCCAAGCTCCGGGAGAGTCACTGAAAGCATACTTACAGAGATTTCATGTTGCTGCTACTGAGGTAAGCAATCCAAACGACCACACAATTTTGTTGGCGGTAATGCGTGGAGTGAATCCAGATTCTGAATTTGGAGATTAGTTGGCGGGAAAGCCCCCAGCTACGCTGGAACGTTTTTATTCGAAAGCTCATCAGTTCATAAGGAGGGAGGATGCTCGGTGGACAAGGTGAGACAAGGCACCAGGGCCCGTTCAAGAGTCCGTGAAAGGTAACATCGCCATGAAGCAAACCGACGATAATTCTGGGAAAACCCAAGTTAACGTCCAGAATAAGCTTGGGCAGTCTAAAGGATCTGGAGGTGGGAATCACGGAAAGAAAAAGGAAATAGGGAGATGGAAGTCAAGGATCCCGACCTACGATGAATACACCCCGTTGAACGCGTCTCTTGAGAACATCTATTTGTCAACTTGCAACACTTTCCAGTATAGAAAACCATGCCCAAAGGAATCTACCGAGGAACAAAGGTGGACCGGGAAATACCGCCGCTTTCACGAGTCTTATGGACACAACACAGAGGAGTGTAGACACCTTCATGGCGCAATAGAAAAGCTGATTAGATAAAAGAAGCTGAAGGAGTTTGTCAAAGACCCACAAGATGGAAGGCAAGAAACATCGGACCCTGGACATGGGCCAGCCCCACACTAACCAGAACAACCTGCTCGAACTGTGGATAGATTGGTTATTAATACGATTGCTGGCGGACCTCATCCAGCGGATAAGAATTGGCAGGAGATGGAACGATATGCGAACTCTTTAAGACATGCGGAGTATGAGTGTTGTTCGAATATGGAGGATGGGACTCCTGCAAAGCAACAGCGCACGATGAATGATGATATCATATTCCGGAGCAAAGATGCGGACAAGTAGAGGCTCCTACTATCGACCCAATGGTCATATCTGCGACAATCGGACGGCTTCGTGAGGAGAATTCTGATTGATTGCGGAAGTTCCGTTAACATCATCTTCAGGAAGGCATATGACCAAATGAAGCTGGAAATCAAGGATTTGAAACCATTTAAAGCCAGAATCCATGCCTTTAATGGCGCAACAACAGATGGAGTGAGGTATGTGGAGTTACCAGTTGAACTGGGGCAAGGCGAGCGTAGGAGGGTGCGAATCCTACCATTCATAGTGTTGGACGTTGACTCTCCATATAACGTATTTCTAGGACGTCCAGCCTTGGCAGAATTTAGGGCAGCATTGGCCCCTTGGTGTCTAACATTAAAATTTCCCACAGACAACGGTGTTGGAGGGGTGCACGGCGATCAAGCAACCGGATGTGCCTGCTATGTGGCTGAGCTGAGAGAGGCTCAGCGTAGAGAGAAAGGAAATGTTGCGGTCCGCTCCGTCCGCAGCCGAAATGCTGAAGATTGACAAGTAGCGCCCGAGCCTTGGCTCGGGCAACATTCTCGGATCTATAGAGACACAGATCCGAGAGACGATGACGGGGAACCCAGGGAAATAAATGCAGCACTGGCTGAACTAACCATTGACATCCCAGTTAGCCGGAGCGACCGATCATGAGTTCTTAAAATTGGGTCGCAACTCGACCCTTTGGCCGCTGAGAGCCTTACTGATTTCCTCCGAGCGAATCTTGATGTTTTCGCCTGGATACATTCTGATATGTGCGGGATATATCCTGCGATTGCGAGTCATATGTTGAACATAGACCCGAAACATGTACCTGTGAAACAAAAAAGGAGAGGCATGGACCCGGAGAGGTCTACGGCTCTCAAAGAGGAGGTGGACAAACTCAAAGCCAACGGGTTCGTCCGCGACCCCCTCTTCCCTGAATGGGTATCTAACCCGGTGCTAGTAAAGAAGGAAAATGGAGGACATGTGTTGATTATTTAGATTTAAACAAAGCATGCACTAAGGATAGTTTCCCATTGCCTAGGATTGACCAGCTGGTCGAATCAACCACCGGACATGAGCTATTATCATTTATGGATGCGTAGTCTGGATATAATCAAATTCCAATGCACCTCCCAGACCAAGAACACACCAGTTTCGTCATGAATATGGGATTGTACTGCTATGTAGTAATGCCATTTGGATTGAAGAACGCAGGAGTGACTTATCAATGCCTGGTGAATCGAATGTTCAAATTGGTAAAACAATGGAAGTCTATGTGGATGACATGCTCGTGAAGTCACGGTAGTTAATCGACCACATCCGAGACTTGGCAGAGATGTTTGACATACTCAGGCATTATGGAATGAAGATCAAACCGTTGAAGTATTCATTCAGCGTAGTGTCAGGAAAGTTTCTGGGATTCATTGTGAATGCCCGGGGAATCGAGGCTAACCCAGAGAAGATTCAGGCTATCCGAGATATACAAGTGCCCAGAACTATAAAACAGGTACAAAGCTTGAATGGAAAGTTGGCCGCGCTGAGCCGATTCATATCCAGGGCCACATACAAGTGTATTCCTTTCTTCGATGTCATAAAGAGAGGAAATAGGAATTTTGAGTGGACATCCAACTGCGAGGAAGAATTTCAAGCTCTTGTAAGGCACTTGGAAAGTCCCCCGATATTGTCGAAACCAATAGACCACGAAATGTTGTACGTATACGTGGCTGTATCCCAGCACGCTATCAGCACAACCCTGGTTCGCGAGGAAGACCGGGTCTAGAAGCCCGTTTACTATGTTAGTAAGCGCTTAACAGGGGCAGAAAGAAATTATCCAAAGATTGAAAAACTAGCATATTGCTTGGTGATTGCAGCACGCAAGCTTCGCCCGTATTTTCAGGCACACTCAATCAGTGTTTATACCGATCAGCCTTTGCGACAGATACTCCAACGACCGGAAACTTCCGAAAGGATGTTAAAATGGAATATTGAGCTAAGTCAGTTCGAAATCACCTACCTGCCGTGAAGGGCCATACAAGGACAGACACTAGCTGACTTCATTGCTGAATTCACTACGACTGAGGAATTAAACGATCATAATGTCATACCTCCCGTTCGATGGAAGGTGTACACCGATGGGGCATCTAACAACCGTTGTTCGGGGGTTGGCATAGTTCTCATAACTCCTGAAAACCGGTCGGTCTGCTACGCTTTGAAGCTCGAATTCGCAGCAACGAATAACGAATTCGAGTGTGAAGCGTTGATCGCTGGCTTGAAACTTATCAAAGAACTGGGAGTGAAATCGGTTGAAATCTTCAGCGACTCGCAGTTGGTGGTGTACCAAGTGCAAGGTGACTACCAAGCAAGGGTGAAGAGACTTGCCCCGCATTTGGTTCGAGTTCAGGAACTGCTAGCGAACCTCGAGTACTACGATATTTCACATGTCCCGCGTGAGCAAAACAGGGCAGCCGACTCGTTGGCAAAATTCGCCGGCGCAGGCGTAGGCGACGCACAACAAATGGGATTATTTCCTGTTGAAACCCTCCATGCTCCGAGTATAGATACGATGGAGGTAGATTTCGTGATGGAGGTAGAAATCGAGAAGGAATCGTGGATGACCTCAATCAAGCAGTACTTGCTATTCGAGATGTTGCCCAAAGAAAGGAGCGAAAGACGACAAGTCCTTCGTAAGGCTTCTCCTTATGTAATACATGATGAAATAATGTATCGAAGGGGATTCTCGACCCCACTACTCCGATGCATTGCCCATGATTAGATAAAACGAGTCCTGGAGGAAGTCCATGAAGGAGAGTGCGGCGACCATACTGTGGGGCAGACATTAGCAAAGAAGATCCTTCGTTATGGATACTACTAGCCAACTGTGAATCGGGATGTTGCAGACTATGTGAGAAGATATGATAAATGCCAGATATATGCAAAAATCCCGAGAGTTTCGCATATGAAACTCACATAAATGGTTAGTACCTGGCTATTTGCAATGTGGGGAATTGACTTAATTGGTTCTTTACCCATAGCCAAAGGTGGGGTGAAATATGCAATAGTTGTGGTCGACTACTTCACCAAATGGGCAGAAGCAGAGCCTCTGGCTACAATAACCACCAAGAAGGTTATTAACTTCGTCGTACGAAATATCATATGCCGCTTCGGCCTTCCACCGACCATCATTACAGACAATGGAACTCAATTCAAAAGCAAGGAGTTCAAAGAATTTTGTCAGAAATATGGCATTGAAAAGAAGTTTGCAGCGGTTGCTCACCTGAAGGCCAACAGACAATTCAAAGCCGTAAACAAGATAATCAAGTCCATATTGAAAAAACGTCTGGAAAAGGCCAGAGGCAGGTGGGTGGATGAACTTCCAACAGCACTTTGGGCCTACAGGACCACCCACAAGACCGCGACTGGCCACACCCCAATCGTGTTAGCATATGGCATGGAAGCTGTCATACCCGTGGAACTTAGAGTCCCATCACATCGGGTATCCTATTACGACCCCGAGTCAAACCAGAATCTTTTATTGGAATTGTTGGACTTCATTGATGAAAAACACGAAGAAGCCAATTTGAGAGCGACCGCATACATACATAGAGTCGCTAAATATTATAACGAGAAGGTCCGACCAAGAATTTTTAGTGTGGGAGACCTCGTTTTGAAACGAGTTTTCTCGATCCCGTCTCATATGAATCCCGCATGGGAAGGTCCATATGTCATCGAACGGAAGCTTGGAGAAGGAACTTTCAAGCTAGCGACCGTCGATGGTGCGATACTCCCCCGAGCATGGAACAGCGAGCACTTGCGGCATTATTATACTTAGTCTATTTCTTTCATGTATTAGTTGCACTTATTTCCAGCATGCTTTTATTTCTAATTCTTGGCATGTAATAAGGCAATTTAACTCGCTCTCATTAATAAAGGCTTGAAGCCATCTTTTCCATGAATTACTGATGTCTCTACAAATGATGATTCAGTGACGGGCAAATAAAATTATGTTATTCCGGCCCACGTACAAACGCGCACGGACACTTAAAACCTCCAAGTCCTCGGGGTGCGGACTGGAGTACTCTAAGTCCCTGGAGCGCGGACTTGAGTATAAACGACTTAAAATCTCCAAGTCCCCGGAGTGCGGACTGGAGTACTCTAAGTCCCCGGAGCGCGGACTCGAGTTTAAACGATTTAAAATCTCCAAGTCCCCGGAGTGCGGACTGGAGTACTCTAAGTCCCCGGAGCGCTGACTCGATTATAAACGATTTAAAATCTCCAAGTCCACGGAGTGCGGACTGGAGTACTCTAATTCCCCGGAGCGCGGACTCGAGTATAAACGATTTAAAATCTCCAAGTCCCCGGAGTGCGGACTGGAGTACTCTAAGTCCCTGGAGCACGGACTCGAGTATAAACGACTTAAAATCTCCAAGTCCTCAGAGTTCGGACTGGAGTACTCTAAGTCCCCAAAGCGCGGACTCGAGTATAAACGATTTAAAATCTCCAAGTCCCCGGAGTGCGGACTGGAGTACTCTAAGTGCCCGGAGCGCGCATTGGAGTACTATAAGTCCCCGGGGCGTGGACTCAAGTATAAATGATTTAAATGACCGGCTCCGCTGAAAACGGACTGGTTATAAATGACATGAAGACATCGAGCCTTCAGTGTGCGTATTAGAAAATATTCTAAGTGCTTGGGGCGCGAAAGAAAAAAACAGATAGTTCTCAAAGAATTTCGAGCTATATGAAGATGAACCGAGAGGCCTATTATATTCACAACAGCTTGGATTTGAATCACAATCACAAAGAAAATTGGACGACAAGAGCCATGGAAAGACAGAAAAACTAAGTTTTATTCATCGAAGATAAGTTTCCATTACAACTCCTTTGATTATTTACACAAACTAAGAAAACAAAAGTACTTGCCCAATCTAAACTGACTCTCATTGAACGAGAGTAATAATTACTTCTTTTGCTTCTTCGCCTTCTTCACCTCCGTTTTCTTCTCAGACGACTCCTTTCCTCCGCATTTACCCTTGGTACCCTTCTTTGATGGAGGAGTGGCAGCCGAAGAAGTATGAGGGACATCCATGGGTTTAGACCTGCCAGGGAGAATGATCTTCAACGGCTTATTGAAAGGATCGTCGGGGTCTACGGTTGAGGTTCGACCTTCATCTTGGTCGTTTCTCTCTTCTCCTTCTCCAACCGTTCCTTCATACTCAACTCAGATGTGTGTTCAGAGGCGCCTGTGATCTCTACTTCGTAACTCCCCTCGATGGGAGAAGAAGTCTCAGATTTGTCTTCATCTAGCACCCTAATCACTTGAGCATCTGGCCCGGGAGCTTCTCATGCCTGACTGGCCTGACCTATCTTTTCCTCCACCTCCTTGGCGACACCGCTCCTTGGAGTAGGCTCGGGATCAGAACGACCTGCCCGAAAGCACGAAAAACAAGCGTTAGAATACAATAGTCCTAGAATGGAAACATTTGGAATCTTAAAGTGAAGAGTTATCTACCAGCTTCCGGCAGGATCTCAGCTGTCAAGGGGGTCTCACCCTTCGGAATGGGAGACAGAATATGGACGCCAAGGCCGGGGTCCTTCGGATTGTATCCAATATGCTGCTCGAATGGATCGAGTATCGGCCGATCGGCCAGTCGAATAGGCGCATGAGCCGGAGGCACGCCCCCGGATGGACCAGTAATAACTTCTTTCCCTTTCCTTGAGGGGGAACCTTTGCCATATATAGTTTTAGCTGCAAGCAAGTCCGAAGGCTCGTTTTTCTTAAGATATTATTTTATCAAGGCCCCTTCGTCAATCTCTTCGGTTCCATGCTCGGCCCTCCTGATTCTATCAAAGCCTCCCATGCCTCGGCTAAAGATTCAAGATAGCCCTCACCCAAAAAATTCAACTCTCGATGCATGAGAACTCGTGCGTTGAATTCAGCGATTAGCGGGTCAAACATGCTTTTGACCTCTTCCCTGCCTTCTTCTCTAGCTGCCTCGAGACGCGAGTCGAAATCCATGGGCGCTATCCTCTTGCCCTCTTCTCGGGCTTCACTCTTTATCGCCTCAACCTGGGAAAGCTCGTCCTCAAGTTTTTCCTTTAAGAGTCGAGTAGTAACGATTTCGTCACAGTAACGCTGTGACTCTTCTTGAGCGGCCGTTTTCTCTTCCCTCTCCCTACGAAGCTGCTCCTCAAGTTCTTTGACACGGAGGCTGAGTGCGTCCCTCTCCTTCTGAACTGAGTCCTTCTCTAGAGCCAAGGCCCCACATCGTTGAACCGCCTCGTCAAGTTCTTTCTTATGAGTTGACTCCAGGTGAGTAACGGCCTCAGCAGTGTCCTTAGCGCTCTGATGGGCGACCTCGAGCTCAGACTTGTAAGTGGCTATTTCTTCGTCCGGAGCTTTAATGATATCCTTGTCGTGGATAGCCTCAGGCTTCAGGCAGTCGATTTCATGCTGGCGGTCCACAGAAACTTCAGAAATTTTTTCAGCTAGATGAACAAACGCATCATGTTGAACATAGACGTCATTCGTATAGGCAAGGGCGCTCTGTTTGGCATGTCCAGGGATGGGGTGAATCGCCGGGAGGAATTTCAGGCCATCGAAGCAGATTTTCGAAAATTTATCTTTAAGCTCGCCAACCTCTCTGTTACTGTTGGGTCTGTTGCAGGAGCGGGAGGAGACGGCTTTGAAAGTTCGCCCCTCATGTAAGAATATCGGGACTGCCGAGTGGAAGAGGAGTTAAAGTGCTGGTCTCGGGGAGCATCAGGTTGCGACCTCTTATAGCCGTGTTTGTCTTTACTTTACTCCGCGTGAGAAGAGGTATCCTGGTGGTATTTTGGCTGATAATAAGTTTTCCTCCGAGATGACGAGTCCCGGGAATGATAGTCTTTATCGCCATCGCCATCCCTATCTCGACGTGTTCCGGAACCCTAGTCTCGTCCAGAGTGGTGAAGAACAGACGAGCGACGAAGGCGATCGAATCCATGTGAACGCCCCATACCACCTGTACAGAATTCAAATAACAGCGAATTAGGAAAGAGTAGTGTGACGACAAAAATCTAAGCGAAAATTGAAGTGCAAGTATTCGTGTGTGTCCTAGTGTTTCCCCCCAACGGACCAGTCGCTTTGCTAATAGGAGTTTTCTCTCCCTGACTCTAGGTTGGAGCGCCTGCGTCGTCCCTGACGGGCGAATGAAGTTTGAATGCCTCCGGGTCGTCAAAGTCATAATTAAGCAGACCATCCGGAATAGAGAGGTTCGATAAGCCCTTTAAAGAACTTTCTACGTGCTGCGAAAAAGCCTCTTTCTCCGTCGGAATAAGCGTAACTTTCGAAGTTCCGCCAACCTTCTCCTTTCTGATCTTGTACGTCAATCCCTTTTTTCTCTGTGAAGGAGAAGATGACGTTTCGATATCGTGCACTTCAACTATAGGATCTTGGGCTGGACCCAAATTCTCACCTTGTGCTTCGGGTGTTTCACCCTCCTTGATTTCCCCCTCTTCTTGTACATCAGGGGTGTGGCGTGCTGACGACTCAGCTAATTTTTTCCCTTTGGCAGAGGCCGGCCTGGGTACAGTAACGCCTTCGGGAAGACTTACTCGATGACCTTCTACTAACAATTCGAACCTCGATAGTGACTCATTTGAGATAAGAGTTCAGATGTCTCGTTCTTAGGCGGGAAGAGCTCTAATAGCTTCAACGGCCTCAGAATATCCATGGCCGTCGGGACGTGGATTGATACTTGAAAAGATGAAACAAGAGTTAGAATAGGAATAGCTTAGACCAAAATATGAGTATCGTTCCAAGAAGAAGACTTACTTCCTTCGACCCATCTCCTCGCGAAACCAGGGGGCAATGCACATAGAACCATTCATGTTTGTACAGGGAAAACTTGCTCCACGCCTCGGTTAAAATTTGGCATTTGTGGTGCGGCTCGAGGAACACAAAGGAGGGGCTATCTCTTCTCTTCTTGATCATATTAATATATCTGATGTCGCAAGGAGTAGGAGGCCTAGAGAAGACGGTCATGAAGAGCATGTAAGTGCCGTAGATAAAGGCGTGACCGTTCGGGTGCAACTATGACGGGGCGATGTCGATGTATTGCAGCACATCCCGAAGAAACAAATTGAACGGTGGCACACTACCAACCCAGCACATGAATTTATTGAACGCTGTGTATCCTACTAGGGGCACATGTGGTCGGTCGTGCCCCAATGGAACCAGCACGTCGTTAAAAGGTATTCCATGGATGGAGCATATTCGCCGAAGCGCAACTTTATTGTTTTTTGAAGCCTGTGAATCGACGGGGTTGTCCAAGAAAATCGATGCCTCTAGGGCATGGGGGCTAAGTTATGTGCAGGGGAGATTGATGGATTTGAAACATCTGCAACTTCCTGTCGAGAGGATGGTCCGGGTCTGTCAGAGATCGTGGCGGAGCTGGATTTTTTAGACATCTTCAATAAATAGAGAATTCGGCTAAGCACCTGTGTGAACTATACTTGAAAAACGTTCGACGTTAGAATTAACAACACAAATATTCCCCCCATGTGGTGTGTGAACTAGTGCGGTCAATCGCATATAAGTGATGAAAAATTGAAAGTCACAGAGTTAATAACATAAAATTGAGCTTCGAGTCATCGCCTTCGAAGACCGTCATCGCTGACCGTCTCCAAAAGCCTGCCTTATGGTGTTTACAATCTCGGATTCAGAAAATGTTAGAAGAAGTTATCCGGTTGTGTCAATTTAAGTTCAGGTTTATGTCTGCTGAAATTAGGGGGTTACCAGTCCAAATCAGTTCGATATACTAGTATGCTGGAGTTCCTGTCCCTGTCCTGCTATATGATTAGGCAAGGCAATTGTTTGATTGGCCTAAGTATGGCTCGACATTTATGTTTATTCGACCAAAGTATGGTTCGGCATTTATGTTTATTCGGCCTAAGTATTGTTCGGCTGAAATATGGGTCGACATCCATTATCGTTCGACCTAAAGATTGTTTGGCCTAACTGTCGACTGGGCAAACTATCGTTCGGCCTAAATGACGTCCGGCCTAAGTTCTGCCTCGGCAAAGTAACGTCCGGCATCCCAACTAACTCATGCTTCCTTCCTAACCTTCCATCCCACCGTTCGGCATGTGATGAGTGACGCTGAACCAGAATTACGCCGAACTCCAACGCTCGACACTTACTCTCTTCCACCGTCCATGCCGAACAACGAGGGTCGAGCGCTCAGCAAATCATGCCAGACCATGCCGCTGAGCATCCCAACTATCTCCTGCTCCTCCTCTATTCTTTCTCCCTCCAATCTTGTTCGGCACAAGGTAACTATGCCAAACCGCAACATGTCTCCCCACAGCTTCCTAATAACCTCGTCTCTAATCACTCCTCCTTTCCTCCTCATTATTTAACTCTTAAAACTCTTAAACCACCTCAATCAAGACTCAACTCAATCTACAAACTTGAGCGTAAAAACTTTTTTAGTTATGGGAAAGGATTTAGGTAAATGAATCGGTACCTAGTTAGAAGGTCGAAACTTAGAAAGGGTTTGACAGATCTGTGAAGGCTGTTAGCTGGTGAGGTTGGCAAGTATGAGGTAGCGGAGGTAGAAAGTGGAAAGAGAAGAAGGAGGAAGAAACTGGCCTTTATAGGGAATAAAGAGTAGAAGGCGAAACGACGATAACCGGTAGAATCGGTCAAAGCCACCTCGTTCAGCATCAGCTTGTTCAGCATACGAGGGATGTTCGGCCTTGGTTATACCATTCGGCCTCGGCTACACTGTTCGGCACACACCTCCACAAATGGTATTCACAAGAGAGCAATCCCCAAGAGTGATGGGCCAAGGTTCGAAGCGGAGCATGGGGGATAAATAATTCAAAGCGTACTACGTTCGGTCACGTAATACAGATTTGACCAGGCAACTTAGTACTCGGCTAAAGACTTCGTTCGGCCAAGATATCACACGGCATCTAGGAGCGATCGGCCAAAAGCATCGTTCGGCTAAAGGCTTCGTTCAGACAAGATATCACTCAGTGTCCAGGAGCGATCGGCCAAAGGCATTGCACGGCTAATGGGTTCGTTTAGTCAAGATATCACTCGACATCCGGGAGCGATCGGCCAAAGGCATCACTCGGCTAAAGGCTTCGTTCGGACAAGATATCACTCGACATCCAGAAGCGATCGGCCAAAGGCATCGTTCGGCTAAAGGGTTCATTCGGTCAAGATATCACTCGGCATCCAGGAGCGATCGGCCAAAGGTATCGTTCGTCTAAGGGCTTCGTTCGGACAAGATATCGCTCGGCATCCAGGAGTGTTTGGCCAAACGCCTCGTTCGGCGAACCAAGGACATCCGGCATTCAAAGATGGCTCGGCATTCTCCCCAGCATGTCCGGCTTCGATTGTTGCTCGGTCTACTCTTCCCACGCAACAAACGTACCGTTCGGCATGAAGAGGATGGTTCGGCATCTGGCCGTTCGACCTGCTCAGTTCGGCACACAGAGACCACTCCATTGGGCCGAGGTATTCAGCTACCAAACCCACCAGGAAAATCAAACCCGCCTTTGTCTTTTAATAGGGAGGCATGGGCACACTAAAAAAGGATCTTTTCCATGGACACTGGGGAGACTCTGCCATTTTTTATACTCTCTTATTCTTCATTCAAACTTGTATTCAAGCGATTGATTTATGAATTGTATCTGTACACAAGTAATGGAGAAAGCAATAAAGATTAAGCTCAAAGTGGACGTAGGCAATTATGCCGAACCGCTATAAATTTGGTGTTCATGTTCTCTGCATTTAAATTTATACTCTGTTCTCTATCTTAACTTACCTTCTTCATTAATCTCTCTACACAATCTTTCTAAGGGTGTTAGTGACCAATTTTGGTGCTAACAAATACCAATATGAACCCATTAATTTATACTTAGCCAAAATTTGGCTAAGTATTTTTCTCATTGATCTTTTCTTCTCGACATGCTAAGAACCCCTTGCTCCACTCCTAAAGCTATCAAGCTCCAAGTACCGACCCCCGTGCTAGAAAATAACTCAGTACTAATCAAAGGTGATCGGTATTGACTATCCACTTAGCTAATTTTCCAACTTTGAAATTTTAAACCCCTTCCTACCTTCAACCCGAAGTCTTCCCCAGAGTTTTATGGTCGAACTCCCCAAGCGTTGCCCCATTTCCAAAAAGATTTGCAACTCCTAACAGAGACAGCTCGTCAATGACCACTAGTTAGCTACGCAAACCACTTGCGATCAAAATCCTAGGCTCCTTTCCTCCTCTAAAGCACTTCATGAAGTTTCATCCAATTCCACTCATTTTGCCATCATTTTGCCTAAATCGATGACCACTTTCCTAACTTCACCAAAACACAAATAAATCATGTCAAAATAATTCATCCAAGCATGCTTACCATTCATAAACATTCATCAAACATATACAATCCACCAAACAAGATCAATATACATGAATTAACCTAGATCTAGTTTTGCACCAAAATGTTAAAATTGGTTGTCTTTTATATTTTCATATGCAAAATTTGATGATGTTATGCAAGCATGAATAATAAATTAAGAATTACATATAGAAAATATTCTAACAAGACGTTTACATACCGCAGTAACTCAAACTCAAGTTATGTAAAAATACTTATACATCCAAAATGATGGCTTTAATATTAAAATGGTATTCTTATATCTTTATATCTATCATATTAAAAATCTGAGATTTTGATTTCATATAAGTGAAAATTATGTTTTCATCTTTACTATTTTTCAATAATAGAAAAACCCTTCAACGTGGATTAAGCCCTGAAACTTATCAGAATTCAAAACAAGCCTACGTTCTTTTAGCATTGTTTATAGCATGGTATTAGGGTCCAGCTGGAACCACGAGATTCCAATAATGTTTATTCTGTTTCGGCTAGGGGCGGGACGGGATTAGGTCAAAATCCCGTCCCTGTGTTATCGATGTAAAAAAATATGGGATTTCTACAGTGAATGAGTAAGAGGAGTAAAATCGAATCCAAAATCATCTATAAAGTAGAAAATTGAAAACACAACTTACCTCAAATATTAGAGACGGTGTAGATCAGATTCGACATAAAACACAGAAGAGTCGAGCATCAGACTGAAATTCGAACAGCTTATCATCTTCGTCTACAATGTCGGCCGTCGTTGGTGAATTTTTTTCCCATTTCATTCTTTTTTTGGTCTGTTGTTTTGGTCGGACAACACTAGTTGCATTTTTAGGGTTAGGGTTAAGTTAGATATTGAATATAAATTAAATGGATTGGCTAAATTTTAATGGGGTGCTCTAATTTACATTTAAACGGGCTGCTCTAGTTTGTATTTAAACGGGTTGCTCTGGTTTATATTAGTTCAATAGTTTTTTTAAATTGATGGATTTTAATTTATATTTAAACTTTGGTTACATTTAATGTTGTATATTGCAATATTATCTATTTGTGGTCTATATTTGTGTCTTACTTACAACGACTACTATTACTTTTTTCATTGAAAATATGGAAACTCGATATGAGGCCCGAAACCGAAACTGAAACTTTCGAATTTTCCAAAACTAGCCAAACTAAGAAAATTTCAATTGACCAAAACCGAGATGGAAACCAAGTTCTCGAACCTTGGTTTCTAGTGCAACTCACCCGGAATTTTCAAGTTTTATATTTTGTTAAAATTGTTGCATTATGTAACTAAAATGAAATAATTAATGAAAATAAACGTTACTAATTAGGAATGTTCATAATAATATATTTTTATGCAAGTTAGTTGTTTTTATTACATGTTACATTATTTGTAGCGCAACATACCTGAATCGTTTAATTTTGTTGCATTATTTATGGTGCAACTTACTTGCATTGCTTAAATTGTTTGTTCTTTTGAATTAACTTAATTATTTCATCTAATGTCATGATACAATTCACTAGATATTCGAATTTTTTCAGTCGTAAGCTTTTTATTGTTGCATTGTAAAGAACACAATTTTTTTGTTTGAACTTTGTCAACACGTAGTGGGTTAGATAGTTTAATTTCAAAATAATTTACCATTTTAAATCATATTGGACCTATAAAGTCTAAATTGATTTTAAATACAATCTAAATAAATTTTAAATAAAATCTTTATTTTATTTAATTTATTGATATAAAGATTTGATTTGTTAATGTATGTATATTATAAAATTAGCTCTTTTTGAAAAATTTAAAAAATTAAAATTCTGCATAGAAATTTAAAATAATAAAAAGAATATTTTTAAAATTTTAAATCCACATAATGTTTTGTATTTTGATAAATTTTAGGTATTTAATCTGCAACATGAAAAATATAAGGTTTTTTCCACCTATTGTGAAAAATAATAAGGGTGTTTTTCGTAAATCTTTAATATAAAATAACCTTAATTTCTATCTCTTTTAATTAACTTCAACTAAATGTATAATGATAATATGTTGAAAAAACATTAATTGCATTACCAGGGGAAAAATCAAAACCCCATAATGTGTATATTTTTGGGGAAGGGGAAAAAAAAGAAACTACCAGTTACAAGTAAACACAATTAATTATGTAATTGATAAACACAATTTGAATGGTAAAAAATGTTCAACAATAACTCAAAAAATCTATACAAAAAAACTAGATACCTTTTACAGATCGATGGAAGCAAAATTGGACGGATCTACAAGCAATGTTAGTGACACAAGCATTGGTAGCCGACGACCCTGGTAGTGTTTCAAGTGTAGCGATGGAGGATTAGTAAATGGTAGAGGGAAAATAGTTTTTATCACGAGACATGATTGTAGATTTTGTTCATGCAAAATTGAGTTGAAAGAGTAGAATTACCCTAGCAACTCTTATAAGTATCGCCAGCGAAACTCTAAATCACTTATCCATAATTTTATATTTGGGTTTTCATCCCAACAGAGATGAAATATGGCTCATGTTCAATGGACATCTATAATAAAACATCTATCGTACGTATATCCTAGATATCTTTTCTAAATTTCTTAGTTTTGGTTCGGGTTAAAATTTAGATTTACTTAATAAACTAAAAATGACTTGTTATAATTAGAGCCTGTTGAATAACCAACACAATGTTATAAGTGGATAAGTGAGTTGATTAAAAACAATAAATTGTTTTAACTTACAACGCTGGAAAAAAAGAATCACATACTCATAAGCATACAATAACGACAAATTAGGTATATTCACTATGAGTCTATGTATGTTCAATGTGGGGCTGGATTCGATTTAGCATAAAAAATTGATATTCAAAATCATTACCATACCAATTTATATGGTAATAAAAAAACCACACCATTACCAATCAAAGTAATCGAAAAATCAATACTTCGTTCATGGTTGGTTATAGTTTGTATATATAGTGTAACAAACCAGAATTTCAGCCATTTTAATTTAAAATATTTAATTGGTTTTAAAATATTGAAAAGTAATTTTATACTTTAAATAAGTTGAATTTCAAATATAGCGAATTATTTGATAATTAAATTGTTGAATTTAATATTTGGAATTGTTTAAATAATTAAATCCAGAATATAATGTGAATAAAAATAATTTCAAAAGCTGATTTAAATTCTATTTAAATAATAACGAAGATAAGATCCTTTTAAATTTAGATTTAAAGGTAAATAATTTGATTTTATAATAAAACATTTTGATTAATGTATAAAAATAGCTTTCTGGGGCGCCGTCTCGGATTTCGACGACACCAGTGTCATTGGATCCGTAATAGCGAGTTATTGAATCTCGACGATTTTCGTGACGATTGGATGTATCATTTAGTCATGCGAGGTTAAAACATTTAGAAATTAATTTTTTTAAATTTATATAATATAAATGGGTTTTAAAAGCTAACTTCTGCATGTGATTAAATAGATCTCGAGAATAGTTTCATTGGGTTTGGAATAGGAATATTACATATAGAAAGTCAGGCGGCATGCCTTGTTTGGAGTTCAATATTTTCGAATGTTAAAGCTAGACATTTTCTAATTAAAATAATATATATGCACTATTTTATAGCCACACTCAACCTATACTCTCCACTGTTTATGGCCATACCCACCTTATCTCTCCTTTCCTTTAAATGCTCCCTTCCCTTCTTTGTTTAAATGTTTTTTCATTCAGAGAGGAAAATAGCCTCCCTTTCAAATTTAAAAATCAAATTTAATACTCCATGAAAAATTCCAATTCTTATTTTTTTTGAGTTGCATAAGGAAAGAATTTCATGTATGTGCAGGGGGGATTGGGGATTCTGGAAAGGTGCGACGAAGGTTTATGGGTATGACAGTGAAGTCAAATAGCCATTAGCAACTAGAGTTTGGGTTTTTGGAAAATGGGTTCATCGATTTGCGAATTTAAGTATGGATTTGGTTTCGGCAAGATAGAGTTAAAGAGTATGCCCTAGGGGAAATTATGTAATTTATTACGTATATCTAACTCGTTGACCAATCGAAATAAAGGTATTTTATTTCTATTATGTACATGATATAATGTGGTTATTAATTAATCAATTTAATTAAAAGATATTTAATAGAAAGTCCATAAATCACATATTTTGTGATAGTAGTTACAAAGTTTTATAACCGTGAGTAATTTATTGCAATAAAAAAAATACAATTTTAAATGTTCCTACTCAAGATGCATCGACACTGGATATCGGTGTATCCGTTGAGACTAGAGTATGTAAAACTCTCCAAATGTTGGGCAGTGTTTTACTCATGACTGCTGGAGGAACTTAGAGGTTATGTACCAGTAGTTATTGGATAACTATGGAACAACTCACTCGATAGTTTTCTGTTGGTTAATATAACTAAAGCCAAACAGAAAATATCATTGCGACTGATTTACACAGTTCCCTCGACTTGAGAATACTATGGACCTTTAATATGAAAGATCTGCTTTGATTATAATCAAATCATGGCATGGCGTCCCATCGAGTGACTATAGTCAGGTCGAGTGGAAGTATTGGCAGTGAAGCACTATTCAAGTTAGGATTCGTCTCCTCAGATATATGGGGTTAATATCACAGTCAACTCAAGTCAACTCAAAGTCAAAGTCTTTGGTCAGAACATTTTGGTTAATAATAATTGTTATTATTGCACCAAAAACTTTATGTTTGGACTATAAAGTTAAATGTAGATGATATTGGAATTTTGACCATTACTAAATTCCATAAATCCAAAGTGTATAGTTTTGACGAAGAGAATTGATGTAAATAATTGTTACTATTAGCAACTTCTTATAATAAGTAAAATTGGATTTTACCAAAAGATGTGTAAGCAATAAATTCAGCCAAACTATCACACCACTTGCTAAGTGACGTGTGATCGTCAATATTTGAATAGTTTGATATTAATCGCTGACTGAATTTACACCTTTGAGTGCACAATCGTAATGGTGAATTCTTTGAAAAAAACCACATGATTTAATTAATTTATGATATGTTGTAAATTGAATAACTTAATTGATATTTGAGAAATATTAGTTATTAATGATGTTTGGAAGTTTTTTGTAATTATTTTAATTCATTTATAAAAGTTAATATGATATTGATGTAATTTAAAAATAATTACGTGAAATGATAGATGGAAATTTTCTATCATTTGATGACATGATTTATGGAAATTTTATGTCATTTAATGACATGATTTGTGGAAATATTATGTCATTTGATGACATATGTGTAAAGAAAGGATTGGAGAGCGAAACAATAAAGATAATTAATTAGGGAAGCCTTAATTAAAGAATGAGGAAAGTTTTACTCTTTCAAATAAAATATATTATCTAATTCATCCTATACGTACTATTCAATCTTTTTCATTCAGTCTGTTTCTTTCTCTCCTCCTAACTTTTCATGGCAGAAAAAAAAATTCCAAAGTTCTTTCAACTCCATATGAAAGCATAAAAAATAAATATAAAAAAAGTGGTTCATCCATCTCTTGCAATGACAGGATGAGGATCTTGAAGATCTGAGGAGATATCATCATTCAAAGGTGTGATTTATTGGCAACATCCTAAGGGGATTCCAATTTCAAGATGTGATTTAAGGCTTTAGGTAATAAGGTGTGTTTTTTACTACTGGATAATGATATTTGATGTAATGTTTGTTGAAAGAGAAATTTAATCATCATAATTTGTATGTACATATCACTTCCTCATTTAAGTTGAGAATTATTTGTGTAACTTAAATTGTTTGTTGAATGAATCAATTAGCGTTTTATTTAATGAATCAAAACTAATATTTGTATATGTTTAAATATGAAAGTTTCGTTTTGGATCTATGTTCTAAATATTACATTCCACTCTAATTTATCAGAAATTTTGTATGTTCAATTTATCAAGTGGGTTCATATTTTTGTTAATTAGAATTAAAAATTATATATGTTTGAATACAATGTTTTATTATAGATCTATATTTTAAACATTCAATTCAAAGTATAATCCTTTAGATTTAAAATTTTGTATGTTCATGTTGTTTTGATTGGATTTTACTTTAACAAATTAAATTAAAATTTATTTATGAATACTACAGCGTTTTATTGAAGATACATGTTTTAAATCATTTAAAACAAAATGTAATTTTAGATTTGAAAGTTTACATGTATGTATTTTGTGTTGTATTGTTTCGAAAATTTAAAAATCTAATATGTTTCGGCAGTAAATCTAAATTTTAATTTGATTACAATATAATCTAATTTGTATTAACTAGCAATATTTTATTGAAATTACGTACATACAATTAATGTTTTGACAGTAAACCTATGTTTAAATTAATCGTTATAAATATCTAATTTTTATTAAGTAGAAAGATTTGATTTAATCTTATATATATACGATTGATTTTATATGTATGTGCGTATATAAAATTTATTACTTTTCATATTGTCAAAGTATGATTAGATTACTTTCCAAAAGGAGAAAGTAATTTAAATAAGGCAATAATATATACATACATTTATTTTCCTCTGTTTACATCCTTATATTATGATGCCTATAATTTGTCATTTATATGCTACATTAATTAAGTCTACAGAATGAGATATTGATTCAATCATCATTGTTACCCTTTATTTATTTCCCATTTTCATGTGATTAGCCGTCCATTTAATTTTGTTTATATTTTACACATTGCCATCAAGTGATAACACATATCATGTTGCACTTATGAAATTTACACTATGGTACATAATTGTTTATACTTACATTCATGCCATATACATGTTGATAATTAATGAAATTTATATGATCAATCAATTTAATTGAAGAGAAAGAAATGAAAGGTTTCTCTCTATATATAAATAATGTGCACCCTCGTTAATTGAATAAGTTAAGAGAAAGGAAAAGAAAAGTTTCCTTCTTTAATAAATTTATTCCCATCATTAATTGAAAATTTTAAGAGACAGAAAATAAAAGGTTTCATTCTCTAAATAAATTTAATAAGTTACTCTTACACACAAATATATACATAAGAGTATATTTGATATACTCGAATTTACATGCACATTAAATTAAAGTAAAACTTTATGTATAAAATGAAATAAAATATTGATTTTATTTAAAAGAAACTTAGAAAAAGTTCTAAGTATATTTTGACTTCATAGGCCCATTAATGATCTAAAATGATTAATTTTTTTTAAAATTCACCATTTCTTCCAACGCGGGCTGGCTCAGCTCCTACAATGGTATCAGAGGGCAATAGCCTATATCGTCTAAATTAGTCATGTTAGGGCTAACTAATTAAGCTTGTGTACTTAGTACAGTGTCTAGAAAGGCAATGTCTAGGATTAGAATTGGGTAATCAAGTACCATGTCCTACCTGGTTACCTACCTGACCTGAAAGGCGATGTAAGCCCAAACATTGTGCCATGTAGAAAAGGCCCAATTTGAATTGGGCCTTGGGCTGATTTTCAAAATAATTTTGAAAATCAAGACATGATTTTAAATTTTAAATTTAAATTTAAAATAAAATTTTTTTTATTATAAAAGGTTATAATTGAACATAAATTTCAAAATGTTTGAAAAAGTAGTGAAACTATTTAAATATTAATTTCGAAATTTAAAAATTTATTAATAATATTAATAAAATAAATTAATTAAGTGAGTTAATTAATTAATACTTATATGCATGTATTATATATGTTGATATATATTATGTTATTTTAAAGTGTTTGAGATAACATAAGTATACATGTATGTATATAAGATAGATTTTAAAATTAATATATTTTAATTAAAATTGTTTAATTAAATAAATTAATTAAATGTTAATTAATTAAATAAAAATATGCATACATAAGATATATGTGTTGTATTATAAAGGTTATAGTATACACTATAAAGGTTATAGTAGATTTGTCCGTTATAAATGTTGTATTGGAATACTGCTATAAAATTAATTAAAGAGTTAATTAGTTTAAATTACTTAAGATTTAATCAAATAAAAGATTATACATAAGACTATCATATAAGTGATATGAAATATAAAAGTTATATAACAATAAAACTTATATGATATGAATGTATAAACTAAAAGTGGAACATTAAAGAAACCAAATAGACTTAAGGAATAAATACACCCATAAATGTACGTATAGTGTGATTTCTGATGTGTCCGACACTTGAATCATAAGAGTATTACATAAGAAATACATTATTCCATAAGTCGATATAACTCAATATAATACATTGAAGATTATAAATCTTTAATATAATGTTGTCCTCTACCATATATTGATTAATAAATTACTTGCATACTCCTTAGTTGTTGAGAAAACTCAAGTTGGAGATGTTGTGTGTAGTATTATTAATATATTGAACAGATGAGGTAAGATAACTATATGTATTTGTGAGCAAACTCAAGGTACATATACTATACTTAGGCCATCACGATATGGTAGATACGAATGAATAATCTCTTTCGATTTGTTATGCAAACTCAAGGTCGAAATGAGATTAGGATAAGGGAAAATGGGTTAAAGTTGTATATGATACAACCGATTAGGAGTTATCCAACGTTTATAAGGCTATGATTTTTTGAGCAAACTCAAGGTCAAAATACCAAGACAGACAAGTCCTAACACTCGCTAGTGAAGTCGAAAGGCTTCTATGTTTCATCTTAGGGTTTGGATAAACATAAAAGACTAGTGGGAGCTTTATTAGAAAAATGAAATGGTAACATTTGACCTTTCTAATATTGTAAGAACATACGTTAAATAATGTTATAATTATCTACAATGATAAATTTGTGTATATAATATGATTGATAATATGCTTATCAATTAACATATGCAAATGAACTGAATTGAAAGTTGACAAATGGAAGTATAATACCCACTATCAAATTTCTATTGATGTTAATGTTTCAACACCCATGCAAGTATCTGATTTTACAACTACCGTATACATTCGTGGTTTGGTCGCTTATGCATTTTTTTGGTCAAGGCCATGTATTGCATTTTATGAGTTTCAAACTCTAAAAGCAATAAAAGACTATAGATATTTTATCCATATACAATTGCATATAAATGTTATATGGTGAATGGTCAGAGTT
Organism: Allium cepa; assembly: GCA_030765085.1. Taxonomy (NCBI): domain Eukaryota; kingdom Viridiplantae; phylum Streptophyta; class Magnoliopsida; order Asparagales; family Amaryllidaceae; genus Allium; species Allium cepa. The sequence goes on along the minus strand of CM060934.1, from coordinate 489,912,083 downwards.
TGTAATGTACAATGTTTCGATGAAATTAGTTCATCCGAAAAACTAATTAACCTTAGTGTAAGATCGAGTATTCAATCTGATTGATTACAAAAGAAATCATATTGTGTTAATATTAAACAAGACCAAAAATTACAAGATAGATATAAAAACTCAATCGCTGAAATGTCACTTTGATCGGTTTACGTAAGTGCAACATATTTGATGTCCTAAAATGTTAAGGATAATCGAATGCGCTTTTGTAAAGAGTTTGTTATGGTATTGTAGTAAGGATTTCTTTTGAATAATTTGACCATTTGAATGGAGAACGAATGTAAAAGAATATATATAATTTAAGGTACAGTTGGAATGAAGAGAATGAATACTCACTTCTGCTTCATAGAGAAACATTGGAAATATAAGTTGTAATAATAATTGATACTTAATACTGGAATAAGAGATTTCTATTTTGAAATGTATTTTCATATAGAAAATTGTTTTCTATGAGATTTATTTCTTTGAGCTCAAGGTATTTGGTCAAAGAACTCTCCAGTAAATAGTTATAGTGTATGAAATAAACAAATTATATTAACTGATTGACGGACCTCCAATTTAATATGCTATTATAGTAATGGCAAAAATAGTGGGAGCATGCCATATAACACTTATTAATTGTAACCTCACCTTTTGAACAAGGTCGAGATAACAACAAAATTGGCTAAAAAAGGATGGATATCAGGATTGGAGATCGATTGGAAATGAGGCCGATCGATAACTTTCTATTTTATTGCGGTCTGTCGATCGAACAAACAAAGGTTGGAGGGATATGGACTTGTCGTGCGAAAGAGGCTAGGGTGTTCATCTATAAGTGCGACTTATCCAATAACTAGGGAGGCTAAACTCTCACCTCTTGAATCAACCCCTGTAGGCAATGCTTCTGTCTTGAATCGTAAGCACCATCTAAGATTTGCTATCTTGTCGGAAAAGCAAGAAAAAGAAAATAAGGCGACCCTGATCAATTGGCCAGTATAACTAGACCGATCCAAGGTTTGCGGGTGAGGTGACCGATCCAATATACTTCGAGCAAAGTAAGCGGGAGGTGGTGCATACCGATTCTGCTTCGGAAAATTCATTCAGAAAAAAGCAAGTACACTTTAGGTCTCCCTATTCTCTGATCGTCGAAATAATGTCGGGTAAGTTAGCGCATCCCTTGACAGTTCAAGATCGTCAAAATTGGACTAAGCCCCAATCAAGGTGGGATTGATTAGGAATCATGAACAAGGATAGAAAAGGCTGCATTTCAAATTTCAAGCAAAACAGAGTTCGTATGCATGAGTTATGGATGGGTCGATATTGGCGAGAAATGGTTTTGGATCGATACCTTCATATCGATCATTGTGATGACATGTCTCCATCGACCGGTCTTTGGATCGATGCATCTCGTATCGATGCACTTTGCATCGATCAGTTGGCTCTAGGAAGGAAATGGGTTAATGGATGTTGAGTTTGTATCGATACACACATATCAATTGGATGGCGAAGGATGTCAATGCATTTTGTATCGGTCAGGGCTAGGATCAATACGAAGAATGAAGCATTGGTTACACGGATTTGGATGAGCGTTTCATATTGATCACTTATTGATCGATACGAAGAACACACTTGGGATGGATACGAAGTCACATGCTTCACTAGGACATTTAGGATCGATACGAGGACAGGCGCAGGGGATGGATACGAGAAGCGGCGAGCACTCATAGGCAATTTCGTATCGATCGCCTTTGTATTGATCGATACTAAGAACCTGATCAAGTGGAAAAGCACATTGCATGGATCGAAGCGTGGAACTCGGATGGATACGAAGGCTACGGCTATGGACATGGGGACTGATGGATACGAAGTGATGGAGGCAAATTGATGGATACGAAATCCATGGTTACAAAGCTACCAGCCTACAAAGAGAAATACAAACTTGGATCGATCATAACTCTCATTCTATAGGTCCAAATGCTATGAAATTTTCATAGGAGCTTGCTTACTCACTCAAGAACGTCCATAATCGATCTCAGCTTGATTGGGCTATTTTTGGATCGATATGAATTATATTTAGATCGACCAGGATCGATTCTAAACGACTCCAAATCAATCTGGTGGGCCCACCTACACATGAGAAGAGGTATTCCAGGTTTTAGGGTGGATATTTTTAAATCTAGCCTATAAATAGTAGATCTATGGCAACTAATAAGGGATCTTCTTCTTCTGCTTTCCTAGGCAAAAATTCTGCCATTTTATCTACTGGTTTCAAAGGCTTGTAATTGTAATCTCAATATAAAAGGAATAAAAGGATCAATTCAAAGTGGACGTGGGCCGGAGGTAGCTGAACCATTATAAACTCGTGTCCTTTCCCTTTTCTTTCATTTTAGTTTGGTCATTTCTTCATTTTTATTCTCTACTTTATCTAGATCTGAGATCTATGTCTGAATATTGTGGATCTATGTGTAAATATTAGTGCTTTCACTACTTTCGAGGTTTGTGACCAATTTTGGCACAGACACTTTGGTGATTTCACTGAGAAGGACTAGCACCCACTGTACTAGATTTGGAGTTCAGATTTGGGAAGCTAAAGTGTCATATCTAGAAGGAACCACGACCAAGCAATCAACAAGGAGACAGAGAATGGAAAGGATACAACATGAAGGAAGTCAGGAGATTTCCTCAGGAGCTAATCGAGCCTCAATCTTTATCACTAGAGGCGAGATGGAAACGATGCTGAAAAGACAAGAGGACATGACACAAAACCTACTACGACAGGCTGGATAAGCTTGAGTGCAAAGCCAAGAGAACGGAATTGCAGGGAATGCTGGAAATTGGATCGTGAAGGTGAAGCAGTGGGAGCAGAGACAAGACAGTTCAGAATCAAGATCAGAAGCATGGAGCAACCAGGATTCGGGATAGAGTGGGACCATCAGAAATCGTCCTTGAGCTTTGGGGCATACCCCCGAATCATGTTGGCTCAATTTCAGGAAGGGTACCAGGCGGCGTTGTGCAATTTGGCGTTTATTGGGATATGGATACTCATCCAGAAGGACAGGTTTCAGGATTCCCTCATGGACTCAAGGGGCAGGTTGGAGATCGTAGATAGAGGCTACCACTTGATGATAGCGAAAGGTTAGCGGACATGATGAGACATGCTATGAGGAAGGATTAGTGAATAAAGATTTGGAGGACGTGAACAAGAGTCCTTTCACTTTTGTGATCAGGCAGGCTACGAATCTACCGGATTTTAAACTACCGACAACGGAGATGTATAATGGGAGAACGAATCCCGCTGTTCACTTGATGAGGTACATGAGGCATATGGAAGTACTGAGGGCATCGCAGGGAGTTATGGCTCGGTGCTTCCTTTGTATTTGATGGATATGGCAGCACTACGGTTTAGATAACTGGAGAGCGGCTCAATTGGCACTTAGACGGAGTTGATTGAGAGATTTCTGAGGTAATTTTGGGTCCACATCGTGAGACCTAAGAATGTGATGACTTTAACATTGATGAAACAATGGAAGGGAGAATCACTCTGGGATTTCTTAACCAGATTCAATGCGGTAGTAGCTTCGGTGGATCGACCCGATCCGTCGATGGTTTTGACGGCCACAGTCTTAGGAATTGCGGATGATTCATATTTTAAGATATCACTGGAACGGGATCTGTCGATGGATCTTGGAGAGTTATATCGCGAGGCAGAAAGGTTTTTACAACAGGAAGATGCAAAGACCGAAAGAGAAAGGAGAGAAGCTGAAGTTTACGAGGTAAAAGGTGGAGGCCCACCTAAGGAGGATTCAAACAAGGATGATAGAGGCAAATGAAAATGAACAACAGCGGTAGCACATCGAAAAGGAAATGGAGGGAATCTAAATTCTCTTCTTACATGAATTGAATTGAAATTCTAGAACTGATTTACTTGGATACTCGAGGGCGCCTCCCGTATCGAAGGTCGGCGAAAAGGGAACCCTTTGAATTTGAATGGGCATCGGGAAAGCACTGCCTATTTCATGAGCTGGATAGGCATAGCGTGAATGACTGTTGGCATATGAAGGATATTGTTAAGGAGCATGTAAGGAATGGTCGTCCACAATAGTACGTAAGGAATCAAGCTGTGGCAATGGGACAGGAGTAGCCACCACCCACCACAGGCAAAAATGGCACCAGATCTATTCATCATCATCTTATTATCAGCTGAATGATTTATGGCTTTGAATAAGTAACAAACCCTAGAGTGATGCGGCTAAATCACTTACACGTGTACGGGATCGAGGATGGTCCCCAGGCAATGCTCTGAGATGATGGTAAACCGTGATGCTCGCGTTTATGAAATCTTGTTTTCTTTCTATATTCTGTGAACTTTGGTTTCTTTCTTGGTACTATAGACATTTAATTTTCTAGGTTGAATGGAATTTTATTTTTTCAATTGGACTTTGTGATGATTGGATTTGGACAAATGTAATAAATAATACAGGTCACGCGATTATGGTCACGACCGGAGAGACGGACCAGTAATCACAAGTTACGAGTCCCTTCATCGGAGAGAGATGGAATGGAATCAAACACAATATGAAAGTCCTCGATCGGAGAGTCGAGGCCGAAGAATATAAAAGTCCTCGACCAGAGAATCAAGGCCAGAGAATATGAAAGTCCTCGACCGGAGAGTCGAGGCCGGAGAATATAAGTCCTTGACCGAAGAGTCGAGGGCAGAGTTGGATAAAACGACCCGGCGAGGTCTATGAGTTTGAATTTAGACCCGGCAAGGTCATGGATTCGGATTTCGGCTTTGAATGGCCAAGGATTGGCTGTGGACCTAATGTGGTCCAAGATTTAGATAAGGGCACGGAGCGGTCCCGGATTTTGATATTGACCCGAAGAGGTCAAGGATATGGTCACTGGATTCAAAATCAGATATCGACTCAGAGCAATCGCGGATTAAGACAAGGATATGGCTATGGCACTTGGATAGAATGTCTCGGTAATGGATTGGATTATGGAACAGATGGTATGGCTATGGATGGAATATGGATTTCAGATGACTGATTTAAAGCTATTCAAACGTGCCTTCCTATTGCAAGGCATGTTTTGGGTGGCAACTATTACCCCGTCTTTTGGACAAGGCCGGGATACCAATAAAATTGGCTAAAAAGGATGGATATCAGGATTGGAGATCGATTAGAAACGAGGCTATTATAGATACGTCAAAATTGGACTAAGCCCTAATCAAGGTAGGGTCAATTGGAAATGATGAACAAGGATAGAAAAGGCTGCATTTCAAATTTCAAGTAAAACAGAGTTCGTATGCATGAGTCAAGGATGGGTCAACCTTGAAGAGAAATGGTTTTGGATCGATGCCTTCGTATCAATCATTGTGATGATAGGTGTAGATCGATCGGTCTTTAGATCGATGCATCTCGTATTGATGCACTTTGCATAGATGAATTGGCTCTAGGAAGGAAGTGGGTTGATGGATGTGGAGTTCGTATCGATATGCATGTATCAATTGGATGGTAAAGTATGTCAATGCATTTCGTATCGGTCAGGGCTGGGATCGATACGAAGAATGAAGCAATGGCTACAGGGATTTGGATGAGCATTTCAAATCGATCACTTATTGATCGATACAAAGATCGCACTTGGGATGGATACAAAGTCACATGCTTTACTAGGACACTTAGGATCGATACGAAGACAAGCGTAGGGGATAGATATGAAAAGTGGCAAGCACTCATAGGAAATTACGTATCGATTGCCTTCGTATCGATCGATATAAAGAAGCCGATCATGGGGAAAATCGCATTGCACGGATCGAAGCATGGAACTCGGATGGATACAAAGGCTACGGCTATGGACATAGGGACTGATGGATACAAATTGATGGATATAAAATCAATGGATCTGAAGCTACTAGCCTACAAACAGAAATACAAACTTGGATCGATCATAACTCTCATTCTATAGATCCAAATGCTATGAAATTTTTACATGAGCTCGCTTATTCACTCAAGAACGTCCGTGATTGATCTCAGCTTCGTTGGACTATTTTGGATCGATATGAATTATACTTGGATCAATCAGGATCGATCCTACACGACTCAAGATCGATCTGGTATGCCCACCTACTAATGAGAAGAGGTATCCCAGGTTTTGGGCGGATATTTTTAGATCTACATCTATAAATAGCAAATGCATGGCAACTAAAAGGGATCTTCTTCTTCTACTTTCCTAGGATAAAATTCTACCATTATGTTTACCGATTTCAAAGGCTTATAAATGTATCTCAATACAAAAGGAATAAAAAGATCAATTCAAAGTGAACGTTGGCCGGAGATAGCCTAACCATTATAAATCTCGTGTCTTTTTCCATTTTCTTTATTTTAATTTTGTTATTTCTTCATTTTTATTTCCTACTTTATCTAGATCTGAGATCTGTGTTTGAATATTGTGTATCTATGTGTAAACACTGGTGCTTTCACGACTTTTACGGTTTGTGACCAATTTGGCACAAACATTAATTGCATCATAGGATGAAAATTGTTTTCGTAAAAACTTACCATACATGATTTATGAAATAATGACTATTTTTTGGTATCGACCAAAAAAACATAGCTATATTTCAATATGAATATTATTCTTTGTGAAATAAAACTAAAATGTGATAATTTTTTATAACAAAAGTGATGCATTGGAAAATACAAAAGTATCTAATATTATTTACTGTTGTTTTGGAATTATATACTAAGTCGTAGTTTTGAGAAATAATTTTTGAGAAATAATTTTATTATACGATTTTGAATCATACGATACTTATTAATTATATCTCAAACAATAATAGGCTATGCACCATTTAGTGGTAATAACATAAGAGTTGATGAACTCTTCGGATTGATACATATAGATGTATGTAATCATAATTTTATAAATACCAAACCGGTTCCATGTACTTCGTCATATTCACCGTTGAGCTATCGTTGATATAGACATGCGTATTTGATACACACGTAGCATGTCTATGGTAAATTATAGGATATAAAATAGATGCAAATGAAATAACATGCGATAGAAATGGTTTGATTTGACCGAATGAGTGAGTATATTGGAAAATGTTCCAAGCGTACCTAAAATGAATAAAGATCCAATCTTAAGATTACTCCTCCATGGGATACATAATGATGCATCGCTATGGAATAATCGAACTTTGTTGGACAATGTATGATTAATTGTGAGTGAATTTGAGTTAGTTTCTTTCTATAAGGTAATGTACATAAGGGTAGTATACAAAGTTAATCTCTAAATCACAGTTTATAAAATTTTACAAGATAAGAGTTTATAAGAAACTCCAACATATACTAGGCCAAGGAATTGGCAGGTTATGTGAGTCGAAAGATTTCATGTAATAATTGATCATGAGAGATCATGTATGAATCTCCCCAAAAGGATTTTGGAAAGACCGTCATTTGATGTCATATTTATGTTTCAAAAATAATTTTTGTAAACTAAAATCAGTCTTACAAATAAAGAAATTCATAAAATGTTTATCAATACCTATTTTATTGCATCGAGAAACAATTGTTGTTTCCAAATATACTAACTTCATTGTGAAGAAATTTCTTTAAGGAATTATAGGTAGTAAAATGGAATTGTATACGATCAATGGATAGAACTGATTATATAAGATCAAATGAAATTAACTAACCAAAACAAACATAGCATTAGAATGTCTAATAAGTATTTTTGCACATTGAAAAGAAACTACAAGTTTCTTATTAATGTCGAAAATATATAATCCTAGATTGTTTAATTAAACCATTGAGAGTATTGACTTTATATGGTATGATATACAGATCCGAAAGAATTTTAAGTACACTATCAAAATATAAATTTTGATGGTCATAATTGAAGAGATATGATGTATCGACCTCGACTGTGTCTTTATGAGTAAGACTAATGTAGTTGGAATTAAATGAGCAACGTTGATAAGAATAATATCGCAAATTTCAAATGTCGAAGTTAGCATAATAGATTCAGTATTCAACATGTTCAAGTCAATTTGGCTTTGCTCACAAAATTATCGCTTGATAAGTCTTAGTGTTTTAGTACATATGTATTGAAATAGAAAATTCTAAGTAACGATTTAGAGTAAGCTATTCACACATATTAACTAAATATGTCTCAAATTCAGTGGGGGCGATATTGAGTTTACGAGTCTTTGGATATGATCCAAGAAATGATACAAAAGTATCATTTT